>CM052806.1:17862730-18033712 GCA_028533885.1 Nasua narica
TTTTTTTTTTTTAAAGATTTTATTTATTTATTTAACAGAGAGAGAACACAAGCAGGCAGAGAGGCAGGCAGAGGCAGAGAGAGAGGAGCAGGCTCCCTGCCGAGCAAGGAGCCCGATGCGGGACTCGATCCCAGGACGCTGGGATCATGACCTGAGCCGAAGGCAGCTGCTCAACCAACTGAGCCACCCAGGCGTCCCTGTCTCTTATTTTTAAAAATTCAAATATTAAATTTACAACTCCTGGACCACAGGGACGTGACTATTTGCCACACTTTCTTTGCTTTCTAAAAATAGAGATATAATTAGCATACCATAAAATACATCCTTTTAAAGTGTACAGTTAGTGAATTTTAATATATTTCAACTTTGGGCAACCATTGCCCCTATATAATTCCAGAACATTTTGGCCGCTATATAAATCTAGAACACTCATCATTCTAAAATGAAATCTGACACTTCTTAGTTTTCTCTCTACAATTGCCCTATCTTCCTTAGCACTAAGCATCCATCAATATACTTTCTGTCTGTATAGAACTGTCTATTCTATAATTCCACATAAATGGAATCATATAATCTGTGGGCTTTTGTCTGGCTTCTTTCATTTAGCAAAATGTTTTTAAGGTTCATCTATGTTACAGCATGTATCAGTTCTTCATTCCTTTGTATCACCAAATAATATTCCATTTTATGTATGTATCACATTGTATTTATCATCAGGTGATGGAGATTTGGCTTGTTACACTTTTAGGCTATTTCTATATAAGTTTTTATGCAGACATGTAGTTTTATTTCTCTTAGGCATATACCTAAAAGTGGAATTGCTGGTTATATAAGTAACTCTGTTTTAACTTTTTGAGGAAGCACCAGGTTACTTTCCAAAATGGCTGCCCCATTTCTTTTTACTTTCTTGTCAGCACTGCATGAGGGTCTACTTTCTCCTAATTCTCACCAACATTTGTTATTGGTGTGTGTGTATCTATCTATATCTATATCTATATCTATATCTATATCTATATCTATATCTATATCTATATCATCTATATCTATATCTAACTATATCTATCTATATCTATTTATTATAGCCAACCTTGTGGGTGTGAAGTTTTTCCACTGCTTTTTAAATTTATGGATAAATGATTATATAATTCTATAAAAGTGGTTAGTTAGCAAGCTGATATAGTATACAGCATGTAAAGATGGGTTGGTTTAATCCTGTAAGAATAGGAAGTGGCGATAAATTTGATCCTCCAAATTGGTATCCAAGGCTATGACTCAAAAAGAAAGTGAATACTTTCCTACAGTCAGAAACACCAGAAATACTTCCCTCAGGATATTAATCATTTCCCTGTGAAAAGTATATGAGGTTGCTGAGGATGCTTCCAAATCATAGGGATGTAACAAAGAAAATGGAAAGACTAACTGACAGCACTTAAGATATCATTCCTCACACTCAAGAAGGAGAGGTTAGCATGGGTTCTAAGGGCAAAAGCATGGAAGTGGCAGGAGGAAAATGTGAAACTGTGTCCTCAATAAAGAGAGAAAATGGAACTCAGAGTAAGAGCCCTTTCTGCAGGGAAAGATAGGTCTTTGTTAAGTCTTGTGGGCAGTGAGGGCCATTTCCATAGTAGACTGTCTCTAAAAGCAGCAACAAGTATTGGAGTAGTGGGGAAGGTGGAGGACAGAAAATGGACAGGATAGCAAATGGGGTCAGGTAGCTTGGAGGGTGGGCACCTCCTAGCACATTCCAGATGCTTAAACAAACAGTGTGTCAGTAAACTTGTCATAAAGTCACCTAGATCCTTGTGTAACCCTAAGGAGGGAAAGACTTTCATCAGAATGATTGAAATTTAATTTCTCACCACCCAGGCAAAAAAGGGATTCAGTCCAATTTATTCTAATTTGGAAAAAAAAATGAAGAAACATGGCACTCTTATAGATAAGTATGTTGAAGTAAAATTCAAATGAACTGCTTCCTGAAATTAAGGCTCCCACGACAAAACCAATCGCACACTATACAAGACAAGGGGGAATATCATATATGTATTATTGTCCTTGATTCAGAGCACTTTCTACTAAGTTTGCTTTATGACCATGACTCTGGCATTTTGGAAGTCCCTGGATGTTGTAAAAGATTCTCCTGGTTTGTAAAAATCATCTAATAAAAGTGGAACGAAATTTTTCTTCTCTCACGCTTATAAAAGCCTGTTCAATGCTAGGTTGGAAGGCTGTCAAACTAATCACATACTTAGAAGGTAATATTTTGTGAAGTGATCCATGCTATTCAAAATAATAGTTAATACAAATATATTTTTATATTTTAAAAGCTATCATAAGAAACATTTATAATTCCATATTACTTGCAGAAATAATTTCCTATGACCAGAAGACAAATGTTTATTAGTCTGAGCAATATAGGGGAAACTGTAATTGCTTTTTTGGGGGAAAGGTTTTGATTATTGGTCAGTTTGGCCATTCTCTACCTAGTCATATAATAGACTTCTTTCCACAATGCATGAGTACCCACAGATCTTGGTTTTTCTCTTTATCTTGGTTTTAGTGTGAATAAGAAATCATTCCAATATGGCAAGAGAATGAGCAGTAATACTTAGAAATTTCTTTCTTTCGGTTAGCCATCCTATCACCAGAAGCCAGTGTTTTTAATAGATATGTTGGTAACTAACTCCTGTAGCAAACAATCAATATAAGTTCAGAAGCAGGATTCATTTCCAGTACAATGCAAGTGAACTCGATTTGCTCACCTCCACCACCACCTTCTCACAGAAGAAAAGAAAAAAAAAGAACAACTGAGGCACATGGAAGCCGAAGAACTTGTCTAATGTCATGAAATAAATTAGTGAGAAAGTTGAAAACTGAATTAGGGTTTTAACTTTTAGTCTAGTGTTGTCCTGGTATGCCAGACTTGACTATTTGTTATCACACACTATCAGAAAATTCCAACATTATTCTTCCTCCCTATAATGGAATTAAGTCAAGATCAATTTCTTAAAATTTGAGTTTTATTTTTAATTTGCACATTGAGTTATTATTAATACTTACTGATTGAGAAGAATTGAGTAGAGATGTTCATATGAATAGAAATTAAAAATAAGAACAAATAATTTATATAACCATAAAGGTATTTCAATATACTACTTCCATATATTGGTGATAACCTCTCTTTCTTTGGAGCCATCACATTTGTTTTTCACCTCAATTATTTCCAAGTAAATGAATGAGTGAATGAAATGATTGCTACTAATAAATATATCAAAGTGGGGATATGGATGGCTCAGTTGGTTAAGTAGCCAACTCATGATTTTGGCTCAGGGCATGATTTCAGGGTTGTGGGATCTAGCCCAGTGTGAGGCTCTGTGCTCAGTGGGGAGTCTGCCGGAGAGTCTCTCTTCTTCTGTCCCTCCCCCTTCAAACAAATAAATAAATCTTTAAAAAAATAAATGTTTCAAACTGATTATTTTGGTATTTTCCAGACTTCTAGTGCCTAAGCTCAATGGCAATGTCCTCATTACTCTTCTTGTACTCTCCTCAATACTTTACTTTCAAGCACGTAAGGCACAAAATCCCTCATCCTGATGCCTATGAAATCAACATTTCCAGAGCACAATAAACATTATAAGTACAAGTATTTTTCTTAGAAACAATACCCAACTCTTGTTTCTTTGTGTTTACAAAGGAATATACATTATTATTAACTCATACATGTAATAATAATTGAAATTCTTGCTGAGTTATTATCAATGTTTAGTGATAGAGAAGACTGAGTAGAGAAGTTCATATGAATAGAAATTAGAAGAAATATAAGTATAGTTTATCATAGGCCTTCCCATACATAAATTCACTTAATTTTTCACAATTTTCACAGGAGGTGGACATTGTTATTATTTCTGTCTCATAGCTGAGACACAAATTAATGAAGCGCTTGACCCAAACAACCCAGTCAGGCTGTGGGCCCCAGTCTTGCAACTCAAAACTCCCAGCAAAAATCTCTCTGCAGTACCCTCAGCCTTTCAAAGGCCAATAAAACACACCTTAGTACTTCCTTTATGTTTTTGCACATAGTTCCTAGTGCAAAAATATTTTTTTCAAGGAAGTCATCTTTAATTAAGCACATCCTAATCTAACTTCTTGCCATGGTATATGCACTCAATATTTATGTTTCTTTGATTAAATCAGTGTTCACTTGCTGATGTGTTCTTTATTACGACTTTTCTTACGTCAATTAGGTATTAGACACATTCAGAAATTTTCAATTTTTATTATGGAAGATAAGACCAAGATAGTCAAGTCCACTCTTATCATTCTCCATGGTTTTCATCAGATAACTAATTTCTGTTAAAAAAATTCACAGAATCTCATCAGGGGGCACCTGGGTGGCTCAGACATTAAGTGGCAGCCTTTGGCTCAGGTCATGATCCCAGGGTTCTGGGATCTAGCTCTGCATCAGGCTTCCTGCTCGGCAGGAAACCCGGTTCTCCTTCTCCCACTCCCCCTGCTTGTGTTTCCTCTCTCGCTGTGTCCTTCTCCATCAAATAAATAAATAAAATATTTTTAAAAAACCTCATCAGGATATAAAACTTTTAATATTATAATAAAAGGTAACACTGAAAAAAACACATCTTTCTTCATAACAAATATTTCTTTAGCTTTGGCAGCATATTGGCTATTTTTTTCCCTGTCTGTGAACTATTTTATTTTATTTTTATTCAATTATAATTAACATATAGTGTTACATTAATTTCAGATGTACAATATATCAATTGAACAATGCTCATCATTATGTTTCTCTGTGCTCATCACAGTAAGTGTACTCTTAATCCCTCTCATCTATTTTACTCATACTTAGTCCCATCTGGCCACCACAAGTTTATTGTCTGCATTTGAGTTTGTTTTTGTGTTTGTCTCTTTTTTCTTTGTACATTTGTTTTGTTTATTAAATTCCACATGTGAGTGAAATCATATGGTATATGACTTTTTTTAACCTATTTCACTTAGCATTATACTCCATACATCTAACCATTCTGTTGCAGATGGAAGATTTCATTCTTTTTTATGACTAATATTCCAGTGTATGTGTATGTTTATTGTTTATCCATTCATCTACTGATGAGCACCTGGCTTGCTTCCATATCTTGGCTATTGTAAATAATACTGCAGTAAACATAGGGGTACATATTTCTTTTTGAGTAAATACGTTAGTTTTCTTTAGGTAAATATCCAGTAGTGGAATAGCTGGGTCATATGGTAATTTTACTGCAAATTTTTCGAGGAGTCCCCATACTGTTTTCCGCAATGGTTATACTATTTTGCATTCCCACCAACAATGTATGAGGGTACATTTTTCTCCACATTATTGCCAACACTTGTTATTTCTTGTGTTTTTGATTTTAGCCATTTTGACAGGTGTAAAATAGTATCTCATTGTGGTTTTAATTTGTGATGTTGAGCATCTCTTCATGTGTCTGTTGCCCATCTGTATGTCTTCTTTGGAAAAATGCCTGTTCAGGGTCTCTGCCTGTTTTTTTATTTGATTATTTTTTTTCTGCATCACAATTAAATATGTCTTTAGCTTTGGTGGCATGTTGGCTAATATTTAAAATTTAAAACATGTTTTTAACTTAAATATTATTAATGAATTCAACTAAAAAAGAAATTCCAACCAGTCTTGTAGACTGAATTTTATGATTTTAAGAATGCTTCATTTTATGTTACCCTTTCCTTGACTTTTCTTACTAGAAGAATGACTATGTTATTTTCTCTGAAATCTAAGATACGTTACATTTAAAGTGTTTTACTAATAAAATGGCTTTTGGAAATATCACCTGGATAAAAACTCAACATCTCAGTAATAGCCATTGGAAACAAAACAAAACAAAACACCCTAACTACTTCAGAATTTCAGGCTTTCAGCTGGGCACATGCACTTTTTAATTTTTTTTATAATTTCCTGCCACATAACTTAGGTTTCTTGACATCATAGGTTTACTGTCCTCATGGATCTTCATAGGATCTTTTTTTTTTTTTTTTCTGAAAACGACCTTTGAGTTATAAACGGGTAACACCTTCTATGGGAACTTCTTCCAAATTATAGTCTGTGATGGATTTAGTCAAGTAAACCCACATGTCCAAATTTATAGTAAATATTGATGACTTTTATTGATGTATATAAATTGTAAGAAGCAGACATAAATTTCAAAAACTTGAACATTGCAAAAAATAAAAATGAAAAAAATTAAAACTTGAACATTGCATATAGCTGTTCAAGTATCACAGTTCTCATAGAATCATCTAATTAGGATCAGGTTAATTGGAGGCTGAATGTTCATGAAACAGGGCGACCGATACTTCATGGAACTGGTATATCAGCTGCTTAGTCAAAGTCACCAAGTCGTTTACTTTCTTCTTCCATTTTTTTCTCTCCAAGATATTATGATTTAAAAAAAATGGATAAGAATAAAAATATTATATATGTGTGTATGTCTCATTCCTAAATTATGAAAATCATCTTAGTGATATGTACTATTATATTAATAGAACTTGCTCACTTCCAAATGCCGGCCGTCTATATTTAAATGTACAAATTCATTTTTTCTGATGTGGTACATGAACATCTCAAAATGTATTAAATACTGAGTATTTGTTTTTCTTTTAAATTATTATTCCAGAAAGACTAGAAGTAAAATGATTTACTAGAAGTAAAGGAAGTAGTCAGAGTCACAATACAGGGTCACTTTATATACGGGAAGCACTTTATATATGAGACGCAGATTCTAAGATGTGACTTAATATTGTGTAAACGCTGTGCTGTTTTCTGATATTTAATGGTGGCAACCATATTATTAGCACCTCTTGTCTTAGGTGGATATATTTTTTAAAAATCATCTGAGATTCTTTCTGTACAACATTGGAATGGAAAAGAAGGGGGGGAAAGGAATAATACAGAATAGGAGATGAAGAAGTGATGGAATGGAAGGAGAGGATGGAAAGGAATGAAAAAAAATAAAAGCAGAAAAAGAAAGAAAGCAAAGGTGGAGATTAGAAAAATGATATGCACACAGGGGATAGTATAATACTATAATAGGACTTTAAAGCTTAAATGAAAATGATTAAAATAGGAAATGTAGAACAGCTGGATGGACACGTCTAACATGACTTTTTGGAAACATGCTTGTTGGCCCAGCTATGTTAGTGTGTTCAACTTTGGTTGGATTGTGTTTCCTTTAAAATCTGGGTAATGATAAATATAATAACCGTGTTGTACAGATATTCATTTTTTTCTCAGAATGGCCAAATAATTAAGAATGTGATGCTATAATACAGTTTATAGTCACCTTAAATCTACAAACCTATTATCTGGGTTCCTGGGTGGCTCAGGTTAAGTGGCTGCCTTCAGCTCAGGTCATGATCTCAACGTCCTGGGATCGAGTCCCGTGTCAGGTTCCTTGCGCAGCGGGAAGCCTGGTTCCCTGTCTGTCTGCCACTTCCCCTGCTTGGGCTTACTATCTCTCTCTCTCTGACAAATAAATAAATAAAATATTGAAAAAAATTAAAAAAAAACCCTATTATCTGTTCACTGACAAAATGGGACAGACAAAAAGAGTCTACAAAGTCTAGTCTAAGAAACTCTACAGCACTCTAAGTAGTTTATGCCATAATTACCAAAGATGTCATTAACTCGGACACAGGAACACTTTCTTTTATTGCTGCTATAATTTTATATGCCAGCTGTCTTTCAGTTTGAGGATAAACTGCTGGCTTCTTAAAAGTTTAATTACTGACTTTAAGTTGTGATTCCATTTGTTTCAGTCACTCTATTTTTTAAAATTTTAGGTGTTCATAACATTTTAAATATACATGTTATTTCAAATTGTTTCTGTAATGTTTACCATACGGGAAATTGTCTGATATAAATTAGTCCAGGATACCTTTCAACATATACTGATGGTACTGATGCTCCTATAGGTTAGTTTTGTTTGGGTTTCATTCAGTTAAATCTTTACTTAAGTACATAATAGCTTTTCTAAAAAAAAAAAGTGTTCTCAAGTGAATGCTCTTATGCTGCAAGTTGCATATGATGAGGCTGTAGGATGCTTCTCAAACTTTAGTGCATATCAGAGACACCTAGATTACTGGTTAAAATCCAGATTCCTCGACTGCCCCCACCCCTGAGGATCTGATTCAGCAGGCTGGAAGTGGGCCTGTGAATGTGAATTCCTAGCAAGTTCCTGGGTGACCCTGACACTCTAGTCTGCTGACCACACTTTGAGTAGAGGCTGGAGTATGATCCAATCTTTAGAGAAAAATGTTCACCTGTCAATATCGAGTTTATTTTTTAGGAGCAAATAATGAGATGCTGTATCTTAAAATAAGCCAAGACAGTTTCTCTCCTGGTCTTCCAGTGTTCTCTAATTTGTAAACGGCTGTTACCAGCTTTGGAGAACAGAGGCTTGAGGAGCAGTTCACTTGTCAGTATCATTTAGTGGGAAAGAACATGAGATTTAGAAACTTTTACATTTATTAGCTGGGTACCCTTGGGCAAATTACTAAAACTTTCTGAATCTCATTTTTTAACATTTGTACAGAAAAAAATAACAAGATCTATGTGAAAGTGTTATTGCAAGCATTTAACAAATTAACCTATGCGAATACATTATGAAATCTGTCAAGCACTTAACGATATCCTTCAATATCTCACTCCATTTGTTATGCCCTATATTCCCAACTTCTCCATTTTCTTTTTTTTTTCCAACTTCTCCATTTTCACTGACTCTGTCTCCTAGACAAAAGGCATACGTTTCCTTCCAATTTGAAGATAATCCTCTATGACCCTACATAACTGCGGACTTCTCCCCTCAGTCTGCCTCACAATCAACCTTTGAAAAAATTACCTGTGCTCACCGCCTCTAGATTCATACTGCTGACTCCTTCATCTTACCGTTACATTTGAAATTTTGCCTCCACTACTAAAATGAAATTGCCCTCTTAACGATCATATTGACTTGTAAGTGTCCAATCAACACCCATCATGAGCAATGCCTCTCGGGCATGTGGTCTCTAGCCCTAAGTGGTTGGCAGGACTTGCCGCTCACTGGCCCCTACAAACTCTCCCCCCCTTGGCTTGAACACGGCTTTTCTCTCCTGGTTTCCTTTTACCTCCGTTTTTGCTGATACCTCTTCCAGGGCTTGCCCCTATTTTCTCTCAGTTGGCATGCTGTCTCTGGGAGAGCTCATCCTTACTCATGCTTGCAGCTGCCTTCTTCGTACTTTGACGCTCCTCAGGCCACACAGGCAGTACCGACTTTTCTCCTAAGTCACAGGCCCATTCAACTTCCAACTGAATATCACTATCTGGATGTCCAAATTCAAATTCTACAAAACTACACATGTAAGACCTGCCCAGAATATGCACCTGTAGCTCCTGTATTCCCCAGGGAAATGAGTGGCAATTCCATGTACCTAGTCCAAATGGCTATCTGGAAGACTTCCCTCTGCCTGGAGCATTCTCTAGCCTTTCTTCACCTGGAAAACATTTCTTAATTTTGGGGGTTAAAGCCTAGACATTAGTTTCTCGGGAATCCCTCTCTGACTGCCCCAGTAATTCCTCCTATGTATTTCTCTAGAACCCCATATCTCACCTAAGTCAGGGTTCCCGTCCATTTCCCACATTACACTCTCAGTCTCATGGAGGAAGAGACTACTCTGTCTCTTTAACTAATAAACCCTCAGCACACAGTTGACCACATGGCACATGATAGGTGCTTAAAAATGATGTTTGAGTTCCTTTTCCAAAAATATGCAGTCGTTCAACCTATAAACACTGGGCCACCACCTTTCTGTGTAATGGGTGAGCAGAATAAGAAAACTCCCTCCTTGGAGGTCAGAGGTCAGAGACAGACAATAAACAAGACAGACAAGTAATAAATAATCACAAAATTACAAGCGCTATTAAAGAGGACAACTGCATTGACAAGGAGAATAACAGAGGGGAATCTGTCTAAAGAGAGAGGTGACAGAGTTGGGAGTTGTTTTTTAAACAAGATGAGTGGAATATGTCTATGCAAAGAGCACATAGCATGAGCAAAGGCCCCACTGATTTGCTTTCATTTTGGGGAGGTCACCCCTTCCCCACTGAAAGGAGAAGCCTATGGAAGATCAGGGAGTGAAGGGAACTGTTGTATAAAATGTGGCTGAATCTTTAAAAAAATAAATAAGTAAATAAAATGAGGCTGAAGAATTAAGTTAAATCTATTCTTCACAGAGACTCGCTGTCAAGTAAGAATAATTTACTCCTCTAACTCATGTTCAATAAGGCTCAATGTTCTAGTTATGGTTCACATCAAATTCTTACTGTGTGTTATTTTTTATTCAGTCACCCTAATTCCATATAGTAAACAATTTTTAGTCATACTTTAGTAGTGCTTACATCTTTTCCAAAAAACAAATTTTTATATACTTTTCTAGTAGTCAGTATGTTTATGTCATTTTTAACACAACAAAGAGCCTTGAAGATATGGCCACGTTTTTCATTAAACAACATATCAGAATAGCTCTGTGAATATAATTTCCATATAAAATCTCTAGTAGATGTGTAATAAATCAGATTCATGCCATTACCTTAATAAAAAACCTATGTTCTTATAGTATCAATGAGAGCTGTAGTATTGAAGTGTTATTTTCCAGAAGTAATTTATTTCAGAATACATTTTTCATTAAATAATATTGAGTGCCAAGTTCTTGAGTCCATTTTTTATGATAGAAACTTTAAAAACACTAGCTCTAATCTTAGCATCATGTACTTACTTAACTGCAAAACTTTACAATATGAACTTACCCTACACATAAGTATCAACCTTAGGTTTAAGATTGCCTTTTTAAATTCTGCATCTAAGTAAGCTTTTAAATATTTAATGATTTGCCCATTTAAGGCATCTAAATTAATGAAATGATTGATCGTTAAATATGGATTATCTATCTGTGTTTCTCAACCTTGGTATGTTCTGAGCTCAGTAACTCTTTACCATGGGGGATTATCCTGTGCATTATAGGCTACTGAGCTGTATCTTGGTCCCTGCCACTAGAAGCCATTTGTAACTCCTAGTCCCCTAAGCTGTGATAGCCAAAAGTCTGGCTGAGTTGAAAAAAATTTAGCAACCTGAGACTCTGGATTTAGAATATAGTGTTGCATCCTTTCCTACACAGCTGGGTGTCTCTATTTTATGTCAGTGATATCTAAAGCAGTTAGTAAATCTGTTATCTGTATATATATGAAGGCTAGAGTTGGTTGATACTTTCTTGATACAGATTTTGTTGAGTTGACTATTTGTTCTGATAACAAGCAAAGAAGAAACAACTTAAATTATAGTTGTTTTTTCTAATTATATCTGTTATAATAATTGTGTAAATTTTAGAAATTGTATAAAATTGAGAAAACTAAATAAAGCACATTGGAGAATGTAAAACTACTAAGGATAACCACTTAACATTTTTAATTATTTTCGTTTGTATATAAATATATATTTTATAAAATTGGGAAAATGCTGTTATACAGTTTGTTTTTTATAAAGTGTGGTGTTCTATGATATTCATAATATATCATATTATATGCATTTGTATGTTATTCAATAATCTCTGAAAACATTATTATATTTTTACGTACTATAATTAAGGACAGATAATTTATTAGTCTACTCTTCTTAAGCGCTTTTCCAATTTTGTCTTAATGACTAAAATCTATAGCATAAAGAAAATAGTTTCATACATAGCCATCTAATGTTGTCTTTGAATGACTAGTTCTATGTTTGTTTGTTTGTTTTTTAATTTCCATGTAAGAGATACAGATTTTCAGGCAACTTTTTCTCCTCTCACACTTGGCCTTTGATTATTTTCTTTCTGGTTTAATAGTGACCACAGCTACATGCAAAAATAAAATAATATATACATAAGGTGATATAAAGGACTAAAAGGAAATCTACCTACAGACACAGAGTCACGCACTGCTCTAATTTCAAATTATTTTCTGTCTTTACAGGCAAAACAGATTGGAAATAAATTTTTCAGGTGCCTATTCACAAATCGTGAAGAGGTGACTCAAGGGGCTATAGCCTCTCTAACAAAATGATGAGTTAATTATACTCTTCCCATAATTATATAAATATTGAAAGATAATTTGGTTAGTTTTCCATTTAAAACTGGCGTATAAGAATAACCAATAGAGAACAGACAACATATGTCCACAAAAACTTGCACGTGAATTTTCAGAGCACTATTATTCATAATAGCCAAAAAGGTGAAACAATCCGAATAACCACCAACTGATGAGCGTAGAAGCAAGATAGGGTGTATCACCACATGGGATACAATTCAACTGTATAAGAGACCAAAGTACTGACAGGTGCTATAATATGGATGAATCTCGAAAACATTACCTGAAAGAAGCTGAATGAAAGAAGCAGTCACAAAGAGCCACAATATCATATGACTTCATTTACATGGACTATCTACAATAGTCAAACACATAAAGTAGGTTAGAGATTTCTAGGACAGAGGAGTGGATGGAATGAGAAGTGACTGCTACCAGGTTCAGGATTTGTTTGGGGGGTGATGATGACGTTCTGGAATTAGAAACCGGTGATGACTGCACAACATTGTAAATACAGTAAAACCCCTGGATCGTACACTTTAAAGGAGTGGATTTCACAGTATATGAATTGGATCTCGGTAAAAATAAACAAATAAAAACAGTAACACGTCTACAACCCATTCTGTAATATACTACACAAATGTAGTATCTACGATGAGCAAAGTAGAAAAAAAACATACATGGTATCACCAAGAAAGGTGAAAACTCTAGTCGATTAAAAGAAAATGGAAACCAATCCCTCAGTTAAGAAAATAAATTTTTAAAAATGGTCTCCGTTTTAGTTTCCACTGCTTTAGAGTATGGAGCTTAGTAGAATATGAAGGTGTCAATCTTTAAGTATCTCCACCAGCAAGAAACATCTATTCCCCTGGAAACTCAAGTGTTTTAACCATAAACTAAAGTCTGGCATAAAATTATCTCAGGAGCATCACCTCCCATGTCCTAAGAGAAGGGATTTCTATCAAGAGTGAGCCTAGGGAAATCAAATGACTACTATCTTAAGAAAACAATAAGAAAACAGCAGCTTTATATTTGAATTTTACCCATCTAACTACTGGGCCATCTGCAGAAATAATTCTGGTTACTTTAGGTCACCATCTGAACCTCTCTCCCTTACTTAGATTTATCTCCATTTTAGAGAAAGGAACAACAGTAGTTCTATCATTTTAATAAATTGTGAGGGAGAGGAGGTCAGTTCTAGACATATAGCATAGCAATTAATACTCCCCTCTCAGCCTAACGCTTTAAGATGATACAAAGTTATTTTAGTCTTTAAATCATTCTAATATATTGTTGAACAATCCCCCGAGGATTTAAATGCTGTAAGAGTAAAAGTAACAGTATAACTTTTAAAGGATGCAAAATAAAACATAAGGCCTATTGCTGTCAACTACCCATAGGGGAAATCATTCTGGATCTCTGGAGAAAAATACCATACTAATGTGAAATGTCAAAGGGAACACATAGAAAAATCTTTGATCAACCTTTTGCTCAGTACAGAGTGTAAATATCTTTACTAGAGCCCACTGCTGAACTAGTCCTTGGTTCTAACTCCTCACATTGCAATAGGTGCAATATTCATACAAGAAAAAACTAATTTGGTAAAGCATTTTAGCTGACATTTAAAAGTGGACCAGGTCAGAGTGGAGGGTGACCTCATTTGAAGGTGTACAGAAGGGCAATGTGGAAAATGAGACACAGAAAGAGATTATGGAAAAGCAACAAAACTTGGCAAAGATACTTCTGCAAGTAAAATTTCAGGTAAAGTCCTTGGTATTATGAGCGAAATTAAGTATCACTGAATTGTTAACAACAAACCTTATTTAACATTCAGTACCTTTTAGGTTTTTGAAGTATTGGAAAACAATGATCTTTAATCCAATACGCCATTTTGACAAGGTAGCACTATGTGTTTTCATTTGCAACACTATGCCCCAGTGAACATGGGGAAGTAATGTCAATCAGACCGTGAAAAGGAAAAAGTTTGAACAAAGAACAAATGCACTATTAACCATACAATCTGGAAAAAAAAAATTGAAGACGAGCTGTGAACAAATATTACTTTTTCAAAATGGACAAAACATAGTTTTACTTCCACATCATTTCTTAGGCTTAATACATTGCAATTTTTAATACACTGTTCATGTGTTCTAGTCATGTCAGACGTGTGGGCGTCCAGCAAGTCTTTATAAGAAATATAGAATGCAAATAGTGTAGCTGTCTTCACACTCACAGTTGGCTGCACGCTGTTGGCTCCCTATTTTCCAGCTCTTAATTGCAATAATGTTTATTGCTTTAGGAATGGTTATCTTGTGAAGATAACATCGATGTACCAAGAGAACACGGTAAAAAACACGTGACCAATTACTAAGTTCTAAGATATTCTTCTTTGGAAGTGATAATTTTCTAAAATACATTTAGCTTATTTGTCATAGTCCTTCTGTTTCTTAAACTGCCACCTGGAACTAATGATAACTCTGCAAAAATAAATCAGTTGCTTGGACATAATTTATAATAGAGTCGCTCAACATTCTTTCTTTACTTGAATGATAGGGAATACTTCTATTAACGATGTCTCAGGAAGGTAAAGGAACTCAACGGGATGAAGGGTTTAGCTCTTTCTAAGTACATATATTACTATATATCTTTCATTTTTCTGGTAGGAGAGGACAAGAATTTGGAATGTCTGAGTAAAGGCTCCCGGGTGAGCCTTATATGAGTTGAATTCCCAACCCCCCAATTCTTTAAGAATCTTCATTTAGAATCGTGTGTTGGAATACTTTTTCTTTATTGATGGATGATGAATTAAAATAGATTAAAAGTTGTAAAAAACCACAATTTTCCAACAATGGGAACCTTCCTTATAACATCTGTGCTTAACAGAATTAAAAATAAAATTAAAATATAATATGCTGCTTAAAGACCTTTCATAATTTATATAGTTAATTTATTGAATAACTACTATATGCTAGTTAGTATTGTAGATGTGTATCAAGGATATAGATATGGCTCAGACATGGATTCTCTTTGTGAAGATTATAATCTAGGAAGAAAGGTTATAAATGTGCATACATAAGTACCACATAAGCTAAACATGGCTAGTCTTGGGAGAAATACTGGCAAAATAAAAATTCATAAGAAGGAGAGATCATTAGTTAATAAAGGGTTATTTTACAGGGTAGACCTTAATTCATATATGTGTAAAATCATATGCTCCTATTTTAACCTTTGTCAAAAACTCCTGGTGAAATGATCTCATAGTAAGACAAAATATTCCAAATAAGCCACTGACAACTCCAGGAAATACCAATTTTAAGGAATAATCTGAGGTATGAGTGTGAAGTTATCTTTTCTTTTGCTGGGTACTTAGAGGATCTTGTACTAGAGATAAATGGAGACCATTAGAAAAACCTGTGATCTATGAGTTTGTATATCAGAAATGTCCCCTCTTCAGCAAGGACTTTCCTGACCACCTTATCTAGAAATCTCCCTGTGGTATTCTCTAGTCCCTCTTCTCATTGTCTTGAGCATGCGGGCATTATTATTTCTTTTTTACAGGCATTTTTTTGTATTTAGTTATTTATTTGCTTACTGGCTTCCTCAAGATAATCTAAGCTCTTTGAGGTTAGAGGACTTCGTCTTGTTCACTGCTGTTTCAACAGTATCTGGCATCTGGTAAGCATTCAATAAGTATTACTGAATTACAGAATAATTTTCTAACTTTCCAATAAAATAAGTGCAGATTCTAGGATTTGAAAGCACTGTGTACTAAAAAGGATGCTACCCACACAGTTTTATCCAATCCTTTGCCTTTAAATGGCATCTATAAGATGACAACTCCCAAACGAATATGTATGAGTTCTCCTTGAACTCTATTAGACATCGCTGCTTGGTTAACAAAAATTCCAAATTTAATATGTCAAAAACAGAAGTATTCTCCATTTTGGTTAATACTATTATCATCTACCTACTTGTTTGAGCCCCAAACCATTCTTGATTTTTCTTGTTCTTTCACCCCCCACATCAGATCCATTGCCTGCCCAGGTATATTACATATTCTTCTACTTTTGTCTATCTCATGCTCCTACCCTGACCTAGCGTCATTTCTTGATTTCTTATGTTGCCCTACCTCCAGCTTTCCCTTTCTATAATCCTTTCTATACACAGCAACCAAATATATTTTCAAAGACTTAATCAGATTGTTCTCTTAAAGCCTGAAAGGGATACCCCCCAGCACTTAAAATAAAATGCAAATTCTGATATGGATAAAAAGATTCTTTATAATCGCCTTCTACTGACTTTTTTGACTTCCTTTCTTAGAACTTTGTTTCCTTGTACCCTAAAATCTAGCATCACTGATGTTTCTCTATTTGTTCAATTCCAAGCTTAGTCTCACTTCAGGACCTCTCCTCAGCTGTTCCTCTGGGTTTGAAGTCTATTGTTCCTGATCTTCGCTATTTTTCAACACTAAGGTCTCAGCTAAGGTATCTCTTCCTCAGAGGTCTTCCTCACCACCTTAGATGATGTTGCCATCCCCTACCCTGAGCCCTGTTTATTCTTTTCTTATTCCTTATCACGGCCTGGAATTTCCTGTATGTTTATTTATTTGTCTAAACTCCGTGAGAGGGGCGCCTGGGTGGCTCAGTGGGTTAAAGCCTCTGCCTTCAGCTTAGGTCATGATCTCAGGATCCTGGGATGGAGCCCCGCATCGGGTTCTCTTCTCAGCAGGGAGCCTGCTTCCTCCTCTCTCTGCCTGCCTCTCTACCTGCTTGTGATCTCTGTCAAATAAATAAATAAAATCTTTAAAATAAATAAATAAATAAATAAATAAATAAATAAATAAACTCCATGAGAACAAAACTCATCTGTCTTACAAAATGTCAGAATGCTTGACAAATAGAGGCTTACTAAATATTTGTTGAATCAGTTAATGAAGTGATCAATTAATCATCAATCAAATGGTCATAAAATGGTGCTTTTATGCAAATTTTAAATTTATTTAATTTTCAAGGCTCTTCGAACACTATCTAATTTAGTTTCATTATTGTGCACCTCCCATATGCAGAGACTGAGATAAGGTCTGAATATATAAATATGAATAAGACATGGACTCAGCTCTTCAGAGCTGGTTGGTTAACTGGAGAAATATCAAGATAAATCATTGCAACATTGATAATAATTGTAACAATACATAGAATACAAAAACAGTAGAGAAGATAAAGAGCATACAATATCTGGGCTGTGGCATAGCAAGACAAAACTTTACAATATTACAACAAAACAGTAAGACAAAACATTACAACAAAGAAAAATAAAATCTAAGAGTTCACAAAGGTATAAGTAAACTCAGATGCAATTCAGAGTGAATGTCATGTGGACGTCAAGGCTATAGAAGCACCACAAGCTCAGTTTGGATTTGCGATGTTAGAGCCCTTTTGCGATAATTGTTAAAGAAATGATCCGAGTGGAAGGCAGGTCTACTAGATCTTTGAGAAACTATGTGTGCCATACCAAGGTGTTTAAATGCCATTGCACAAGAGAGAAGAAACAAGTGAAGAGACTTCCTTAAAACATGCCCAAATGTCTAGTACTACCAATTATGAAAATGGAAGGAAACCTTAATTCTTAAGATTGCTATATCACTTAACAATGACTCAGAGATGAATCCTGAGACCTTTTCTTTTCTTTTCTTTTTCTCCTCTTCTCTTTTTAAGTAGGTTTCATGCCCAACGTGGGGCTTGAACTCAACCCTGAGATCAAGCGTTGCACCATCCACTGACTGAACCAGTCAGGTGCCCCCATAGTTTTTCTTTTAATCCTTTTCTGTAGCATGATATGATATTCTCCTTAAGAAAATTTCATTTTTAATGAAAAATACAATATTTTCTGAGTCAAAATTCAGGATTAAATACTTCATATTGACTTATACTTGAACTACAGGAAACCTTGCAGATTATCAGATTTTATTCATGTTTAGTGTCTGACTTATAGTAGATCCTCAACAAATACTTGCTGAATCATGATCAATGGTTAAATTTAATTGCTTACTATGATTTTCTAACTATACAAGAAGTTGTGGGGGGTTTTTTAGGAACAGATTCACTAAAATTTCAGATGAGTTGGTAATATTACTTCAAGTATCGGCTAAATATCATAACACTGCTTAACTGTTTTCTAAGGGCCATTTTACAGATGACAAAAGGGAGACTTAAAGAGGTCACATAACTTGGGACGCCTGGGTGGCTCAGTGGGTTAAGCCTCTGCCTTCAGCTCAGGTCATATTCTCAGGGTCCGGGGATCAAGCTCATTGTTTGGCTCTGCTCAGTGGGGAAACTGCTTCCTCCTCTCTCTCTGTCTGCCTCTCTGCCTGCTAATGATCTCTCTCTGTCAAATAAATAAATAAAATATTTTTAAAAAATCTAAAAAAAAGTCAGATAACTCACCTAAGATTGCATAGGTAATAATGGGTAGAGCAAACAGACAAATGGAAGGTTCAGTTCAGGATCCTTGCTTTTTAACCCCTAGTATAATGTAGTGTTTCTTTGTTTCAGAAGCAAATGATACGATCCTGGTTAAATATAGCAGAGATATACTCCACTAAAAAGACTTTAGATGATGATGTGGTAATTAAAATTAAGAAGAAAGACAGATTTACATCTGGTTTTCTCCAAGAGCTTTGCAAAACCTAGCAGTTAACATCTAGCTATCTCTGTTGTGGCAAGAAAGGAAGGGCCTATTTTCTATCTTTTCAATGATGTACATTTCCCGTTACAAATTCATCTTTCAAGGTAGACTAGCTGTTTTAATTCTTACTTCCTTACAATTTTGATTGTTTTTTTTTTTTCTGGATAATCATGTAGTATCATCAGATCCACCCGCTACCCTTCTCATGAACTACATACTGGGAATTATATCCTAAAAGCTGGGTTTTCTTTAAGTGAATCCATGCCCTTGACTTCCTCGTGTAAAGTACTGCACTGTGGTCTCCCATGTTCCTTAGATTATAATCCAAAGCACTGATCAAATTTATTATTCTTAATTTTTCACTGCCAAAGAAGGAAAATTTCAAGCCAACACGAACAAGCCTAAGAGCAAACATATTGGATAAGTTGAACTTCAATTAATTTTTCCTAAGTGAGATTTTTTTAGAGAAAAAAAAGCTACTCTACTTTAATCTAAAAAGATTTTATTTACTTATTCATGAGAGACAGAGAGAGAGAGAGAGAGAGAGAGAGAGAGGCAGGCAGAGGGAGAAGCAGACACCCTGTTGAGCAGGGAGCCTGTTGTGGGGCTTGATCCCAGGACCCTGAGATCACCACCTGAGCTGAAGGTAAACACTTAACTGACTGAGCCACACAGCCATCCCCATTCTACTTCATTTTTTTTTAATTTTTACTTTTTAAAAGATTTTTATTTATTTACTTGAGAGAGAGAGTGAGAGAGAGCAAAAGCGGGGGACAGGGAGAGAGAGAAGCAGACTCCCCACTGAGCAGGGAGGCTGATGTTGGGCTCCATCTCAGGACCCTGGGATCATGACCTGAGCTGAAGGCAGACGCTTAACAGACTGAGCCACCCAGGCACCCCTACTTCATTTTTAAACACAGAATGAATATAACATAGCTAGAAATCTTTTTTAAAATTGTCTCATAGGGCACAGCAATGCAATTGTTTTACAAGAAATTTTAAAAATTATGTTTTAATGTTTACTTTATCACCTTCTTATAGTTATGGCTAAGTGCTTTATAATCTATTATTTTGTTTTATAGAAGGCAGAAAAATAACCAGCAAAACTAGGAATTATAATAATAAAACAGTGTGGTTGTATTTCCTTTATTTAGAAATGATCTTCCAGTAGGATTTTCTTGCTACCTTCACTTTTCTTATCATTGGTATGTTTAACAAACAAATCTTAAACAACCATAAAGGAAAAGATCTATGCTAGGGGACACAAGTTTTAAGACTAGGGTAATATTAAATTATGTCATGAGGCTCCCCTTCCCCCTGGAGTGCTGTGAGGAGTACAGTGTTCTCTGGGAACCTAGAAGAGTAATTCTCAGACTATGAAATATATAACATAAAAGTAGTTATTAAACATAATAGTGAACAAAGAGAGACTAGTTCGCACTGCAGTAGCAACTCCCTGCATATTCTTCTGCCCTTACCACTCAAGGCTTGTTTTTGTATCCCTTTGCTGTCCTACATTGTATTCAACTACATCTGTATTTCATCTATGTCTACATGTAAACAAATATTGTTTAATTTGGCTGTTTTTGATCCTTATGAAAATTATATTGCATGTTAGGAGATTTTCTGATATTGTTTTTTTTGCATTAAATACAATGTCTGAGATTCATTCAGGTTGCTATCTATACTTAGAGTCCCTTCTCTTGTTTGTTTCTAGTCCTTTGCTATTGCAAACAATGTGGCTATGTAAACATTCTCATGAATGCCTAACAGTACAGATGTGCAAATTTCTCCACAACTTGTCTATGCATTTTGCATGAAAATAAGAAAATGGTTTCCAAACTGTCTGTGCCAATATACACTCTCACCAGTACTGTATGGATTCTAATTGTCTCACATATTTACAGATACTTTATATTGCCACATTTTAAAAAATTGCCAATATAATTAAGGTTTACATTATTGGAGACTTAATTTGCATTGCCCTTATGACTAATGAGGTTGAGCATCTTTTCATAATTTCATTGTCCAGTTGTGTTTTCCTTCAGTGAAATGCCTATTCGTTTCTTCCACCTACATTTAGATTGGATTGCAAACTCTTATATTCTTTTGCAGTTTTTTGCATTATCATGGGTACCAATTTTGTCAAATATATGAGTGACAAATACCTTCTCTAGCTTTCTAGTGATGGTTTCTTTTTTTCATGAACACAAGAGGCCTTAAAATGGATACTTTTTTTTGTCTTATTTGTGAATTGTTTCCAGACACTAAGGTCATAGAGATAATTTTCTACATATTCTTCTAAAAATTTAAAATATTTATTTTTCTCTTTTAAGAATTTGATCCACCTGGAATTGATGTTTATATGTGGTATAAAAAAGAGGTTTTACTTTTTTCCATATGCATAGTCACTTGTCTTAATGATATTTATTGAAGAGCCCATCCTTTACAAATTAATCTGCAAAACCATCTCCATCAAATATTACATTTCCTTATATATGTAGTAAATTTGTTCAATTTGTGCTCCTAGAGATTGGAGACTCTAAAGGGATGGGCCTTGCTTACCCAAGCCTTTTAATGCAATATAGGATGCGTAAAGAGCACTTAGCTGTAATTTGGGGAAGGGATAATGGGTAGAGAGTTCAATGGCTCTGCTTAAGAAATTAAAGGCATTCAGTGTTGGAGGATGGCAACTTGAATAGATAGGAGCATTGACTTGAATCGACGGCCAGTCCCAAGAAAATGGAGAGAGAGGGTCAAGAGAAAATTCCTCTTGAGGCAAGACTGATGGATTTTTAGAATAGTGATGTATAATATTCAATTCACAGTTGCTGTTCAAATGATCTGCTCAGTTTTCAAAGCCTTCAGTAAATATCAGATACACACTAATGTGCTGGAAATTGGGTGGTTTCCAGTGAGGAACAAAAGCAATACAAAGTAAAGGACAGTTTTTTTTTTTTTTAATTTTTTAAAGATTTATTTATTTGAGAGAGAGAAGGGCAGAGAGAGAGTGGGGGGGGGGGAGGGCAGAGGGACAGCATCTTCAAGGAGATTCCCTGCTGAGCTCGGAATCTGATGCCCAAACCCTTTGCCCCAACCCATGACCCAGGAGATCATGACCTGAGCTGAAAACAAGAATCAGATGCTCAACCAACTGAGCCACCCAGGTGCTCCAAGGACAATTATTTTAGATGGAAAGATACAGAGTAGAGGTCAAGAATTCAGCAAGAGCAGGATATTGGATCAAGAACTGATGAGGTTAATATAAGCTTTCTCTTCCTTGGAAACAGTGGGGGAAGGAGAGGTTGATATAGGATTTTCCCTCCTATATAGGTTCAGATCATTTTATTGGACTGTTAAAGAAAAGGTTATGTAGTTCCCCACAAGCATAATCTTATTGCTCCTGTAGTTCAGAAGCTCCTACATAGAAAGCTTTATGAGGTTTTTATTCATTTCTTTTGCTTTGAACTATATTATTCAGTTTGAAACTCCTCAGCACAGTATCCAGACCTGCACAGAATCAGTGCAGGACCTGTGTGGCTCACTGCTGACTTCTAAAGTCACTCCATCTTGGTTGTGAACAGTAGCCACAGTGGAGGACTCTGTCCAACTTTGGCATCTGTGACACTGCAGGCTAGGACTAAAAACAAGCCCACGGTGATATAAAAGCATGAGCATATTAGAGTCATCCATGGGATCATGGATGATGGAACCATTTCAGGCAAGATAAGCAAGTTTACCAGTAAGGGAACAGAAAAATCTACCTGTGATACAATGATCTGTATCTCTCTCCAGTTTAGAGTTTCTATAAAAAACAAGATAGAAATATATTCAACAGCTGGGATGCCTTATTGGAAATTCATCCACAGTATTTTCTGGAGATTAAACTGTTAGATGCATTTAATGAAAGAAAAAAATAAATTTGTAGATAAAATCTAATAATAACATTCTATTTAAAAAATATTCCTAAATTTGCTCCATGGAAACCATCTATACACCAGAAGAAGAAATACAACAAAATTTCAAAGTTTAAATCAAACTTTAGATTACATATTTAATATACTTTTTAAAAAATTTATTTATTTTTCTTTTGTTCAGTTAGCCAGCATATAGTACATCATTAGTTTCTGATGTAGTGTTCAATGATTCATTAGTTGTATATCATACCCAGTGTGCATCACAACACGTGCCCTCCTTAATATACTTTTAAACTTACTTCTTTAAAAGTAATATGTCAGTTACTAAAGTCTGTATATAATAATTATTAAGGCATTAAATATGTATTTTAGAAGATAAATGACAGATATGACCAAAGATGAACCCTCTTTTATAGCAGCTAAGGAAAGATTTAGGACTTTGTGTACACAAAATGTGTGAAATTAAAAAAAATCATAAATAAATGTATCCATTCTTTGATTTATTATAAGGTAACCCTTTTATACTTCATAAAAGTATGAAATACTGAATGTTGAGTGTAAAATAGTCATTGTGATTGACTCACACATAGATTCCTTAGTAAAATCTTTCTCAATCCTTACAGGCCAGACTCATTAGTTTTTCCTCCAGATTCTCATACTGTTGACCACAGCTCTTATAGAACTCAATAGATCATATAATATCATAGCCATAGGAACAAAGCAGACATTACTATTTATTGAATGAATGAACTAGCACAAAACCACTGCTTAAATTAAGTGGGAAGTAAAATATCTCAATTAAATTAAAGAAATCAAAGTACATACATCCTGGTTAGTATTCTCATGGTCCTTTCTATCTAATGAATAATGTGAAGTTATGGACAGAATTAACAGAAGCTCTTAAGAAACAGAAAGGAGAGGGCCCCTGGGTGGCGCAGTTGGTTGAGCGACTGCCTTCGGCTCAGGTCATGATCCCGGAGTTCCGGGATCGAGTCCCACATCGGACCCCAGCTCCATGGGGAGTCCGCTTCTCACTCTGACCTGCTCTCTCTCACTCTCTCTCTTTCCTAATAAATAAATAAATAAAATTAAAAAAAAAAAAAAAGAAACAGAAAGGAGAAAGGAGGTAATGAAGAAGAAAGGCAAGACGAAAGGAAAGAAGGAAGAAGAAGAAGGGGAATGTAGAAGGGAGTGAGAGAAAAAAAGGAGGAAGGGGTGAGAAAAAAATTAAAGAAAGAAAAAAAGGAAGTGTTTTGAAGGGACAAAATATTAATGGAATGGCTTATTTTTAAAAATCTTCTGTAAGCTTAATATAAGGAAATATTTCCAAATGAAAATCAACACGGTTTAATGAAAGAAATCTTAAATATCAATAACTGTCCTAAGTAGACCCTTTTAATTCTTTTACGTATAATAATAGCAATGTTATATTACTTGAGCCAGCAGTATTCTGATTCAGGTAGTCTGTGGCTTGTACTTTGGGAAACACTGGATTAAAAAATTGTGTTAGAAAACAAGCAATAGCAACAAAAAACTCTATGTGGCATGAACATTAGGTATGAAATGAAAACATTCTTTCATTCTGACTCTACCCCATGTAATAATGCACTCTCCCATGTTACTAAGCAGTGACAACATTCCCATAGTTGCCCCCTGGGAGGCATGGAAGGGAATCTGGGCTTTGGAGAAATAAAAGAAGAGTAACTCACCCAGTTACATGGCCCCATTGTATTTCTTTTCCCTATGGTTTAACTAACTTCATCTTTAATATACAGGTTAGAAAACCAGGCTAGTTATGAATAAAACCTGAAACACATCTAAACATTTAAACCAGTATCACTACCAAAAGTGGACTTTGTTTTGGTAGAAGGAACCGACTATAATTCCTTGTGGTTAGGATTGATGCTTATAATCAGGATAAGTATACACTTACACTTGTTAAATCCAGAAGCAAAACTACAACTCTAAACATCACTGTTGATCCTCATTATTCAAAACGAACCAAGAACCATCTTCACAGTAGGAAAGGCTGTATAGAAATTCAGAAAGAGTACATACAGCCTTAGGAATCAAACGGCCCTGCGGTTAAACAGCTGTTTGCCCTTGAGCAAATTATTTAATTTCTCCATCTAGGATTGTTCCTGTATGAAACAGGCAACTGGTACATTTCTATCACATGATCGTTTTAGAGTGAAAAGTGGGATAATACATAGATTCTTATGTCTATTACTTAGCAGATTCTTGGTTAAAATGAGTTTCTTGTCCTCCAACATCTTCCATATCTTTGTGTATTAGATTTTTAACACTATTGACTGTACTTTTATTTGCAAATTTGCCACTCTTTTGAAAGGTTGGGCCAGCTTCTTCTTTTCATAGGCAGAAAGGTGAGTATTTTTTTTGAAAGGAGAACTAGTCCAAATCTTGCCTCAGTCATTTCTGGCCTGGATGAAGTAGAAGAATGGGAGGCTGGCTGCTAAGGGGAGAGTGAGGTGGTCTCCTGTCATCAGGGAGCCGAGTCTGGAGCAACTCATTCTCCCTGGGGACAGTTACACACACGGTCTTTTACAACCTCAGTTTGTCACCAATGCATAAATCATTCTCTTGGGATTAAAACAAATGACTCAAATAAGTTATGTCTGGCAGAAAAATCCGTTGAATGAAGCGAATTAAATTACTTATGAAAATTAAGTGTTTAACTACCCTCAAATTCCATTATCTCTCTTATTCTTCCTATTATTAACATATGCAAGGAAAGCAAAAGTTAACCCTAAAGGGACACTATTTCATGCTTCTGGATTTCATAAAGTATGTTCTTTGGTATAAATAAAAGATGAATAGCTTCATTTTATTATCAATATTTGGAAGAGGAATACGAATTTATCAGACAAAATACGATTTTCTTTTTTTTAAGGGAGGGAGGGGCAGAGGGAGAGAGAATCTTAAGCAGGTTCCACACCCAGTGGGGATCCCAATGGGGGGCTCGATCTCATGACACTGAGATCATGACTTGTGTCAAAATCAAGTCAGACACACTTAACTGACTGAGCCACGTGGGAGCCCCAATTTTCATTTAAAACCATATTCCCAGGGGCGCCTGGGTGGCTCAGTCTGTTAAGCGTCTGCCTTTGGCTCAGGTCATGATCCCAGGATCCTGGGATCAAGCCTTAGCATCAGGCTTCCTGTTCAGTGGAGATCCTGCTTCTCCCTCTCCCTCTGCCTGCTGCTCTGCCTACTTGTGATCTCTTTCTATCTCTCTGTCAAATAAATAAATAAAATATTTCTAAAAAATTAAACCACGATCCTTATATTCTAACTTTCAAAAAGAAGACTTTTATTATTTATTTATTTATTTTTAAAGATTTTATTTACTTATTTGACGGAGAAAGAGAGATCACAAGCAGGCAGAGAGGCAGGCGGGGGGGGGGGGGGGGCGGAAGCAGGCTCCCTGCTGAGCAAAGAGCCCGATGTGGGGCTCGATCCCAGGACCCTGAGATCATGACCTGAGCCGAAGGCAGAGGCCTTAATCCACTGAGCCACCCCAAAATGAAGACTTTTAAGTTGAATATAGGGAATGACTATTCACCACATCTCTTAAGTAAACCATCCACAATGCTCAGGTAATCTGTAAAGATCCACACACCTGGTTCAATTTGAACTACACCTTGATTTTAACTTGTAGAGGCCTAGCAAATATCTTGGCAAGAATTTTGTTTCCAATTCTGAGCAACTGAAAATGAGTTTCACTTCTCAGCAGAATCTGTACTGTGGACTCAGCAGAAGCATTAACTTTCCATCTTTTAAAAGAAAACAATCAATATCCATAACACGTAGGGAGAATGGGTCATTCTTCTATCTGTTAGGGCATTTTACATGAGAAATAACATCAGGGCTCAGATAAAGAAAAACTTATACCCACTTCTATAAAGGGCCAGATTTATAGGACCTCCAAATTCCATTAAACACTCAAAGCAGGAGAGAATGGTGAGAAAACATCTCTTCTAAGTTTTAATTTGGCTTCTATTTGTTTCTATAATTGTGGAAGATATCCCTTTGAATGATTAACTATACTTTCAAAGCAAAGATAAGATGCTGGCTACACCTGAACTTGCCAGTGAATATTTTTAAACTTTGGAAAATGAGTGTGGACTTGAAGGAATAAATTAGTCCGAAAGCAGAGTTTAATGAATAAATTAAATTATTTAAATTACTTTCAAACTTCAGGACTTTAAAAATTTTAAAGATTTAATTTGTATGCATGCCAAAAAAGTTGAATTTGTGTCTTCATTTGAATGTACATTTGGTTAAAATCCAAACCTCTGGTAAAATAATATTCTAAGATCATATATATATATATATATATATATACACACACACACATGTATATATATGACACACTTGAATATATACTGTATATTATACATAATTTGATTAAACCTCAAAAATTTATATATATATATACATATTCTATATACAATGTAAAATTAGATTTTAACTTGAAACTGAAAAAATAATACTTCAGAATATGTATGTATACATATACACATACATATACATATGTAGGTATACAAAGTTAGTAAGTCAATGTGATCATAATATTCTCTTCTAATGATTGAATTCCAAACACAAGCACTTTCTTTTAGTATATTTACTTAAAATCTGAAATTCTTGAGAATTTAAATAGAAATACAAAGCCATTTTATTCTGTTTTCTCTAAGGAGTCCATTTTAGGTACACGAGTACAAATGCCCTATTATTGCAAGTAGTGCATTTAAGTGGAGCTTTGATAAAAATGTCGGCAGAGTGGGAGGAGAGTGAGCCCCACACTCTGCGGAGTTCCGTCTGCCTGAGCTCATATTCCAGTTTGGCCCCTCATCATTGTGTGACTGGGCAAGTCACTTAAATCTGTCTCAATTTCCTCATCAGGAAGCTGAGAATAATAATCCCCACATTGTGGAAATCAGTATTTAGCATTTACTTAATGCCCGAATTATAAGGGCATTTTTTAAAAAGTGAAAATAAAGAAATAGTGTGAAGATGACAAAGATGATCTGCACTGGGAACTGCAATGTTTAACAAGGAAGAAAGCCTACATTTCAGGCTTCTATTTCTATGCCCTTCGGCCTCTCACAGGCGTTCACTCCAAGGTGGTTTAAACCAGGATGTCTGGTGAACTATAGTACTAAGGGCTGGAGACCTGAATATCCAAAGGGAAAGCTTAAACCCTACTACACAGTCCTTCTTTCTGAATCTCTCTAGGAACTTGTCCTTCACATATGGCTACTATGGTAAGCGAGGTACCTGGTAACCTCCAGCTTCCTAGGATACACCTTCCTCCTAGCTTCCTCTCTTTCTGTCCCCTTCAGAACTGTTCTTTTCCCTCAGAACGCCAGTGGGAACCAAGGTGGGTGAAGGGGAAAAAAAGTCAGCATGGTCCCTTTTGCTGGAGTCAGCCTTTAGTGTCAGAAAAGGCGTTTATGCGATTCACACACGGTCTAGCTTAGTTTCCCTGGGAAAGCATTCCCCATCACAACTGAAAGCCGAAACAAGCTCTTATTAGTAAAATCAAAATATGCCAGGTCCGACTGAGCCTCTGGATACAAATAATATTAATATTAGTATTCAATATCCAAACGCTGTTTCCCCAGTAAAGACCCACAAGACGTTTAGCCCCAATATAAAGTCACATTCCAAGTAGTGCCTCCCATACCACCTGGGACAAATCGACCACCTCTTTTGTTTAGTGCCCTTTGCAGGCTGCATCCGGCTAGCCATCTGAATGCAACATTCCTCTGACAATGCTGCCCTCCAGGAAAACGCTGTTTCCTGCTGCAACTGCTTGGCAGACTCAGCTGAAAAGTGCCACTGTGTTTTATCACTTTAGAAAATTTCGTATCCCGGACCCAAAATGAAAGTGGTCCTGTCTTGTGTTCTGTAACGGCTTTCCCCACAATTGGCCTCAGTGTTCTGACCAGCACACAAAAAATGATCACATTCGTATAACGTGCATAGTGCGATGTCCAGAATGTTGATCATTAAACATTATCAGTGGTTATCTCTGGATAAAGAGATCTCAGGGAGATTTTTTTTTTTACTTTATTCTTTGTACTTAACTTCATTGTTTGACCTATTGTTCCTATTTAGCTTTTATCAGTTTTATAATCAGAAAGAAAATAAAGCTCTGTTCATCGAAATAGAAGACCCCTAGTTGCTGCTTTTCCCCCCTTTCATTTTGGGAGAGATTCGGGTGATTCTGCAAGCCAGCTAGAGAAGAGAGACTATTCTGCCCTGATTTTACCAGCTCCACCTTAGGAACCTGTGCACAAACCTTCTTCATCCTTTAGAAAAACAAATACCCCTAAATGAATTTGGGCTGGAAATATAGTGAATGCTAGTATAATTGCTGAACATCATGTTTATTTGGCGAAGTCCAAAGACAAAATTGAATTGCACACAAGCACCACAAGTTTAAACTAGGTCTATGTACCCATTCAATCACCTTGTTGCAGGGTTCAATTTCATATGTGTAATTTCAGTTCATTATTCTGGTCTTGCTAGGCTTCAGTCATATTACTGATTGGCTAATTATTTCTAGTTTGGAGTCAACCATAAACTTGGTACGCAGAGTCTATGTTTCCTTAAATGCTGTCAATAAAAATGTAGATCATATTAAGTCTCTGAGTTCAATGACCCATTATTAATGAACTCACTAATTGGGCTGTTCAAGCAGATATAAATCCTCTTATCTTCACTATCATCCTGTATAATTTTTTTCATTTATCATGATAGAAGATCATGAGAAACTATCCTAGCCACCTTGCTGAATTTATGTTAAATGAACCATTCTAGCAAGGCCTGAAACAAAGGCAAATTAGTTTAATTTCTCATAATTTTTGTCCTGAGAATACTAGCTAACCATTATTGGTTACTGCTTCGTTTTCTGAGTGCTCCAAAGAATCTGTTCAAGAGTTTAATCAGGAATATCTCCAGAGATCAGAAACTATCTAGTGTTTTTGACATAAGCTCTCTTTTCTTATTTGAAATCACAAACCTCTTTGTCTAGCTCCTTTCTCATGATACCTCTTTATTCACATGATTCTTAAAAAGTAAGTATTGGTTAAAGCAATCATAATCACAACTGTAAGTTGAAACACCCAATGTATTTGGACTTGGAGACTTCAATTGATTTTGAACACTAAGGGAGAGATTAAAAAGGAGGTATCTATCTATCTAACATCTATCTGTCTATCTACCTATTGCTTCAAGTTTCATTCAATCGTGTTCATTACATAATTTTTATTTAAAGATGGTTCTTTTTGAATGAGTGTGTCCCTAATCTTTTCAGACCCCATGCAAGATTACAAATGAAGGTCCAAATACCACATGACTCAGCACCTAGATATAAAGCTGACAGACAGATCCACCTACCTTCACAAATACACCTTTAAAACAGCCTGAAAAACCAGGTTAAAATTTAGAATTGCCAGACCCCTCAGAGTTGTATGCCTTCTTCCCAAGCTCGGATCTCTGCACTAGAAAGCTGGCACTAAACACCTCAACCCACACATGAAGGATCTGTCCATACTTTGTCCCATTGCAAACAGTCATTCCAGGGAAGCTGAACCCAGGAGGAAGCCTGAACAGGTCCTCCATTATGCTTGGGATCATCCGGTTAGAAATTTTGGAGCATGAGCAGAAGAGAGGGCATGGGGTCTGGCCATGAGGGTACATAGATTCCTGGCTAGGTGCGGAGTCCTCTCTTGTCCGGGTCTGCACCATCTTTGCAGCTGAAGAGTGAACCTTCTCCTTTAATATATATATCAATTTGAATCTTTGATCCTTTTATTGTGGTTGATGGTTTCTTCCAAAATCTAGCTAGAAACATTTGTTTCCTGTAGAATTGTATATAATGCTTATTATGGGCTTTTTTTGCCTTGAACACTTTTTTTTTTTAAGCTTTATTTATTTATTTGAGAGAGAGAGAGTGAACGAATGTGTGCCCTGACAGGGGGAGGGCAGAGGGAAAGAATCTTAAGCAGACTGCCTGCCGATCTACCAATCTCAGAGGCTGACCTGGGGTTTAATCTCACCACCCAAGATCATCACCTGAACCGAAACCAAGAGTTAGATGCTTAATGGACTGAGCCACCTAGGCGCCCCTGCCTTTAATATTCTTATAGATTTGAGAACCTCTTCTGCATTCACTCATCCTTGTATGTCTTTCACTTTTTATATGATTTCCCTCCTACTACCACACACGCAGATAGACACAACTACCATTTGCTGTTTTCCAGAATACTTGGTGCACAGTAGATTAATATTCAAAGATCTGTCTTCCAATCTTCAACCGACTAGTCACCAGCCATATCACTGCAGGATCTCTGGCTACATTTATTGTTTGGTATTAGAAAAAATAATAATTGCTATGCTATCGTCACAAGATTGTTTTAAGGATAAAATAGAAAATATATAAGAAAGTCATTTGAAAATGACAAAATGTCACAGAAATGAATGGAATTATTGTGTCTACCACTATAAACTTGTCTTAATAATTATGAAGTATTGTTCTTTAATACCACGACTTACTCCCCATTTACCTACTGTTTGCATAATTTGCCATTTTATTATAAAATTGATCTGTGTTTATTCTTGGGATGCATGGATATTGTTAACTATTATCAACAGAAATATTGAGCTAAAAGTAAGTTCTGTCTTTATTGGCTCTTTTATTAATATACCATACAAATTAAAATAAAACAAATGCACAAATAACAAAAACTCACATTTAAAAGAACAGAAAAGAACAGAAATGTGAAATATGACTAATAAGCCTCTAGGAGTCTACTCTGGTTTCTCCTTTGGTATAGTATGATAACACTTTTTATACTAAATAATTAATTAACTTGGTTTTGGTTTCTCTATTCAGCTACCAGTCGTGAAATGTTTTGTAAATTGCCTGAGAAAAGTCTTTTCCTTATATGATCTCGCCCCTCTCTGTATCACAGCACATTGCTGAGAATATGTCTTCTTTATACATGTTGACAGAATAAAAAAAAATTAAAGATTGTATTTCTTTCTTTGAGAGAGAGCGAGCAAGAGAGAGTGAGAGAGAGCACAGCAGAGGGAGAGCCAGGCAGAGGGAGAAGCAGGCTCTTGCTGAGCAGAGAGCCTGAGGCGGGCTTGATCCCAGATCCCAGGATCATGACCTGAGCTGAAGGTGGAAGCTTAACAGACTGAGACCCCCAAGCACCCCCAGAATCAAAAAGTTTAAAACGCAAAGACTAACTTCAAATGCTGCAACAAGACTAAATTCTCTTAGCCCTGTCTAAAAACACCTTTAACAGAATATGAAAATTTACATGGAAAAATATGTGTTCCAAAAGTTTGGCAAAAATTTTCTAAGTGTCCAAGATGGTTTTGTTTATGAATTTCCTATCAGTACTTAACTTTTACTATGCCTGAGTGGACTAGTGACGTCTGTCCAGGAAAGCGTTCTTAGTTGCTTCTGGTATTGGGTGACCCATATTTATGAAGGAGGAACCTCCATTGTGTCATCTCCATAGCAACTGGGCAAAATATCTTTATCCTCTCATTTCATTCCTGAGTCTTATGTCCATACCAGGAATAAATCATGCTATCTCAGGCATAGAGTTAATTTGGTGCCTTGATATAAAAAAAAACATTAAGGAAATTAATAATACTTGGTATTTACATAACCACTTAATTCAGGAAAAGGTGTCAGTTTTGCTATGGTCCATTACTGTCTGGGACTAATAGGACTATTTTGCTAAGATACTACCTCCACTACCCCATTTATATCACAAAGTTTCCATAAAAGGTCGACAATACTTTACTAAAAGGTGCCTAAACTAAGAATTAATTTAATATGTTAAAACAAAAGACAGAAAAGCAAAATTGGATGAGACCTAAATTTAAATCACTATTACCTTTCTAGGTCAGCATAATAAAGCTACAAGAAACAAACTGATTATAAAGTGCTTGAAATCTAAGGTATCTTAGCCCAATCAAACATTAGGCAAGAGATATTATTTGTGACAACATGGGTATTATGCTAAGTGACATAAGTCAGAAAAAGACAGATACCATATAATTTCACTTATACGTGGAAACTAAGAAACAAAACAAATGAACAAACAAACAGCAGAAACAGATCCATAAATACAGGGAACAAAGATAGCTGCTGGGGGGGATGGGCAAAATGAGTGAAGGGGAGTGGGAGGTACAGGCTTCCAGTTATGGAATGAATAAGTCACAGCGATGAAAGGCACAGCATGGGGAATAGAGTCAATGGTATGTAATAGTGTTATATTGTGACAGATAGTAGCTATGCTTGTGGTGAGCATAGCTAACATAGAGACGTGTCAAATCACCATGTTGTACACCTGAAAATAATAAAACACTGTGTCAACTATACTTCAATTAAAAATAACAACAAAACAATAACAAAACCTCCCAAACAGGCAAGAGATCTTTATGTGGATCCAAATAAACTCATGTAGAAGGGTTGGTTATAGAGAATTTAATTATCACTAACTCAAAATATGATAGCACTGCTTCCTATCTAGCCTGTCCCCATGGGATTTTTGTTGTTCATTAAACAGGAAGAAAAGGAGGTGGAAGAAATGGGAAGCTTGGGATGCAGTGGAGGGAAGTCATCTCTGTCCTCCAAATTCTATAACCCACTCTTGCTACATGCCTGATTATGCTGGGGGCTTGGCTCACAAATGAATATGGGATCCACTGGCTGTACTAGGTCATTCTTTGAGCTGACTGAGGTTGAAGAGTCATTTTATGACTCTTAGCATTTCACTGAGTACCTCCTTAAGGAAATGCTCAGAGTCAAGTGTTCCTGTTTGCTCATTTTTATCTTTAAAGAGAAGTTTATGCTTTATGCTCCCTTTTAATTTTTCCTGCCTCTAAGGCAGAGCAGAATTTGCAGTACTCTACTTTTCACAAACACTGAACTGGGTATTTGATCCCTAGAAGATGTGAACATTTATGTAGGAGATTGGGTGCAAAGGAGAGTAAAGTGTTTCATTTGATGAGGAGCTATAAAGGATAAAAGTTAAGCTTTTGATGTAATCGTGTTAAATATACATTCTTGATATTTTTCAATTACACAATGTATTTTTGCCTGAATAATTTCTACTTAGCATTGTGTCTTACGGATATGATACAGCTAACTAAACATTATCAGCCTGTGCTAGTGTAAGCTTTGGCTGGGATTAGCAAAGTATCGTCTTTTAGGTAAAAGGTTTATTTCCCTGGGGCGCCAGTTGGTTAAGTGTCTGACTGTTGGTTTCTGCACAGGTCATGACCTCAGAGTTGTGGGATTGAGCCGCTGCATTGAGCTCTGCACTGGGCATGGAGCCTGCTTGGTATTCTCTCTCTTCTTTCCCCATCCTCTCTCTCCCTCAAAGAAAAGGGTTATTAGCCTTATAACATTTTTTAAGGTGCCTGAGAGAATATCTGAATTGTTTAATGTGGTTTTATATGTGGCTCCCAAATGAAGACACCTCATAATTTCACACAGACACAGACACACACACACACACACACACCCATTTTACAGCATTGATGAGAAATTATGTTTATCGTTCACACATTAGGCATTGAAAATTAATTTTGCATTTTAAATATATATTGCCAAACTAGATTGGCATCCAAATGAATGCTTAGATCATTGGCCTTATAAGAAGCCCTATCCTCTGGTGAATGGGTTAAACCACTGCTGTCAGATTGAATAGAATTACCCTTGCTGATATGCAAAGAATTGCTCTGTCAGGAAATGTCACTGTCATTGAGTGCTGTTCCTTGTCTGCATTGAATTTTCTGTCTGGCTCAGAAAATTTTAATAACAGGTTGGAATTCACATGTAAAATTTTAACCAATTTTCATAAAAATACCTTATTTCATTTTCATTTTGCTTCATATAATTTTTGGTTGTCATAAAATAGGATACTAAACACATCTTCTTTCCTTAACTTTCATTGCCTTTTGTCCTTTGAAGATAGACACTTACGGTTCATTTTTTTCCCTTAGTATTTTTCAAATTTTAATGGAAGTTTAAATTTCATTGAAAACACACACAAAAATAAGAGAGAGAAGGGGCAGTGAGATGCACAAAGCTGAAGAAAGAGATGTGTGCAAAGTTACCTCCTCTACATCTTAAAGGAGAGAATTTTTTAATCTTAGTTGCTCCAGGGACGTAAAGCTAGTGCTCAAATTTCAAAAATTGCCTTTACTCAATAAAAATCTTGGTTTAAGACTGTTATTAATTAGGGTCCAATGCAGTCAAGAGAGTCAAGATGTTTTCATGACATAACCTACTTGAGTATAAATCTGGAATCTGTTTCTAGTCTATTCAAAATCCTTTGTAGGAAACTCAAAATCTTGAGGGCAGAGATGTTTTAATCTTAAGTTGAAGTATATCATTTTGGGAAAAAAAGAGATAAGATGTGGGATTTGAAAAATCAGTTCTACAGAGTAGAAAAACAGAACATTTCCTCTATTAGGTTCATGATGCCGGAATTAAGGACTCCTAGCAATCAACAGTGTAGTATAAACAAGGTTTTGTCAAGGCCCTTAGTCAAGGGGACGGACCTTCACAGGAAATTTGACAGAAAACACACAATCAAAATTGAAATTCAAACAGTAAAATATTGATCAATAGAAATAGAAGGGGTGGTAGCTGATATTTGGTTATTCTAGAAGGAATCAATATTATTTGTAGTCTTAAATGTTTATAAAGTAGTGCAAAAGAATGGATAATAGATGGCCTTGAAATTTTAACACAAGAAGAGAAATTTAATGCAAGGTTTCACTGAAACTTAGAGGGATATAATAGACTAGAATGCAGCTACAGGAGGGTATGTCTTGTTCAAAGGAAAGTGCTCTAATTGGTAGCGTAAGGGGAAAAAAAACAGCTTTCTATTATGAAATAATGTCCAAGACTATGAGGTTGTAGTTGGGAATATAGAAGTGACATCATTGTGGGAATAAAGAATCACATATTTTAAAAATGTTTAGAAGGCAATTTGTCCAACTTTAATTCACGTCCTTCATATTACAGAGGGTAGACTAAGGTCCAGAGAGATTCAGACTTTCTTCAAACACAAATTATCACGTTTAGGACAAATTAACGCTATTAAGTTCACAAAGATCACAAAGCTTCACAGAGGAGCAGTATACACTAGTGAGGATTGAAGTGAGAGACGGGGCAAACTAGATATATTCCAGAAATCATGTAATCTGATATGTTCCTACTTTACCATTCTAAAAACTTTGTTTTGTGGAAGAAAAAGAATTTAATCAGGGATACTGGTGCTCACGTGCTAATTCTGACCAAGGAAAAAAGTCAACTGATAATTTGATTGGAATCCAGAATTCCTTAGTACAGAGCATTATTGTAGATTCTAGGAAAATAGAGTACTTTGTTACATGCAACCCCCAAGTCCCCTGTCTGTATAACACTGAAGAAACACCTTCATCTATCTCCAACTGGAGAATTGCTTGATATATCATCACGATATCTCCTCAGATATTCAGCAGCCTAATGGAGTATGAAGAAAGACTGGATAGAGGAGTGGGCCATATAACTCGGCTTCTAACAGAGACGTTTTTAGAGTGAATGGGTATATTGACTACATGGGTGTAATCCAGCCTGTCCTGAGCAAAACCAGAAGTATGGGCAAAGATACTTACAGGTAAGCAAGAGAAACTTTATTTTTCCTCTTATGCAAAATCAAAAAGATCATTAGTTGATTTTCTGTATTTACTGTCCTGCTTGTTTTAACCCCACATTAGTTTGGGGCTAAAACTAATGTTTTAATTAGTCCCACATTAGAAGCCCTAGACTTCTTCGTTGACCAACCTCTACTGCCCCTACCATCCTTGTACTTATCTGCATATTGAAGCTGCTGTGAATCCTGGAACTGTACTATACTACTGCTTTAAGATGCTGGACATTTGCAGAAATGAAGTCAAATGATGTCTTTGTTATCTGACATTTGGCTGATTACTTAAAGAGTTAGTACAAATTTACACCAACTAGCTCACTAGCTAAGTACAGGCGGAGAACACTCAACATGCATTTAAGTGTACAAAAAGGGAACCAAAGAGTATCTACCTACATGACGTAAGTATTCCTGTCCTTGTTGGGAACTGGGAAAAAAAAAAAGGGTTGGGTGAGGGGAGGAGGCAACAAGAGCCTGATGCATAACAGAAGAAGAAATAACTGGTAAGATATGGAAAAGCAGCACGTTTGAGAAGGAGCTACTATAGCCTACAGAAATCGATTTTTGAAAGCATATGCTTTGGGCTTAAATGGTATTTAAGCATGACTTCCATGGGGAAAAAGAAAAGCGTGGTATGAATGATAATAAGAGAGTGACCAAATTGGAAGGAAGTGGTCTGAGAAGATGATATTTTGACACAAGAAAAACTGAAGAGTAACTAAAATTCAGTAGCAGAATTTCAATCTTCATGAGAAGTATTATAGATTATATACTGTAGACATTTCAATGAGTGATGTAGAGAACAACAATGGAAAGCAAATTCTGAATGCAAATATAAAATATATTAAAACCATGAGAAATAGTATAATTAAACATGGGTAGTAAGCCTTAAGAATAGTCAGAAATAAACTAAATACAGTAAAATAGTTAACACTTACTGGGTATTGACCACATACCATATATTCTGCTAAGTACTCTGACTCATCTGAACCTCTCACAAAACTATTAGTTGTCACACCACTATTTGTATTTTATAAATAAGGAAGTTGAGGGACGGAGACAGTAGGTAGCGTGCTCAAAGTCACACAATAAGTAAGTATAAGAGCAAGGTTTCCAACCCAGTCTGGCTCCACTGGTAAATACAGCTGTGCTCTTCATTGAAGTCCAAGGCTTTTTCAAGCAGTGTTTCTTGTTAACTTTGTGGTGTCTCACAATGCAGTATAGAAGAAAGTGTTTAAATAGAAAGTAGTTCATGACTAAAGAAGATAACAGATGATAATGCATCACTGAACAAGAACTGTATACTATTTAAAAATGGAACAGTCAGAGAAAAAGAGTACTTGGAAATTAAAAATATGACAGGGGACATAAAAAGTATTCTGACAAGAACTGGAGGATAAGATTGAGAAAATTTCTCTAGATAAGAAAAAAAGACAATTAGACAACACAAGATTTTTTTAATTAATTGAATTTCCAAAATATATATATATGTGTATATATATACATATATATATGCACACGCACACACACACACACACGCACACACATTCTCTCTATCCCCCACCCCAAATATTCCTTAACTGAAAGATATAAGTTTCGAGATGTCAATGGCTGATTGTTCACCTAAGTGAATCGACATGGAAATGCAAACAAAATATATCTTCATGAGATTTTTAAATCACCAAGGATAAAGAAAAGATCCTAAAAGTTTCCAAATAGGAAACACATCTTATACAAAAATCTAGAAGAAAAACAGCGATGAACTTATCATATATACTGAAAGCTTGAAGATAATGGAATGATGCCTCCAAAATTTTTAAGAAAAATTTTAAGAAAAATTTAAGAAAAATAATTTTTCTTAATTCTATTCTATGCCCAGCCAGATTCAGCCAAATGTAAGACTAGTTTAAATTTCTGAAAGCTTACCTTCCATGAATTTTTTCCTATGAAACTTCTGGATAATATATATAGGGGGAGGTGGTAGAAAGAATACTTTCTTTCTATAAGAAAGTATAGATATTTTTCTATAAGAAAATATTTTTTTCTTATAGAAAGAAAGTATTCTTTCTATCACTATATTTCTACCAATATAGGGTTTGAATTTTGAGCCATGTGAATCTATTTTTTATTGTTTTTAATTAAAAATAATTTAAAAAGAAATTGCAGTATAGACATAATCCTTATAAATATGAAGATAAATACTTGGGAGAACAGCAAAAAATGTCAACAGGCTATTTCTGGGGCTGAGGGCATTGGGGAGGGCAGGGATCTGGTGCTTTTTGTTGTAAGACACTCATTAGTGCCTTTTTATGTAATATTATCACATAAGTAATCACTTTGTTATAAAAAATTCAATGGCAACAAAGTCTCCAAAAATACAACAGTAATATTTTTTTAAATGTCAGACAAATGAAGCAAGTTATAAAAAACATATGGAATGATTTTAATTTGTAAAAATGTGTTCATATAAAAGAGGGGGAATTGGATTAAGATATTATGCAGGTGATTTTTACTTTTTTGTACTTTCTCAATTTTGGATAATAAAATTATCCTATATAAAATAATGATAATAAGTACAATTAAAATATAATTAGCTGGATGTGATGGTAAATTTATCTACCATTCATAAAATGGATTCTGTAAAGGAAGGTATTTTGAGTTGTAAACCACCAAGTTATAATTAAATTTTTGTAATACTAATCCATTACAAGTTGGGGGCTCCCTATATATATATGGCATATCAAAAGAGGAGGTGGCCTTGCCAGAAAAACAATGTTACTGGAAACCAGTTAAGTCTACATATGAAGAAGCTTCATATTCATTAGTTAAGATAACTTAGGGAACTGAGGAATTTACTGCATGCATTATTAACAAAATGTAGCACTCTGACATTGCTATTAGGTGACTTCTTTCTGAACAACACATTTCTATAATGGGCATGGCTTCTAATGTGATGTTCCTGAGATTGAACATCTTTTCATGTACCCGTTGGCCATCTGTATGTCTTGGTTGGAAAAATGTCTATTCAGATCCTTTGGCATGTTTTAATCAAATTATTTTTTTAAACATTTTTTACAAGGCATAACACTTCTGTTCGATGATATGGATCATTACTCCACCCAAGGAAGAAACATTCACAGTATCTGTATTTGGCATTAGTTACAGTTAGTACATTAACTGATCGTACAACTGTACGATCCTAACACTGTTCTGAGTCACTATTTTCTCCAGGTAACAGTAGTGCACATTATGTATAAAGATGCAAAGCCCTGAGTTGATTTGATAGACCTATTCTGTAATTCCAAAGGAAAGGCCACTCAATAACAATTTACCTCTCTCTCTTTTTTTAAAATGTTGACAGGCATTTAATTTAAATTTAATTAAGGTTATAGGAACAAGAAAGCAAAACCACAAATGATAAAACAAATTCAAAAGATGAGATATGTTATACAGAATAGACATGATCTTTTCAGCACGTTAAAATGCTATCACAAAAAAGACAGTTGAAAACTATATGGAGGTTCCTCAAGGAGTTAAAAATAGAACTATCCTGTATTGAGAAGGGCATGTATTGCATGGAGCACTGGGTGTGGTGCATGAACAATCAATCTTGTAACACTGAAAAATTAAAATAAACATATTTGGGGAGAAAAAAAAATAGAACTATCCTACAACCCAGTAATTGCACTATTGGGTATTTACCCCAAAGATACAGATGTAGTGAAAAGAAGGGGCACATGCACTCCTGTGTTCATAGCAGCAGTGTCCACAATAGCCAAAATGTGGAAGGAGCCAAGATGTCCTTCAACAGATGACTGGATAAAGATGATGTGGTTCATATATACAATGGAATATTACTTAGCCATCAGAAAGGATGAATACCTACCATTTACATCAACATGGATGGAACTGGAGGGGATTATGCTACGTGAAATAAGTCAATCAGAGAAAGACAATTCTCTTACAGTTTCTCGTATGTGGAATATAAGGAATAGTGCAGACGACCATAGTGGAAGGGAAGGAGAACTGAATGGGAAGAAATCAGAGAGAGAGATAAACCAGGAGAGACTCTTGACACCGGGAAACAAACTGAGGGTTGTGGAAAGCAAGGTGGGTACGGGGATGGGGTAATTAAGTGATAAGCATTAAGGAGGGCACATGATATAATTAAGCACTGGGCGTTACATGCAACTGATGAATCACTGTACGTTACATCAAAAACTAATGATGTACTATGTGATGGCTAATTGAATTTAATAAAAAAAAAGACTACTGAAAATTAAAACAAAACAAAACTTGACATAAATATACACAACTTGTGATCTTGGATTAGCTCTTACTTCACCCTTATCTGTCACCAAGAATGCGTTTGTGACAACTGAAGTTGAATATGATTATTAACTATTTTTATAACTAAAGTTCACATTTCATTCAGATTTCCTTGGGTTATCTCTAATGTCCTTATTTGCTTCAGAATACCACATTACATTCAATCATCATGTCTCCTTAGGCTCCTCTAAACTGTGACAGTTTCTTAGACTTTCCTTGTTTTTTATGACTTTGAGAGATTTGAGGGGTACTGGCTGGGTATTCTGTGGAAGATCCCTCAATTCAAATTTGTCTGATGTTTTTCTCTTGCTTAGAATAGAGTCGTGAGTTTCAGGAAGGTAGCTTATAGAGAAAGGTGCCATTTGTATTACATGATGTCAATTACATGATATTCCATGAATTATCACTGTTGATGCTAACCTTAATCATTTAGCCAAGGAAACATTTGTCAGTTTTCTCTACTGAAAGGTTACTCTATTTTCCTTCTTTTTCATGTCATGTTTTTTTGAGGAAGTTGCTACATGCAGCCCATACTTAAGGGGTGTGAAATTATTCTCCCTATCCTTGATAGTAGATTATCTACACAAATTATTTGGTTTTCCTTTGTATGGAGACTTGTCTCTTCATCCTCATTTATTATTTACCCACACATTTATTAATATCAATATGGATGCACGGATATTTATTTTATACTTTGGGTTGTATTTTAATACCACACATTGTTTACTGTGGTGGTCAAATTGTTCTTGCTTATTGGAAGCTTTTCCAGTTGGTTTCTGTGTCACTTTGACATATCTTCATTGTTATTTTTTTGAGCACTTCCTTACTTTCTGACACTACAAAATGATCCAGGTCTATGTGTGAGTCTCATCAAACTTTTGTTTTTTAAGGGAGTGATACAAACATTAGCTTAGAATATATGCTTTTCATGAGCTGATTTATTTTAAGATTCTCTAAATTCAGGGGAATAATGATCAGGTTTCTTCATTGTTTCAGGCTAATATAAAATGGTGAGAGTTTTGCTGTCTAATATATTCTAATCAAATACAGTAGTCACCTGTTAGATGTTTGACAAGTGAGTAATGGAATGAGTATTAAGTAGAAGTCTACAATTGACATGATTCTAGTGCATCCAGTAAATTATTTAGGGAATAAATTTTCTTATGTATACAAGCCACTGTGTGCTTACAAAGCAAATCAGCAAAGAAACACATTATTTGGAGGTGGTTTTGTCCGAAGACATTAATGATATTGCTTCATCCTAGCAAACTGAACCTCAACTACTGGAGAAGAGAAGAATTTAATAGCACTTGAGGAAGCTTCTGAGTGGCAAAGGTGGAAGCCTGCAGTCAAGGACACTGCTGTTAATCTGGTTTGTTTTAATCTCCATCATCCAGTACAAGAGCAGCCTAAGAGGGCAATTGGATGAGCTATCAGAAACCGGGATAATAAAACAAAACAAAAATAAAATCTTTTAAATTATTAATTATGTTTTCCCCACACAATGTCAGATCAAAAGTATTAGTAATTTTCCCCATCTCTACCACTGGTCTACTGATTGATTTAATTTTATACCACAATAACTGAATTTTTCAGTGATTATGCAAAATCATAGTTTTTATGAGCTGACTTGCCTAAAAACAATTCATTAATTAAAGCAATGAGTGATTAGGGTTGCGTGGGTGGCTAAGTCAGTTATAAGCCTGACTTTTGATTTTGGCTCAGATCAGGATCTCCAAGTCGTATGATGGAAACCCCTATCAGGTTCTGTGCTCAGTGTGGTGTCTGCTCCAGATTTTTCCTCTCCCTCTGCCCCTCCCCTCCCTACTCTTTCTCTCTCTTGCTTTCTCACTCTAAAATAAATAAAATCTTTAAGAAAAAAATAAAGCAATTACTGAAAGTAACATTCAGACACTTAGCATTTAATGCCTCACAGGTTGTAGTACAGTTTTTTATGTACGTCTTATGTCCTCTAAATAAGGGCTTGATTAGAGTCCCATCTGAAGTTAAATCCCACTAGTCATGTGACTTATTTTTTCACCTCTTCAAGCTTTTTTCCCCCATTAAACTGGAAATAATAGTAACCACCCTACAAAGTCATTGAGGATTACATGAGATCATTTGAAGTAAAGATCTTAACACATTACATCTATTACACAGAAATGCTCAATACATGTTCCTTTTTGTTTCATTTAGGGCTGGCTTCAAAGATATATGTGGCTTGCACAGCCACAAAGGGCCCCTGACACTCAGAAGGGCCCCATGCTTGGTTTTATGATTTGCTATTGGTATCTTGAATTTCTTATTAATTTCTGAATAAGGAGTCCAGCATTTTCATTTTGTACTGGGCCCTGTAAATTATATAGCTGATCCTGGGTTCACCCAACTAAATTTTACGTCCTTTTTGAAGTATGGAATTCCATATTTGACTTTATACCCCTAATATGTTCTTCAGTGCTTAGTCCGGTTTCCTGCCTATGAAAAAAAGCAAGTCACATTTATTGAAAATAATATTAGTGGTTTACTCAAGACAGTTTCATTGATAGATATAGAAGACCTGCCTGGGAACAACATGCAATTATTTCATGCCTTAGCATCCAAGTGGCTTTGATTACCAGCAAAAAAAAAAGAAAGAAAGAAAGAAAGAAAAGTTAAATGAAGTTAATCTTATGAATTGATTTCAATCACTATGCTTATGCATATCTAAAATAATACCATGATTTTAATAAAAAAGCATATCTTCTTCAAGGAACCCAAACTCTTTATAAAGTTCATCTTTATAGAGGTATAAAGGTGTATATTCCTATAAATTCAAGAAGAATTATTGTCGACATTTGGGTTATGCTTGCTGAGATGCCATGTCACTGCCTGCCAGATGTCCTTATAATAAAGCAGTAGGGCTTAAAGAGGCCTAGGCTTCCTCTGGAAAGCCCTACTGGTGCTCATTTTGCTAGAACTATCCAGTTATTGGTCCCCGATAAGTTATTCTGGCTCCCCCTGATTTCTGCATGGGGTGGGAGTGGGGCACAGGACCCATGGCAGCAACAATACAGAGTGGTGATATAAAGAATATACTGGGAATATATACTGATCAGGGTGTTGGAGACTCAAAGAGAATTAATGGTAATTTTGCATATCTGATACGGTATGAATATCTTATGGCTGATTCAGAGCTTCTTTCTTGGATCCCCAAAACACGATCTTTATTGTTCTGGTTTGGCATATATTTTAGGTCTAGAATGTGTTTTTGATTGTACTTTACCAGGGCCTCAGAATTTTGAGTAAGAAAATCCATCTAAGGGGCACCTGGGTGGCTCAGTTAGTTAAGCGACTGCCATCGGTCAGGTCATGATCCAGGAGTCCCGGGATCTAGTCCTGCATGGGGCTCCCAGCTCCATTGGGAGTCTGTTTCTCCCTCTGACCTTCTCCCTCCTCATGTTCTCTTTCTCTCTCTCTCTAATAAATAAAAAAAAGAAAAGAAAATCCATCTAAAATGAAAAAATCAACATGAATCCTACTCCTGTTGGAATATTGCTTTCTAAAGTGGGTAAACTCAGTTGGTCAGGGAGCAGGTCAGGATGACCTGCTCTAATTCAAAGCTCTAGAGGGTCTTACACAATCTGGAGTCTTTATACTAGATACTATCCTGAGGTAAGACACGACAACACCTCAAGTCATTTATCTCATATGACCTTAAATTGGGACACCAAAGTCACTTTGCAGAGTAGGGACCAGTATTAGAACTAACACTCATTTATGATACTCAGTTCAGAGGGTATTCGGGCATCCTTTAGTGCAGGGAATCTGGTGTGTGTGCGTGTCTGTGTGTGTGTGTGTGTGTGTATTTTGCATGAGACATATTTACACTTCCTATGTATACAAATATATAATACTTTAAAATTTAAATTTACCATAACATATTTTTTTAAACCAGCTACCTTCCTTCTAGTTGTGGAGTACAACTAAATTAAATCAGCATTCTTCACCATCTGCTGGGTATAAATCAACACTTGCTGTAGGAAGAGAAGCTAGTTCTAAGCTCAGCACATAAAGCCTTTACCAAAGCACATTTCAGCTCTTTGGCATCATGGCTAAAGGACAGACTGTGCCTGCTGATCCTCTACCAAATGATTTGACTCTAGTTGATTGATTTTGTTTAAGGGTAACAAACAAGTCCACCGCTGTAGAACAGCAAAAATACAATTGCCTGAAATCTCATAAGGCAGCTTCTCCTGAGACGTGAATATAAAGGAGCAGCAGTTCATGCATTTGCATCAACAAACTGCCCAAAGCAATTCTGCATCATACCCTTGCACATCCCTTGCAGATGTATTTTACTCCACCTTAGAATATGAACAAGTTGATTTACATATTAATGAGAAACAACTGAAACTAAGCAATTAGGCAGGTGAGGCTTCAGTTAGGGGGACAAATATTTTAAATACTGTTAAGTGGAAATCCAGAACAATCTAAATAGACTCTGTATTCTTTTTCTTCTTTAACATGGGCTGCATTAATGAGAAATTAATTGATTCTTGACAACTTCAATGAGTCTTTATTAACTGCCTAATTGGAAAGAAAAATCCATGGATGTAATGAGCATCTTAATTTCTTGGAGCCAATGTGATGGACGGACTCAGTCATAGAAATCCCCACATGTGCTATATGCATCTCCTCACAAATATCTAGGCAAAAGTAAACGAATCTGCCTCATGTTTCCTTTATTTCTTTGCCTGCTTGGGTAAGAGGAATATATTGTCTAGAGACAATACTGGGAGTAGAATGAGCACTGGGTCATTGATTCTATCCCCTTTTTTATCAGGAACTTTCTGTGTGACTTTTATAATTATATATTTTTTCAGTAATTATTTGTCACTTATCTCCTCCTGGCTTCCATTTTCTCATTTGGAAAATGATGAAGATTAACTCTAAATTCCCTTTGAACTCTAAATTATATGTTTCTAATAGCAAATTACATGGTGATTCTGGTATTTTAAGGACCCAATCAGTAATCGCCATCCTGTCATCTAATCCAAAATAAAGTCTCCTTTCAGCAGAGTAAACGCTAGCCAAGTTTTTATACTAAATGACCAACTGGAATTTTCTAATGTTCCTCTCATTCACAGTCTAGATCAGTTATTCTCAAAATGTGGTTGCTGAACCAGTAGCTACAAGTCACCAGAGAATTTTCTAGAAATGTAATTTCTCAGCTCCATCCTGACTTACTGAATTAGAAGTTTTGGGAGTCAGGCCGAGCAACTGATGTTCTAACAAGACTTTCTGGTGATTGTACAGGATAAAGTTTTAGATCCATTGGCATACATAAATATTTCCTTTCTTTTACATCTTTAGTTCATTTGGTGGAAAAATGCTTTGTGAATGGCTCTATCATAGTAGGTGGTCATTATCCATGAACCAACTTATCAACTGGTCCTTTATGGGTCTTTGTTCAGACAAACATCCCTCTTCCTCTATCTCATACCACCCACTTGGTTTCTTCCTTCATCTTTGAAATATAATTGCTGTCTTATCAATTGGACTTACTCACAAAATATGTAACTGACATTTATGAAGCACTTCAGAACTTCACATCACTTTTCATCGGTAGTTTCTCCTGATTATCACGATTACTCTACAGGTAATGGAGTCTTCAAGGAGGTTAAGTGATTTTACAAGGTTACATGGTCAATTATGCAAAAAAAATGAGATATAAAATCATTATTGAAACACCATATCTTCCGTTTTTAACCAAATTTTCAGCCAAATTATGGGAAGAAAAAAAAGAATAGCTAGAAAATTAAAAAAAACAAACAACTTTCATCCTTAAAATAGTAAAAAAAATGGGCTTGGGATTACAAAAAAACAACATTTCCTGAGGGGGAAAAATCAATCTTGATGTTCATGTACCATTTATTTGTGAAACCTGTGTCTAAATTTATAAGGATGATTGATGGTAACACAACTCAAGATACTCATTTCACTCACAAGCCATCACATAAATGCAAGTCTTCACAAAATCTCCACAAAATCAGTTTAAATTTAAGATTAGAAAAACTAGTCTGATGAAAGATGATAAAGATATCAACATGTAAACTAACAAAATATAAAGTACAAATAAATCCACTGGCATATTTTAGAAAATATTCTGAACTCAAATGTCCAAAATGAGAATAGAAAGAAAATATGCTGGACAAAGGTCATACTTTATACCTAATCTCTATATTACTATTTAAGTCAATATATCTTTCACTAATTATACTACTATTTAGTAATCTTTAACTCAAGTGACAAATCTCCAAAATTTTGAAACAGAGATCTTAGGTGAATCGAAAATATCCTGTATTCTCTCCAATTTTTCCAATTGGAATTTTTTTCTCTCAACCAAACTTTCCTCTCAACCAAACTTCTAAATTACTATTTAGTAATTTTTAACTCAAGTGACAAATCTCCAAAATTTTGAAACAGAGATCTTAGGTGAATTGAAAATATCCTGTATTCTCTCCAATTTTTCCAATTGGAATTTTTTTCTCTCAACCAAACTTCTTAAGATTTCAAATTTGCAATAATGAAGGACTCAAAATAGGACAGGTATCAAGTGAAATTGTTTTACAAAACATTTACCGGAGTCTTAAAAAAAGAAAAGTGGCTGTACTCAGTGCAGAAGACAGCAGTGCTATAAATTAACCCCAAGGCCCACATCTCATGATTCACTTGACAGTTTATCAGTTCTAGGAAATGCATGCAGGCAATTTAGATGAAAGATGAAGGCAAAGGCTCCAGGGGCCTGCTGTTCAACTCAAAGCACTATTTGCGCTAAATATCTTCATATTCCAAAGGTTGAGAAAGTATGGTCAACTCGATTCACTTGGTTTCATTAGCAGAAACAGCAGTATGGAAATACCTGTATTAATGAGTTAAAGGTTAATAGTTTTGTTGAAAAAAGGTATTTATATTAAACAACTTATTTCATTTGAATCAAATGAAATGAAGTAACTTTATAACCCTCCTAAAATGCTAATGCATAATGAATTAGGAGTAAATATACTGAATTATATAAGCATTTGGCATTTGAAAGATTTTTCAATCAATTTTCCTATCTTTTAAACTAAAGAAAAAAAAAGAATGATTCATTTCAACTCAGCTTGTTAGGTTTCAATTAGAACTAACTCCTCAAAATGAAGATGAGGATAAAATTACTTATTAATATCTATGACAGATCAAGTTAATTTAGAAGCTCATTCTCGCTCAGCAAATAGAGTCAAGAAGGATACCTTTTATTTCTTGCATTTCTGTAAACACATTTATCCCTATTCTGTTTCAGAATCTATTTCATTTTCTATATAAATTAGCACCCGGTGTAGTTGAAACTACCTTTAGGCTTCCATTTAGTTGTTCTACCTAGAGTTTATAGCACTTGTCTTGCCCTCAAAACTTGTCAGGACAATGTAAACTATCCAAAAAAGTTATAGAATGAAGTTAACATAAATGAATGAATCTGTTGAGTTAAAAATAGGTAAAGCTCCGTATTTTAAAATAATATAAACACATAAATACAAACATATGTAGAAATAGAACAACCTTAAAGTTCGTGTAAACCCACAGAAGACCCCCAATAAACTAAGCAATCTTGAGAAAGAAGAGCAAAGATAGAGGTATCATACTACCCGATTTCAAACAATATTACAACACTATGGTATTAAAACAGTGTGGTATTAGCACAAAAACAGGCACACAGATCAGTGGACCAGAATAGAGGGCTCAGAAATATACCCACATATATATGGCCAAGAAATATATATGAAAAAGAAGCGAAGAATCTATAACGGGGAAGGTGCAGTCTCTTTAATAAAGGGTGTTGGGAAAATCGGACAGCTACATGCAAAAAAAAAAAAAAAAAAGAAAGAAAAAAGAAAAAACTGGATCACTACCTTATACCATACACAAAAATTAACTCAAAATGAATTAAAGACTTGACTCTAAGACCTGAAACCATAAAAGTCCCAGAGGCAAATAGGCAGTAAATTCTCTGACATAGGTCTTGGTGATAGTTTTTTGAATCTAACACCAAAAGCAAAAACATCACATAAAGTAAATATATCTTATGATTTTTTTATGACCTAAACCTGTGGAAAATGGTTCAGGTAACTCATACTCTGAATGGGAAAAAATATTTATAAATTCTGTGGTTTATATCATCAATGACCTATTTATGCATCCACACAAACTATTACAGGTTTCTACCACTTAGAGTATAATGATCCTCACTTTGGCATGACAAGGTATGTTTTCAAGGATGTTTGTCATCTCCTTGGTATCATTTCTACTGGCTATGATAAAAAAAATAGAAAATGTAATCAATAACAACTAACAAAAATGGCCAACTTATGAAGTGATTTTGGTTCAAATATCCATCACACAACCAGAATACTTACTCAAAGAACCAATTCTAAAAATGGCAGCTGGGTTTCCGGATCAGTTGACCAAATTCTACTTAATTTATAACATAAGTATGCCAAAATACTCAAGATATAGCTCCAGTGCATTTGAGGGCCAGTGCCATACTTTAGAACTTACACATACTTATACAATTTTATGTACAAAACACTCTTCGAGAGGAAAAAAAAAATACCTTCTTAAACTTATGTTAAGGAAATATGTACTCTGTTACACAAATAGGAGGTTCAGAAATTTGTTTATCTCCTTAAAAGTTTATAGGATTCAGATTTTATTATTCCTACGCAGTAGTAACCCTACTTGTAGTACTGTGGCTGGTGTTCCTATAAGCTGTGTCACACATTTGCTGGAGCCTTTGGAGTCAAATGAGGTCCGAGAAAGTGTTGAAGCCATCTCATACTGGCTTGTAAGGAGCAATCTTCAAATTTTCAGGAATTTGGAGAGGTAGAGTTAAATACAACCATCATTAAAAGTTAAATAATATAAACTTATAATTAAATTCTATTGAAAACAAAGATAAATATTCAAATTCATCACAATCTACTTACTTTACAACATTTCACCCTTTTACTATTGAGGCTATTTAGGTCTATTGCATTGTATGGTGGAAATACTACATAATGGTCTGTTGTTGCCCACCATTAACTCTTTCAGTGATGATATGTTGGTTGCTTGCATTTGGCCATGGTGGGCATATTGATACCCTGGGTATCAACAAACACTACAAATTAGGGCTTTTTCTTCTGGAAAGCTGGGTTCTTTAGGCAATCTCTGACTTCTACTGTATCACTTACAACTAAGAGTGATGCTTCCCCAGCAGGAAGAGATTTCACATTTAGAAAATAAAACAAAACATTTCACCATGATCTTTATATAATATGTCTCAAAATTTTCATATAGATGAAATTGTGATAAAATGAACAGCAAGAAATATTAAGAGGAAAAAATTCCACAAGAATTGTCGCTTAATAGGTGTTGTGCAGGAAAGTGTTGAGAAAGAGAGAGTAAAGATATTTGGGGTTAATTATATATATTTAAATTGATAAAGCTTTTTCTTAGTTCTGTGTTCTTTGAATAATGGCCAAACAACTGGTTCCCAAACACAGAAAGGATCCTAAACTTGATGTGATAGAAGAAACGTATATAGTCATTAAGAATAATGCATCCGAAGCAAGTTCTAAAGTAGTCAAGTCCTACCTTGCAAAATAACATTTCAAAAATCATTTACACCTAAAAAGAGAAGGAAGGGTTAAATAAGATATCAGAAAATGAATTCTAGTGTATGCCTTAGCTGAGTACATAGGCAGACTATTTTGATGTTTCCAGAATTTAGCATTTAGAACTAATTTTGCTAGATATTTTTGATGATGATATTTGAAGGAATATTCCTTAGGTAAATGGTTTCCCACTTGACCATTAATAAATATATTTATTCTTGAATTGCCCACCTAATGTGTAATTCTTAATAAAAAATTATGTAGACTTGTCTTCTGCAAATCATTGTTTCTGATTTATAAATCTCAAAGTTAAAATACTCCTGAATAGAGAACGCAGTTTGGGTGGGGGATGAGGGAGGAAGGAAGATGACATTGGGAAGTACCTAAGTATTCCCCATAGTATTGGTCATTTTCTAGTTATTTACATAGGTACTGGGTTTGCTGCCTATTTTAAGATTATGCTTAATAACTTACATTTACTATATATTGTTTCGTATGTAACAAATGTCACATAATAAAAATATTTGAAAAGAAAAAAAAATCTTATGTTGCATATCTGCCAGCTGGGCATTTAGCTTTTATAAACCTAATCTACTCTATAGTCAAAGTAAGAGTACACCTTCCTCATAAAATTTTTGTGTGTTTTAAATGACATGTATGTTGGGGCACCTGGGTGACTCAGTGGGTTAAAGCCTCTGCCTTCAGCTCAGGTCATGATCTCAGGGTCCTGGGATCAAGCCCCACATCGGGCTATCTGCTCAGCAGGGAGCCTGCTTCCCCCTCTCTCTCTGCCTGCCTTTCTGCCTACTTGTGATCTCTCTCCCTCTGTCAAATAAATAAATAAAATCTTTAAAAATAAATAATAAACAAACAAATAAATAAATACATAAATGGCATGTATATAAAGAAGAGATTCTGAACTGTGACTGAACACTACAACCACCCGAGAGTTTTGAAAAAACAGTGATGCTTAGGGTCACAATCTTACACATTTTAATTTAATTGATCTGGGGAGGAGCTGGGTATCAGTATTTTAAACCATATCCCTCCAGATGATTCTACCACACGGTCTGTGTTGAGAATTACTGTTAGCTGTTATTATCTGTGCTTCCATCTATCATACCATGAAATTGTCTACACAATTATCAAAGGGCAAAGCTAATGAGAAATATAGGAGAAAATGTGTTTACTAATTTGTTCACTTGCCAAAACAGCTCAGAACTTAGAGGTTTCTTTACTGTTCTCACTCAACCCTTCAATGAAAGTAGAGCCACAGCTTACATTTTTTATTGTACTTGAGAGGGCCTTCTAAAAGTGGTTGTATTCTAAGGTCTATTTTCTAGAGTGGAAGAGCCAAAATCCTTTCTCAGCTTATTTTAAATGAATCCCTTTGCTCTTGTGTTACTTTGTATACATAATTTGAAACTCTTGAATTCATCTCCATCTCCACCAAATTCTGTTGCATCCGCTCAAGTCCAAAACACTGCCATGTCTAAATGCGACTACTACTGGTGCTGCCCTCTGTGGGCTTCATGCTGCCACTCACATCTAACCTCTAGTGCATACTCCTCATAGCTGTCAAGGATCTGTTAAAAACACATAGCAGATTTTCTCACTCCTTTGGTCAAAACCCTCTTTTGATGTTTTCCTATCACCTTTAGATACAAATCCAGAGTTCATCCCTACAAGGTCTTTTGAGCAGGTGCCTGGTCTCCTCTCTGATCGAATCCATATGTCTCTTCCTATCTTCCAACCCACCCCAGCCTCTCTGATCTCTTTGCTAACCCTTGAACAAACAGATTACACAAACTCTCTCCTTGGATCCTTCACACATGCTCTGCCCTCTGCCTAGCTCATACATCTACTCCGAATGGTTTGGCTTTCCACTCCCCTTTCATTTGAGTATCTACTCAAATGTCATCTCTCCAAAGACTTTCCTGACCACCCTATCTAAGATTTTAACCTTATTCCACAACTATTGTCCCTCTTCATCCATTCATTCAACTCTATTTCCCTTTACAAAACTTAACCACATTGATTGTATCACATATTTATTTTTTATTGTATCTGTTCTCTATAGAATTTGAGCTGTGTGAGAGGATGAACTTTGATGCTTTGGTTTGTCAATGTATCCTCAGCATACAAACACAGAGAAATACAGAGTAGGAACTCAATAAATAATTGCTGAATGGATGAATAAATATATAGTCAGGATGAGTTGTCTCTAAGTCCTTCGGCTTACAGAAAATTCTAGAATTCTTTTGGTTCATTGATTAAAACAGCAAGACCAATTAGCTTCACAACAGATGGCAAAACTAAAGCCAAGCAGCCATCTTGCTAATTCTGGCATCTGTTGCAAGATGCATTACGCAAGAGTGTGCATAGATTAGCTAAGATTCAGCAGCATTACAGGAAGCACACCTCGAACTCTAGTCATTTCGCCATTTATGTTTTGATGAAATCTAAAGACCACCTTATAATATCCATAAATCCAAAGGGCATGAATTATATCAATTTTAATCCTGTTCTGTTAGTGATTTGAAGGAAAAAAGGCATCCTATGTTTACTAGGCAATATGAAAAATTCAGATCAACACACATTACATAATATAATTTGGCAATGTTCTTCCTAATAAGTTTACAATGTGCAAATCAAGCAATATTATAGGTGGTGCAATACACTAAGTGTAGCGGATACAAGTGTGTAATAGAATGTTTTCAAAAGAAAAAAAATGTTCTTTTACTTTTTATAGTACTGATAATATCTGCTCAGAAGTTTAGAAATAGATGCCACCTAATATTATTATCATCATTATCTCATCATTGTTAAGAAATAATAAGGAAGCCGATTTGTTGTTGTTTCTTTCCTGGAATTGGCAGAACAAAATAACCTGTTAGATATGTTCGAGCCAGCACTTTGGTTATTTTGGTGTACAATGATATAGAGACAGAATATTGCATGAGTTCACCAATTTTGTTTTTGTGTCATATAGGCACAGCCAGACTCAAATGAAATATACTTTTATTGAAGTAAGAATGCTCTTATTCACAATACAGGAAATTAAACGATAAGTTCTTGTCAAACAAAAAAGTAAGTTGTTTTAAGGAAAAAGAATTTTTCTGACATTTAGTCAGATTTTATTCTTTCAGGAAACAAGCGATTCTTTGACAGAAAAATATGTTATTGCCAGAGGATATGTACTCCTCTGTTAGATTTTGCTAGTTTTCTATTTTCTCAGCACATAAGGAACAGATGGAAATAAAGCTGATCCAATGAAATAATTTCTTTTACATCCAGCAATGAGGAAAGCTAAATTTCAGTGAAATAATCTAACCAAATTTACCACATGTATGTATATGTGTTTTGGAAACCTTATAGGAAGTGTAAAACCTCGGAGAAATCATGGAAATTAGTAAAATAATATTTACCTCTTCATTTCCTTTCAGACAACTTCAATAGTTGTTATTTGTATTCTTCTCTAAATTCTCATTTTCCCCTAAATATGAATGCAAAAAGCTATACTGCTTGCTCTAAAATGATGTTTAGCTTTCTTAGAGAGTTTTTCATACTCTGAATAAATTAAACTCACTTGGGCTGGGACTTATCGTGTCATATTTTTAAAAGGAATGTGAAAACTTTCAGATTGCTGACTAATAAAATAACCTTTTCAAGTGCACTATACGGCCATGTTTACCTCATGACTCTGATCACTCAGATTTTAAAATATCATCATCTTACAATAAAATGATATGCTGCCAAATGAACTACGTACCAATTAAGAGTGTGCCAGTGTAAGCAAATAATCCTGGGTAACAGTAGGAACAATTAATTTGACTCCATTCAAATATTTAACTTACCTTGGATCATAATCACAGTGTTAAGCTCATCGAAACAAATCAAAAACAATGGCAGCCATTGACATCGGTAGAACTCTTTCAGAAGCCAGTGTTCTTGAACTCTTAAGAACACCAGGAAACTACAAGAAAACTGGCAAATCTCACACAGAGAAAACCAAGAGACCTTTTTGGTCAGTTGCTTGTGTGAACTATGCAAGCTTTCCTATTACCCGGAATGGATGTATTCTTTAATTAAATAATATGTTAATGATACCAAAGGCAGTATCTCAATTGGATCCCTGTCGGCAGTTCTCCCAGGCAACCAGCAGAAACAAGTGCTAGGATCCATGAAGTTAAACACTCAGGGGAAGAGTAGAGAAAACGAGTTGGACATAATACACAACATATTTAAGTATTTTAGAGACTGGATCCTGGAGAAGATCTGTGTCCTGACAGTTTTCCCAACTTCAATTCCCCTTAGCCAGATTCCCCAAATGCCCATGATTACTCCCTTGTCAGCTCACTTGAGGGAAAATGTGACAGAGGAGAGAGAACATCTTTACTAATTGTCAATAAAGTCCCTTCTGCAAATTTTACAAAAACATATGAACATGGTGGAGCAACCATGTGGCTCAGCAGGTTGAATGTCTGACTCTTGATTTTAGCTCAGGTCATGATTTCAGGGTCCTGGGATCGAGCCCTGGGTTGGGCTCCACACTAAGCAGGAGTCTGCTTCTCTCTCTTTCTCTCCATCTACCCCTGCTCCCGCTCACATGTTCTCTCTCTCCCCCTTTCTCTCCAATAAATAAATATATCTTTAAACAGACAAACATATGAACACCTTGCTAGGCTCCTTCACTCAGGGCCCATGTAAGTAGGGGGTTCCTGAATCTTATACTATATTAACTCCATAGTACATCTGTCACAATCTGTGAAACATTGTAGTAATATGGAAGCATCATACAGAACCATGGAGGAGAAAGTAAAACTAAGGCCTTAGCTTTCACTGTTCATGTTACTTCTAAGAATTTCATGCTATATCTTTAAAATCCCACTGAAAGAAATTTTTTTAAAAAAGATTTATTTGAGAGAGGGAGAGAGAGACAGTGGGGAGGAGAAGAAGGAGAGAGAGTTTTAATAGACTTCCCGTAGTGCAGAGCCCAACGCAGGGCTTGATCTCACGACCATGAGAACAGGGCCTGAGTTGAAACCAAGAATGGGATACTCAACTGACTGTGCCACCCAGATGCCCCCCCACTCCAAATGACAGACATTTTTGGCCAAAAACTGTTTTTTTGCCAACTTTTTATATATTACTACCGAAAGCAAAACATGTGCGTATGTGTGTAAATGGACACAGGAAATTAGTTGGTAATTAGCTCTGAATAAATTGTGGAATTAGCTGAACAACTTGAGATATTTAAGACTAATTACTACGTATTTAAAGATTCTTAAGTATCCTCTTCTTTATCATTGCTGTACAGTGAGGTCTACCTATTAGTCACTCATACTCATTAACCAATAAGGCATTTGATATGGAAACTGGGAGCTGGGGATTTGGGGATCTGGTACAAAAAAAGATAGCTAAATTACCACAGTTAAATTATGAAGTTTCAAATACGTTAAGCAGCACCAAATCATTGTCTATACGTTTTTAAATTTTCAAAACACTTGGGGGCTGAACAAAAATATATATCCCTGTGTGATTTATAAATGTCACTCTTGCTTTCTTTTTAATGACATTTCTAGAATCTACTTCATTTGGGGTTTATAATAAATGAAATGGCTGATTCAAAGAAGTACAGAAGAATTCACTAGAACTAAGCTGGGGCCTAAATTTTGACTATGTTTTGCTGAGTTCTCAGCTAATGACATAATCATTGTCTGACTCTAAGGGAAGGAGAAAGATAAAGTCTACACATGGAGAAATATGATTTTGCCAGATGAGCAAAAGATGCCAGAAGCTGCAGATAAAATAGAAGTGATTTTCAGATGATGAAGAAAGATGAGGGAGAAGGAAACTTGAGAAAATATGGAACATAAAATTGGGCTAAGACTTTTAAAATTATATGAAATTAAGCAATAATACCAGGGGAACTGAAGAGGGAGAGAAAACATTTTTCTTTTCACCCAGGGGCAGATATGGTTAAAACTAAACTCTGTGCCCTCTGCCACTGTTATGAGATCATAAATTTATAAGTCAATATGCTTCTCTGCAATGTGTGGTTAACACTGGTTAACACTGACAAAATAATAAAGCTATTTTTAACCCTCATTGTTTACAAAAGTTCCAAGAGAAAGAATGTACCATAAGACAAAAAGATCTTCAATTCTATGCACAGTTCCCTTGTTTTTCTCCTACTTTTCAAATTACTTATTTTCTTTCTGTGATTCTCTTCCTTCATTTACCCTTTGTACAATAATGGTCCTCAAGGCTTCATCCCTGCACATATTCTCTTCCTTTTCCGAATCATCTCCTCTGTAGCCACCCCAACTCATCCTGGAGGATGTGGGGTTCCCACAGTCTTATCCCTAGGCTTACCAGCCATGACTTTCATTTGAAAGTTCATTTCATTTATTTTTCCCTGGGTATTGGCTACTCCCAGTTGAATACCCTATAGGAACTACATGCCCAGCATTGCATTTATTCTCCCTCCAAACTCTTTCTTCCCATTTTTCCTATCTTCATTAACGACACTATGTCACCCAAACCAAAACTATTTGGAAGCTATCTAGAATTCTTCCTGGCTCACTTCTCTCACCCTACTCCTGAGATCAGAAGCAATATTTTGTGTTGGTCAGGTGCTTAGTTCAAAGTGTGAGCATGCCACTTACTATCTGTATGAACTTGGATAGGTCACTTAGTCTCCCTGTGCCTGTGTCTTAACAGGTTGTCCAGATGACTAACTGGATAATATATGTTCAGTGCTTAGAGCATTGCCTGGTGCTTACTAAGTGCTCAATAATTTATTATTGCTCACCTCCATGCCTTCATGTGTACTGTTTCCTCTACTTAGAATGCCCTTCCTAGGAATTTACTATGATTTAGAAGCCAGGCTGATCATATAGAGGAGAAGCATCTGTGATGCTGTCTTTGCTGATAGATGGGCTTCTGGTTGTAACAAGTGTTCTAAGAGTTATAAGCAATAAATCTCTAATTTAAGGGACAGGTTATTTGGCCTGTTGATTTTACTTCTGGCAAATTAGGGAAGAGGAAAGTGAATGCAATCAGTCTGGTGTGGAAGGAATGGGTCACATACCAAATCCAATACCTAACCCCTTTTTAGGGGATTCTCTAAGCCTTGCATACTTCATCTACAAGATCATATAAATCAAGGAAGATACTTTGAAAGACAGAAAAGGACAGAAAACCTAACTTTATGTATTCAATACCCACAAGTGTTCCTTGCTTTTAGCAGCAGGATCTTAATATTTATAAAAGAAAAGAAAGAAGATAGGAAATAAAGGAGGAGAAGGAAGGTGGGAAAATGAGAGAAGAGACATGAAACATAATGGTATAATATACAAGTATGAAAAGATTTTTTTGACTGTAGTTAGCTACTGCTAACCTAGAAATGGGATTACATAATAAAAATGTGGATATGTGGTTGTTATTAGGAAAATGGAAATTCAAAACAAGTGTACTATGTTTTCTCACATTTTAAAGACACAAAATAGAAAGGAGTATCTACTTTCAAAGACTGTCACTACAACTTAGAAGGGGAATTCAAATACATAAACCCATTTTTTAAATAAGAGAATAGATCTGTAATTTAAAATCTAATTTTAAAAGTTATAGGAAAAAAGGAATAGTGATTAACTATTCAAGACTGTATCTTTTATATTCTTCTAAGTACCTACTGGCTTCCCAAATGGAAGGAAATGGAAGCTAATGAGATTAAACTAACAATACGCATTAAAACGTCAGTTAAATAAATTTTAGAACACCTAAAAGAAAACAAGTACCCATTTTCCTACTTTTTAGTATGAAATATAACTCAAGTACTGACTAATATTTGCAAATAAGGCAGAAATTCTGGATGAAGGTAAGTAGGAGGCCAAACATATGTATTCTTTCGAAGCTCTGGTTTTTAAGTTCTCAGGTTGGGAGCAAGGCATCACGGTGTTATGGTTATTGGTGAGAGTTCTCCCTGTGTGGGGACCCCCCTCATCACCATGTCTCTTTTTACAGGTCCCTGAAGTAGCTAGCTGATTCTGTCCCAGCTAGAAAAGTCCTGCTTTGGCATCTGACGTAGCTGATTGTCATTCTTCATTTTCTCTTAGGTTTCACCACTTTCATCTATTTATACTCTTGAAGATGATAGCTGAACCTCCCACTGAGTTTGGACTTTGCAATAGATATTTGTTACTACTTCTTTTTCATCACCATCAACATCCTTAAGGACTTGGATAGTGATGTTGACTTCGTTTTTTTCACCACAGAGTAATTTTAGCCACATTTCTACTTCAATAGTTACTATCCCTGAGAGTAGAAAAGAATCTTTTTTCCAATATCATTTATGTACAATTTTATTTATCCTCGAAGCACACTTTCTTGTCTTTTCCTGTAATATTCCTAATGATACAAAAATTTTAATTTATGCATTCTCCAAATTTGATACTTCTCTTCTATATAAAGGAGGCTAGATTGTATCCAAGCTAAGAATAGTGTTATTTTTTGGTCAGATAAAGTGGTGTTATACAATTTATAGAATTTATAGAATAGAAGAGGAGACGAAAAAGCATTATAGATAGAAGCAACAACATTTGCAAAGAAAAAATGTTGTATATTTGGGAAACTGGGTTTGGAAAGAGCATTGGGTCTATTGACAGAGCAGAAGAAAGCAAAGTTGGAGTAAAATGCTACATATACAACGTCATGGGTCATACCATAGATACCAGAATTACCACCAATTAACAAAGAGGAAGCCATAGAAATCTAGAATCTGTTAGGAAAGGGAATGATGTGTGCGTATTTTCCACTTTAAAAAAGTTCCTGTTGCACCTCTTTGCTTTTATGAAAGACCTATACTAGTATCTGTTTTGCTAACTGAAAGAAATATTAAGAGGATTTTCATGTGTATAAAAAAAGTGGCATTCTGTGTTTATCACAGCATTGCCTATAATAGCCAAAATCTGGAAGCAACCTAAATGTCCACCCATAGGTGAAGGGATAAGGAAGATGAGGTATATATTCACAAAAGAATATTACTTAGTCATTAAAAAAAGAAGGCTTGCCATTTGCAACAACATGAATTGACCTAGAGTGTATTATGCTAAGTGAAAAAAGTCAAAGAGAAAAAGGCAAACACTGTATGATTTCACTCATATGTGGAATCTAAAAAGTAAATAAATAATAAACAAAAAACAAACAGATTCATAAATACAAAGAAAAATTGGCGGTTGCCAAAGGGGAATTGAGGAGATAGGCAAAATAAGTGAAAGGGATTAAGAGATACAAGCTTCTTGTTAAAAATAAATAAGTTACTAGGATAAAAAGTACACTATATGGAATATAGTCAATAATATTAAAAAAACTTTATATGGTGACCAAAGGTAACTACGGTTTTGGTGGTAAGAATCTCATAACGTATATAACTGCCAAATCATTATGTTGTACACTCAAAATTAATATATTATTGTATATCAACTATACTTCAATTGAAAAAAATACTGTGATATGACACCGTTTTCAGAAAGCAAAGGATACTTTGCTTTATGCCATTTTGGCTTACAAAAATTTTATAGGAACACTTTACTTCCATGTAGTGAGGTGAATCTGTAATTAGATTTATGTTACAGAAGTAAGACACCATAGTCTCTGAGACAGAAAGTATACCAGCTCTTACACTCCTGCAGTTCATGGAATCATCTCTATAGTTGCCACAATTGACAGGAATTATTAATAACAGCTGGCTGTCAACTCTGGGAAGCTTGCTGGACCCATAAAGACTCTTAGAGCTTTTTCCTTTAAATTAAATTAACATGTTAAGACTTCAGTTTTCTGATTTTGACATAAAATAACTGTGCTTATATCTTAAAATTAGAAGAAAAGATATATGGTGAGAAATTAATTACAAACAATATTCAGAAGTAGATAAAATAATTTCATTTCTTTAACATAGTTCACACTGGTGTGTGTTTGAAACCTAATCAATGGAGAAAGAAAATAAGCTGATATTGAAAGCACTAAGAACAACATCAGATTCAAAGAAGCAATTTCATCATTGAATGCTCTGTGAACTTTGGCAATTAATTAAATATTTTTGGAACAAATTAACAAGCATTTATTGAAAACATTATATATCCCATTTTCTGCTAGAAAATATATGCAGATAACTTCAATAGAGTGTTACCTAGAGAGAAAATAGGAAAAAATGACTCTGCTCATCCCACCACCCAGAAAGAGAACCTTCTACATGTCTGGCCATTAAACCTTGAGTTTAGAGTCCCAAAGAGATGGAGAGTCGAGGGACTGTTTGTGGCAGGGTAATTCTATCCTAGCATTTCCACACCATTCATGGAATACATGCTGCCAAATTTCTAAGAGCAGAAGTGTTTTTTTCTTCAGCTTTAGACATAAAACAGCCAGACTTAAAAATGTAAACCAAACAACTTTCCAAGGGTGGGTAGGTGTTAAATTAGTATCATAAAAAGCCTCAGTATGGTGTGCACTTTTTTAAAGAGTCTAATACTGTGAGCGAATAAAATACCTAACTAAAGAAAATGAGTTGGTGGAGTCTGTAAAAAAAAAAAAAGAAAAGACTATGAATATAAACATGGGTTTTGACCTGAGGTTACTGTCGCATAAATCTCTCAGAGTATTTGTGCTTTTCATTTCACGATTTTTCTCTGATCAAGATCATTATCTCTCTTGTCAACTTCCTTCTAAATCCTTTAAACTATACAGTAAGAAAGTATTCATAATTTTAATAAAACTTCATTTTCTTGTTATCAATTACAATTATGATCTTTACAGAGGTAGGTGTGCTACTTACAGAGCTTTTACAGATAAGGTAATGCTCTAAATGCTAGATCTCAAAGCCTTGATATTTGCTTCCAAAAAATCTTTCAACCACCCCTCTCCTCCATCAATGCATACATATTCACACACATGCTTTGAGATACACAGGAAATACATTTTGTATTTCATAATAGAGTTTAAAGTAGATGCAAATTACAACAAAGTCATATCTTAGAATCAATCAAACGGAAATGTTTCCCTTTCTCCCCCAAGTCTTCATCTGGGTTCCATTATACAATTAAAAGACCTTAGGTATTAATATAAAGGTAGAATGTTTTGAATAAAAGCAGGATGGCAATAAATACCACTTGTTTATAACAAATGAGTAAAATTTATATGTAATTTGTTTCTACAAAGTAATGAGCATTTTTCAAATCTTCTTCCACAACCACAAATAAAAGAGCCATATTTTTTTCTTTGATCTCTCAGGGAAAAATTTTGAGTTAGTAGAAATTCTATTGCTTTCTCTTGCCCAAATTAACTACTGCAAGGCTCAAAACACTTCATCAGGAATGGTTTAACTTTCTAAACTGGGAAAAGAGAACTGGTTACTTTGGTAAATGTTTATATTTATCTTTTAAATATTTTCCAATGCTTTGCATTTGAAATATTCCCCTAGAAACAACTAAACATAATCTGATAAAATATCTCTAGTTCCTAAGGAAGAAGTTTTGTTCTTGAGCAAAGTAAAATCTTTCATTCAGTGCCTTGCTATAAAAATAGTATTTTCATTTAGCATGTTTTCAATGTTTTAAAATCTGACTTGGATTCATTTCCCTTGCTATGTATAAATATTTACATTCTTGGGGCACCTGGGTAGCTCAGTTGGTTAAGCGTCCGACTCTTGATTTTGGCTCAGGTCATGATCTCAGGATCTTGACATCAAGCCCTATGTTAGGCTCTGTGCTGGGCATGGAGTCTGCTTACGATTCTCTCTCTCTCCCTCCGCCCCTCACTTGTGCACTCTCTCTCTCTCCATGCCACCCCCCAAATTACATTCTTGATAGATAATCTTTAAGAATTTATAAATTATTTGACCTAGGTTTTAATAAGTTGCCTTGTAAGTCCCCTTTCAAAATATAAAATCCCTCCTGTTTGTTATAACTCACTTTCTCAGCTTTTGCTTTCCTTACCAGTTTTGATTTATGTTTACAATTAGGTTATACACCCCAAATCAGACTTTCTCTGATATGACTGCTGGAAGCTCAGAATATACCTAATTGGTGAGATATAGCAGACTAAGCATGAGATTTCCAGAAAATTCTCTGTCTTTGGGGGTGACTTTGTGTCCACAGAAAGACTCTTAGTAAATATTAAAAAGTCACAAATGGGATGAGCTAGTAACTACATTGACATTTTAAGTTGTAAAAAATTATTTTTAATTTAAAAGTCAATCTAAGGATTATCTTTTATAGCGAATTATACCATGTTTAAAAACACTTCCAATGATTTTTTTTAAACTACAAGTTTAGCACTTTTATACATTTCAAAAAACATTAAATTAAGTGTCTACTATATTCCAGACACCATACAGTTGCTAGAAGCTATCATAGAGCCTATATAATTTAGAAGACCTATATAATTATATATCCTATATAATATAGAAGAGTCTATATAAATTAGAAGACATGAAAACATATGGTTCATATTGGGTGAACAATGATATGACATGGATGTGTGGAATGTGACTTCAAGGAGGAAGCAATCAATACAGCTGGCTGGGGAGGGTTTGATAAAGATTTCTAGGAAGAGAGGCAGTTCAGTTGAATTTCAAAGAGAAATGATTTTTTCTGGTCAGATCAGGAGGAAGAAAGCATTTAAGCAGAGGAAACAGCATGTGTGGAAGCATGGAGACAGGGATAGTACAGTGTTCAGGACTGGACTGAATCATGGAGAACCTCCTATGCTGGGTTAAGCTCTTTGGACATTATCCAGAAGTCAATAAAGAGTTCCTCTTAGAGTGGTGATAATAATAGAATATTAGCAATATAAAGGAATGGAAAGTAAAAACAGTGCAGTATGCCAGTAAATTTTTCTACCCCAGATCGGTATCACCAGGGGCACTCACTATTCTTACTGATTCCATGACCCAGCATCTCCCAGAGTGGAGGGCCTGGAACCTCTGTGCTCAAGGTTCCTTGAGTGCCTGGAAAAGCTAGGGAAATATCACTTTCAGAGCATATATTCCTTTAAAGGAAGCCTAGAAAACGTGGCTGTTTTGTCTGCAAATGGAGGTCATGTCATTAAAAGGTAATCAAATCATGAAATCATCATAGTTACGGTTAGTTGATGGTTTAGTTGCTTTTCCCTTCAAAAAGACTTTAAATTCTTAAAAGCAGAGGATATATCACCTAATAGAGTCCCAGCTCCTAACATAAAGATTTGATAAACATTTGTTAATGTATGAATGAATGACAATATAATCATTCACAAATTGTTAAAAAATGTTTCTCCTCCTTGTGGGTATTACAAGATGTCCAGTTATGAAACACATTCTACTGAGTTAACCCTGAAGAATGTGGATTAATAAGGATTTAACTATGGTATGAACAGTTTAAAATCTTAGCAAAATGAATGAAATACATTTTTTCATATCAACTATGTATTTGTCAAATAACATTAAATATAATGTGTTTGTGTGAAATAATTTGATCTGTCTTTTGTGCCCTGGAGTGATTACAAATGATTTTGCACTTCTCATATATTGCATTCCATAGAAAGAACACAGGATCGAACTGACACCTAAAATTAAAGACATTGGAACATGATATGCTTGATAAACATTATTCTTCATTAGGAGAAGCTCCTGATTCATGAATTTTCTCATATTTGCCAAAAAATATGGTTAGAGAGGACAGGCATTTAGAGTGAAAACAATTGGATAAATATTTTTAAAATTCTCTTTGTATGGAAAAGAAATATTTTCTTTCAATAATTGACATTTAAAGGGCAAAAGGTAGCAAGGGATATATTTTCCATTAACTTGACAATGTCAAAGAGACAGATGATTTTCCTATATGTTAGAGCAGAACATCATGGAACTGATTTTATTTTCTTGAATACCATCAGAATAACAGGTAGAAAACATAGAAGACATTTATAAACTATTACTTAAATATAAAATAAATTTTGTGGGTTTTTTTCCAAAACATATTTTAAGAATCATTTTGAGATTATAGCTGAAGAAGTAGGTAGAGAAAATGTCATGGAGAAATCTTTCTACATTATCTTCACCACTGTAGAGCTTTACATGAGAAGGTTACTATTTGTTCCTGTTATAATGATTTCAGAGGACACTATTCATGAGAGAGAAGGCAAAGGGTCCACAGTGTGAATCTCTTCTGGTGATTTAATCACAGTTGTTAAGGAAAGAAGATCATGAACACTGCCAGCCACCAGCTGCAAATACAATAACTGTGAAATTTATTTTTACAAATATACTGGCAATTTTATAACTGTGAATGAATACTAAGGAGAGCCTATTCAGTTGGTACATTTACTGAATTAGGCATTGAGTTCCAGAGTGCAGTTGCTGCTTGAGTTCTATTTCAACATTCTCCTGAAAACATGCACAAAAATAAAATGATATTTTAAGTGCCCTAGAGACTCTTTACATATAGGGAGAGCATGGTCTAAGTCTCACTGCAAAATAAAAATTTACTACACTGAAAGATGAACAGGATTTCTCTGTAGTTTTTTTTTTTTCCAAATTCCTGTAAATCTATAATTATTTCAAAATAAAGAGTTTTAAACCAATTTATTCTTCAATTTACAATACCATGAAGTTGTATTTTTATAATTTTTTTTAAAAAGAACGCACTTGCCTCATCTCATATGGCTTGGCATACAGTATGGTGACCAAATTATTTATTGTGTGGGCACTGTGTGGTAGGTCCTGTGCTAGGGCTGGGGACAATGTAAACTCCCTGCTTGCCAAGAACCTACATTAGCATGGAGGGAGGCAGAAAAAAAACCCCAAAACAATAACAAAAGTATAGGAAACCGCTAGGTGTTAATGCTTGAGGAATGAGGACCAATAAAGCATCGTAAGGGAAGAGAGCCTGACGTAATAAGGGGCGGGGTTGTTATTTCACATAGGGTCATCAGAGCAGATTGTTTCGGAGAAGATGGCATGTCAGTAGAGCACTGAAGGAAATAAAGGAGAAAATTATATGGAAATCTGGGGGAAGAGTCTAACTATATATCCTAATACACTACTTTGAATTAGGAGCCACCATTATTGGAACACATATTATTTATTAATATAAGAGAGATGGATCATGCATAATCCTTGAGACATAGTTCACATGTGAGCATATGGTTTAGAAATGCAACTATGGAGTACAGCAGATGTTGTTCAAATCCCCACAACTTACTATCTATAAGACATGGATATGCTAATTTATTTCCTTTAGCCTTAGTTCCTCATTGTAAGACAGAGACAAGGAGATCTTGTGGGGTTATCTTAAGAACTAAATAAAATATGTATAATACTTAACACAAACTAAGTGCTCAGTGTAGTTGTAATTATTATTTAATAATAACAAATAAATGTAAATTAAAACTCTACTCTCAAAAGAAAAATAAATAAAACTCTACTCTCAGTGACTCCCATGGTTTTGGATACTATTCATTCATTCATTCATTCATTCATTCAATAACTCTTAACCCCTGACGGTGGGTTACACACCATGACAGGGGACAAGGATACCAAAGTTTAAGGAATATCAATGTATTTCTTACTAGCCTGGCAGATAAACATGAGAAATCATTGATAATATAATGCAGTAATTGTCATAATAAAGAAGACAAACTAAATCTACTCTATTTGAGGGCCTCAGTGGAGGTTAGACAAAAGGGAGGCATACAATTGACCCTTGCAAAATGAATAGGAATCTAACAGGTAAACGTCATAAAGAAAACAGAGCAGCAGACAGAAGAGACAGAATGGAGTCAAGTCCCAAGGTGACAAGCCAAGGTTGGGAGGTGGGGGATGGTTAAGGAGAAACCTTTAGAGAACTTTGACTACATCACAAGATACCTGCAAAGGAAAGGGGTGAAGTTGTAATTGCAGGCTTGAAGTCATAATGCAGGCTCTTACACGCCTTCAGGCTTCTACACCACACCAGAGAATCTAGACTTTGTTCTGTGACATTCTGAAGGCGGTGTCTGATTGTGTTTCCATTTCAAAAACCTCATTTGGCAGCAGTGTGGGGAATGGTGAGGAGGAGTTGCTAATATTGGGATCAGGAGACTTTAATTACACAGTGTTTCAGAACATCCTGGTGCAGGGTCTGGTGAGAAAGAGGCAAAGGAAGAAGCCTCTGAGACAGAAAGAGAAATATAACAAATTTCCAATTCCATCATTTATTCTAAAGAAAGCACTGATCATTGACACACTGCTGTTCCAGAACCTGGAACAGTGTCAAATATCAGATTTTAACTAACACTAGTTAAATATAATAACTGTTTAAAGTGGCTGATTAGATATGAAGAAGGAGAAGGAGGAGTCTAGGACCTCTCAAATACCTGGGTTAAATGGAACTAAAAGAAGGAGAAGAGTAAAAGTAAGAGGAGGAGATTTGGGGAAGAAAATACTGAAGTCAGTTCTATAGATAAGCAGATATGTGGGTCTAGCTTGCAGGAGTTTTAACTCTGGAGAAAGAGAGACAGTAGAAATGTCATACTACTGGAAGTCGAAAGGGAAGAGTTGAGTGGTCTCAGCAGGAGAGCACAAAGAGTGGGAGCCATGCCAACTGGGTGGGATTGTGAAGAAAAAGTAAAGCCATGAGGTCCAATTGCAGTGAGGAAGAAACAGTTCCTGTAATTTCTAGGATATCTCTTTTTCTAATGTGTTTCTCAGGTTTCTTCTTGGCCATATTTTCTTCTCATGCAGTAACTCTGCCTTATGGGCAGAATCCCTATTTCAATACCACATCTATGATGGTGAGGGCTGCAGTTTTATCTCCAATTCTGTACAAATGCAAGCACTTACCCCTGACCTGAAAAAATTGCTCTTTAAGCGATCTCAATATATTTAGCATCCATAGCACAGTTACGTAAATGAACCAGAGATAGGTATTTAAAACAATGAAGCGTGCATCTAACATTCCTAACACAATGTTGTGCTCACAGCAGGCATTCAGTAAACATTTGATGATCAAATATCAATCCAGCCCTAGCTTATGCCTTTATCATTTTGGTCTTATGTGAAAAGAGGGGACTACAGACCAACATTTACTCCATATACCACATATGATAGATACCAACTATATTTTATTTTGAAAAATGTATTTAACTATTGGAAACAAAGTTAAAAGATTTCCATTTGAAGATGTATGTACTTGACTGTGTAAGAGACATTAATAATTAATATACTGGGTTTTTCCCCTTCAAAGTCATATAATCTTATTCCTTAAGCTCTATGTAATCGCAAATTTTAAACATCTGCCCTCGATGTACAGCACCCATTACTTCAATTAGTTATGAAAAATAGTGCATTCTGGGGGTACATATCTAAAAATTTATTCCACAGAATATATTTTTAAAACTGTATATCATATTCTGATGCAATAGTTACCTTTATCTTAAAAAATTTTATTTAATAAATTGCCTAGGTTAGAAACATTAAATAATTTTACTTTGGAAACGAGTTGCCAACATCACATATCAGAATGGTCACATAAAAACCTACCCGAACCATTTTTTCTCCATCCTAATTGTCCACTTATATGATCAAGTCAGTGATGAAAATGATTCTTCTCACTCATGATTTCATCATAAAAAAGGTTATAATGAGGTATGCACTCTATAAAGCAATACCAAGACTTTTAAGCATGTAGAACAGTAAGCAATTATATATGAATTCATATATAATACAGAACAATAAATTGGACCAGGAAGGACTTATCATCACTAGCTCATGTTTTAAAATGAATAGGTTATACATGACTTAATAGAGATCGAATTATTATAACATAATGTGTGTGCATACAATGTTTTGCCATAAATATTATACAATATGTTTAACTATTTACCATGGGGGAAGAAAAGCATCAAATAATTAATAGTATAATAGCATTCCAACAAAGTTGTTAAGAAAGTGTTAAATAGGTTTGAAGTTAGCACTTTAGGAATACATAATCATATTAATTGAAAAGAGTCCATCTGAATCAGTGAAAAAATGGACTAAAAGGACATTTTAATTTACATGGGATTTTATAACATGATAACTCAAACTATGGAACTGTTACCAAAATTACTAAGCAGAGGTTTTACTGAGCTCAGGCTAAGGAAAGATGTGACTCATTTATAACAGACATATTAATTATATGCAAATGCATGCTTTAAAAATTCTAAAATGTTATATGCATCTTAATGAGTAAGTTAAATATTTCTCCTTAAAATTTTACTCATGCTATTCATTCATTTCTAATTCTTTCATCGCTAGTGCAAGAGTAAATGCTGGCTCCATGATTATATATGCAGTAAGGCTTAAATTAATAAGATTTTATTTCCTAGGTAACAGGCATCATGTTTAAAGTCATTGATCATGGTTTCAGGCACCCTTAAAAGAAGTTCTGTTGCTTACAACACTAGGCAAGTCCATGGCCTTGAACTTTCTGTCGAACTCAGAATTCAGCTTGAAACTTTTCATTAAGCCTCCAGAGAGAATCATAAAGATTAGTATCTATGGACTTATGGATTTCCACATCATTACTTTGACAAGAGGGAGACTCCATGATAATAGGGAACTTTGGTAACTATAGTGTAGCATGGATTCTGTAATCAAAATTGGGTATGAATCCATATACAGACTGCGTGGCTTTGGGCAAATTATTTAACCTCCCCATGTACTAGCTGAAAATGAGGAAAATAATAACAAAGGATGGCTGTAAAGATTAAATGAGTTAACATATATCAATTACTCAGAATAGTTTCTTGAATGTGAAGAGTACTCAATAAATGTTTGTAATAATTATTAACATTTATTGTCCTTAGTTTCAATGTTAATTCTCTAAAGCTTCCTTAATGATCTACAGTTGAATACTCATCTTTATAGCATTAAATTGGCAATTATCTTTTCTTCACTTATACTTATGTGGTAAAATCACATTTGTTGTTTCAAGAGCTAGATTTTAGAATGGGAAATAGTCACATTCATTGCAATTCTCAACATCACCAGAGTGAAGAATATTTTAAAGAGGATAAAAACTTCAAAACTTTGTCTCTTAGAGGAGTTTCCTCACTTTTTCAGCAATGTTTGGAATGTTTAATTTAGAGATGAAAAATGAAGATACAATAATGCAGATAGGGATATAGCCAAAAAGAAACATAAAGAAGACAGCTTAAGTATTTTAATGGCTCATAAATGTATCCTTGCCCTAAGCAGACAATCGTGTTTGGCATGGTTTTGGAACATCTGACCCATTAAACAGTAGCCTTCTCTATATTTTGTTATGCTCCGTGCCTGGTTAATTCAACGAACTACCCTCTCACCCTTACTGTCCCCCTTCAATTTAAAAAACTTCCCCTAGGGACGCCTGGGTGGCTCAGTTGGTTGAGCAGCTGCCTTCGGCTCAGGTCATGATCCCAGCGTCCTGGGATGGAGTCCCACATTGGGCTCCTTGCTCGGCAGGGAGCCTGCTCCTCTCTCTGCCTCTGCCTGCCTCTCTGCCTGCTTGTGTTCTCTCTCTGTTAAAATAAATAAATAAAATCTTAAAAAAAAACCCAAAAACTTCCCCTAGCCTAGGAATTGAATTCTATTTTTTCAATCAGAATTTCTTTTTTGGTTCACCATAAGGTAAATATACTTTCATAGATTCTTTCCCCCTATAATCTTTTCCCTAAATGGAAACCTTTTTGTGATCAGTTACTGCCAGCAGCAATGTCACACACTTATTTTCTATCTCATTTGAACCTACAAGGACAATGTACACATGCAGGGGATACTGATGGACAGTATATGAAGAAATTCTTCATACAATGTTTGTAGACAGAAAGGTGAATTTAAAGTATAATTAATTAATTAATTCATCTTTTGTTTTGAAGATGGGGATGTGTTTACCTTAAACTTTTTTTAATTGAAGTGTAATTGACATACAATATTATTTTAGTTTCCAACATATAGTGGAGTGATTTGATATTTATATACATTAGGAAATGATCACCACTGTAAGTCTAGTTACCATCTGTCGTCCTATCAAGTTGTTACGATATTATTGACTATATTCCCTAAGCTGAACATTAGATCCCCACATTTATTTTATAACTGGAAGACTGTGGTTCTTTTATTTTTTTTATATTTTAAAAGATTTTATTTATTTATTTTAGAGAGGGAGGAGGAGTGAAAGAGTGTGGGAGCAGGAGGAGGGGCAGATGGAGAGAGAGAGAACCTCAACTTGACTCCCTCTGGAGTGGGGAGCCTGAGCAGGACCTGATCTCATGACTAGGAGACACGACCTGAGCCAAAATCAAGAGTCGGGCCTTAACGAACTGAGCCACCCAGGTGCCCCTGGGTAGTTCTCAATCCTCTTCCACTATTTCATCCATCCTGCACTCCTCTCCCACCTGGCAACCATCTGGTTGTATCTATGAGATACTCTGTATCTACGAGTCTGTTTCTGTTCTCTTGTTTTGCCTTTTAGATTCTACTTGTAAATGAAATCATCCAGTATTTGTCTTGCTACTGTGTCTGGTTTAGTTGAATAAACTACCCTCTCTAACCCTTACTGCTCCCTACCCTTTTTTGGCTTCTTATTTAAACAAATTAGTGACTTTCATTATGGCCTTTTATTTTAGATTCCTGTTCTTTCATTTTTCCTCCTCCCCTAAGCAAATCTTCACACCTTAAATATTTTGAAGTCTATTTCCTTACCTCCGAATATAATATTCAGGCTTCTAAAAGTGCTATAAGGTGTAGGTAGGATAAGCCACATCGGATCCGTCACAAAGTATTATTAAACATTAAGCTATAAAAATCAAGAAGCAAACCCAAAATATGTTGTTTAATCATTTTACATAAGATTTAAATCCTCCAAGTGTTTATTTTGTCACTCAACTTCTCATTGTGGCACGTGCTTGAAAAGCCAGAGGCTTCCTTTGTTCCTAAGTTCCTGATTTCCATCAGGTATAATATGGTATAGACTCAGAGACAGGCTGATTGTTTCTGACATTCCTATTGATTACAATGTGAAATCTTGGGTTCTTGATTCTTAGAATTCCATGTCTCTGTGTCCTCAATTTCTCCTCCCCAGCTCTGTCTCTAGGCAAGTGGAGGATCATTAAAAAGAGGCTTAAGGAGGTATAAGTATAGATATTTATACTTACCCTTTTATACTATTATATCCTATTTATATCCTATTTATATCCCTATATATATCCTTTTATACTATTATAAAAGGAGCTTACTCCTTTTATACTAATACTATTCAGTCAGTGTTTATATTACCCTTCTATTCCCTGCTCCTAAAAATAGGATAAGAATACAAAAATGGTTCCTCTACTTTGTCATGTATAAAAACCACTTGAAAGAACATTTTTAAAAATGTGTATTCTTGTGTTCAACGTCCATAGATTCTAATTTAGAAGGTTGGGTGGGACCTTCGAATCTGTACTTTCAATAAGCTCTTCCGGAGATTTTGACGTAGATGGTCCTTGTGCATGGTTTCAGAAACTCTGTCTTAGAAAGCTTTAATCAATACAAAGCTTTCTGATTTCCAGCAATCAGAAACTAGCACAGGGAATCATAGCCAGTCAAACTGCCAAATTATTATATAGGATTTATCAGTCTTCATCAGATCTTAATATTCTAATACTATTGTGCCCAGCCAGAGTCATAACCTTTAACTACACTGGAAATAACTTCTTCCTTTGACCATGAGGAAATGTGACTTTTTAAGTTAGATCAAGAAAATCATCAAGAAAAAACAATAGAAGACACTATCAGTCACCTCATCACAAAGTTAAACCATGGACAATCTACCTGACTACAGCCTGTGCTTATTGCCAGGGAAAAGCTCGGTCCTATTATTATCTGTTGAATAACAGTTCCCCCTACTGGAATACTTGCTGAATTCTCCCTTACATTATATTATTACTTTTTTTTTTCTTTTTATGAGGAGGGGTAACAAAGCATTAGAGTCGAAGTTCAAAGTTCAATGTTTTTACTTCGGGATCATGCCTAAGGATGTGCTCTCTGGGTTGGAGTCATCCTTTGAAAGATAGATGGCAAAGTGCTTTTAATTAATTAATTAAAAAATTATTTGATCATTTAAATGATTTAATTTAAATAAATAAATAATTAAATATATAACCAAATATATCAAATATATAATCAAATAATTTGATTTAAATATTCAATAAATATTTTAAATAAATATTTAAATATACTATACAAATCAAACATTTAATTATTTAAATTATTTGAGTATTTAAATTAATTTAATTATTTAATTTTTAAAAAAAGATTTTATTTATTTATTTGACAGAGAGAGAGAGTTCGAGAGAGAGGGAGAGCGAGAGAGAGAGAGTGCACAAGCAGGGGGAGTTGCAGGGGTTGCTGGGAGGGAGGGGAGAAGCAGGCTCCCTGCTGAGCCGCTGAGCGGGGATCCTGAGGGGCATGGGGCTCAATCCCAGGACCCTGGGATCATGACCTGAGCTGCTTAATGACTGAGTCACCAAGGCGCGCTAAAAAGTGCTTTTATTGACACATGATTTGCCCAATGAAAGTAACCCTAAAAGAAAACGAGAAATTTGGCTTTTTGGCCAAGGGTCAAGTCTCAAATTACAGAAGTGGATTGGACATACTTTGTTTTTAAGTAATTCAATGTGCTCCTTTTTAAACATTCCAAATTAGATTTATCAGAACTGTAGTAGGGAAGTAATCTTGAGTTGGCAATGGACTGTTCAGAATTCATCACACTAATTTTTTTATCCCTTTGACATGACCTTGAGGTCATGATGAAACAATATCTGATATAAGAATAAATAAGATCTTGGGCGCCTGGGTGGCTCAGCCAGTTAAGCGGCTCCCTTTGGCTCAGGTCATGATTCCAGGGTCCTGGGATCAAGCCCCGCATTGGGCTCTCTGCTCAGTGGGGAGCCTGCTTCTTCCTCTCCCTCCGCCTGCCGCTCTGCCTACTTTTGCTCACTCTGTCTCTGTCAAATAAATAAAATCCTTTAAAAAAAAAAAAAGAATAAATAAGATCTCTGCTTCTCAGATATTTACTAGCATAGTCTGGAAAGTTAGGCTAGGATATCTGATGTGGTTTTAAAGTTCGGAAAAGTGGTCTTATTTCTAACAATGTGTGGAATTTCTATGCTCTTCCACTAGGTTTTATAGATATGAATCTTTCTGAACATTCCAGTCATTTCTCTCACTATGCCTATATATTAATGCTTCCTATACACTAGTTTCTAATCCATCAAGCCTTAAAGTGTGGTTTGGGGACTACTGTGCAGTCACTATGTTTATGTGCTTTTAAAATTTTTATGAATGTACAATGAAGTTTTCCAGAAATTCATGATGAGTGTGATATTTCAACAGATTGAATGCAGAAGCAAATATGACCATCCATTAATGCTGCTTCTATTAATCTAAATAATAGAGTTTAAAAAATTGTTTTGCTCTGGAAAATACAGTTATTTTCATAATAGTATGTTAATTATATTAAAATGTACTGTTATTAGTGTTATTTAAATAAATTAATAAATATTTTTAGAACGATCAGTTTTAATTTCTAACACAGAAAATATTGATAAATATAACCTATATAGACACTAAGTGTGCTAAAAATGTGATATGTGTGTGTGTGTGTGTATACATATATATATATATATACTATTGTGTCATTAGAAAAAAAGAAGAAATCCTGCCATTTGTGACTACACCAGTAAACCTTGAAAAGATTATGGTGAGTGAAATAAATCAGACAGAGGAAGACAAACACTGAATGATCTCTCAAACATGTGTAATCTAAAAAAAACCTGAACTCATAGAAACAAAGTGTATTGGTAGTTGCCAAGGGCAGGTGCTGGTCTTCTAATGTATAGCAGAGTATAGCAGAGGATCTAATGTATAGCAGAGTGACAATAGTTAACAATAGTGTATTATTGTATGTCTGAAAGTTGCTAAGAGAGAGGTCTTAAATGTTCTTACCACAAACCAACAACAAAAAAGGTAACTTTGTTAGGTGATGGTGTCACCTTAGTGTGGTAATCATTTCCCAATATATATGTGTATAAAATCATCAGGTTGTACATCCTAAACTTACACAATGTTATATGTCAAGTATATCTCAATAAATTTCAAGGGAAAAAAATAATGGAAAGGTCACCTGAGACCAAAAATATTTGACTATTGTTCTAGTTAAACTGAATGCTGTTCACTTTATATTCCCAATACTGTTTCACTATCCTGTTCAGAATACTTCTTTTGACTGAAATATGCTTCTCCTCATACTTCCCATTTTGTGTACTTAAATATTCACCGTCCTTGGAAATTCAGTTCAACTTCTACCATGTCCATAAATGTTTTCTGTTCACCTCTACCCCGATTCTTCTCTTCCTCATTAGATAAGCGTTCAGATGAGCTTTTCTCTTATGCGATCAATCAATTTAACCTTTTTAGTATAATTTCTTTTTCTTTATGACTTCTTTTCATTTTAGTTTCTAAGATCCTTGAGGAAATTAAAAAGCAGGTTCTCCTTATTATTTGCAGATTTTTTCCTCCCTATTCTCAGAACTTAGTATAGTGCCTTGGACCAAGTAGGAAATTTATAAATATGTTTTGGGTAGGCGTGCTATACATTTTCCTCCTTAGTTCAAAGAATTCTTTGTAAACCTACTGCAGGTTTGATTCAAAGGTAAATAGGTAAAGCGATGGACAATGAATGTAGGGTCATCTTTGAGCCCAACTGTGAGCAGACAGAATGCCCTGTAGTTCCCTGAAGTTTCCCTGTGGCCCTTCACCACTCATATAGTTCCTGTCTCCCTTCCCTACTCCCTCTCTTTCCATATTCCCTTTGACCTTCCTATACAGGCTCACTCCTCCTCAAATATTCAGGAAAAAAATCTTACTAAGTAAAAATTTTAAAAAATGTTTACATATAACAGACTAATAAAATTTAAAGACTCTGTATGAGCCTCTGGTTTTTTTGTTTGTTTGTTTTTGTCTCTTATGAAATGAGATTGGATATAAGGAAATAAATACACCAACTAATGAGTAAACAACTTATTTTCCTTCCTGGTACTTATTTTTAAGTAGAGAAAAAGGAATAATATCTTTTTGTAATTTGAATAAGTAGGAGAACAAAATACATTTCTGGAGGGGTTTAACAAAAGGAGGGCGATTGGTTTTTTTGTTTGTTTGCTTTTAAAATGTATGTGTGTATTAAAATGCATGTATTTATTTTAGAGAGATGGAGGGGGACAAGCAGAGGGAGAAAAAGAATCTCAAGCAGAGTCCATGCTGAGAGCAGAGCCTGACTTGGGGCTGGGTCTCATGACCCTGAGATCCTGACCTGAGCTAAAATAAGAATCGGACACTTAACTGACTGAGCCACACAGGTGCCCCAAAAGAAGGGTGATTTTTTTACAAAGGTGGATGTGTCCAACCCGAGTGCTACTCTGATTATAATTCTAGTTAAGTAGTCATGCAGTGAGAATAGTGAGAGAAACCCAATACTGAACCACTGTCTGCCTTCCCAATCTCCTTGTTATTGTACCACAAAGACAACAACCTTGTACTAAATCTTATCCCTTAAACAGTGGTTTATAGAAAATAAGTTGTATGGCCACGCACACTTCAAAGTGAGTTTTAACATGTCATATCTTTATGTACAAAAGGTACAAAAACACCTTTCATTATGGGAAACAACACTGTAATAATGTAAAGATAAGTGAGATGGGTATTAGAAAACCCAGACTCTTCCTTCTGTCTCCTAGCAAAGAGTTAAGTAGTCTTAGTTGGGTTACTTAAGTCCTCTAGATCTTGGCTTTCTCACATTTATTCAATGATTTTGAGTCTTCTCCTGAAACTGAGTCTGCAAAATCAGGGTCCTATTCTAGATAATCTCTAATGTTTTTTCCAGCTCCATGGAAAATAAATCAATGGCTATTCCAGATATTAAGAATGCGTAAATTACAAATGCCTGGTTCACATTCGTCAAGGAAGTTAGTGATATTATCAAGGTGAAAATGCAATTACCTTGAACTTCAATTCTCTACTCTGTTCATAAGATTCTAGCCCTAATAACAACCTAGTATCAAAGAAAGGGACAGAGGAAGGGTAAGACTCTTGAATGGAGACAGAAACACAGGTAGGATTGGATTAAATGATTTCCTAAGCCGCCTTCACATGAAGGGAATCTGTTATTAAAAATATATATATTTTGGGGGCACCTGGGTGGCTCAGTCTCTTAGGCAGCCAACTCTGGATTTTGGCTCAGGTCTTGGGATTGAGCCCGGATGGGACTTCCTGCTCAGTGGGGAGTCTGTTTGTCTCCCTCTCTTTTTGTCCCTCTCCTTGCCTGCACTCACATGTGCGAGCTCCCTCTCTCTCTGAAATAAATAAATCTTTAAAAAAGCATATTAAATAACTTGAAAAATATAGATGGTCTATAGTAATTAAATTAACATTAAATTTATTTACAAACCATTTCTCCTTTCCCCAATTCTGAATCTTATCCAAAAAGCCAAGGCATTATTTTCAAAAACCAAGTTTTCTGATATGTTTAAATGACAAGGACATTCACAGGATTGTACTCACATTAGTTCACAACTGTTAACTATAGCACACTGATGACTTCTACTATACCTAAGAATGCTGTATGCTAAAATTTTAGAAAAATGCTGAATTTACAAATTTGGCTAATTCTACTCATGGAACAGGTTTCAAAAGTCCTAGAGTCAGAGATTTATTTATTAAAATTAATTCTGAATTACATTATATGTTTTCCTTCCTCACATATTTTCTTGGCATTCATTTTTATTTCTACCTATTAATAATATATACCATAGGATTTCCACATTTTAAAAAGTAAATGTCACAAATAGTTTCTTTTACTAACATTAGTTAACAAAAGTGCCTGGAATTTTATGTGCTGCCTGAAACTCTAGAGAAAAATTATTTGAATGTACTTATGAGAAGCAGATGGGGCCTGTCACCCCACCCTCAGGAAAAATTCATCAACTGGACTATGACAAAGAAAGTCCCTTTTAGAATATTAATTATGAAATCATTTGACATGTGCAGTCATGAGGTTCCTTTTAGTTTTATTCAGACACTAATTAGTAAAAACTCATGACTAGAAATACCATGTGAACTTGAAGTTCATTTCTCTAAAATTAAATAAGACTTTGGTTTATCAGTATTTACACACCCATGTTTTGGGAACTGGCAAAGGAACATTTGAGCCTGCCCTTTTGGGCTCTAATCATGAGCAAAGTTACTTGTACTTTCCAAGAATTTGAAATATCATCAATTCAATGAAATAGTAGCAAGGTGTCTAGCTAAGTACTCCATAAACAAAGATGTGTGGAATGATAAAACCAAAAAATGGGGTTTGATGTTTTTCCTTTAAATGTTATAGATCAGAGTTTTACCATTTAAAATTTATTTTTCAGGAAACTTCTGTTCTAATAAGAAATGTAGTTAGAAGAACAGCAATGGTCATTATTTATACTGATAGAAAAATTAAGAAAAGAGAAAGTTGGAAATGGAATTAAAAATGAGATTCTTAAGCTTAATCAGAGATTCACTGTATGGGCTGTCCTCTGTGTATAGGTCATGATTACCAGATGTTCCCTCTTACCTACAATGAAATGAAGATATACTATTACATGCCCTATAAATTAATATATGTTAATAGTTTTTTCTTTTTCTTTTTTTTTAAAGAATTAGTTTTCTTTTTAAAAATAACAATGCTAATAATCTTTCCCAGATGTTAAAGAGACATTCCCAACAGAATATAAAATAATAATTTTTAATACAGAATTTAATGGAAGTTAATTTTAAAACTTAAAATGTGTGGGACGCCTGGTGGCTCAGTTGGTTGAGCAGCTGCCTTCGGCTCAGGTCGTGAACCCAGCATCCTGGGATCGAGTCCCACATCGGGCTCCTTGCTCAGCAGGGAGCCTGCTCCTCTCTCTGCCTCTGCCTGCCTCTCTGCCTGCTTGTGTTTCTCTCTGTTAAAATAAATAAACAAAATCTTAAAAAAAAAAAACTTAAAATGTGTATTAAGTATAATGGCAGTAGAAAATTGAGACTGAGAAGATATCATCTTAAGAACAAAATTTTAGATACAGCTAAAAACAATATAGAAAATGAGAAAAGTCGGGAGTAAGAAAAGTTAGAAACTAAGAAGAGTCAACATTTTCAAGTGGCTACAAAGCAGAAAACATTTTAAAACACTGATTTTAAAATATTTTTGTGATAAGCTCATTTCTTTAATATTGTAAGTTCATTTTCTCATAATAGATTCATATTTCAGCTTATTAATAGATTATATTAATAATTAATAATTTACATTGCTGCCACAACAAATTACTAGGGACCTAGTGACTTAAACAACACTAATTTATTTTCTTGTTGCCCTGAGTATTAGAAATATGAAATCTGTTTCTGCTGGTAAAGTCATGGTGTCCATGGGCTGGTTCGTTCTGAGGACTAGGAGGTCAGACTCCCTTGTAGAACCATATTCAGCTTCTAGTGGTCACCTGCATTTTTTAGCCTGTTGCCCCTTTCTTCACCTTCAAAATGCATCACTGCAATTTCAGCTTTCATAGTCACATAGGATTCTCTATTACTCTTCCTAAGTCCCTTTTATAGTCTAGAAAAAATACCCATCTCAAGATCTTTTTTTTTCCCTATCTGAAGATCTTTTAATTTTTCTTGGATCACATCTGCAAGCCCCCTTTTTTTACTATATAAGATAATGTATTCACGGTTCTGGGGATTAGGACTTGGGCATCTTCGAGTGGCCATTTTTCAGCCTCCCACAAAGGCTAGGAACCAGAATAGATCCTCCAACAAATGCTTACAAATTCAGAGTAAAATAAACTTAATTTATTAAGTGAATGTGCTTATATAATTCTTAGGGCTTTCACATCAGAACAGGCTAAATTCTTTTGACAGCAGGTTTTGTTGTCGTTGTTATTGTTTTTCCATTTCACCCATCCCCCACCACCTTGCCTCTGGCAACCATCAGTTTGTTCTGTGTTTAAGTTTTCTCACCAACAGAGTGCTTGGCACTAGATAGTGTTACTTCAAATTGTTAGTTGAATATAATTGAAGCTTACTAATAAGTATGGGTCAATGAAGAAAATGCGTAAAAGTTTATGGTATTCCATAAGATTTTCATTTTCACAGACCAAAGTAGTCTCCAATAACGCAGAAAAGCAGAAGCAAATTACTCAATTTGGCTAATGCAGTTCAATAAATATTTCTTGACTATCTATAAACTTAGCACAACTGACAAAGGTAAAGATCTCAAAACAATTCACTAAATGCATCAAGCGTGCTTGAAAGGGATTGCAGTGACTACTTTTCTTCAGTGCTTTCCTTGATGAACTCGCAACCAGTAAGCTAGCACGGGAATTAGTTCATTAGCCTCTATAGAAATAATGTTAATTAAAAATTTAGAAAGAAAACAGCAGGTAGAGCTCTTTCTCTTCCTAAAACACAAAGATGGTCAAATTCAATGGGTTAATCGACCTATTGGTTAATGGGTTGAAACAAGTTTAATATTTTCAAATGCCACAAAAAAGTCCAAAATGGCTTTTAGAGATCTGGAAATAATTATAAACATGAATTCATTGCACAGTACTTCAAAACATAAGACACATAAGAAAAATTGATTCATTACATCTCGTTCATTGCTTATAATTGGGTGTACTATCTAGACTTAATCATATGTCTTTTATTGGTTTCATATTACACATAATTTTCTCTCATGATTCTCAATACGCATTGGAATTCTCTTCATTATGTTTCCCTGATAACAGGCAATCCCAACAGGACAGCTAATCCAATCTTCTCTCCTGTGCTCATTTAAAGACTTAAGATGTAAATGGTAGGGTTGAATGCTTTATTTGAGCAGTTAGTATGGAAATATAGAAATTTTCAATGGTCATTGAAGTTTATCATTGCATAAAATGTCACTGCAAACAAGAATCTCTATTTTGGGGATGCCTGGGTGGCTCAGTTGGTTAAGCAACTGCCTTTGGCTCAGGTCATGATCCCAGCGTCTTGGGATCGAGTCCCACATCAGGCTCCTTGCTCCGCAGGGAGCCTGCTCCTCTCTCTGCCTCTGCCTGCCTCTCTGCCTGCTTGTGTTCTCTCTCTGTTAAATGAATAAATAAAATCTTTAAAAAAAAAAATCTCTATTTTGATATTTAAGAGAATGATAAAAATATTGTTCTACATGCAAAAGGCAATAGAAGAAAAAAATGATCAAGTATATGTGCTATCAGTGTTGAAGCAATGGGGCGCCTGGGTGGCTCAGTCGTGTCTGCCTTCGGCTCAAGTCATGATCCCAGAGTCTGGGGATCGAGCCCCACATCAGGCTCCCTGTTCGGCAGGAAGCCTGCTTTTCCCTCTCCCACCCCACCTGCTTGTGTTCCCTCTCTTGCTGTGTCTCTGTCAAATAAATAAAAGTCTTTAAAAAAAATATTGAAGTAATGACTGATTAGTAGGGGGTGGGACCCTATAAGATAAAACCAGACACAGAAATAGAGCTATGACCCACTCCAGAGATGTGAAGCTGGGACTTCTCAGACAGACTAAGATGGCCATGAATGAAGAGTGTCAGTCATTCTCATAGCAGCTGCAAGAGCTGAGGCTCAGACTAACTGTAGATGTTTGTTGATCCAATATTTTGATTTGATTATGAGAAAATGGAGGGTGGCCACGTTTACGATATGCAGCAGACATTACCACTGTACGTGGTTTCTAATTACCCTCTTCCTTCTAGCATTAAACAAGATCTCAATTCCTTTAAGTTAGGAACAGCTATAGAATTCCTCTTGTCATTAAACTAGTTAGTGTAAGTGGTATGTGCCATTTCTAGGAAGAAGCATTTACGAGTCAGTGCACAAATCCCTGCCCTATTCCTCTCCTACCATGATAGGCAACAGTGCAGATGGTGGGAACCCTCTAAATTCAGGTTCCACCAGAGTGAGGTCTACATTGGGATGCAGCCCCTACACAATGGGATGTAGAGTGAGTAAGAAATATAGGACTGTTGCTTAAACTGTTGGGATCTGGGGGATTGTTTATCAATCTCCAAGTAGCCTTTGGCATCCCTATGGATAATGAAGGACTCAACAATTCAGATTCCCAATTCTTTTGGTAGCTTAGATATTAGAATATGTGGCAGAAAAAGCAAAAGCAAGAGATTAAGAAAGGAGAATTACACTGGAGCTACAGGGTCATGCTCTGTGATTGTAAGCTATTACTTCAAAGCAAGAAAGTTAATGACCTTTTCTATCTTTTGCATTCTCAGTTATGAATTAAGTTTTTAAAATTCAAAAGCTCAAGTTTTTCTATTTGTAAGTGCCTAATACAATCTATTTCAATAATCATCTAAACATTCTTATGCCATCTATTGAACATCACTTTCATGAAGATATATTAATAGAGGACTCAGTGACTACCATATAAACTAGTTGGATTTTAATTAAGTTATTTCAGGCCAAAGTACATAGTTTTAATTGACAAAAATCCCTCTTCAGGCTAACTGAAGCTCCCCACGTATTTGTTTCAGTTTAAAGAGGTACTGACACAATAATCATAAAGAATAAGTAATTAACTGGAGCTAAAAATAGCTCTATTGACTTATCTATAATGTACCTCTTGGGTAGAAATGCTTCCAGAAGAAATACCAAAAAATTTTTTTGAAAGATTTTATTTATTCATTTGAGACATGCACAAGGTGGGGAGGGGCAGAGGGAGAGGGAAAAGCAGGACTCCCACTAAGCAGGAAGCCCAACACAGGGCTTGATCCCAGGACCCTGGGATCATAATCCAAGCCAAAGACAGACACTTAACCTACTAAGCCACCCACATGACTCACAAAGAATTTTTAAATATCAAATTATATATCTGGATAGGAAAAGTTTTTTAATGGTTATATGACCACTATTATTTTTAAAAATCTGTATTGTAACGAATAGTCTTTTTCCATTTAATAAAGCTTTGTTAATGTACAAACTAACAAGTTTTAGTTGAATTTGCTTATAAAATTTATAACCCTTTTCTCTCTTCCTAAGTCTATGATATTAGATTCAGTGACCACAATGCAAAAGGTTTAACTTTGAAATTAAACAACTGAAAGCCTGAGAAGGGGAAAAGACACTATATACTTCTGTTCAATATACTATATACTTCTCTATATACTTCTGCTGAAGCAGAAGTAGAAGTAAAAAGATGAAAGGAAATGTATGGCTTTTCACGGATTTGGAGCATATACTACTCTTTATGTTCATCTGAGAGCTGTAAATGCAAGTAATAAATCAAGAATGGAATGACTACATATAACAACTCCTAAAGATGGTATACTATTATATGTTTTGGATGAGAAATTGACATAAGAATTAGCAGAGAAAGAACAAATAAATTAGCCATTGAATTAGTTATCTCCTTTGCCCTTCGCCAAGCCACATGCATGTGAAACTTCAAGCAACAACATAACCATGAGAGACAAAGGTCATTGACTCTCTGTGAGCTGTAGAGTGCTAGTTGGTACAGAGGAGGCCATTAGTTTTGAGTTTCTCTCAGATGCTCTCAGGTTTGGCTCTACATGTCATTGAGACATGTTATAATGTTCCCAAAATGCTCATTACTGCAACAACTATGTCCAAGATAAAAGAGGAACCCAGCTGCGCTGAACTTTCCTGGTCATATTAAAGCTGCCTTTTCTAGAGATAATTATTTTATAGACTGATTCACAAAATGAATATATATCAAGTCTTTACTTACAGATTCCCTTAGTTGAATAAAAGTTTATGTCTACAAAACACCAAATGTTTGATTTGCATGAATATTAATTAAATATAACAGATAGAAACTAAATGAATTAAGCATTCAAAAAAATAGGTGAGGAAAATGACGACAAAAATAAAACTAAAGAAAAAAGAGTTAGAATGAAAATAACGAAAATAAATTAGAAAAGTGATTATTAATAATAATTATTTATTGAATGCTTACTATTTGGCACTGACCTAAGTAAGCATTTACTTAATAACTCATTTAATTATCATTAAATCTCGATGAAGTAGTAATGGAAAACAACCCCCCCACTACACGCTTACTCAAAGAACAAATGTAACTGTAGAAAACTTTAATATGTAGAAATATATATAAAATTAAATTCACATATACATTGAAGGATGAAAAATAAGTTAAAATATACATTTTTGACATTAAAATTCTTTTCAACTGATATATTTGAAATGCTGATGCTAGATATTTTGATGCCAATAAAACTCAAAAAGAACAGTAACAAAATTAACACTATAATCCATCCCTACTGATGAATACTCATATAAATATACAAATTAAGTTATCTATACTAGGATTGACAAACATATGGTGGAGAAATAGAGGCAGGTTTCTCACTGCCAGAGAAGGGGGTTACAAATAAGAAAAGGGAGGAAGCTAGCATAATTAAATGGTTTTGGATTAGAATCAGAAGTATCAATAAGAACTCATGATTTTTAATATACTTATAGATGGATAGCTAAAAAATAAATATAGATGTGTGAGTATTCATATATCTATTTCCTAGTTCAATGCACTAAGAGATCCTAGAGGCAGAGATGCCCAGCAACAATGTGCTCATTTCAGGTCTTGATATCTATACAGCACTCCCCAATAAAATAAACCAGAATTCCTTGGGAAAATAGGTGATACCAGTCCTGGGGATATTCCCATCCTGGAATATCTTTCAGTGCCAGAAAGTATGAGAGTTCCCTCCTGAAATGGATGGGGATTGGTTGAAAGGACAAAAGAGTTAACTTGAAGGATGTCCCTATGGCCAAATCTGCAACAATTTAAACAACAAAATAAAGAATGATAGTAATGGGTTATAAACCATGGAATAAAATAAATATCTGCTAGCTCATACTAATACGAGTAAACCATTAAACTTAAAAAAGAAAACTTAAAGTTGGAAACAGGACAGCCATTTTTTTTTTCAGTAAAATTCTAATTAATAAATGTAGAGGAAATGATGGAAAAGAAAATCACTATTAGACAGATTACTACAGTAATAATAGTTGCATGGAAAAATTATTGAAAAATGCTAAAATTAGTGGGAAAAACACTTTAATAAGATATTATCATTGTCTCCAAGTGTCTTTCCACAAGACACTTCTTAATACAAAGAGAAAAACAGAAACTTTACAATAAAAAATCAAGAAGACATCACCTTAACAAAGTGATCAAATCACCCATAATGAGCCACACTGACATTAGTTTCTCCTGATATGATGGGGTAAGAAAGGCACAATATTGCTTCATAATGTTCTTGCCAAACCTCAATCCAAAGGAAAGAAAAATCAAACCTAAATTGACGGATATTCTGCAAAGTAACTAATTAATATTCTTCAAACGTAACAAAGTCTTAATAGAAAAAGAAAGACTGAGGAATAGACTGAGGAAATAGACCATAGACCAGAACAGACTGAGGAGGCAGAAGAATTCAATGCAAAGTGGAATTCTGGATTCATTCTCTTTTACTAGCTCTCTAAAAGTGAATGACATTAAACTATTTTCATATTTGCCAGAGATTTTCCCAGTTTTCCTTCTGCTCATATCTATGATAATTTTGACATATGCAAGTTTAATTTTTTCCTAATAAAATAGTCTATTTTCCCATTGACTTGCATTGTTTCTGTTTTGTTTTTTACATACAAGTATCTTCACTATCTCTAGAGATTTGATATCCACTAAGATTTTTATTTTTTTAAGGTTGTAGCTTTTTAGTAGAAAGGTCTTTATTTTATTTCATTTTTTAAAAAAGATTTTATTCATTTATTTGAGAGAGAGTGAGAGGGAAAGGGAGAGCACAAGTGGGGTGAGGGGCAGAGGGAGAAGCATACTCCCTGCTGAGCAGGGAGCCCAATGCAGGCCTCCATCCTGGGATTCCAGGATCATGACCTGAACCAAAGGCACTTAACCGACTGACTCACCCAAGAGACCCAAATTTATATAGTATATATAAACTAAAATATACTATACAAACTTGCATAGCTTCTAGTTTCAATAATTGTGTTCTATATGATGATACATTAGAAAATCTGGGTAAAGGTACACAAGAACTCTCTGTAATATACTTGTCTTTTTCTATGTCAAAATTATTTCAAAATAAAAAGTTAAAATATCTAAAAATGGCCAAATAGGATTTGTTTATAAGTGTTGGGATAGTTTAATATGGGTAAATTAAAAAAAAAAAAGTGTCACCACAATAAGTCTAATAGAATAAACCGTTATAATTTCCATATATTCTGGAAGAATGATAGAGAATTTCATATATTTTCAGGATAAAAAATTTGAGGAAAGGCAGAAATGATAAATAATATAATACCTTTACAAAAATGAAGCAATATTAAAATCAGAAGGAAAAAATAATACTAAGTTTTAATATTGTTATTCAAAATTATTCTGAAGACTGATCAAAACAATAATTTTTGAAAGAAATTAGAAAGGAAGAGACCAAATTATTATTAAAAGCAATCTGCCTGTATGCCTAGAAAGCCTAAGCAAATCCCTTAAATAAAAATAAAGCAAAGAAATCTTATTAACAAGAGAGTTCAATATAGTCACTGGACAAAGAGGAAAATATAAGTAAATATAAATAAATAAAATTTTCTATACTGGTAATATGAATTTAGTAGATATGATGGATGAGAAAGGATTCTTATTCACAAGAATAACAGCAACATTCCTAGCAATAGCCATGTTGAATACTTGCAGGGACTATTTAGATAAAATTACTTCGAAATACAGATATGATTAAGTAAAGTAAAACTTGAAGTTTCTGTATGAAAATTCTGCCTATTATAAAGCTAGAAATTCTTTTAAAAAATCTATAGATTGACCAAAATTTAAACAGGGTTTATTTTTTTAACCTGATAAAATTATTATAAAAGTTATTTGAAAAGAGTAAAGGCAAGAATAGATCAGAATAAATTATGAGAAAAATACTCATCTCTGTCAAACACAAAAATGTAAGTCTTCAGTTAGTTAAAAGTGTGAGACCAATATAAGCATCTGATCAAGAGATCAATTCAACAAAGTAGAGAGCATTGAAACAGGTTATAATGTGTTTAACTTCTTACATGATGAAGGAATATTGCAAAAAGAGTAAAAAAGAGATTTGGTAGTTGCAGTCTGGTACAGTAGTTATGAACACGCTCTCTGGATCCCAACTGACGAGAAATTAATCTTAACTCTGGGACTTGGGTAATCATGAACAAGTAACTTAACTCTGTGTTTCAAGTTTTTATCAGTAAAATGGGGGATAGTAATTGGATCAACTTCATAAGATTTCAGTGAGAACAGAGTTAACACATGTAAGACTACAAAAGTTCATGGCACACAGAAAGTGTTCAGTAAATGTTTACTATCTACACAGCTTTAGAGAAATTGGATAGAGTGATGTGGACAATAAAAACAAAGACTAAAGCCAATGTTTTCATGCATGAATATAAATTCTACATAGTTGAAACATAACACACAAAATATAACCATAAAAAGGTAAAAACTGTAAGTGAATGTTAAATTTCTTGAGTTGGTGAAGATAGTTCTATGTACAAAAGAAATCAAGATGTGAAAAACTGATCATTTGCTTAAAGAAAAAATTTGCACTGTCAAAAATACCATAATAGATTTGTACAAAGATGAAGCTAGTAAAAACTCATGGTAAATAGGACAACTGGCTAATGTTATTAACATATAAGGAGCTATTAAAAGAGGAGAATGAGATTTGATAAAGTTTTCCATTCATGAGATATTACATAATCATCAAAAAATAATGTTTTTGAAAAACAATTATGTTAAAATAGTCACAATATAGTGTCATGGTAAAAAAAAATGAGGATTCAGAATTAGTTCTATGGTACCAATAATATGATAGGCATTGATTATGGTATGCATATGAATGATCTACATCTTTTTCTTTACATTTCTCAGAATATCTTCCTCTCAGATTTTCTATCATCAGGGGAAAAAGGTATATTAAAAGAGTACCAAAAAATACAAGGCCAGATGTTTGGAACTGATGACAGAAAAGCTGGGTAGGAGGTAAAACCTGGTGAAGTCTAGACCAAGTTATTAGTCCTATAACTAATTGACTCTACAACTTATCGAATCCAGACTGAGATGCTTAGATACAATTTAAAATTTCACTGACAACTTGTTATCTCTTTGCGCCATGTTTAGCCTTTGTTAGCAATCAGAACACATAATTCAAGCCAATTCAAGAGAAACTTACCAAGTAACCTCTAGGTGCTCTGTATGATCTCTTAAGAAATATAAAAATGACCGGGAGGAAGACAAACCATAAGAGACTCTTAATCTCACAGAACAAACTGAGGGTTGCTGAGGGGTAGGAGGTTAGGGATAGGGTGACTGGGTTACAGACATTGGGGAGGGTATGTGCTATGTTGAGTGCTGTGAATGTGTAAGCCTGATTCACAGACCTGTACCTCTAGGGCAAATAATACATTATATGTTAATAAAAAAATACAAAGATGAACAGGACACTGTTTCTGGCTTTACCGGGTTTACTTTTAGTATACCTGGAAGATGAGAATATGCACACACGCAAAAATCACTACAAAATAAAGTATGTTTTAAAAAGCCATCAAGATAAAAAGCTTTTGCACAACAAAGCAAACAGTCAACAAAACCAAAAGACAACCAACAGAATGGGAGAAGATATTTCCAAATGACATTAGATAAAGGGCTAGTATCCAAAATCTATAAAGAACTTAACAAACTTGGGGCATCTGGGTGGCTCGGTGGGTTAAAGCCTCTGTCTTCAGCTCAAGTCATGATCTCGGCATCCTGGGATCAAGCCCTGCATTGGGCTCTCTACTCAGCAGGGAGCCTGCTTTCCCCCTCTCTCTGTCTGCCTCTCTGCCTACTTGTGATCTCTCTCTCTGTCAAATAAAAATAAAATCTTCAAAAGAAAAAAAAAAGAAATGGGCAGAAGATATAAACAGACATTTCTGCAAAGAAGACATCCAAATGGGCAATAGACAAATGAAAAGATGCTCAAGATCACTCAGCATCGGGGAAATACAAATCAAAACCACAGTGAGATACCACCTCGCACCAGTCAGAATGGCTAAATTAACCAGTTAGGAAATGACAGGTGTTGGCGAGCATGTGGAGAGAGGGGAACTCTCTTAAATTGTTGGTGGGAATGCAAGCTGGTGCAGCCACTGTGGAAAACAGTATGGAGGTTCCTCAAAAAGTTGAAAATAGAGCTACTCTATGACCCAGCAATTGCACCACTAGGTATTTACCCTAAAGATATAAATGTAGTGATCCAAAGGGGCATGTGCACCTGAATGTTTATAGCAGCAATGTCCACAGCAGCCAAACTATGGAAAGAAGCTAGATGTCTATCAACAGGTGAATGGATAAAGATGTGACATATATACACAATGGAATACTATGCAGCCAACAAAAAATGAAATCTTGTCATTTGCAACCATGTGGATGGAACTAGAGGGTATTATGCTAAATGAAATAAGTCAGTCAGAGAAAGATGATTATCATATGATCTTCCTGATATGAGGAATTTGACAGACAAGGTAAGGGGGTTGTGGGGGAAGGGAGGGAAAAATGAAACAAGATGGAATTAGGGAAGGAGACAAACCATGAGACTCTTGATCTCAGAAAACAAACTGACGGTTGCTGGGGGGTGAGGGGGAGGGATAGGGTGGTTGGTGATGGACATTGGAGAGGGTATATGCTACAGTGAGTGCTGTGAATTGTGTAGGATTGATGATTCACAGACCTGTATCCCTGAAACAAATAATACATTATATGTTAATAAAAAATAAAATAAAATGATAACATTTTATTATAAAAAAAGCTATAACCATTTCTGGAAATTAGAAGGAAGGAAAAAACCTATTGGTGTGGTTCATTCATGTGTACAATAAATATTTATTAAGCTTCCGATATATACAGACATCAGGAAAGGCTTCTTTGGAGATATCTGTTAAGATTAGCTGCGAAATACAGGTAGGATTTTTCCAGAAAGAGATGGGGCATGACGGACATTCTAATGAAAGAATCTATATGGAAATTTTGGTGACTATGATGAGCAGTTTCATTTGTAAGAAGCAAAGGCTACACATATAAAGAACAAATGATAACACTTTAAAGGCTTATTGGTCTCATATTGTGAAAGGAAGTAAATGTGAGCCTTAGGCATTTGTTCTGAATTTGGTGAGCAATAATGGAGTCTTTCAAGGTTGATGAGAAAGACATGTTTTTGAATAAAACGGATGTTTGAAATTCTGAGAAAGAATTGATTACTTTTGAAACTTTGTGCAATGGAAATCTCTCACTGGGTTATTTGAGATACGGCAGTGAATCTGCAGTCACAATAACAAACAGTACCAAGTTTCTGGCATGTACGAGCAGCTCAGGAAAGTTCCTCAGGATTCATTGCAGCTACAACAAAAAGCGAAGTGACACAGTCATTGGTGGATGGGAAATGACAACAACAGATACCCCAAGTTGACAGGCAGCTCATAGGGATGAGGATAAACAGTTAATCAAAACACCATGTTGTTTGGAAGGCCACCAGGGAGAGCTATAGATGATAGCCAAATGCAGTCACCCTGAGCTTCCAAGAGGAGAGACTCCCTGTCATCTGTGAGAAAAGGAAAAATCAAAGTCCAAATTGCTTTCCTCCCTATGTGTGCCATACCATACACATCTGTACATGTTTCTGTGCATATATATATATATATATATATGTATTTTATGACCCCTTGTTTCATAACAATATACATCCCTTTAAAGTAAACAATTTTAACTACATCTACCTTTTTCCCGACTGCAAGAGTTCAGAATTTATGACAATTTGCATGAATTTAGAATGCCAGGGTTTATTTTAAAGACTCTGAAAGGGCTGATGTTGGAGTTAAAATAATAATAATCTCTTTGTGGATTAAAAAATGCATAGTCGGGGTGCCTGGGAGGCTCAGTTAGTTAAGTGACTGATTTTGGATTTTGATTCAGGTCATGCTCCCAGGGTCCTGGGATGGAGCCCCACATTGTGTTCCATGCTCAGCAAGGAGTCTGCATGAAGATTCCCTCTGTCTCCCTTTCCCTCTGCCCCTCCCTCTGATCGCATGCATGCACTCTCTCTCTCAAATAAATAAATAAATCTTTAAACATGCACAGTTTATCTACCTATATTTGCCTGTGAGACAAGAAAATTTTTGAGAGACTTTAGAAGAATTTCAGCAGAAATCAGAGTTCAGAGGTTCAGTGATTATTTCTCTATTTCATTTTAGGTCATATTAGTTCTCATATGGTAGGGGACAGTTGGTAGAACAATTAGAGAAAACTTGGCAGCTTCCTTTTTTGATAAGGTTAATCAAAAAAGAATCAAACCTCTAGTATCGGGGTTTTCAAATTAAGGATGACTTTAAGGAGATAAAGAGCAGCAGTAGCAACATATTTGTCAAACCAAGACTCCAAAATGAGTCAGAACAACTCATTTAGATGAGTCATGGACCTAATTGGCTAAATTAAAGCAAGACTAGGATTCGCCGCACAGCTGGGCTCAAGGCAAGCTGTGGCACAGCAGTGTAGCACCACGAAGAAGATCCACAGGTTAGAAGTATCTGGAAAACACCTAATAAGAGAGGTAGGTTACCCGGAAATCAGCAGTGTGCTTAACCTGAAGTCAGTCATTTTTAGAGACCATTAGTAGTCTTTTTCTGCCAGTAGATTAGACAGCTGTTTCCTCCACTTCTGAAAATGTTTCTTTATGCTTACATAGAAGTTGAGAAAGAGGAACGAGCTTAGACATCATGTAACAGGGTAACCCTTTCATTTTACAGTGAAACCGATAACACAGAAATTAGGAGTCTTGCTCAGGCTTTCAGTCTATTAGCTAAGGCACAAATTCTGATCTCCTGAGAGAATAGCTGGATAGTTTGTTTGGAACCCTCGACTCTTGTCCCCACCTTCCTTTCAGTAGCTTCCTTGACCTCCTGGGCTCCCTCCAGCCCATGTAGTTTACCACTGACAGGTGCATCTATCATGTCAAAGCACTGTTCTAAAACCTTCAGTAGCTTCTGCCTTCTCAGGATCTAACGAGATCTTCGCAGACAGAACCCCTCCCTCCCAAGATAATATCTAACCTTTAAGACTATTTCCCAGTGGAAAACCTCTCTTGCAGCCTTGCTGTTTTATAAACAGTTTCCCGAGTTGTTTCATCACATACAACACACATGCATACACACATTTTACTCCTATTCCCCCACTGTTAATAAGCATGCTTATCATACCGTGCTTTTTCTGAAAGGCAAATCTTCATCTTTCAATATCTAGACCAAACTTCACCTTAACATAAAGTTTTCCCCAATCACATAATTCCTCTTACTTCTCCATTCCACCCCCCACATCATATTTGCATATTAAGCTTCCAAGTGCAGATTTTGGGCCAGTAAAAATTGTGAAAACTAAAATAGAATTTGAAGTCAAGTTAGTACAGATCAATATACCATATGTCAGTGAAAAGAAAAAAACGTTATATTTGTTTTCAGTTTTCAGTGTCCTGTGTATAAGCTAAAACTTCCTCCCATATAGCTTTAATTCCTAGAATGGAAGCCTTCAGGTTTTGTGGGCTAGTTAGCAAGATGATATATTAAGTCTTGCCTGGCTCATATTTGGTGCTATTCTTTTTATTGGTTATAGGGTTGACCCTCCTTATTTCTCACTTTACTATTTTTAAGCTTAAATAGGATGTTTATCTTACCATTCCCTGTTGTTCTACTTTTAGAACAACAGAAAAAAATCAGGAGAGTAGAACCTATAATCCATGATTGGTGATAAAAATCAGAGTATATTCTTTGGTCTAACAATGCTTGCATTCCTTACTCTGATAATTGCGACCTTTTAGATATAACTAGAACACATTCATAGACTCTTTGCCAAAAAACAAACAAAAAGCATCACAGCTATTCTCTTTAAACTTAACATTTCTCAAAATTCTGTAATTTCAGGAATACTGATTATTTAACGATAATCAAAACTTAAAAATAAGGGGCGCCTGGGTGGCTCAGTTGGTTGGGCGACTGCCTTTGGCTCCGGTCATGGTCCCGGAGTCCCGGGATCGAGTCCCATATCGGACTCCTGGCTCTGCGGGAAGTCTGCTTCTCCCTCTGACCTTCTCCCCTCTCATTCTCAGTCTCTCTCTCTCTAATAAATAAATAAAAATCTTTCAAAAAAAAACTTAAAAATAAGAAAGATGTGTTATAAGGATTTCTGGGTAAATCTTCATCGTTCCAGAAATTTCAAAAACGTTAATTTTTTTTAAAAATGAACGCCGTCTTATGTAGAATAAAATGTTGCAAGCTACACATGGTTCTAAAGAAAACTTGAAACTACCTTTTCCTTTTTCCTTCTTATAAAATGGCAGAACATATAACTAAAATGTTTAGAGAATAGTCTAGGTCAATAGAAAATACATTGTTTGTTTAAATATATTTGGTCTAATTCATCTTTGGCAATATAAATGTGTACAGACTGTAAACTCATAAAAGAAGAGATGACGTCTGTCTTGTCTTTAATTTTATTGCAGTGAAAAGAGCAGAATCTAGGGTATAGTAAGTACAAAATAAGCATTTATTGGATCTCTGAATGAATGGATACATGAATATACATATTGTTATCAGTTATTATACCATTTCCTCAATATTAATACATCTAGCTCAAATACAGAAAACTAGTCCTGGATTGTTAGTAAATATTTAAGTGAGCATGGGCATGCTACTTAACATCTGGGAGACCTACTTTACTAACTTGCAAAATGAGGTGAAATTCTGGTCTGCTCACTTAAAAGGGTGCTTTTGAGAACTGAGTGTAAGTATTATCCCAAAGTATCTTGGCAAACTGTAAAGTACTAAAAAAAAAAGCACACAGATTTATATTAACAGCATGGATTATTTGAAAAAAAAAATTAAATTCATACCCAAGTTGTTTACCTGATTTACAAAAACTTGGCAAGTAGAAAAAATAGAACATACATAGGAGGCTTTTATACAGGCTTTCTTGTCGAGATTTTCATGTGGGGTTATTCTTCCACAACTGTCAAAGCAGATTATGCAGAAATTTAAAGATATAGAATATTTACTTAAGAGAACAAGGACTCAGAATATGATGTTAATTTTGATTAATTTCTGCATTCATAAATGGCTGCCAAAGTAGGAGGACCAGTGAAATAGCCTCATTATACAGCTTTGTGGGCTTTCTGTTGCCCATTATTGTACTTTTCTGGTAACTGATTTGCAAAGTGTGCTTTTAATGTTTTGTTTAAAAATTCATTTTAGGAAGATTAGGAATGTAGAACATTTCTTGGAACAGCTATTGGCAATGTTTAGTAGAGGAAAAAACTATCCAATTTCCCTTTGCATACTATAAAAGAATGATTTATTGCTAGCAGTATTTTGTTGCCTTGTAGAGATAACCTCTTTTTACATTTCAAACTATATGGGAGGTGCTTCTATTCTATTCTCCCATTTAATAAAAAAAAATATGTTTGGAAAAGAACATTAGCAAGATGCACTTCATTCATTCCACAAATATTCACTTATTACTATGTGCTAGGCAATATGCAAGGCACTAGAAAAATTTTTCCTAATATTTTGAACTAACACATGTAATTTTACTCTATTTTCAGTGTAGACTTACAGAAACGATTCTGAAGACTCCCAGAGAAAAGTTTCTTATCTGTCTTTCGATCTTCAGAGCCTGGCTTACAGTAGGTATGGCACTGGGAAGTACTTAAATGCTCAGTAAATGAACAGATGAGAATAAATAAACTAGTCTGGAAACCAGAGCCTTAAAACCTGAACATTACTGTAGATTCTACCTTCATTTCTGCTCTGCATGTTCACTGTCTTTGCCTTACTTCATTTTCTCACCCACAAACAGTTGCTGAAGTAACTTTAAAAAAATGATCTCTCTGTCTCTGATCTCACCTCCTCCCTACCACATCTTCCAAATGCTATCAGAATATAAAATATAAATCTAATCATTTCACTCATCCGCAGCATTAGTCAATCTTCTCCCCCGAGCATTCCTAATGGTAGATTAGGATATCTATAAATTCCCAAAGATCAAGTTTCAGGGGGTTTGTCTAAGTGGCCAGTTACAAGCATATTTTTTTTGAAATTTAATTTCATTTTAAAATGTGTGCATTGTCTGCATTCTTCTCCATAATATGCTTAAGCCTGTTTTACTCTCCAAATTTTCTTTTCCTTTGAACTCTCAAATAAAATCAACACTTCTGGAAAACAAACTATGCACATTGTGTTGATTTCTTGCACTCTGGTACATATCTTTGCTGCTTTTGTCCGCCAGCCCCCAGGGGTACACGCATGTCGGTATGAGAAAGACAGCCTGAAGAAAAGGGTCAGTTCTTTAAGAAACAAGGCCCTTCATGAGCAGAATCCTGGGAAATTTTTTGGCCTGGCTCTTTGTAACTCCCCATGCCTTCCCATTAACTGCTGCTTTACCAAATCATGTACAACCCTCAGAATGTGCTGCGTTTTTTACAGACTTCTGCACCTTCGCAAACATTGTTTTCTCCCACAGAATGCCTACTCCTTGACCCACTTAATATATTCCTCATCCTCAAAAACCCCAGATTAAATTTTACCTCATCTTGACGACCTTGCCCATCTCTCCCAGAATAGCCCAGAAGATAGTCCTGCTTCCGTAACATTTTGTGCATTCCCAGCGCTTATCATGTTATAATAATCTTTTGGGGCAAGGCTTTGTTACTCAACAGCTTACTTAGTGCCTGGTATCTTAGGATAATAACATTTTAAATTCTGTAATTACTTTAATCAAAAGAACTTGAGCAATAGGAAATTATCTAATTTGAGGGCCACAGCTTTAGAAATATTTTCAATTGTTTTGGGGTAATTTGAGAGAGAACTGTTTAATCCAATAGTTAGCATCTTTAAAATACCATAGAATAGTAAATCAGCCTCTGCTTTTTAGAATGCAGACTTCAGTCTTCAAATTACCATTTTCAGCAACCACATAGATTTCTCCCTTCCTAGATGCTTAATATTTTGATTATTACACGGAAGAATTTAGTCTTTCACATTCTAGATTTAGGACTTAAACCTATCATATGGTGACCCATTGCTCTCTTATTGGTTTATTCCAAAGAGATGAATAATTACAAGACCTAAAAAGAGTTCACCATTAAAAATAAGTATCTGGATTATAATATTATGAATATGATTGGATGGTGCCTCATTTCGAAAGCCTCTGGCTTTGACAAGAGAAAATTTGAATGTTTCTAAGTGTATTAAAATTATAGTCTCTGCAGCCTAAACTTGTCTTTCGGGCAGATAATTGCTTTTGATGCATCTTAGAGGTGAGTATAAATTGAAATTTCAAGTACTGATTATAGATTATGCTCATCCCCTGAAAATTGAAATTGATAAGAAGGTTGTTAGAAAATCCCCTATGTCCATCTTACAATGTTAGGACGCCTTGACACAAAACAAAACGTTTGGCTTGCATTTATTTATTTATTTTTTACTCTTGGGACTTCAGTTAAAAAAAAAAATACGTATTGGAGAAAATTTCATTACACAGAAGAATTTATTCTTGAATCTACCCTCATGGATTGGAGTGGACTTCTGAAAATCCATCCAGGTAAAAATACATTTCACAGCCCTTCCTCACTACCATATTCTAAGAGATAAATGAACTTCATAATTACCAGGGGAAATCACCTATTCAGTAGCCCATACGATCTAGTGTGGATTACGGTTTTTCTAAAAAAAAAATGGCTAGAATAATTTTTAGTACTCAATAAATGACTTACAAATGTTTCTAACATATGTACTTAGATTATGAACAATAATTGAGTCTCTTTTTGGTTTAGTAAAAAATTCAGCCCTTAATTAGGATGGAACATTCACTTTGAAAACAGGTTCTGAGTTTAAAAATCACGTGTGATAACTCCTTCATTCCTCAGTTTCCACCCACCACCCAGTATGAACACAGTCCTTTATTTAAGTTGCCATGAGTGATGTCACCAAATGATGGCCTTAAGAACATTTACAGTTAGACTGAACTCTTGAGATCAAAAGAAACAGAAGAACCTGTTTCTTTTCTTTCTCATTATATCAATGAGCTACCATTAGCATGTTGTACTTGCACTTTTAGTAGATGATATTCCTTCTAGTGAAATATTAGCACAGTTGAAAATATACTTAGGTATTTACATATTGTATAGGATATGTTTCTTTTCAGCCCTGTAATCATGGCCTACTTCCATAGGCTGTCCTTAGAAAGAAATATTATTTATGATATGAATTCATGAGATCCATTTTTAACAAAGTAGAATTTATATCCCTAAATAGCAGCTGGCTCTTCATATCTGTAACTTTTTGGAGATGAAACTGTTATTACTAATGTACATGACTTTATAGAATTGATTTTGGGGTCAAATGATGGCATATGATAAAGTAAGCCTCTTTAAAATCACATATCATTTTAAAAATAAAAATAACAGTAACATTTGTTCACTTGTTAACCAACCTGCTGACTAGCCTTGGCTCTAAATGACTTTGGTCATTTCCTAAAATTGCATTTATCCAAGCAACGTATAAAATTTACAGCATGGATAATATTCAAATAAACTTTCTTTAGATCTCTTCTGAAAAGGAACTCTAAAAATGTGAGAGACAATGATTAATTGATGTAAACACAGAATAACTAGAAGCTAAATTAAAATGGGATTCTGAAGGTAATATAATTCTAGCTCACATTTCACTGATGGGAAAACTGAAAAATAAAACAAAACAAACAAAACAAAAACAAACCTTGTCTAAGGCTAGACCATTTAGGTAGTATGCTAAACATACTTGATATTTGATTCATTCTCCTCTGACATACAGGAGCCTTTATAACTAGATATATATATTCTTTACATATTTGGAAAATATCAGTCACTTAGTTTTGTATCTATAAAGTATATATTACTTCTTAAAATAGCCATACATACAATTATTCCAATATACCTTTTACACCTTTTACCTTTTTTCCAGTTTTTTTCTTTGCCTTAATGAAAATTTAAACACAATTATATTTTATAACGTGTGACTAGAGCAGATTGATTTGACTCTCAGCTTTTCAAATAGAGACCATTTGGTGGCTTTCATGGTCAGGATATTGGTGAATACGATTTCGTAAGAAATGGTATTGATATATACTTTCTAGAAGCCAGAGAATGACTAAAAAGAATTTATTCTGCAACTATACTTGTTGAACAAATTCCAACAATAGCCAAAATATGGAAAGAGCCTGATGTCTATTTACAGATGAATGGATAAAGATGTGGTATTTATATACAATGGGATATTACTCAGCCATCAAAAAGAATGAAATCTTGCCATTTGCAACAATGCGGATGGAACTAGAGGGTATTATGAAAATTGAAATAAGTCAGTCAAAGGAATACAAATACCATATGATTTCACTCATATGTGGAATTTAAGAAACAAAACAAATGAACATAGGGGAAGGGAAGGAAAAATAAGATGCAAATTGAGAGGGAGGCAAACCATAAGAGATGCTGAACTCTAAGAAACAAATTGAAGGTTGCTGGAGGAGAGGTGGGTGGGGAGATAGGGTAACTGGGTGATGGCCATCAAGGAGGGCACATGATGTAATGAGCACTAGGTGTTATACGCAACTGATGAATCACTAAATTCTACCTCTTAAACTTAAAAAAAAAAAAAGAGTTTGGGAACATGGGTTTGGGAAAGTCTTTTTCAGAAAAATTAATTTGCGTGTGTGGGTGTGGTTTTTTGAATATTTTTATTGTTGCTAGAGATGGAAAGAGGGAGGTGGAGAGGAGCAAAGGGAGAAGGAGAGAGAAAATCTGAAGCAGGCTCCTCACCTATCATGGAGCCTGATATAGGGCTCGATTTCACAAGCCTGAGATCATGACCTGAGCTGAATGAAATCAAGAGTTGGGTGCTTAACTCACTGTGCCACCCAGGTGCCCTGATAAACAGAAAACTTTATTAATAAATTCATTTTCAGGTGAAAATGTATGTTGTCTCAGTCTACTAAAACTGTTACTGCTTGTTGGTAGGAAATAATGTGTTTGACTCTAAATAGTAGGAATTTGTATATAATTAAAATATATTTGTTGATTGAACGTTAAGTGATGCATTTCTTGGCAGAGACTCCCTTTATAGAATAACATTGTACAGAAGATGTTCTTAAAATAATGAGCTATTATGTTTACACCAGAAAAAAAATAAGAAACTCATTAAATAATCTATAGTTATTGTTAAATATGGAACTTAAGTGAAAGTTCTCCCTTATTCCGTTATTCCATAAGTTACTGCACTTTCTTATATAGTTTACAAGAATGGAACATGAGATGTTGACTTTTAAAAATACTAATTTGTTCAATAGGAACATATCATCACCTAGATAATTTATTGCATATTTCATACGCACTTAACTTTTTTGGCTTCTCATTTTTATCTTAAGAATAATCTGAATAGAGGGACGCCTGGGTGGCTCAGTTGGTTGAGCAGCTGCCTTCGGCTCAGGTCATGATCCCAACGTCCTGGGATCGAGTCCCGCATCGGGCTCCTTGCTCGGCGGGGAGCCTGCTCCTCTCTCTCTGCCTCTGCCTGCCTCTCTGCCTGCTTGTGTTCTCTCTCTGTTAAATGAATAAATAAAATCTTTAAAAAAAAAAAAAAAAGAATAATCTGAATAGAAAACCAAATACACACCCCTAAGTTACATGCTGAATCCCAGAAAAAGTGCTTCAGTCAAAAGTTTTGGTAATAGCTACCAGTCATAAAGAAAGTTCAGAAAATTTATGGAAAAAAATTCAATAACTCTTTATTATAGTGGCCCTAGGGAACACTCATATGAACATTCTGAAACAGGGAAAATAAAGTCTTAGTTATTTTGTGAAAGCATCATTCTGTGTATATTCAATTGTGGAATTATTATGAAATGTAGAAAAATAGAAGGATTTATGTTGACACAAAACAAACACTGGTTTAAATTATTTGTTTTACAGTTAATTAGGAAAGTCATGTGGTGACATACTTCATGATGCCTGGAAGTTTTATTTTGATCATTACTGCTTGTTGCTGTAACCAAAACACCTACAGTGATATAATTACTGGTCCATGCAATATGAATGTATCTACCCTACCACTCTTCTTCTGGTAACAAGTCTTGTCCTCCTCTGTTCTGCAAAAATCAATGTTTGAACAAGGACCAGTGAAAGTACTAAAAAAAAAAAAACACACAAGGATAATATTTTGCATAATGGCAGTTAATCAGAAGCATTGCCTATAAAGATAGCATGTTTGGAATCAGAGGTTCCATTTCTGCGTTGCAGCTGAAGGTATAGAGGAATACAGAGTTTACCATATCTTAATTTAGTTCCTACACACAAAATGTCTATGATCAAATTTTTTATTTTGGACAGTGGCATGTCCAAACTACTTGAAAGCAGTTATTAAATGTTCTAGAATTGGATTAAATTTCATTTCTGTTCATTGTTGCATAGTTTGTTTATGCGCAAAAATAAACAAGTTCTATCTGGTGGCAGCCATAAAGACACACCTTTCAGATCTCTGACTGTAGGGATGGTAATTGAATAAGGGCCTAGCTGTTGTACAGTCTGAAATTCATTTTAGCATTCGCTTTCCATGAGCTTCTCTCAGTCAATAACTGAGTTGGGTATGACATTAACAGGCTTGTTTCCGGGAGATGGGACTCCTGTGATAGTCAACTTTAGCTAGGAGAAGCCCCATCAGCCTTGCTGAATTTCCTTTAGAAATGATTGGCAGGGGTGCCTGGGTGGCTCAGTGGGTTAAGCCTCTGCCTTCGGTTCAGGTCATGATCTCAGGGTCCTGGGATCGAGGCCCACATCGGGCTCTCTGCTTGGTGGGGAGGCTGCTTCCCCCCTCTCTCTGCCTGCCTCTCTGCCTGCTTGTGATCTCTCTCTCTCTCTGTCAAGTAAATAAATAAAATCTTAAAAAAAAAAAAGAAATGATTGGCAGTTTTAGACCCTCCTGCCTTCGCATCTCCCTCCTTCTCTTCTTCACTTAGAGTAAGATTTGCACTGCAAACTTATGGCTCTCAAATTTTCCCTCCTACCTCCTCATTGTGTGGTGTGTGTGTGTGTGTGTGTGTGTGTGTGTGTGTGTGTGTGTATGTGATTTCCCTAATGCCTTTGTTTCACGTTTAATCCCATCTTGGTGTCTGTTGTTCAGGAAACCTGCATTAACACATCTTTATCTAAATGCTTCCTTTGATTACACAAATTCTCCCAGTGTAGTTCTTGGATATATCATCTAACTAGATTAGTTTACATTGTTATACCATATATTTGCCTTATGGTTTTAAAAAACGGAAGCTAATGTCCACAACATTAATTTAAGACTTTCAAAATTTAAGATACAGGTGTTGCTTGGAAACTCTTAGCAAAGTCAGATTACCATGAACTTTACACATCTGTAGTGCTATTTTATTTTGAAAACATGTGTTCACCCATTTCCATAAACTGATTTCTCCACACAGGATTATCTCCTCCATTTTTGTGTCTTCGCAAACTCCTACACTTCTTTCAATATCCAGTTCCAACTTCAGCAAGAATTAGTAGCTTCTTTACCTGGAATTCCAAACGACTGATAAATACTAAAAGAATACTAAAACAGGGTAATCTTAATCCTCTATCAGAAAAGGAAAGGACTCATTCCTTTGTAAATATGATGTCTTGCTTATGTAAACTCAAAACAAAATTTCTGAAGCTCAAATAAGGGAAAAGTAGCTGTGTAAAAGGAAAGGCATTTTGAGGGGGGAGGTCGAGTGGGAGAAATTTTCCCATTAAAAGTTTAGAAAAGAGAAATATCTACCAATAAATAACGTGAGATAGTAAAACGTCAATCTTGACCTCTATTCTCAGCATAAGGAGCTTGCCACCCATCTTTGCCTCTCCCACCTGTTTTTGATTCTGTTGTGCACTTTTTAATTTTACGAACTTGCTTTAAGTTCAACAGGTATGTAGCCAAAACGAACCCTCTCCTCATCATAGCACCCAACCAACAACTTTCCTTCTGATTTGGCTCTTTCTTCTGGGACATTCATCAGGCAGACAGGGAGCTCATTGCCACTTTTGGCCTTTTCCAATTTGTAAGTTCTTACATCTAGGAAATTACCAGTGAATCCTTCTATAGTTCTACATTGTAATCCATCACTTTCTTTGTGTTATCACAGCTCCGACCCCAGTTTGGGACCTTGAAATCTCATATCTGCCATCATCTTTCTTCTTCTCTAATGCCCTAACATTTCATTTGCTCACAAAGTAAACCTGATTTTCAGAGTATCTTTGTGTCTTTTTCCTGCTGAAATTATCCAATGATTCTTTATTCCTCTCTGAGTAAAACCCAGCCCTCTTAGCCTGACATTTAATATTTCTAAACTCTGGCTCCAAACTACCCTTCCAAACTTATCTCCCTTATGAATATAGAGTATTCCCCTTTAGCTCTGAAATGCTAAATGGTGTTTAAAAATACCTGGTGATAAAAAAAAAAAATACCTGGCGATCTGGTTACAAGTTTGGATTTCTTGTCCCACCTCTCCAAAAATTGTGAAACAAAAGTTCAAAGGTGGAGTCATTGACTCTCCATCTTGTATGTATTCCCTAAGTAACTTTGATACAGCTGTTCCTCATATCATTCCCTGAGAAATACTGTTATATTTTGCCAAAACTAAATAGTTCTCCTCGTAAGCACTGCTTTTCTTGCTGACTCTTTGGATGTGTCTACATTGTCCTCACACCAAGGAAAACTATTTTCATTCATTTGCTCACTGAAACAAAACCTACTTCTAATTGTGCTGCATATATCTGATCAATTCCATTTTCATAAACACAAGAGTCCTTATTTTCTTTCCAGAAACATTTGCCCAGGCAATTTAAACAAATGTTTTACATCTGATGACACTCGTTACTTAGTTATGGTTGTATGTAACCATAAAGGGAAGACTTGAGAAATTGCCTTTGGCAAATCCTTCAGCTAGCTGGAAAACTTATCTGATTCCCATATGCAGGGCTTTAAATGGATCTGGAAACTAATACTATTTTATTATTTATTTACTTATTTTTAAAGATTTTATTTTTTAATGTAATCTCTACACCCAACATGGGCCCGAACTCACAACCTCGAGGTCAAAAGTTGCACACTCCACCTACTGAGTCAGCCAGGAACCCCTAATACTATTCTAATGCAAAGTTATCTTACACAGTTTGTAAGTTTGATATTTTAAAATTCTACTTGTTACTATCAAATGTGTCTATACGAGTTCATGCGAGAAATTAAACAGTGTACCCAGGTGTGGGTATCAAGGATCTTGCAACTGTTCTGCAACACAGTCCATTACAATATTTGGCAAAAATGTTTTTGGAATGCCTATTGATTCGGCACACTGAAGTAAAATATTTGCTCAAAATGGTTAATCAGCAAGTACTGTAAACGGAAGAAGCCATCTGTGAGCCTGGATGCTCATTTCTGCCTTTGTAATTTCTCCAGTTTGAAAAACATCTGGAGGAGGCTGACAGTTATTATCTGAAACATTCTTTTCTTTTAACACCAATACTCTTAACATATTCCCTAAACTTCTTTTCTAACCTAAAACATGCTCACCTGCCCCAAATCTGAGCTATCACAAAAACCAATTTTCTTCCTGATATCCTCATTTGGCATCTGCTCTCTAAAAGCACGTGTGGTGAACATGCAGCATTGACCCAAGAGAGCAGTAAAAATTTACCCAAAAAAGAGAGCAGTAAAAACTTACCCAAAAAATGATAACCTTGTTTGACTTGCTCTCTGTTTCAAGGTGTGAACCACGGGTTGCTTCAAAATGAATACTTTTTGCAATAATCATGGAAATAAAGTTTCTGCATGTGGCTTCATGTGTGTATGAAAGAGAGTTGAGTGGTTTGGGAGTGTATTAAAATAAAACAAAGGGAGAAATAACTTATAACAACATTATGACATTTAACTTACAAATTCTTTATTTAGTCATATTTAAATTATAAGCTCAGCAGTTTAAATTGTGAATTCTTAGATCAATATGAAACTACATAAAGAGAAAAAAAATCAATCTTTGCAACAACACCGATTTTCTCTTGTCTTTGCTTAGTATCATTAATGGTGTAAGATATTGATTCTGCTTTAAAAATAACAGTTCTACAGGCCGTTTCCTAGGGTTGAGATCACTGTTCATTTTAATTTTCTTTAAAGCTGATTTTGCAATCAATGTTCACTACACAAAGACAATGTTCTAGGAAACAAATGAAACTGGGTACTTCTACCTTGTTACCATTTTTTTTATTCTCTTCCATAAAGATAATTATGGAAGTATTTAAGTGAAAGAGAATGATAGCCTAAATGTTTGAGAATGACTTGTAGTCTTGAAGGGCTATGCTAGGCTTAAAATTTCCATTTGAAAATATTAGTAGATAATTCTTTTCTATAATTAATAAATTAGTTAGACATATTATCTTTCACTTGACATGAATTTTTATATTGAACTTACATTTCTGGTCCAGGTTCTCCTTTGCCATCTTAAAATGTATCCTATTATAGACAGGGGGTCAGGATAGGATAATTTCTTATCTACCATTCAGTCTGTCCTGAAGTTTCCAGACAATGTAAGCCACTGCCACTGTCAATCCATCACCTCTCATGGAGAACCTCTTTCTAGCTGAGTGAATCTCCATTTGGGATCTTTCTACATCTTCTGTTTCTTTCTCTTTCTAAATCAAGACTTTCCACATTACAAATGGTCCTTTTTTTTTTTTTCCTTTTAGGTAGAAGGTAAGAAAATTGGATAACATTCCTTTCTGTGCAACTATTTGCAACTCCAAATAATAATCATTGGAAAAATAGTCACAGGTAAGGAGGTTAGAACATGGTAAAATAAAATAAAACAGGTTAAGTTATATACTAATTGAGCTAACTTGCTTGTACTATAGAACATTTATTAGTCTCCTGATGCTAAATGTCCAGTCAGATGTTGCTGGTTTGACAACAGTATGATTCTGCAATATGCTCTGTGATTGCGTTATGATGTCCCCTCCCCAATTTAGCCTGGTCCTACAGTTAATGTTAATTTTTAAAGCTCTGGCAAAAGGCTATATATATATGTGTGTATATATATATATACACACATATATATATTCCATTTTAAAAATGAAGTTCCCTGAAAATATTGAGGGGTTTACACTGCATGTTAATAGCTTAGAGAGTTAAAGTGATTGTTGATGATATTTTTTTAAAAAAGTAACTTTCATGCAGCACTATGGAAAGCAGTTTGGAGGTTCCTCAAAAAATTAAAAATAGAACTACCAAATGATCCAGCCATTCCATTATTGGGTATCTATTCAAAGAAAATGAAAACACTAATTTGAAAAGATATATGAACCCCTATGTTCGCTGCAGCATTATTTACAATAGCCAAGATACAGAAACAGCCTATATGTCCACTGATAAAAGAATAGATAAAGAAGATGTGATATAAACACACACACATACACACACACCCACACACCATGGAATATTACTCAGCTATAAAAAAAAGGAAATATTGCCTTTTGCAAGAATATGGGTGGATCTTGAAGGTATCATCATTATAAGTTAAAAATAAGACAAAGAAGGACAAATACCACAATTTCACTTGTATATAGAATCTAAAAAACAAAACAAAACAAAGAAACAAAACAAAACCCAGCCTCATAGAAAACAGATTGCTGGTTGTCAAAGGGGAGGAGAGTTGAGGAAAAGGTGAAGTGGGTGAAGAGGATCAAGAAGTACTAACTTGTATCTATAAAATAATTAAGTCATGGGACTTAATTAATCTAATTATTAATAATGTACAGCATAGCAAATATAGTCAATAATATTGAATTAACTTTGGTGACAGATGATAACTAGACTCACTGTGGTGATCATTTCACAATACATACAAATGTCAAATCACTATGTTGTACATCTGAATATATATAAATACAATACGGCATATTAATTACCTTAATTTTTAAAAAATCACTTTCAAAGCATACAATGGTTTTATTTTCATAGATTTCATTTATATTTCATCACTAAATATAACCTGAATCAATATAAAAAGGAAAGCTGGTTATTATAGATTGCCTTTTAAGAACTTTACATAGTACGGTCCACTACAAATGGCCAAGATAATGGCAGTGATATGTTTCATTTAATAATAAAAAGAATATTGTAATAGAAAAAGAAGAATCACCAACAAGAGAAATGGAAAATGAATCACCAACAAGAAAAATGAATCACCAACAAGAAATCCTGTTAGGGCTAATGGACAATAGCTTATGTTTGAAAGGAAAAAAATGCACTGAGCCTTTTTTTGGTCTCCCTGGCATGCAACTCTCTAGATAGAAATCACTTAATAAGCAAGAGCATTTTATAAGGAAATTTATTTAAATTTTAATAATCTAGAACTTGTCCAAGATTATTCTTGTTTCATTCTAATTTTATTTTGTAGTAAAAAGAAAATCTTATAATAGGGGTGTATATATATATGTAATAAGTCACAGCCTGCACTCAAATTCAGAGCTTATGTTTGTAAGCTATTTACATGTTAAAGAATAGCACATATTACAAAAAAGAATGAATGATGGATGAAGGTGAATTGTCTTTAGGAAAAAATATATAACTTCCTTCTATTATGAAAAACATCCATAATTCATCGTTCAAAGTGTCCCAACTATGTGGGTGTTATATATCTTGATACTTGGACCAAATTAGGTTTTCCGTTTTTTCTCTTTTTTTCTTGGTCCAATAGCTATTTTTTTGAGGTCCCATACTTGAAAATAATTTTTGCTGAATTACATTCACTTAATTCATTTACATTATAAAAATAATACATGTCCACTTTAGAATGGGAACCACTTTCTCTGTCCCAGAGAGTCCTCCTTTATTTTTTCAATATTTATTGACTGCTCAATATTTATTGGAAGCCAATAATAAAAAGTAATAATAACAAAAGTAAAAAATACATAGTTATTACAGTAAGAAACATATAGTCTTAGTGGTGAAGTTGGACAGTTGATGAGGAAATTAAAAATCTGTGTGGCAAAGGCCACACTAGGGGAAAGGTCAATAGAGATTCAAGACAAGATTCAAGACAACATTCCTTGAATATTCTATATTCAAGGAAGAATTCCTAAAGAAAGTAACATACTCTGCAACATCTGCAACCACGAGATAATTAACTTTTCTCCAAGTCTCTTCCCACAGATATGTAAGTTAAAGCAATACATTTATTTAATTATATTTAACCATATTTGCATTATATTGCATTAAATGCTGTTTTTATTTAAAAAAAAACCCTTTCCCCAATTTTACCTCCACGAAGTGTTTCCTCCCAGTGCTCCTTGATTTTTAAAAAGGCATTGGAATATTCGTGTATCTCATACTACTGATTATAAGAAGTCAATTTGGGGGAAAGAAACAGAATTAGAAAGGCAAATCCAGTCTAGAGAATAAACCTATTGGGAAAAAAAATCACAAAAGTACTTTTTATATTATCTTTTTTTCTATTTTCTAAGCTCACTAAGAAAGTGCCCATTTCTTCAGTCCAAAGACTACTATTTAATACACTCAGGTCATAGCTAACAAGTGACGTGATGACGCTCCTTCAAGAATGAAGCAAACATCAAAATGCTGTCAATGTCAAAGACATAGGGATAAAACTAATAAATGAGTTGCAGTGTCTTACCACCTAGGTATTTTTTGCTTCCCTTACTGATGGTTAAAATGAACCATTTTGCTGACTATTATTAAGGTGGAGGATTTAGAGACCCTAAATTAAAAAAAAAAGGAGCCTATTTCATACCACAAATATTTTCTAACACATTTTAGATTTGAACTGAGCCTCTTAATCTGTGATGTAATTTGTCTTAACTACCAATATATTTCTAATATAAAAATCATAATAACTCAACATCATAAATTTGGCTTAATTTAAATACACACATAAAATGACATGTATAATAACTTTATTCCCTTAAAATAATAAGCATTGACCTCTGTAAAACAGTAATAGGCCAAGAACTACTTGAAATGCTTTTCCTAAACTCACTTGGTCCTCATAAGTAATATATAAGGTAGCCTCAATTATTCTCTCTTTTTTGTATCAGAGAAAACTAAAGCATAGAGAGGTTAAGTAACTTACTCAAGATCACACAGCCTGTAAATGGCAAAGTCAAGTTTCAAACACACTCAGCCTGGCTCCAGCGCTGACGTTCCTAACAACTGTGTCAGCACCTCGACACATAAATGTCTTGCTATTTGTTTTCAAATATCACTCTACTGATGATGGTCCCCCTCTACGTCCGTGTGTGACTCAGAAGTTATGCTTCTTATCCACGCTACATGCAAAAATTAGTATTTTAGCTGTAGTTTTACTTGTGTGTCATTGATTAAGGCAACGCTTCTACGACCCATGTTCTCTTTAGTACCTTTTCTCCAACTAAAACACCCAATTAAATCCGTTGCCATGCTTACCTGGCAGGGGGATACGGGCCTCTGCTGTTTCCCCAGCAGTTCACAGTGATGTTCTATTCTTTGAAGCCTTGCTTTGCTGTGCATTTCCTTTGCCCTTCCTATTTGAAGTGCCTCATTCAGCAGCTGTTTGAGGGTCTTGTTATTAGCCATTCTGCTCATCTAGCTATGCCAGATAAAAAAGTGTAGTAGCAGGCCCCATTGTCTCAGTCATGGTGGAGTACTTGATTGTGGGACTGATTTTTTAAATTGAGTCCAAAATACAGGCTTTTTGTTTGGGGAGGAACTTTGTACCACACTGACACTGCAGCCTCTTTCCAAGACTACCGGGCTGCATGTTATAGTTCATGCTACGGTTCTCATGCTCAGTGACCCATACCATCTTCGTGTACAACTGTAAAATATGCTAGGAGTATTTTCTTATAAATCATAAGACGATGGAAATTGTGAATAATTTGCTTTTACATATTATACCAGATTTCAATAATATTTATGATCATCTTCCTATTAGAACATTAAATGCATAGGGTAATTACAGCTAGCTGGCCAGTAATTGTGTTTAACACCTCATCTGCCCATGGGAATGTACTGCTCATGCGAGTCAAAGCAGAGAAAAGATGAAGTGTTTCTCCATTTGTTGGTCAGTGAATGGGGTGAGATCAGTTGCCGGCCCTGGTGTATCAGAACTGGTCTCCCAGGAAACAGAGTGCCTGGAACTCCAACCCAAAGTATGTGATATAATCTAATGAAGTCTAAAGTTATGCTTGATGTATAGTTAATGAACATATTAAACAAAGTTGAAAAGAACTCTGAAGACTATCTACAAAGATGTCTGCTTGCTACTCTTTAGTGTTGATGTTTACTTCCATTTTGTCCAGGAGAGTCCTTTGTCACACGTCTAATGCCTCTAATAGATTGTGGGGTATATATGAGCTTCATGCTAATAAATAAACCTATGCTGACTCTGCAACTAAGTCTAGACTTTTTCTAAGACCTTTCCAATGTGTCTATGGAGAACTTCCTGGAATCCTCTTTTGAATCTTCTAACAATCTTTTGAATTGATAGAACTGTTTTCCTATCCTCTGTACATCCATAATTCTGGCTGTATAAAATGTATTGAACGATAAGAGACTTTTCAGGAAACCCAACTTCACCCCACGGATTGTGAAGAATGAGTTAACTCCAGTGCATTATACCTTTGGTTATAGAATAGGGGCTTTTGGATCATGATATTTGAAAACGGTATTCTTCAGGAAGTGGGGATTGCACTATGCTGCTAAACTTACATAATCATTTTTCTTTAAAAGACAGAGCAAATAAAAAAGTATGATAATAAATTCAAAAAATCCCCACAGAAATGTAAAATGCATCACTGAAAATTTTCATCCCTCTAAAACGATAATAGCTTCAATGGGCCATTATCATCTGAGGTAAAGCGAAGGAGACACTACCTGTCAATGAGTGTTTAGGGATTAGTAACATTAATACATGGCATACATCACTGAAGCAACGTATCATAACATCCCATTTGCGACAGCAACTGTCTGAGGCATAAATGTTTACTTAGGGAATCACTGATGTATGTGTCATTACCACGTTAGCAGCACCTGATATTGTGTTTCTGTGTGACTGATGACTTCTTAATCTCTGAACTCACTTTGACTCTTTGGGCCTGGATTGTTGGCCCTATAAATTGTTACAGCTCTATCTGAACTATTCTAGTACACTGTATGAAATTGGTTTTTGAGTTAATTACACATAATGGGCATCCGGAAATACAGATATGAGCCATTCCAAGTTAGGGTGAATTGCTATGTAATTTGAGTACCTACATGACATAAATATATATGTAATTAATTATTTTAACCTGGAGTGGATAATTCCACCATGTAGCATAGCCTATAGAGAAAATGCGTATGGTGTCACATAATACGGATGGGATGAAAATATCGAAATACCTAAGAACAAGAGTGGTAAACAGCCATCACCACCACTCCCAACTCCATCTAAAGCACCATGCTGTGAGTAACTCAGAAGGCAGGTACTCATTCAAAGGAGACTGAAATGATGGAATAGAAAATTTTAACTCAGGGAAGGTGGGGGAGTAGCGACAGCACACACAGTATTTACTAACTTGCCTTGAAACCTATTTGTAAAAAAGTCATGTATTATTTGTTTACTATCTCCATTCATTAAATATACAGGATATAATTTGGAATAGCTAATTGTTCATTCGTGAGAAACAATGACACCGTTTACATCAGTGTAGGCTCAAGATGGGAATTGAAAAGTCAGTAGAACTATATTTGCCTTTCTCCCAATCTGCTGCTAGATTACAATAATCATGAACATTTTGAATGATGCTAGGTTCTTTCTCTAGTGGCTCTGGGATATACAATTTATAGCAATCATATCAGGGAAAATGTAAAATAGAAATCAAACAATGTTAATATCGGCAATGAAGCCTGAGTTTCACTAGGTCCTGTGCTAAGTATTTATCTAAATGTTGCCATGATTTAATCCTATCGAAATTCATGCATGGTAAATATTATTATCCATATTTACATATGAGAGGGTAAGCCTAACAGAGGTAAGGTAACTTCTACAAGGTTTCAAAGTTAGTGTGTTGGAGCTGAACTTGAACCAAGGGCTACTTGACTTCAAATTCGTGTTCTTTCCACTTTGCTTTGATCGGATAAGGAATCTAAGAAATTTAGGGATATTTAATCCTCATTGGCCGATATTTTAAACTAAAACATTGATTTTGCTTCAGGAAGTGAAGAACCAGAATGATTCAATGAGATCTATAGCTTTTGCAAAGCTCTCAAAAGTAAAAGCAACTCCAGGTCAGGACCCTAGGACAAAATGCCAGCTCTGATTCCCCTTCTTTATCCTAAGTGTTGCAGTTCCTTGGTATTTATTTCAGGACTTAACTCACGGGGCTTGTTTAATTTAATTAAAACCTTCCTCCCCAAAGTAATTTCATGCTTATTTTGTGTACTTATTTTGTGTACTTGTTTTTGTGTACTTATTAGGGATCTTTATGCAGAAAATGAAAGGTAGGACTTAGCTTCAGGCAAATTTGGTTGAAAAACTCAAATGATATCACCAATGACCTGGTTTTTCTCACTCTCTCTGCAATACGTTGGGAATAACACCCTCAGGCTCCAAATGATGGCCTCCCTATCCTTGCCACATGGAGCCCTTCTGGGCTTCCCAATCGCTGATCTGAACACCTCATAGTCTTCACACCAACCATCCAAGGAAAGGAAACGATCCCTTCTGGTAGAAGAGAGGAACAACCTTTTTTTTTTTATTTAATTTTATTTTTCTGTCCCAGAAAAACATCTTCTTATATGTCATTGACTTTGGTTGGATTATGTGCCCTAAACCAGTCAATGTCACTACATAGTTGACAGGTAACCAGTAATATCTGGACTATCCAGTGACAGAAAGAAAAAATTTAATTTGCACACCTAGGCAGTTTACTTGGACCTACACACTAACAGTTTGCCATTCTAACTGATCGTCGTTGTAACTGACTCCCAAACCATAACATCAGCTGAATTTTTTCAGTTTGCAAATGCAAAAAGAAAAAGTGACTCCTGAACCTTTAACACAAATACCTGTTTAGTTTGATGTTTGGAGCTAAGCTTTCTCTCAATTGGTAGGCCCAATTTTGTGTTCTAAATACTTTAAATAAAAACAAAATGGAACTTTCTCATCCCACTCCCAGTTTTCTATCTGGAAAGGAACCTTTGAAGTAATCAAAACTCTTCACTAGCGACATGAATTTTTAATCAATTATGGAAGGTTGTTATGAAGCAATCAAATTTAAAATATAACCTACTAACAGCAAACTTGATTTTTAGAGGTCTAGCTCTAAGTCATTTTTGGCATGCTTAGTTAAAACCTTGCCTCAAATGGGAACAGTCTGATATTTTTCCTTAAGCTATGTCATATGACTTTTGTTTTGTTTCACTTAGATATAGTTGAAAGGAGCAGATAATCATAGAGAGACCTCATTACCATCTCTACCACCTGCTCACTCATGAATAATTTAAACTAGGCCAGCTATTCAAGGCCTATTTTTCCCCTTCTTTTTTCATAAAATACATGTTATGTTGTAATGCTCCAGAAAATGTAATTTACTTTCCAAAATAAAGAAACTCAATTAAAATTGGGAAAAATTTTTTTAAAAGACCGTAAAAAAAAATCTATGAAGATACTAGTTTATTAAATCTAATAGTTTCTGGATAATATACCAGCACTGATAAATAAAACCTAATCAGGGAAACAGTAGTCATTTCTCAACTCATTCAACTAACCCGCAGAGATATATAGTTTGAAAATTGGCACCTCATGGAGAAAAAAAATGTAAGTAAGGAACACAGATACATGATCTTTGTTCTAATTATCAAATTAAACTCTCTTTTTTGGCCATAATTAAACTTTTTTAAGTTAAATATCTTGTGATCTTCAAACACTGTAAATTTAATGAGAAAGGAAAAAATAATAAGCTTGTATAAGATCCATACGGAGGGAAAGAAAATGTTTCTAAGTATTTTCCTTAGAAAACCAATTCCTTTAGTATTGATTGCTTATAAGCTTGAAATATATTTCTGCATCAAATGTGTCTTCACCTACTCACTCAAACTTAGAAAGTTTACTTACTATCATCTAAGTCAAGGGTCAGTAAACCATGAGCTATCAGTTGTCCACCTATTTCTTTTTAATAAAGTTTTATTGGAACATTGTCATGCTTACTTATTTATATTATGGCTACTTTCTTTTTGCAGCATCAGAATTAAATGGTTGTGACAGAAACCAATGGCATGCAAGCCTAAAATATTTACTCTAATGCTCATTAAGTTTTCATTAAGAAAAGAAAGAAAAAAGAAAAAGTTTCCAGACCCTTGATCTAACTTCCCTCCAAAAACTTAATATACGGAAAGCACTTCCCTTGAAAATATTTCATTTATGAACCTTCTTGACATATCAATTTGAAAAGAATATTAGGGTACTTATCCTTTTTTTTATAACGTAAAACTTTTTTTCTTTCAATCCTAGTGCAATTAACATACAGTGTTACATTTGTTTCAGGTGCATAATATGGTGATTCAGCAATTCCATATATTACTCAGTGCTCAAGTATACTCTTGGGAAAGAGGGGTTGGGGAAAGCATTTTACTCTTAATCCCCTTCACCTGTTTCACCCATCCTTCCCGCTCCCCCCCACTTAACCATCAGTTTGTTCTCTATAGTTAAGAGTCTGCTTCTTAATTTGTCTCTTTTTCTTTTTTTACCAATCTTTGTTTTGTTTCTTCAATTCCATATATAAGTGAAATAATATGGTATTTGTCTTATTTTGTTTAACATTAGACTCTCTAGGATCATCCATGTTGTTGTAAATGGCAAGATTTCATTCTTTTTTATGGCTGAGTAATATGCCAGTGTGTGTAGGGGTGCATATATTCCTTCAAATTAGTGTTTTCATATTCTTTTGGTAAATACCGAATAGTATGATTACTATGTGAGTTCTATTTTTAAATTTTTGAGAAACCTCCATACTGTCTTCCATAGTGGCTATACCAGTTTGCATTCTCACCAACAGGGCATGATAGTTTCTATTTCTCCCTAACCTTGTCAATACAAGGTTAGGGAGAAACAAGAAACCTTGTTTCTTGTGTTTTTGATTTTAGCCATTCTGACAGGTGTGAGATATTTCATTGGGCTTTCAATTTGCATTTCCGGATGATCAGGGATGTTGAGCACTTTTTCATGTGTCTGTTGGCCATTTGTATGTCTTCCTCAGAGAAATATCTCTTCATGTCTTCTGCTCATTTTTAACTGGATTATTTGAGGGGTTTTTTTCTGTTGAGCTGTATCAGTTCTTTATATATTTTGGATACTAACCCTTTATTGGATATGTCATTTGCATGTATCTTTTCCCATTCAGTAGGTTGTCTTTTAGTTTTGTTGGTTTTTCCATTGCTATGCAGACACTTTTGATTTTGATTTAGTCCCAACAGTTTATTTCTGCTTTTGTTTCCCCTGCTTCATTAAGACATATCTAGAAAGATGTAGCTATGGCTGATGTCAGAGAAATTGCTGTCTGTGTTCCCTTTTAGGCCTTCTATGATTTCAAGGTCTCACATTTAGGTCCTTAATCCATTTTGAGTTTGCTTTTTCCAGTTTCATTATTTTGCATGTAGCTGTCCAGTTTTCCTAACACCATTTGTGTTGGGAAAGAAACTGTCTATTTCCCATTGCATATTCTTGCTTCCTTTGTTGAAGATTAACTGAGCAAATAATTGTGGGTTTATTTATGAGCTTTCTGTTCTATTCTGTTCATTTATATGTCTATTTTTGTGCTGGAATCCTACTGTTTTGATTACTACAGTTTTGCAATATAACTTGAATTCTGGAATTGTAATACCTCTAGTTTTGTTTTTCTTCTCCAAGACTGCCTTCACTATTTGTGATCTTCTGTGGTTCCATATAAATTTTAGGATTGTTTGACTAGTTCTGTGAAAAATGCTGTTGGTATTTTGTTGCTTTGGGTAGTATAGACATTTTAACAATATTTGTTCTTCCAATCCATGAGATAGAATGTATTTCCATTTCTTTGTGTTGTCTTCAGCTTCTTTTATCAATATTTTACAGTTTTCAGAATATAGGTCTTTCACTTCTTTGGTTAAATTTATTCCTTGTACAGTATTATTTTTGGTGCAATTGTAAATGGGATTGTTTTTTTAATTTCTCTTTCTGCTACTTCATTATTAACATATATAGATGCAACAACTTTTTGTACATTGATTTTGTATCCTGTGACCTTACTAATTCATTTATCAGTTCTAGTAGTTTTTTAGTGTAGTCTTTAGATTTTCTATGTATAGTATGTCATCTGCAAATAGTGAAAGTCTTACTTCTTTCTTACCAATTTAGATGCCATTTACTTTTTTTTGTTGTCTGATTGGTGTGGCTAGGACTTCTAGTATTATGTTGAATAGAAGTGGTGAGAGTGGGATATCTTTATTTTGTTCCTGACCTTAGGAGAAAAGCTCTCAGTTTTTCATCATTGAGTATGATGTTTGCGGTGGGTTTTTCATATGAGGCCTTTATTATGTTAAAGTATGTTCCCTCTAAACCTACTCTGTTGTGGGTTTTTGTCATGAATGGATTTTGTACTTTGTCAACTGCTTTTTTTGCATTTATTGAAATGATCTATGGTTTTAATCTTTTCTCTTATTGATGTGATGTATCATGTTGATGCATTTGTGAATATCAAACCACTCTTGCCTCCCAGGAGTCAATTCCATGTAATTATGGTGAATAATTTTTTCAATGTATTGTGGGATTTGGTTTGCTAATATTTGTTGAAGAATTTGCATCTATATTCATCAGAGATACTAGCCTGTAGTTCTTTTTTTGTTGTGTCTTTATCTGGTTTTGGAATCAAGGTAATGCTGGCCTCATGGAATGAACTTGGGAGTTTTTTTTTTCTCTTCCATTTTTTGGAAAACTTTGAGAAGAATAGGTATTCACTCTTCTTTAAATGTTTAGTTAAATTGACCTGTGAAGCCATCAGGTCCTGGACTTTTGTTTCTTGGGAGTTCTTTGATAATTGATTCAATTTCCTTTCCGGTAATTGTTTTGTTCAAATTTTCTATTTCTTCCTGTTTTAGTTTGGTAGGTTATATGTGTCTAGGAATTTTCCCATTTCTTCTAGGATGTTATTGGCATATAATTCTTCATAATATTCTCTTACAATCCTTATATTTCTGTGGCGTTGGTTGTTATTTTTCCTCTTTCATCTCTGATTTTGTTTAAGTCCTCTCTCCTTTTTTTATTTTTATTTTTTATTAGTGTGGCTAGAGGTTGTCAATTTTGTTGACCTTTTTCAAAGAACCAGCTCCTGGTTTCATTGATCTGTTCTATTGGTTTTTGTTTGTTTGTTTCTATATCATTTATTTCTGCTCATTATCATTTCTTCCTTCTGCTGGACTGGGGTTTCATTTGTTGTTCTTTTTCTAGCCCCTTTACATGTAAGGTTAGGTTGTCTATTTGAGATTTTTCTTGCTTCTTGAGGTAGGCTTGTACTGCTATAAACTTCCCTCTTAGAATCACTTTTGCTACATCTCAAAGGTTCAGACTGTTGTGTTTTAATTGGTTTCCATGTATTTTTTGATTTCCTCTTTGATTTTCTGGTTGATTAATTTACTGTTTAGTACCATGTTATTTAAACTCCATGTATTTGTGCTCTTTCTAGATTTTTTCTTGTGGTTGATTTCTAGGTTCATTGTGCTGTGGTCAGAAAAGATACATGGTATAACTTTGATCTTTTTGAAATTGTTGAGACTTGTTTTGTGACCTAATATGTGATCTATTCTAGAGAATGTCCCATGTGCAATACACAGAAAAGAATGTGTACTTTGCTGTCTTAGGATGGAATGTTCTGAATATCTATTAAATCTATTAGGTCCAGTGTGTCATTAAAAGCCACTGTTTCTTTGTTGATTTTCTGTTTAGATGATCTGTCCAATGAGGTAAGTGCAGTGTTAAAGTCCACTACTATTCTTGTGTTACTGTTGATTAGTTTCTTTACATTTGTTATTAACTGCTTTGTGTATTTGGGTGCTCCTATGTTGAGTGCATAAATACTTCTTAGGTCTTCTTGTTGGATTGTTCCCTGAATGTTTATATAGTGTCTTTCTTGTCTCTTGTTATAGCCCTTGTTTTAAAGTCAGTTTTGTCTGCTATAAGTATTGGTATCCAGGCTTTCTTTTCACAGTCATTTGCATAATAAATGCTTCTTCAATCCCTCACTTTCAATCTGTATGTGTCTTTAGGTCTGAAATGAGTCTTTCATAGGCTCACTTCATCTTATAGGCTCTCATCATCTTATAGATGGGTCTTCTTTTTGTTTTTTAATTTTTTTTATCCTAATGCCACCCTCCGTCTTTTGATTGGAGCATTTAGTCCCTTACATTGAAAGCAATTATTGATACATAAATATTTATTGCCATTTTGTTATTTGGTTTGTGTTTGTTTTGTGGCTCTCCTCTGTACCTTTCTTCCCTTGCTCTCTTCTCTCACCATAAGGTGGCTTTTTTAGTGATATACTTGAATTCTTTTCTCTTTATTTTTGCATAGCTATTACTGGTTTCTCATATGTGGTTACCATTAGGTTTGTATATAACATCTTCTGCATATAGCAGTCTATTTTAAGTTGATGGTCACTTAAGTTTGCATCCATTCTTTACTCCTCTCCTCCCCCACATTTTAGGTAGATAGTGTCATATTTTACTTCCCTTTATTTTGTGAGTCCTCTGACTAATTTTTCAGATGTACTTATTTTTACCACTTTTGTGCTTTCTACTTTTCTTAACTTACTTATGGTCTTTTCAATCAAAGAGTCTCCTTTAACTTTTCTTATAGCTCCAGTGTAGTGGTCATGAACCCCTTTAACTTTTGTTTGTCTGGGAAACTCTTTACCTTTCCTTCTATTCTGAAGGATAGGTTGCTGGATAGAGAACTCCTGGCTTCAAATTCCTTCTTTTCAGCATTTTGAATATGTATGCCTCCCTTCTATCCTGCAAAATGTCTATTGAAAAATACATTGATAGCCTTATGAGGTTTCCCTTGAATGTAACTGTTTTTTCTTGCTGCTTTCAAAATTATTTATCACTGCTTTTTGCCATTTTAATTACTATGTGTCTTGGTGTAGACCTCCTTGGGTTGATATTTTGGGGGATCTCTGTGTCTCCTGCATCTAAATTTCTGTATTCTCCTCCACATTTGGGCTGTTTTCAGCTATTTTTTTTTTCAAATTAATTTCCTACTCCCTTTTCTCTTCTTCTTCTGGGATCCCCATAAAGTGAATGTTATTAAGTTTGAAGGAGTCACTGAGTTCTCTAAGTCTATTCTCATTTTGAATATTTTTTTTTCTCTCATCTTTTTGTGGAAAACAATCAGACCGGCAAGATACCAAGTGAACCTCAGAGAAGCAGGAAAACTAGGGTTTACTTTACGTCAGCAGACCCAGATGAACTTGCACTCGAAACTCGGGGCTCTGAGTAGTGGGTTACAGGGTTTTTATAGGGGGTGCAGGAGGTCAGGTTCCAAGGGTTATGCTGGCTTCTTGAAGGTGGGTTTAAACTGGTAGGGGCGGTAGGGAGTGTAGGGGTTATTTTAGGCTGTTAGGGGAGTGCAGAAGGCTTGTGGTGGGAAGCCTGTTTACAGAAGCAGAAACTGCTGATTATCTCTTGCTCTTTCTTTCTACTGGGGCCTGCTGGCCTGGGCCTGCTCTGGGCAATTTTCCTCTTCAACCTGCTCAGATTGATTACTTTCCATTACTATGTCTTCCATATCTCTGTTTCGTTCTTCTGCTTCTTCTAACCTGCTATTAATTTCTTCCAATCTGCTATTAATTTCTTCTAGTGCATTTTTAATTTCTATTATTTTGCTCTTCATCTCTGATTAGTTCTTTTGTATCTCTGTGTTAAGGGTCTTACTGAAGTCCTCCACTCTTTTCTCAAGTCCAGTCAAGTCCAGTATCTTTAAAATCATTAATTTAAATGCCCTATCAGGCATATTACTTACCTCTGTTTCACTTTTGTCTCTTGCTATTATTTGTCCTGTTTCTTCATTTGGGACATATTTCTCTGTCTCCTCATTTTTGTCTAACACTCTGTGAATGTTTCTGTGTATTAGGAAACTAAGGTATGTCTCTTGCTCTTGAAAGTGGTGGGCGTGGCAGGCACTTTTCACAGGGTGGTGCTGGTCCTTTTCTGCACAGAATGCAAAGCTGCTGCTGAGACCAGGCAGCCCGATCCACTTTGCAAAGTGTCAGGTCCTCTGTCCCTTCAAGTCCTGTGCACTGGTCCTCTTCCAAAGGAGATGCACAACTTCCACCAAGACCAAGGCTGGTCAGACCACTTCACAAAGCACAGGTGTCCTCCATGGAAAGAGGCCTCATAAAACACCCCATCAGGAGACTAAGTGTTGGCAAGGTTTGCACCAGTCTTCTGGGGACGGTGACTGCAGCTTGGCGACTGGCTAGTCAGGATGGAATGTGGTTTAAGCAAGTTAGGTGGTCAATGCAGATGCCATGCTGGTTCCCACAGACGGCCTGTGTTTATGCTCTGGGGATGGGCAGGGACAGAAATGGAGAACTGCCAGCTCCTTTGTTCTAGGAGAAATCCCTCCAGGAACTCCAAGATTAGTAAATCTGTCCCATATGCTTTAGGCGGTTTTCAAAACTGCTGCTTCAATCCTGTATCTCTGTAGGCTGTTTGTAGTGCTGTCTCTTTAAGAGAGGGGACTCTGCTTCCTATGACCCTCTGGCTTTCTCAGAACCAAGCCCACTGATTTTTAAAGTTTCAGGATTTAAGTCCTGCTGGTTATAAGAACTCATGAAATTCAACCCCTCTGACTTTCAAAGCAAAATGCTCTGGGGATTTGTCTTCCCCATGCAGGCTTCCCAGTGTGATAATCTGTTTCTTACCCCTTTCCTTGCCCTAGCTCCCTCACTCAGGCAGCCAAACCCATAGGGTTTAGCTCTCCACCAAGTCTCCATCCTTCATATCCTCTCCTCTACGATGTGACCTCTTCTCTACATTTAATTCTAGAGTTTGTTCTGCCAATCTTCAGGTCATTTTCTGGGTTATTTATACTGATGTGAGTGTTTCTGGTTGTATCAGTGGGAGGAGGTAAGTATAGGGTCCTTCTACGCTGCCATCCTCCCTGGAAGTCCTTTAACCTTCTGTGTTAAAATGCTAAAATAAATGTTCTCAAAAGATATTTATAAAAACAAATGATATCTGAGAGAAAAACAATATTTGGCACCATTTTTCCTTTCAGAATTTTTTTTTTAAATTATCTGACCATTAGGAAGTTCTAAATATTAACAATTCTAACTAAGAGACTTAGAAGTGGCACTTGTCTGGAAGTAAATGGATCAAAAGAAGAACCCGGCACATGAAGTGACCAACTCCAAACAGATCTCTATATTTGAGTCAAAATTGCTTTATTGTTTTTAGGAAAACAATTTAACATAACCCCTAAAAAGCCTGGCTTGATGCAAGACTCTCCATATTTCAGTTCATGACCCCGTTTTTTTTTTAATGCACATTGGCTTATGAAGAAATAGAAATATAGATGAAAGAACAATGGAGTAGAACTTCAGAAACCTGGTTTCTGGTCCTGACTCTGTCCTTAACATGTAAGTTATGAGGGTTTCAGTTTTTTTGGTTAATAAGTTGTCATTTGCTCTTTTACCTTTTTGAAATTTATTTTTTGCTTTAGTATAGTTGACACATGAAGTTACGTTAGTTTCATAGACATACATACAACATAGCACAACACAGTGACTCAGCGACTCTATATATTATTTGAAGTTCACCATAATTGTAGCTACCATCTGTCACCATACCCTGCTACTACAATACAATTGACTGTATTCCCTATGCTGTACCTTTCATTCCCATGATTGGTTCATTCCATAACTGGAAGCCTGCATCTCCCACTTCCTTCTGCCCATTTTGCCCATTCCCTCATCCTGCTCCCCTTTGGTGATTTTCAAGGTCGGTTTGTTTGTTCATTTGTTGTACTGTTATTCCACAGAGCTGTGTATGTGTTCCATAACTCAGAAGTTATGAGTCTGTGGAGAGGTGGGTGGAGAGGTAGCTTAATCTCCAAAGTCTTGATTTCTTTCTTTTTAGTAACTACTGGAATTCTATATGTTCTATTTAAGAGAAAAAGTCCATTTCTAATAAAAGTTTGAAAATCGTTGGTTATGTGATTTCATAGTCTCTTACAAGCTTAAAATTTTATTTTCCATTAATTCAAACTGTTCAAGGGAGTTAGCAAGATTATTTCTATTTAACAAAACATCCATAAACCCCTAAAATAATAAATTACAAAATTAGAAAAGTGCATAGCCGATCCTGTAAGTCATTTGGTCTAACTGTCCAATCTGTTTCTAATATAACTAGAATGGGACATCTAACCTCTATTTTTAATTAACTTTGTTTTTGCACTATAATTAGACAATATATTATCTGTTACTATTTTGGAAAATAGGAAAAAAAATTAAAACATAAACCCCATTATCTTAACATTAAGATGTGAATTTTGGAGAATTTTTTCCTTGTTCTTTTTTATAAGCATTTTAAGCAATTTTAATCATATAGCATATATAATTTTAGATGTTTTTAAAAACTTAACATATACTTTTCACATTTTATATTACTACACATCTCACGACCATGATTTTAATGGTTGTGTTTTATTTATCAATCCATTATCTGATAACTGAGTGTTTTCCCAAACTAGTTATGTTTCCTCCTCTTTCGTTATGCAATGAAAAATATTATATAAATAGCTTCTCTCAAAGTTAATATTATTTACTTTGACATAGTTTTTTTCAGAAATGGGAGCATTGTGTACAAGAGGATGAATATGTGGCTGAACTCTTTCCTATAGATGATGTAATGATAGACATAGGTGCAACAACATGTGAAGATGTCTGGACTGATTACTAGTATGTTCTTGACCATTTTCAGTGGCAAGGAGCTCAAGATACACAAAGAAGATGTACAAGTGACAGTTACAGGTTTGGAAGCAGAAATAAAACCAGTTTCCTTAGAAGTCATGATGAGTTATATTCTCAATAACAATTGCTACCACTCTTTTTAAAAATATTCTGTTTTGGGGCACCTGGGTAGCTCAGTGAGTTAAGCCTCTGCCTTCAGCTCTGGTCATGGTCTCAAGTTCCTGGGATCGAGCCCCACATTGGACTCTCTGCTCAGCAGGGAGCCTGCTTCCCCCTCTCTCTCTGCCTATCTCTCTGCCTGCTTGTGATCTCTCTCTCTGCGTCAAATAAATAATAAATAAAATCTTAAAAAAAATAAAATATTCTATTTTTGCAACAGACTTTCATACATTCTCTCAAATCTTCAGCCTATCCTTTGCTTAGAGGACAACAGTTTGTTTCTGTAAATCAAAAAGAAAAATCAGATAGATCGAGATATCCTTTAGAAAAATTAAGAAAATAGACTAGTGTAAAAAAAAAATTAAGCCAACACTTTTCTATAGCAATTGTTTAGGTCTCTTTGGAATTAATATATTAAATAATGTAAAATACTATTTAGTATATATGTTTTATATTAATTTATTTACTTTTTACTAATGTAAATCTAGTTAATTAATGTTATTAAACTGTATGCAGTATGTATAAATAACATATTAGTAAGGTAATATAATACAAAATTAACTGAATACAATGAAACCACATGGGCAATGCTCACAGAACATAAGACAAAGGATTAACACTGAAAAATTAAGTCCAAAGAAATAAAGTGTTCTTAAAATAACAGAAAGATTCAATGACTTTATGAAGATTGTTGGAGCACATTTCTTAGAGGCATTTAATTATGTTCTCTTTGCTAGTCTTAGGTGGAGCAGGAGGAAGAATAATCTTGAATGAAGGAAAGAAGATGGGCTATTTTAAGTGACAGTATAAACATCTCAGTCTACCTATACATTTCGTTAGCCTACAGGGTTTTTTTTCTTTTACTTAGCTATTCCTTTAGGAAGTCAGATTATTTCATCTACAAACTCAGCATTGTGCCCCTTTTCAATTCACCAGAATATCAGAAACCATCCCTTTCAGAGTAGTTGAAGACATCTTTTCAGCTGTAATAGGGATCACCCCCAGGTATTGAGTATGTATTACTACACATGTAGTAGGATATTATTTTCCGCTGTGATTCAACCTGACTGTTGCCATAAGCAGCCTTGAGCTTCTAAAATATATTCTGAATGTTCTCTTGAGTTTACTTACCCAGAGATCATTTTCTTTAGGTCATGACATTTTAATTCAGCTGGGATTTTGTGGAATCAATGAATAGTTTTTAGAGACAGTCTCATCCTTCACCTTTATTTTATGAATGAAGAAACTAAGGTCTAGGGAACAAAAATTACTTGCTCAAGCCCCTACAGAAAGTATGCAGAATTAACAGATTCCAAGTTCCATCTATAGAGAATAACAAAGAAGGAAGTTTACCCAGATGTCAAAGGAATGCCTTGATTGTCTTTCAGCATCTATCCAGCACTGATCTAGGTAAACCCAAATCTCCCTACATTGTACTTAGCAAATAAAAAAAAAAATTATGACAATGTAAATGTAAGACATTTTTATATGTATCTAATCTTTATAGGGTAGCACCGTTTAGCTATTATTTGATACACAGATTTCTAAAAGCTGTACTTCTATATTACTCTAAGCAACTTTGTTAAATTCTAAAAGAAAGGATTTTATTCAACTATGAGATCGTATACAAAAAATCAAGAACAGCAAAACCAATTTATTTTCCCTTTCTGTTTACTTCATAATACTCTTTTCATTTAAGTTTTTTGTCTCTATCTTTTAATTATTATGATATAATCCATTGAGATAAGTAATACTTGTTATTTATGACTTTGAAGGAGCAAGGGGACTAAAAGACTAATAAAGACATGCTATTCTTTTTTTCCCCCAACTTCAGCTTCTATAATATATACTTCCTATCTTTAGTTCAGTGATTTCTCTAGTTTTTTTTTCCTTTTTGCTATGCAATTAGAGCAAAAAATCTTACCCTTAATATCCTTAATATTCACTTATGCAGGTAACCCTATCCTTTTGCAATAAATTTCCCTTTTAATCTGTTACATGATTTAGAAAAAGTAGTGGAAATTACTGTGTCTACTTGAAAACAGTAACATATAAAGCATTACTATATTTCAGAAATCATAGAAATGATGATAGTAATAGCCAATATTAATTAGTGTTTACTATTTGCTGAGTATTTTGCATGTATAAATCTTCAAAGTAAACTTCTCTATGGATAACTATCCATATCCTCACTTTCTAAGTGAGGAAACTGAGTCTTGGGTATATTATAACCTGCCCAAGACTGCATAGCTTCAAAGGGGTACTGCCAGGACTCAGACCCAGGGAGGCTGGCATCATTCCTCAAGAACAGCCCACATTCCACCAATTCCCTGAGAAGTTATTTGGTCCTGATCTTCTCTTCCAAATCTTTCATTTGATGTTATCTTATGCTATTTGGCATTGCATGTTTTTAAAATAGCTTCATATTCAAGTAGATTATTAAGTCCTAGTAAGTAGACTGGCCGACACAAATAAGAGGGTTATATATAACACTTAATGAATTTTTCCAATGTGACCGATACTTTGCTAAGCAATTTACTCATATTATTTCACTGAGTTCTTACTACAACACTCTGAAGTATAATTATCCCATCCCATTTTACATATATTTGTTGAGATCTCAGCAACTTGCTTATGCCTAATTTTGCTTAGTAAATATCTTTTGTTCATCATGATCATAGCATTTCAGAATCACAGTCATTCATGATATTTCAAATTGAAGTAACTTGAGTCCACATATTCTGATTCTATCATTTCACAGATAAACCTACAAAATAAATTTGTATATGACTGTTGACCAGAGTAGACCATATATAGCTTAGCAATTACGGAAATTGTGTTTCTTTCCTTACTTGTATGCTATGAAATTTCCTTACATAGGCAAAGGGAAAAGGAGATTAAAGAAATAGTCTCATAAATTTGGCAATCTGAGGAGATAGATAAAATTAAACTATTCCATCCTAACTTAAAAAATATTGTGTCTGTCTGCTCTATCACAAAGGGCTGAATTGTCAATCAAGCTCACAGAAAATGGAGGTTTATAAGAAAGAAGTGTGGGCTAACACCACATCAATGTCCAGAAGGCCAGAAATCAGTCAGGCATAACTTCCTAAATCCTTTCCCAACACTGTGATGCATTTTGGGTGTGGAGAGAGTAATGCCAACTGCATGACATACAAGATAGCCCGGGGAAGCCTATTAATTCAGGGATCTTGTATTAAACACCTTACAAATTACTTAATGAGAAGGAATATTAACTAACTTTTATTCTCCAGTGGGTCTGTGTGTAACAAACAAAAAAGGGCAGTTTGATTACAGTAAGCAATTCAGACAAACAAGGTAAGATTGCTAAAATGCTTTCTCAGATAAGAAACCCTTACACTGGACCTTGCAAGACTTTTTTTTTATCTTGTAGCTAGTGAATTCTGTCCCTGTTTACAAGGAGGTGTGGCCAAGATTAAAAGGTTTCTGGCTATTGGAAGGAGGGAGAAACCTAATTCTTAACCCTGTCATCCCACTTCATGTAGAAATAAACCTGCAAACAATTGGGAATAAAAACAGTACATTCTTCTAAGTAATGACTATTTGCATCTAAAAAATGTCATAAAAAAAGGTAATTCAAGTGTGAAAATATACATATTCCATGCTACCTAGGTACAATAATCTCTCCTCACAAATATTACAGAGTAGGAAAATAAGTATTTATTTGAATGTCTTTTTAGAGTAGGGCTGCCAAATAAAATACAGAACACCAAGTTAAATTCAAATTTCAAACACATAACAAATTTTATTTGAATATGGGTGTTTCCCATGTGATATTTAATCTTACATTTTGTTCTAGCAAGCCTAACTGGAAGTCCTGTATTTTTATTTGCTAAGTGTGGCAACCCTACTTTAAGGTCATACATTGGAGGGAATACAATGTAATGATGAGAGTGTGGGCTCTGAAGCCAAACTATTTGGAGTCTAATACTGACATATTTACTAACTATGTGATGGCCCAAATGATGTATTCTTCCTAGGCCTCAGTTCCTTACCTGTACAAATGGGAGGTTTTATGAGGATAAATGATAAAAATACATGGCAAATACTTAGAACATACAGTATACTTGAGTGAAGATACTCAGAAGAAAGCAAGATATGGAAAATTAGCTGGAATGTGAATACCTTAATTTTTCTATTTCTAATTATAAATTGAAAACGCCTACTTCAGTGTGGCTATTTGGATTTTATATTTGTATGCTTGTAAAGTAGAAATATATTCACTGTATGTTTTCAGAACCATATAAATATTAAGTATCACATTTTGTTTGTTTAGCGAGTGTTTGTCTTGCCTATATTATGTAAAATATAAGAGATGAAAGGGTCAATCTCTCATAACAGAGCGTACCCCATGGTCTATTTACATTTAACTGCATATTTTAGTGCAAGCACGATACTTCAAAATCTATACTTTTAAAACATATGAACTTAAGTCTGCAAGTGGGAATGTAAAAAGAGCAATCGGAGTTAATCAGCAAAACATACCTGATAACTGACTTCAAAAAATGCAGAAATTCCTATTACCTGCTGAAATATACTTCCTACATAAAAAACAAAGTTCGCTTCTCTATGCAGGAAAGTTTTTCTTCTTTACCAATGACAAATTAAATTCTTCTCCAATGTTCTCTTCAATATGCATAGTGATCACATTATTTCTAAAGGAAGTTTAGTTTGATTGTTTCTTAAATATCAATATATTTTCAGAAATAAAATATGCACTTTTTGGTATATTTTAATTGTGAGAATAAAATATTAGGTATCGTAATCTACAGCATAAATTACTTTCTATCAACTTGCTCATCTTACCAATTGTAATAATGCTCTGAATTTCTGGGTACTTTAAAATAGTGATTAAAGAATTAAAGTAGATTTCACAGTAATTACTCTCTCAATAGAATGAGGGACATGCAGATTAAATATAAATTATTAATAAATATAATCCAAGCAATATTGAGTCATTTGAAGTGTGCAGATAATTATAATTGACTACATCCACACATTTTATTATAAAAAAATTAAATATATGAGTTCTAATGCTTTTTGCCAACAGTAGGATTGTATATCTACAGCAATCAGCAGGGATGTACAGTATTTGGTTATTTTCCCTAATAAGTTAAATTCATAAAAATTCTGTCTTTGAAGTTTGCCGGACTATAGGCATATGCTTATCTTAGGAGAAATTTAATTCTAAAATCAACTGAAGTAAAGAACAGTTGATTTAGTGTTCTTACTGATAATATGTATGGGTGTGTGTAAAATTTTTCAGCGAATCTGGCCTCTTTACCGAACATTTCCTCCAAAGTTGCAGGCATAAAATCTGATATATTGAAATGGTCACTGTTGTCTTTATAATTCTAATTAGACAAGGAGTTGCCAGATGTTCTGATTGTCTTAAGACCTCCCCAGGATACAATATTCTCTGAAGTGTTTTGATTCTGTAGCAATGTTAACACATAATCTGTGCAGAAGCACATTTCGCATTCCATTTTCAAATTGTGTTCAAAGCACACAATTAGGTGGGTTTTGTGAGGTTTTTTTTATGATTTTACCTTCTATTTTCAGAGTGGCAGTACACAATTCTGTATGTCCTTCTAGGTGTAATCATTGTTTTACAGAAACTTATTTCTTTTGCCTTTATTGGATGTTGCTCCTTCTGTATTTACAACTTGTATGACTATTTTTGTTGAAATCAAATAATGAACAAAAAGCACAAAGGGACCTCTTTACAATGTCATTATGCAGGCTGATGGAAAGGTGGAATGACAAACCACATTTCCAGTTCTCTGTACAAGGAGCCCAAGCTTACCTCTCAAGTTGCAATTATAGATTTTCAATGATGGATTCTAGAGAATTTGCTGTTAGGTTTTTGTTTTTGTTTTTGTTTTTAGCTGTTCCATTGAACTTTATATAAAGCTTATGATAAGAGTAAATTTTCTCAACTGGATAAGCTTTTCTTCCTTTCTCTTCCATCTGTCCTTCTTTTCTTTTTCCCTGCAAATGAGGCCTTTGGAAGAAAGTACCAGAAATAATGGCATAACAAGAAGGGACACTCAGGGTGCCTGGGTGGCTCTGTTAAGTGGTTGCTTTCAGCATGGGGCATGATCCCAGGGTGCTGGGATGGAGCCCACTGGGCTAGCTGCTCGGCGGGGAGCCTGCTTCTCCCTCTTCCTCTGCCTGCCACTCCCACTCTCTCTGTAAAATGAATAAATAAAACCTTAAAAAAAAAGGGAGGGGGATACTCAAGGTTCTGAATAATGGAACATGTATCTTTGTGGTTACCCTGTTGTATGCTTGTAGCTTGAGATCCCAGATGATAAGGCATTTCTTAATTTAATCCCATTAACATAGTGACTTCTGGCCTCTCCTCATTTCTCTGGATCAGCTCTCTTCCTTTCTTTTAGATGAGATATCTAAGCTGTGTATTCAAAGTGTGTTGCTGCATTTGGAATGCAGTAACCACATTGCATATACATTGACAATGTAGCTAGTGAATGTTAGGAGCATCAAGTCCTAAACAAAATTCTTCCTTTAAATTTGGGAAGCATCTTCACTTTCTCAAAAAATACAATTCTTTCACCTGCTCCATACCATTAGTTTAGCATCTACCTCTTTCTAAATTTAAAATAAATTTTAGGGGTGCCTGGATGGCTCAGTTGGTTAAGCAACTGCCTTCTGCTCAGGTCATGATCCTGGAGTCTTGAGACCTAGCCCCACATCCAGCTCCCTGCTCAGCGGGGAGCCTGCTTCTCCCTCTCTCTCTGCCACTCCTCCTGTTTGTGCTCTTTTGCTTGTGCCAGCACTTTCTCTCAATTAAATAAATAAAATTTCTAAATAAAAAGGAAAAAAGAAAACGAATTCTATGTGTTTTTGAAAATCTCCTCCTTGGGGCGCCTGTGTGGCTCAGTGGTTAAAGCCTCTGCCTTCGGCTCAGGTCATGATCTCAGGGTCCTGGGATCAAGCCCCACGTTGGGCTCTCTGCTCAGCAGGGAGCCTGCTTCCCCCTCTCTCTCTGCCTGCCTCTCTGCCTGCCTCTCTGCCTGCCTCTCTGCCTACTTGTGATCTCTCTCTGTGCGTCAAGCGTCAAATAAATAAATAAAATCTTAAAAAAAAAAAAGAAAATCTCCTCCTTAATTCATTATAGATTCATTAGAAGAACAATGAAGAACAACTAAGGAAAACAACAACAATAAAAAACAAAGGCTATTGAATCTTTCATCCTACTTTGAACTAGGAAGGTTTAAATAAGGAGGCTTTTTGTTTGAGAATAATTTAAAACTAGACTGAGAAAGGCCAGTTGGGATAATTTTCCCTTTACTGTGAGTGATTCTTAGTGCTAATGTCTGACTTTTTGAACCTTAGCTAGATTCCAAAAGATCTATTAGCCAGTGAAAATATGTATGACATCATTCAGTGAGCCTGCACTGTTAAAACATATTCAATCCAATCCCAATTAGTAGAGTAAAAAATTTCATTATTTTTAATTCCACTTACTTTAATAATTGTGGAACACTCAGAAAATCTATGTTATTTTAAAAGGTCATAAAGTAGGCCTTTTTAAATTTACTAATTTAAATATCAACTCATTTTCAGCATATTGGAAAATATAGACTACATTTTCTGGTAATTCAGAAATATTTATTGCAATTTCATCTCTCTATTTATAAGATGAATAATATGCTCTCTTCACAGACATCTAATCCCTTTTAAAGATTTTTTTTTTATTAGAGAGTGAGAGACTGAGAATGAGAGGGGAGAAAGTCAGAGGGAGAAGCAGACCTCCCGCAGAGCCGGGAGTCCGACATGGGACTCGATCCCGGGACTCCGGGATCATGACCTGAGCCGAAGGCAGTTGCCCAACCAACTGAGCCACCCAGGCGCCCCATCTAATCTCTTTTAATCAGTAAAAAAGCTTTTATTACTGAGTATATCTATGCCCAACAGTGTCCTAGGCACTATCCACCACCTCAAAGCACTTAAAATCTAATAATAATAAGTAGTTAATATTTATTGAAAGCTAGAGTAGCTATATGAATTTCAGGCAAAGTACACTTCACAGTGAGGAAGATTATCAGGAATAAATAGAGCATTTGATAATGATAAAGGGATCAGTTCTGCAGGAAAACGCAATAATAATAAACATGTATGCACCTAACCAAAGAGCCTCAAAATATATAAGGCAAAAAATAACAGAACTGAAGGAAAAATAAATAATCCACTCTTAGAGTTGGGAGAATACAAATCCCTTTCCCAATAACTGAGAAATCAAACAAGCAGAAAATCAGTAAAGAAATACTTGACCTAAATAGCAACATCAATCAATTTGACCTAATTGATGTTTATAGAATAATCCATTCAACAACACCAGGATATACATTTTTCTCAAGCTCATATGGAATATTCACAAAGACAGACCAAATCACAGGCTATAAAACATCTCTTGACAAATTCGGAAAAACAGAAATCATACAAAGTATATTTCTTAGAACACAGTAAAATTAAACTAGAAATCAATAGCAAAGGATAAGTGGCAAATCCCCAAATATCTGGACATTGAACAAGACACTGCTACATGACACATATTTCAAAGAAGTACTAAAATAATTTTGTTTTAAGATTTTATTTATTTATTTGAGAGAGAGAGCATTCATGTGTGCGCCTGTAAGTGGTGATGGGGGCAGAAGGGGAGGGAGATTGAGAGGGGGAGAATTTCAAGCTGACTTTGCAGGCCAAGGACTGAGCCCAATTTGGGGCTCAATTTCGGGACTCTGAGATCATGACCTAAACCAATCAAGTCAGAGGCTTAACCGACTGAGCCACCTAGGCACCCCTCAAGAGAAATTTTTAAAAAGTTTGAAATGAATGAAAATAAAAATTCAACCTATAAAAACTTGTGGGATGAAATGAAAATAGTGTTAGCAGGAAATTTATTGTAATAAATGTATATATTTGAAAAGAAAAAAGACCTAAAGTTAATATACTAAATTTTAATCGTAGGTAATTAAAGAAATTAAGCCTAAATCAAGAAGAAAAAAATAATAAGAGCAGAAATCAGTAAAACTGACAATAGAAAAATAAGAGAAAATTAACAAAACTAAAAGCTGATTTTTTGAAGATGAAAAAAGTGGATAAATATCTGGCCAAATTAAATTAGGGAAAAAGAGAGAATATGCAAATTATCAATATCAGTAATCAGTAATCACTACTGATTACATAGGCATTAAAATATATTAAAAAAATAATATGAAAAAGTCTATGCCTGAAAATTTGATAACATTGATGAAATTGACAAATTCGCTGAAGACATAAACTACGGAAGCTCACAAAAGGGATATAGATAATCTGAAGAGATCTATTTCTATTAAAGAAATTAACCAAGTAATCAATAATCTTTCTAAAAATGACAACTTTCTAAAAAATGACAACATCAGGCCCAAAGTATGATCTAATTGTTTCTATGAGCAATAAGAAAACCAGATAAAAACACTACAAGAACAACAACAACAAAAAACTATAGTTCAAAATCTCATATAAACATAGATGCAAATATCAACACAATTTCAACAAATGGTATCTAATAATGTATAAAATGAAATACAAACTACAGCCAAATGTGATTTATTCCAAGTATTCAAGGCGAGTTCAACATCAGACAATCAATTAATATAATCCATCATACCAATTAAGAAAAAAAACCCTAAGATCCTATCGGTTGTCACCGAAAAAAATTTAACAAAATTCAAAACCTATTAAAAACAAAAACTCTCACCAAAGTAGGAATAGGAATAGAGCACAATTCCTCTAACTTGATAAAGAACTTCTACAAAACATTCACAGTTAACATTATACCTTTTGATGAGCGATTGGACACCTTCCCCCTAAGACTGGTAACAAGGCAAGAATGTTGTCTCACCACTCTATTAACATCATACTAGAAGTCTTATGTAGTATAATAGAACAAGAAAAAGAGTTAAAAGCTATATAGATTGGAAAATAAAAAATAAATAAATAAAATAAAACTGTTCTTATTAACATATAGCACAACTGTCCATTAGTCTATGTAGAAACTCAAAGAAATCTATAAAAACTGCAATCAGTAATAAGGAAGTATAGTGAGGTTGTTGGATGCAAGGTAACATATACAAGTCAACTGCTTTTCTCTATAACAGCAATGAGTAATTGAAGCTTGACATTAAAAAAAAATCTACAATAGCACAAAAAATGAAATACTTAGGTATAAATCTGACAAAATATATACAAGATCTGCATGCAGAAAACTACAAAACCCCAATGAAAGAAATCAATGATTTAATAAATGGAGAGATATTCTGTGTTCATGGATTAGAAGACTGTCTCATCAAGGTGTCAGTTCTCCTCAACCTAATCTATAGATTCAATGTAATCACAGTCAAAACTGCAGCAAGCTGTTTGGAAGATAATCAGGAAAATGTTTCTAAAATATATCTAGAAAGGCAAAAGACCTGTAATAAGTATCATAATACTGGATAAGAAGAATGTTGGAACACTCATAGTAGCAATGTTTGCAAGAAGTGTGGTGATGTAAGAATTTATGATTGACTAAGAAATTGTTAAATCTAGATAGGAACTCACTGCATACACAACAACAACGCTAATTTAGGGATTTTAAAATGTAAGACAGAATTAAACACTAGGCAATTATAACATTGAAAATGGAGGGATGTGATCAGGATTAAAATGTATTTGTTTCCATCAGATGAAGAACAGAAGTGGGAATCAGTGTAAGATTTTCAGATAAGAATAATAGTTGAATTTTAACAATTAACTAAATGTGGATTATTAGAACAGATCAAATGCTAAGCCACAAAACATGTCTCAATGAATGTCAATCAATCTTATCATAGAGGTCATCTACTCCTATTTGAGTAAAATAAAATGTTTCCTCCAAATATATTTTTGTAAATTAAAATAATACACTTCTCTGTGAATAATGTGACTGTCAAAGAACTAGATAATGAATGACCTATAATACTTAGAGTAAAATAAAAATGAATATCAAATATTAACATTTATGTGATGCAAGTAACACTTAGAAGAAAATGTGTAACTTAGATGCATTTAATAGAAAAAAAGAAAGATGAAAAATTAATGAGTTTTATTTTCAAATCAAATTTTAGATTAAAAAGTTAAGATAAAATCAAACATAAAAGAAAACATGACCCAGGTATGAGCAGTGATTTATTACACAGAAAACAAAGAAATGATAGAAAGGGTTAGCAAACCAAAAATGTTTCTTTGATGGTTTTAGTAACTTGCTCAGAGTATCTCAGCCAGAAAGTATGGGAGCAGGTCTCCCAATAGAGCAAGTGTGACCCTAGGCTCTGAAATTATTTCCAGGTAACACTTCTAAGACTCCTTTTTCCATTTCACCAAAGTTAAAATAAAGTCCAGGGAAACTAAATGCCTTGACTTGAGTCAATATGCCATCTGTTTCTTTTAGTTGTTGTTGTTGTTTAATGCGGTTAGTAGAACATTTAAAAGTACATATGTGTGGGGCACCTGGGTGGCTCAGTTGGTTGAGCAACTGCCTTTGGCTCAGGTCATGATCCCAGAGTCCTGGGATCGAGTCCTGCATCAGGCTCCCAGCTCCATGGGGAGTCTGCTTCTCCCTCTGGCCTTCTCCCCTCTCATGCTCTCTCTCACTGTCTCTATCTCAAATAAAAATAAATAAAATCTTAAAAAAATATTAAAAGTACATATGTGGCTTGCATTATATTTTATTGGACAATGTTTTACATTTAGGGGATAAATTCAATTTGAAAGTAAAAAGAGTCAGAACTAGGAGATGGAGGTTCTTGCCAAGAGGGAAATAAATTATTCTTATATCGAGGTTATAATTTCCTAGGTATTAAGAAAAACACTGTTCTAGTAATACTTTTGTAATATTTTTAGGAATGGAACTGGTAACTTCCTCCACATTAATCCTTTTAGATCAAGAATGTTTTCTAAATTTGGAGTAGAATGTCCTCTTTGGAGATTTTATAATGGTGTTTTTCTTTCTATAACTCTGGGACAGTGCTAAGGGATAGGTTTTTGAGGATGGGGAAACAAAATCCTCAACTCCATAATCTCTATCAGTCACCAATAAAGTCACCTGAAATAATTTTTCATTCTAAGCAAAAGCAATGTCCTTACAACATAATACAGCTTTTAGATTTGTCTTCTAATAGTTAGCTCTAATTTTTCATCTTTTTTTTTTTGGTCAGTTGGTATTTATCACCAATTATCCTTCCCCCCTTTTTGAAATATTTTTATTATTTTCTTCTCAATTTTCTTAGGCCAGTCCCTTTCATCTTCCCATCAAACATTTAAAGTACCCTGAGCTCAGTTCTAGGACCTCTTTCCTTTTGTCTACATTCAGTCTCTAGGTTATCCTTTTTTTTTTAAAGATATATTTATTTTTTTTTGAGAGAAAGAGAAAGAGGGTGAGTGAGCATGGCAGGGGGCAGAAGGAGAGAATCTTCGAGCAGACTCCCTGCTGAGCAAAGAGCCTGATGTGGGGCTTGATCCCACAACCTATGAGATTATGACCTGAGCTGAAACCAAGAGTCGGACCCCCAACCGACTGAGTAACCCAGGTGCCCCAGTATCTAGGTAATCTTATCCATTTTCACAGATTTAAATATTACCTATATGCTGATACCTCCAAAATTTGTATGTCCTCCTCAGATTCTCAGCTGAATCCAGACTCACATTCTACTGCTTACTCAATATCTCTATTTGGATGTCCAATAGGCATGTCCAATAGGACATGACCAAATTGAACATAACCCAAAATGAAGTCCCAATTGCCCACCTCAAACCTATTTCCCTTACAATTTTTTTCATATCTTTGGAAAGGGATTCCATTAGTCCAGATGCTTAGACCAAGTGATGTCATCTTAGCTCCTCACTTTTTCTCATATTCAACATCCACTCCATCAGCATATACTGTAAAATTTATCCATAATCTGACCAACTCTTACCACCTCCACTGTTGCCTCTTGATCTAAACCACCATCCTCTCTGATTGCAATAACTTTCTAATCTAACTAGTCTCCCTGTTTCTACTCCTACTTCTATTCAGTGTTCTCCATACACAGCCAGAATTACCACTTTAAAACATGGCCAGATAACATTATTCCCATGTTCAAAATCATGTTCTCATCTAACATAAATCCAAGGTCTTCAATCATAGGTTATGTAGCCCTATATTTTCTCTCTCCCTCTACCTTCTTCTGACATCATCTTCTACCAATCCCCTGGCTTCCCTTTAATTGCATTCCAGCAAATCTGGGAAATCTAGTCTCCTATCTGTCCTCCACACTGATAACACACACCTCTCACATCAAGGTATGATCCTACTTGGGGGCTTTGTCCTTTCTGCGAAGATGGTCTTTCCTTTAGATATTATCATGGCTTCATTCTCTCCTCCTTCCATCCAGTCCCTGCCTGTGATATCTTTAAGCCCTTTCTAATACAGAACAAACACATTTATATCCCTTGTACACACACACACACACACACACACACACACACACACACAACCTGCAAACCCCATGTTGTTTATTTTTCTTCATAGTACCAATCCTCAATTTCCAAGTTCTTTATATTCTTGTTTGTTTATTGTCCATTTTGCCCCAATAAGCATAAGCTTCTTAAGGACAAGAGTTTCATTTCCTTAACTGTTTTATCCCCAGTACCTAGAATAGCTCTTGGCACATACTGGGTACTCAATAAATACTTTCTAAGTGTACTAATTAATGAACTTCCCAACCAGATTTTCTCTAGGGTTATTCTTTGGAGGTATTGTGGAGTTGCCTCTGCTGTTTGATAATGGCTTCATAAGAATGGTTGACATTTAACATTATAGAAGGAGACAATGGTGATAAAAATGACGATGAGGAGGAGGATTAAGTAAAATATAGGAAAAGGGCTGTTGAGGAAATCAAGTCAGTTGTCTTCTCGGGAAAGTTTTAACCTATGGGACTTAATGATTGCTGAGAATGGACGAAGATAAGTACAGACAACTACGGTGGGATTCAGCTATTCTTTCAGCTAAGATAGCCACTTGCAAATTCAGAGACAATAAAAACCACAGATACTGTGATTCCCTGAGTATATTCTACTGGGTTCTGCTTCTGATCTTGATTTCTTGACTTCAATTTATATACTTTGGTAGGTTTAATAATTCTGTCCCTGCACAAGTGTTCTCATCCGAATCTCCACAACCTGTGACTATGTCAGTTCATTTGCAAAAGGGACTTAACAATTGATTAAATCAAAGCTCTCGGGGTGGGAATATTATCCTGGATATTTTGTATGGGCTCAATTATAACCACATGAGTCTCATAAGAGAGTTACAAGAGTCAGAACCAGAAAAAGGATTTGACCACGCCATACTTCTGGCTTTGTAAATGAAGAAAAGGGCATAAGTTAAGAATGAAGACAGCCTCTAAAACTGGACAAGTAAGGAAAGAAATGGATTCTCCCCTAGATTCTCTGGAGGGAGTGTAGCCCTGCCAAATTTTTTTCCATCTTGTGAAACCCGTTTGGGTCTTCTGACCCCTAGAAATGTAAGACAATAAAATTATGTTGTTTAAGCCATTAAGTCTGTGGTAATTTGTTACAGCAACAATAGGAAAACAATATACCCACAAATTTTAGACCACTCTTTTTACTCTCATCCTTGTTCTCTCAACTAATTTTTATGTCCTAGTCATTCCAGGAAATCATTCTAGTTACTCCTGGAGGACTACTTGATTCTCTAATGAATACCTTACTTTTTAATTATTTTATTTTTTAAAGCTGATTAGTGTTCAAATGATATCAGTTAGAAAGGTAATTTCTGAATGAGAATTTGACTGCTTCATTCAGCATTTAAAGTTACTGAGTAATGACTATTTGGAAATTACCAAATTATTTGCTGTCTCTATGCTTCATATATAGTTGTAGATCACTTCAAAATTTTCCAAGTATTTAATAATTAGATTCATGTCTGTCAGAAATAAATATTTAAAAGAAATTTTTTTGTATTTATATTTTGTTTCAGATTAAAGCATTTTTTTCTTCAGTGCTACATTTTTTATATAAGATTCACAAGTTTGCCAAGGAACAAATGAAAATATTTACTATATCATTTAGGCTTTATGGGCTCTTATATTTATATTTTTTATACACATTAGAAGTAGGAAATAGCTCTACCACTTAGGATGTTGACTCATAAAGTGATTATTTCTCTGCAGTGAAAAATGTACTTTTCAATTTTCAAATACCAAATATAAACACTCCTGAAGTTTTAAAACTCTAAAGTCTTTTCATATAGAGACATAGTTATTACTTCCTTTTATAATCATTTCCTAAACAATATATTTCTTGCCTTGCAAATATTTATTCTTTAGAAGCATAAAAGTCACTACTCTCAGAAATGAATTTTAAGGTAGCAATTACCTCAATCGTTACTCCCAGTAAGTTTAGAAATTATAACACTATATTCTTGGTTTCATTATTACTTCAGTATATTTTTCTACATTTATTATTTGTTTAGCTACTGAAAGCATCAAATGCTTTTAATTTAGTAGACCCAATTATACTGTTCAGTAGAATTCTCACTTTGAGAAAATTATTTTTGATCTACAGATAATTCCTAAAAGAAAATATTTATAGTATCCAATTCCAGTGTTTGAGTTGCTTTATTGATGCCCTGTGAATTCCCAAAAAAAAAAGTTAAATCAAGCAACAACGTACCAGCCAACTGTGGGACATGTAGGTTTCCACCATTTCAGGAAGGTTATTTTCATAACTCAGGCCATAAGACTGTCTCATTTCATTTGGTAAGCATTATTTCTTTATTATTATTATTACTATTATTATTTATCATGGCTCACTAATAGTTAAGTTTAAAAAAACTGAAGTTTAAACTTAAGTAAATTTGTTTAAACTAAATCTAAATTTTAAATCCCCATGCAACTCAATCAGTCTTTAGTGATAGTAGTAAATACTTTAAATACTTTGTGCAGATTGTACTTTGTCATAAACCATTAGTTATTGTATGGTGTTTATAAATTCTGTTATGTACATCAAAGGACACTTACAGAGACTAACAATGAGTTAGGCGTTTTAAGAAACCAAAACTGAAGCAACACTATTTAGCACTTAAATGTCACTTTTCATTTTCAAATTACTTTTGCATGAATACTAATTAATCATACAAGTACCATGAGGAAGGTAAATAAAATTATGATCCTAATTCTGGATATAAGAAAAATGAAGTAGAAAGTATAAGTTGTTTTCATTTTTCTATTTATCTTTCACTTTATCATATATCTATTTAAATATCAGTTCTCTTTAAATAAATACACAAACAACCAAACAACAAAAAAAAACCCTTTGAACTCTGATTTTGGCAACCTGAAAGATCATGTATGGGAGATTGGTCCACTCCTTCTCCATGAAACTCATCATTCTACCTCTTGCCCATTCAACCAATTATTCTTTTTTCAATCTAGTACCATAGAGCTTAAAAAAAAAAAAAGCTGTACATTTACAATGTCCTTGCTGAAGAGATGGACAAACAAAGACCAGTAGGGTTAAAGTGATTCAGCCAAAGCCACAGAATCAGCACTGAAATCCAAGTGCACACAAATCTCCATACTGTTTTCTACCATAAAACTGGCTATCATATACTAAGGAGGGATGTCTACTGTTTTGCATTTCCTTTAATTTTGTCTCTTGCTCCCTTATCAGTTAATAACTTACTATGCCTTTTCTACTTCTGTGACACAAGATAATCAAGAACATACTCATCTATGAGTAGCTAGGAGTCAGGGAAGGAAGGGTGAAACCATGTATAGTTGGGTCAGTTCTTTCAGGTTGAGGTTTAAAGACAAGTATGTGCTGGGGCAAGGAGTAAAGGAACAGCCCTGAAATCTGGAGTTATTTGTTATTAAACTGAAAGAACACTCCTAAAGTGGAACTTTCGAGGGCATTAATTTTCTTAAGGAACGTCAATACAATTTGTGTAGAAGATGAATAACGTGGCATTTCCTCTAACAAGGCAAGGAGGTGAAATTTTATTTTATAACTTTGCGTGGCTTCATAAGTTTAGGCAATGGAAAGTGAGAATGATATTAATGAGTTGAAAAAAAGTATAGATATAGGTGTGCTAATGAATACAACTTTAATTGCTAAAATCTTTCAGGGGATAACTGATTTCAGGGAAGAGCATCTGCTTATAATGACTAATACGTCAATTTAACAACATTAATGCAGCTAAAATATGACAACTTAATGCTGATTATGCTCCATACATGTTGACAACTATGCTTTTTAGACTCTGCGTGGAGCCTAATTGAAAAATGATTATCTTATTTTTAAGGTTTATCATTAACTACAGAATAAAGGATGATGGGATACTTTTATTTAATCCATAATGAACCACCATTCCAAGTCACAAATTTATCTGAGTGATTAAAGTGATCAAGTTCAAAGTGCAAGCTAGATAAAAATTTCGTAGAACACTATAGAATCTTTATTTCCTCCTCTTCTTTCCCCATTAATCATGTCTGAAAGTTTCTTCTACTATAGAAAGTAGAATAGCAATATGAATTTTATTAAAAACAGTTTCATTTCTTCATTATTTTTAATAAAAGAAACAACCAGCATGTCAAATTGGAGCACTGACGAACAATGCAATAATATATGCTTTATACTGACTCTTTTATTTTAATATATGCACACATGGCCAAATGGGAAAGAGAAGATTTATAATTGCATATCTTATTTATTTTCAAGAACAGAGTAAGGAATTAACACACTTTGTCCCAGGATTCACTTTCATATAAAGAACACTTGGGTTTCTATTGGTCAAAATAATTCTATTGTATGCTTCAATATAACAAATGAACTTCCAAATCTTAGTGTAATGCTCAATTCTGCGAGTTTCAGTCTGGCTTATTTAAGACCAATGTTGTTCAGGGCAGTCTATTCTTGTGATGGGTGCACTAATGAAAATATACAGCCATTAAGTTCACTGCAGCAGGGAAAGAGAGATGGAGGAAGAGCACCAGCTCATTGCTTCAGAGGTCATATTCAATGTCCAGAGCTAGTCATTTGGTCCTAATACAACTACAAAGAAGAGAGCAAAACAGAGAAAACTCATGGGATCTGTTGACCTCTAAATCGAACTGTCACAATGGAGATTTGATTATTTCCAAAAAATTAAATCCAAACCAGGGCGCCTGGGTGGCTCAGCCGGTTGAGGCCTCTGCCTTTGGCTCAGGTCATGGTCTCGGGGTCCTGGGATTGAGCCCCGTGTTGGGCTCTCTGCTGAGCAGGGAGCCTGCTTCCCTCTCTCTCTGCCTGCCTCTCTGCCTACTTGTCATCTCTCTCTCTGTGTCGAATAAATAAATAAAATCTTTAAAAAAAAATTAAATCCAAACCAAGCAAAGCAAGTTGCTTTAATTAAATCTGGGTAGTTTTTATTTCAAGGGAGCTAAATTTTAACCAATAGCATAAAACCAGCAATATATCTGCCAAATATGCAAAAGCCTAGGAAAAAGCAACTATTATAAGATAGAAAGTTCATTTTGAACCAAAGTAGAAAATACCTTGAAACATGCTCACTCTTTCTTAATCTTGCAGTTAAACCCATTAATTAAAGTATTCTGTTGTTCTGCTTTTTTCCAGTGCTTAACTGGTCTCTGATAGCTTGGCTAGAAGAGTTGAAAGAGAAAGGTCAATAAACTTGAACAAAGTTTTACAACTTGTTGATATTTTATGTGGCGGTTGCTGAAAGCACTCTTTATCCGTCATGGAATCTCTACTGTTCCACGGCTAGAAATGAAGTGAGCAGTGTGCTGTCAACAGTCAAGAGTGGTCATGGGATTTTCTCTTAGGATGGCTATTTTGACTCAGCCTCAAGGTATACAGTTAAAGCCACGATACAGAGAAGGACTGATTAGAACTAGGAGGAAAAATAAGATAAAAGGCCAGGTAAATAGATGATGACATAGAATAATTGATTTGGATCAAGGTAAATCAGCAGTCCGCTTTTAAGATTTGAAATCAACAGCAGAGAAAGATCTGTTCTATAACTCCATAGTAACGTATGTGCACAGGTGCTTGGTGTTTTTTTTCATTTACTACCATGCCCAGTATTAAGAATGCACGAACATCTGAGTAGAGACTGTTCTAGTGGAAAAAAGAGCTCAGGACATTTTATTTCATTGACTAAATGTCCAGATTAATTACATCAGTGCTAATTACATTGTTTAATAGTAGCAGTTTTGCTGCGACTTTCATCTTTCCTGTAAATAAAAACTACCTTTCCCCCAAAGAATTGGCTGTTAGATGAATTTCATTATGCTAGTCAAGGATTAACCACCTGTCATATTTTTATTACGGAAATATTTTGGATTGTAATTATCTGTGATGTTTCATACACTAGTAGAAAAAGTACAAAGCTCTCACGGGAAGTGTTCTGATTTACTTGGCTGCTGCTGAATGAAGTTCATGAAACATGTTACTTTGCAGGCTTGATGGAAGGCATGATCAGGCAATGGTGCTAGGAAGAAAAGAAAATCCTAGAGGGATGCCTTTCAAAGATGTTACAGGCTATGAATTTAAGATTGATCTTCGTATCCGAGCATGAGAATAAAAATCTTAATATGTAAATTGATTCTGAAGGCACCCTGTCACCTCTCCATGTGCTCTCAGCAACAGGAGCTCCTCCACCTGAATCCTAGATTCCACACCTCTCTCACTCTAAGGAGGTTTTTTTTTTTCCGATACGCTAAATCCTTTCCTTTTGCCTTCAGATATGCATGGAATGGTGGTGGTGGTGGTGATGCGATCTCAAGTAACTGGCCGGGGCCTCCCACAAGGGCTTGTCAAATACCACTATTTCCAGCCTATACACTGTATCCTCACTCATCCCAGACTGCACTGATCCAAACTGCAACCACAAAATATTTTACCTGCGGTTGACTTTCTTACTCTGCGCTGTACTCAACCTTTTGTTCTATCTATCTATCTATCTATCTATCTATCTATCTATCTATCTATCATCTATCTCTGTCATCTACTTATATCCATAAAATATGCATAGATTTTTTTTATATGCTTTCAAAGTTGAGTTGACATCACACATATTTCTCTTTATTATTTTATCCATCCATCCATCCATCCATCCATCCATCCATCCATTCATCCCTTCAGTAAATGTTTACTGAACACTTAAATTAAGCATGGCCAAACTGGGTTGAATTCCAGCAGGCAGGTTCTCAGTTAACTCACCAAGTTCTCAAATCTAGTCCCTAACTATAAAATCCTAGACAATTACTTTGGTCAGTACTATAGGAGATCAAGCACTGATAACACACATGATAAGCAAAATGGAAAACCCATTTACTACTTTACAATAAAAATCACTTTCAAATGGTCTAGAATATCATGTTTCTGTAATAAATATATAAGAAGTCTACATAATCAGGTAGCAAAGCTCCATGAGAAAATATATCGAATACACACTGATTTGTGATCACAGTCAGAACTAGAGAAGCTACATAAATTGAGTTTAATGGCATCAGATAAGCTAGAATACATTTTATAATAAGGTTGTGGTATACTTTCTGGGACTTCAGTGACTAACATTTAGTGAATTGTTATCCTTCTCCTTCTTAGGGGATCCTTGTCATTGTGACCAGGAAAGTTAACATTCACTGGTTATGATTTTTCTCTTCACAATACTTGGCAGGGGCACTACCAATCCTTAACTATTTGATTCTTCTTCTTTGTCACTTTGACATACACTGTCACATTCTTTCTTTATAGTGTTGGTTTTCAACTGGGAAGATTTTTGCCTCCCAAGAAACATTTGACAACGTCTGGAGACAATTTTGGTTGTGACAAGTCAGAGAGGGCATCTGGCATCTAGTAGGCAGGAGCCAGGGATATTGATAAACATCCTACAATGCACAAGGCAGTGCCCACAACAAAGAATTATTCACCCAAAGTGCCAATAGGGTGAGGGTTAAGAAATCATGCTCTACCGATGTTATTATGGTCAATCTGCTTATAGTGTAATTTTGTTTTCCTCGGAGCTATTCTGAATCCTACAAGTACTCTGCCAATCCTGTTTTCACCCACTAAGTGTAAATATTAGGTTTAACTAGCAACAAGGCAATGTTATTTCCCATTTTCAAGTACTTGATGACAACTCACTGTGTAGTCACAAGCACTGACAATAACTACTATTAGATTCATCTTCCTGTCCCTTTACCACTCCTCAGAAGGACTTTTGTACTAATAGCCAAATTTATCAAGCATTAATTTCTGCAAGGCATTGTTCTGACCATCTTAATTTATTTAATTTTCTCAATATTTCTGTGAGGTAAATACTATTTTATCCCCATTTTACAAATGATGAAACGATGTCATAAAAAGCCTACCTACTTTACTAAGGCCACTTAGAAAATGCTACAGCTGGGATTTAAATCCAAGTACCTTACTGTGTTATGTTAAATGATGATGTTTGGTCTAGATGAGCTTTAAAATGCTACAAACAGTAAAAAGAATAAAGTTCCAACTCTTCTAATCAGCTTTATAGCACTCCAAACCTTGACCTTCTCTTCCTCTCTTGACTTCCCACCTAATACCCTGAAATATAGAAACTCCACCTCTATTTTTCTCATACACATTACCAGGACTGACAATTTGCTCAAATGGCCTTCTCAACTGGAAAGCCCTCTGGCTCTTTCCACCTATTCAATTATACCTGGTTTCCAAAATTATATTAATAAGGCTTGTCTTTTCCCTGAAGTCTTTTATCCCTGGCTGCTATAGTTCATAATAATCTGGCTTTTATAATACATAATTTTATAATAATGAAGAAAAAAATTGGCCTTTAAACATCTACTCTATGATAGCTATAACAGAGAGCAATAAATATAAAATAATATGATACATAAAATAGATAAGTATATTTGAAGATAGGTCCAAACTGATTTAAAATATCTGTGTTCTATTTTTTATCACCTATATATGATCTTGTATTGAACTTCAATTTTCCATCTGTAACATGTATATAATACCCCCCTACACAGATGTTGTGTGTGTCTTATTATTTTACTGATATGAGAGGCTATATATACCTATATAGAGACATAGATACATATATACTCATATGCATGTCATGTTTTATATAGTAGATATAAATAAGTGTGTGTGTGTGTGTGTGTGTATCTATAGCTCTATATATCTTGTAATCAAGACAAAAACCAAGTTTTAACTCTGGATCTGCCATGTATAAGCCAAATGATCTTAGGCTACTCAATTTGTTGAGCCTCATTTCTCTTCTTAATAATGAAGAGAGCAGTCATGGATTAACAGATTACATGCTTGATATAACTCTAGGCTTCCTGGAAATACAGGCAGGGATGGACCATCACAACAGTCCTTAACTACTTCAGGCTCTGTTTACCACCAGATTTTGACTGAGGAAATCATGGATCCACTGTTCCCAATCTAAGGGCTCTGTTCACAGAGTCTAAAGGATCCAAATTATTCTAGAGTAAAAAATGTGTGCCTCTAATTAGTAAATGTGACTAAGTTTACCATCACAGGGCAATCCCAAAAAAAAAAACCTTCAATTCTTCAGGCATTGCCATATTTGTTTTTCTTTTTTTCCTACTTATTCCTGCTTTCTTTGCTACTTATTCTTCTCCCCACTCATAAGAAATCTGGAGTATGAATATAGAAGAGCAAGTGAGAACAGAGTTCCCAAAACTGGGTTCACATTGCTCAGCTGAGTTCAGCTCTTCTTGGTCTATTTCTCCACTAAGTCCAACAATCTTATCTTATTGCTCTACAAAGATGACTTACCTTAGGTTTTCTAAACAATTATTTCCCAAAGTCTTCAATCTTGCTATACTTCTTAATTATAATACAAAGTCATTATTTTACATTACTTGCTTGTATATATTCAGTTTACCCATGTGTAAAATAAGAATGATATTTCTTTGATTATATTTGAACTTCAGGTAAGGAAAAATCCCTAGAGAATAGGACTCTTGTTTTCATCATTCCATATTTCCAGCACCAGGATGGTCATACATACATAGTAGTTCTCAATGTTAGTTAAACAGAATTAAAATAAGCTAAAATATATAAAAGTTTATAACTTATAATCTCCTTAGCCTTAACAGGTTAATGACACTCTGAATTAACATAAATCTATGTTAATGACATTTGGAATTAACAATCACACTTTTTTTTTTTTACAACTAATGAATTAGAAAGGTAACTTTTTATGAATATAACAATAGTCAGAAGGAAAATAACATTTAACCTACAGAATAACTAAAATTAATTTTTATATTTGATGCAGGGAACCAGATATCTTTTTTCCAAAACTCATGGTAAGGTTAATATATTGGCTTAGATACAAGTTCCCCAAATTGTACTTATATTTTCTTTTTTTGTGTGCATTTTTTAATGTATTTCATTCTACTAAAAGACTCCTTAGTGAATTTTGAGGTAAAGAAATGATGTTGAGGCTGACAAAAACCTTCCAATGTTGACCTCCGATCACAGATGTTATGCTACTTAGTGCAGAAAGATCTTCTTTCAAAATATAATTAATTTTCTGTAGTGCTTCAAATAATATATTCAACTCCTCACTTTTAATTAAGATTCTTTTTCTTGCTCCAAGTTTAAATTATGTTCTGAAAGCAATTTTTGTCAATTGCTTTTTCATGTGAGAAATATAATTATGAACTAAATTTTGTTAGTGTCATATTCATACTTTTTAATAATAAAGTTGTGAATAAAAAATGAACAAAGATTCTTACACACGTTTAAAGCATCTCATGCTATCAGTAGAGTAGAACAATTCCAGAATATACTGATAATGCCTAAGTATCTTGGTTTTCCAAAAAACGAATATATTTCATATTCAAAATGTATAATTGGCAGAATTGATACCAGTGGGGCTCCTGCACAGCTGTTGTGGAAATAAATGTGTGATTTAGAAGTCTTACACAATTCACTATCCATTTTCATGATTTTTTTCTGCTTTTATGGAAATATTAGGTAAAAAAAATACAGACACACATCTAAGTGGTCTCCTATGTTCTAGGGCCTACCAAAATTTGTTCAGAATTGTAGGGGAAATCAGGGGAAATCACAGCACAGCTGTAGGGAGGGATTCCTAACCTCTCTAAGGCTAAATTTCCTCATCTGAAAATTGGGAACCACCACATATTTCTCATAGGTTTACAAAACACAAATGCATCATTATAGTCCTTGCATGTAGATGTTTGGTAAATGTTAATTCACTCCCCAACCTCCCAACTTCACCCACCGCCCTCGCAGTGGTTTGCAAAAGAAACACTTTTATAAAATGCCAGGGTGAGGAACTGGGAACTTTTGTAAATATCTGTTTATAGAGTTTATGTAGTCAGAATTTTAGATTTAGATTAGAATTCAGAGTATGAAGTGCTGTTAGAAGTTCTGGTGGAGTTGAGGTTAAATAAGTATTTATAAACAAAGTTTAGACATGAAGGAAGCTTGTAGATAATGTAGAGCCTTTGCATATTTTATCTCTCTTATTATATTAAGGCTAATGGTTTTAATTATTGGACTAATATATTTATCAATTAATTTTTTTATCCCCTTTGCTGTTTAAATATTCCAATATTTCTGGTGATGACGTTCTAAAAAAAAAAAAAAAAGACAATTTGATACTTGATTGATTAATGGCCAGTCAAGAGCCTCATGTCAGGATGAACTGACTTGACATTGGCCAATCAATGGACCTTAACTTTTTTTTTTCTTTTTTTATTGTAGAAATTTCTGTTCATATCTGCTTGTCAAAAAAATGTCTTTTCTATCGATGGAACTTGATTTATGCTCACTAGATACCTTGCAGTTCTTTACTTTTCCTCTTTTTCTATCCTAGGAACGTCTCTGAACCTCTTTGAATGCACCCTTATGGTGCTCATGACTCCCCAGAACTTCTACTAGAGAGATCTTCTCATGTAGAGGGTGGGCTGGCAGCCAAATCCACCTGGAATGGAATCTCTGCTCCTCCACTGAGTTAGTGCATAGTATCTGACTTGTTACTTAACATTAGAGCCTCAGTTTCTCCATATATCTCCAAAAGTGGGATAACACCTTCGAGGGATGCTGTGAGGATTCAATTAGAAAACGTATGAAAAACATCTGCACATAAGAAGTATTCTGCAAACAGTGGCTGCAATTTTAAGGACTGCTCTGGTTGATGTTCATGAAGTTCATCACCTAGGACTCTTGTGTGGGCGCTCACCGACAATTCCCCCATTGGGAATGCTAAGGTGAATGAGATTTAGGACATGTTGTCTCAGCTTTCCTACAAATATTTAGGTCCTTTACTGATATGCACAGTTTTTCATCAGTGTCAAACAATTAAAAAGAACAGAAAAGGATTCAGAATTCCTACCAAAAATGAGAAAGGACAGATATACATAGCTTGGCATTAGCTCCCCAATTCAGTATTTCCTTTGGAGTACAAGTTAAGGATTTACCATTTATGCATACAACTGGGTTGTGTTGAGCAGTAGGTAAAACTCTATCTTCATTCCAACACAGCCTGTGCAGATACTTGCTGATTTTGTTTGCATAAAAAGCAATATTCTTGAAACCTAGCTTTTAAGTAAGAAAGCTTAGAATAGGAACTGGGAAACTAACTGGAAATTGATCCTATTCTAAACATCTGATTTGCCTACTAAAGGCAGGTTCTGTGGGTACTTTTTAATTGAATCAATTATCAATAATACCTCACTTTTACCTTCTAATTACCATGAGTGAGAAACTCTACTGAATCTCCTGAATTTTGGCACTATGCTGTAAAGATTGCACTGAGCACTGATTTAGCCTCTTGTTAGCTAGATCTATTTGAGTGTCGACCCAGCACCATTCACATGCCTAAGTGACATTTATTAAAGTTCAACATTAGAAGATCCCATATTTCATGTTAAATATCTTATCGTAAAAATTACAATCACATTTTCACAATAATATACCTCATGCTTCAGAAGTCTTTATGTCACATCTCAACTCATTACACATTCCAAAGGAGGAGAGCAATTTAAAAGCTTTGTATTTCTCATTATGTTTATTTTCCCATCCACTTACTAAAACTGGACCATATTTCAGAGTTTCATGAATAGCGAAGGCAGATTTCAAGGAACATCAGACTTATGATGGCATCCTTAACTTGACATTCATAGAAAAATCTGAAACTACACGCATGGCTGGTTTTATCCAGAACTGCACTTAATTTAAACCCAGCTCTTTATTTTTCCCTGAAGTGTCTGCTGTATTTGATATATCTTCAGTTTCTATAAGCTGTTTACACCTGCTGAATAACAAGGGCATTCCATACCCAGAATAATTTAAGCCAATTTGATGAACTGATTTGAATAACGATAATATAAAGAAAAACAAGCCAGCAGAATCAGAAAACTACAGCATTTTAGAGTAAAAAGAACCATTTAATTCTCTACTCTCCCTCCCCTTAGTTCACAAGGTAAGGCTTTCGCCGAGGTCTTATAGTTAGTTAGTGGCAAAGTCTAATCCAGAACCAATTGCTCTTAATTCTTTGATGAGTGTTCTTTCCATAGTGCCATGTTGCCATATAAGTAGAGCCAAGGGTTAGTGCTATTCATCAAGCTCATGTGATGCTAAACTACAAAGTGTAAATAACTGACTCATGTACTAGATATTAGAATATCAGTAACCACAATTAGTATTCTTTTTTCATTCTTTTGGATAGATGCATTTGAACCAGAAATTGAATGTTCTACTACAAATTTACAGTCTTAAAGTCCCATAAGAACACCAGTATTCTTGCCATCTGCCCACTGCTTTCCTTCAACTACATAATCATCCAACAGCCTATGTCCTAGTCAGCAGACTTTGGAAACTTGAGTAGATCTAAACCTGACAGTCTTAATTCTTTTTATTCAGAAAGTGAAATGGCTTGCAATGAGATATGTTGACCTCTTGATATATAACTGGGTTACAATTTTGAAGTCTACAGGGAGCAGATTCTGGGCTCCATGGAAGATGAGTTACTTTCCACTGACCGTGATTACCGGCTTTTCTGGAGGTGGAGAAAAGGCTTTAAGCACTCCTCTCCGATTCTTCCCTAGGCCAGCTGCTGGAGCCACTGAAGCCCAAGGGTGCCTGCACCAACTGCTACTCCACCCATGGTCCACAAACCCAGGTTTCCTCTTATAAAAAGGAAAGAAAGAAATACAAACCAAAAGAGAGATTGGATCACAGCCATATACAAAAAAGTTGATCATATCAGGGCAAAGAGAATTTTATATGGTTTGGGAGATTAGTAAGGTTGTTCAATCTTGGTGTTTGTTGCTTATTTTGAGCCAGATGTGTTCCTTTATTCAAAAACTAGTGTCTAGTGGCATCATATGGATAAATCAACACAATCACTTCTAATGTTTCTTGACTTTCTATTTAAGCAACATTTCGAAGCCATTTCTCTCCTGTCAACCAACCCAATGAACGTTAATCTGATCAGGAAAGATGTATTCATTTTGTTCATTAGGAAAAAGAAAAAGGAAAATGTATCGTACTTTCATGTATATGATGTGAATCATATAGACCTTACTATTCTCAGTTATAAGGGGCAGAGTAAACCTAATACAGCTTTCTATATAAAGTAATAACACATTTTTAATACATATACCACTCAGGCATACATCTGAATAAGTAAAAGAGGAGAAAGAAGCCTTTCAAGTATTTGCTACTGCTCAGAAGCTTTTGAAATTTTTCTTTTGAGCTAGTTTTCTTTTTCTTTTTTTTTTTTTTGAGCTAGTTTTCTAGGGAAGTTTATAAAACTCTCAAGAAATTTAGTTTCATTTGTTTATAGATTTCCTTCTACCTTGGTCCACAATGCTAATAATAATACTTATTCTCTAATAACCCTATTCTAAACATTTAGCAACAAATACAATTAGCTGTTTTAAAACAAAATTCATTTTCAAAGAACAAAAAGCTGGCAACTTGATTCAGAAATAATTGCAAAAGAACATGATTCATATTCTAAAAGCAACTTTAAAAGGAGCTTCTAAATCGATGATTCTTATTTGAAGTAATAATGCTAAAGTTGAAACAGATATATGATATACATCTGTTGCTATATGTTGGTTTAAAATTCAGTTGGATCTGATATCTCCAGTTCTATGCCTGCATGTCTACCTATAATATAACCTACCATCCCAGCACATGAACCTATACTGCTTAAAGATATTAGGAGTACTTAATTATGTCTTGGTCACCATCAACTCACAGAATTTCATGTCATTGGAAGAATTTTTTTTAGTAAAATTCTTTCTTTCTTTTCTTACTACATGCTTAAAAGTATACTTTCTTGATTTTAGAAAGATTCATTCATACCCACAAAAACATATTGCCTTGTTGAATATTAACAAATATTTTTACAAGCTTTAAAAGTACTGATGTGTGCTTAAGAATTAAAATTCTTTTCCTCCATGCAGTATACTAGAAAATTCTGCTCTACTTTAAGACTTTTTTTTTAAATTCAAACTTTTTAATAAATATGTGTTCAGCGGCTTTCCACCACTAGTCCTCTCTGACCATTGTCTTATATGACTAGGGGAATGGGATGTTGACCCCTAGCATAGCTATACTCTTTGGCATGTTGGTAACTGCTGTTCTTAAAAGTTAACAGTTCCCATAATTCTTAAAGAGCCTGCTTCTATTTGCTTCTCCATGAAAGATAATTTAACATAACAGAAAATTTAAAATATATTATCAGAAATCTTAATTTTATTCTTGATATTGCTTCTTTTTAACATGACTTAGTTTATACTAACTTTAAGTGCTTAAATATGTAGAAACATCATTGTGAGTTATACCTCAATCAGCTCTTCAATAAAAGTAATTTCTTTCATATCTTAAATCTATGTTTTTCATTTTATTCATTTTTTATGGAATAGTTTTAGACCTTTGGTTTTATTGATTTTTGTCTTTTACTTGGTACATGCCGGTATTTCTTTTGGCTTCCAATAAATTTAAAATATTTCCTAATAAAACTATCTCACCAAATGAAAAAGTATGAACTTAGGAGAGAAGTTTAATTTTAACTACCTTCCATTTCATTTTGAAACTTTTAAAATTGGTTATTGAAGTTCTTCATGGCATCTAGTATAATGGGAAAAATCATCTAAAATTTATATCTGTGCTCATACCTGGCTTGAAAATTAATTTGTGTCTTTAATAAATATCAAGGATAGAAAAGACCAGAATTTCATCAGTAAACAAAAATGGTTATTTTTTTTTCTCATAGTTAAGAAGCATAGCCAATTTAACCATATTTGATTAGATTCAAGAGTTAACTATGTGCAACCTTTAGGTTCAGTAGAATATTAAAACCAAACCACTCTGTTGTTACTTTTTAAACACTTGAAAATTAATCCAATATTGTTCTGTATTAATTCCATTGAATTCTTTTATATACTTTTGAATCTATACTACCCAAAGAACAAAATATGGTGCCTTAACTTTGTATACTTAACATGTTACAGTGAAACAATCTTGTCTAATCTCTCAATAGATGCTACTAACTTAGTGCTTTTGAAATTGTCTTTTGTGTGCCATTAAGGTAATTGAAAATCGCATTTGATGGATGTTCTGAACTCTTTTGAGTCCTTTATCTGTATACATTTTTCCTAGTTAGTCTTTATCACATTCTAGATTATAACAGTAATATCTCATCATTATTTACCCATATCTCCTGAAGTTCTATTACATAAAAATCCTACATAGCCTGAAATCTAAGAGTTTTGTTTTTTTTTGTTTACAAACAAAAAAAAATTTGTTTACAGCATTTATTTTTTTAAAAATCAACTTTTACTTTAGGACACCAGGATCCTCTTAAGACTTTTATCTTCCAGTCCCAATAAATGATACAACTAGCAACTAAAAGACACTTATTAAGGTCCAAATTGAGGATTTTAGTGGATATAAATCATACAACTGGGTTATGTTTTAACGAAAATATCATGAATTAGTTCCTAGGGATCTTTCTCCCTAATTTAATTTTTAAGAATGAAGAACTGATCTAATGGAAGTTTCCATTTGCATATGCAGGAGTGTGTATGCTCATGTTCACCACATGCCCAACAATCCTATTTCTGTGACCAAGTCCTGCCTTCCATGACTAGAGACAGGACTTTGAAAAAATGTATCTTTCAAGAATTAGACTCTGAGATAAAGTTCTGGGAAAACAAAATGAAAAGACTAAATGCAGTCAACTGTTTATGGGGCAGGGAACAGACTGATGGGATTTCATATTATCTATAGTTAAGGTCCAGTAGAGACCTGGGATGACCACCTCCCTTTCCCACTTAGCTTGGAAATCAACCAGTAGTCAAATCCACATTCCTTTCGGAGAGAAGTACGGGAGCCAAGTTGGCTGCGACTGAATTTGGCTGAGTGTACAGGGGTGTGTGAGGGGAGGGTGTCTCTGGAACTCTCACCTCAGAACCCTCTCTTATTCACTAGACACCAAGGCAATCTAGCTTCAAGACTGTTCCTTTCCTCCCAGTCGTAGTTATTGGTGGTGGAGTAATGTGGTGGTAGTTCACAGAAGTACTCAGTTAGGTCTTGCCTTGTAAAAACAGCTAAGCCATCCTTACATAGTTACAAGTTGACTACATTTTTTTTTCATGCAGTTATCCAGGACCTATCCGGGTGCCATTAATAGATTACACAAGAGGCATACATATTAATGTATGTGTTTATAAGAGCAATAACATGCACTTGAGTAATATCCTTTCCTTTTATGGTGCTGGGTTCAAGAAAATCAATGAGAATTTTCTGACCCAAGAAAATATGTAACAAATGTTACTCCTTACTCAAGGTCAATAGATATGTTGGACACACATGTGAGTTTCTAAATAAAGCCAGGATTTTTCACAGGACTGACACATTTTTGTTGCATACTCCGAATATGTCTGAACATTTTATTAAAAGATATACTGAGTGAAGATGGTGGATTTTCCAGGCCCAATTCATCAGTATAAAAGTGATTATAGATAATATAAATCAGACTCATTTCTATCTTAGATGTGTCTTCACTTTTATGCAAAGTTAAGAGCATCTTTAGTGAGTAGTATTACTGGAATTGGCTATTAGGAGTGATGGCTACATATCCAAAGAATAATTCTTTGATTATAATATTTAAATTCATTGAATTTCTAATCATCTCCTTTATAAGATCTATTCAAGGACTTCTAATTGAATTTATGACCTTGTACTGAAATCATATCACAAAACTCTATGTTTACTCATATAAGCCTAGTTATTTTACCCTTATATTTATTTTTCCTTCATAGTATTTCTTTGGTACTCTAAAGAGAGATGACTTATTTAAGAAGTTAATTAACTAATACAAAATTTACTCCTATTATCTTCATATTTAATTAAGACTTCTTATTTATGTCATCGCCTTAGCAAGGACTACAAGTATTCCTGAATGTCAGCCTCTTATCTATTTCCCTCAGCTTTTAAACATAATAAAGTACCCAGATTCTTTATTCAGTATTTCAGATCTCCTTTCTTTCATGTCACAAAAGATAAATGCACATGGCTGCACTGACAACATCACAGCTTTGAGAATGCGTCCACCCGTTACCTTATAAATAGTTCAGTCACTTACTTTAATCCATCTTCTTCTGGCCATCACTCTAATGTCAAACTTATGAGTTTAAGAATGCACTTTTCTCAACTTCCAGTTTTAAAGCAAGGGCCCAAAAGTCTATTCACTTCACTAATACAAACGGACAGAGGTAGCATTTGGACTGACAACTTGTCAATCAGTATGCACTCTCATTTAAGAATGCATATAATGGGGACCTGACATTTTTATTTTGATGAACATTCAGTGTTAACAATGACACAAGTCTACCCCTCTTAAGGTGTGCATAGGTGAAAAGGGTTAGGGGTTGACTTTCCATTTTACCTCACTCTGTGTTATCAATATTTCAGTATAAGCATCCATGATCCATACCGTTTACATAGCTTTGGTAGTTCAGTATCCTCCCCCTGCAAATATATACACACATTTTTTTGTTTATTTATGCTAGCCAAGTTTTTCTTTCTTTAATAACTACTTTCCAGAGTCCATAACTCTGAGTTTATTAAAATTCAAAGCAGAACCAAAACAAAAAGAATACATACAACATCCAACATTTGAGTTTCTAGAGATTGTAAAATCTCTGGGGGTCAGGGAATGTGAAGGAAATGGATTTTGATATCTACTTAGGATCTAGGACCTGACTTGAAAAGTCCTTGAAATGTCCTAAAGTTAACAGAAGATTATTAAATAACATGAAACAAGTACTAAAAAGTTGATGTGTGAATTTTATCACTTGACCAAGTTCTCTCTTTTGAAGTAGCATCTGCTCATAATCAGAGATTGCTGTTTTGTGGACTCAATAAGAAATTTGTACTCAATACTCAATATTATCACTTTCTAACAGTTATAAAACATTTAGCTTAATTTTTCAATGCACAAGTTTCTTTTCACTCATGAGATCTCCCTGCTGCAAACCAGAGATGTTGGAAGCTACTGTGTAGATTCCATTTACAAAATATCTGTTTCAGCTAATAGATTTAATTTGCATTCTCCTGTCTCCCAGCATGGAGTTCAACCCCAATCATGATTCATTCTAAATCATCAACATTCTGGACTAGAATTAATATTTCTCAATATTAATGTAAGAACTAAGATAGGTTTTGTAACTTAAAAATCTCAAGTCTCTTCATCATAAACCACACAATGGCAGCTATAAGCTTTCTCATTTAAAAATTCCGTATCTCAAAGAAATTCCACATCAAATCAATTTTGTCCCAAAAGTCCACCATAAAAAAATCAATGAAATTTAACTTAAAAAATGGATATACAACTGATTATTTATTCTTGAACATAGGAAGACAAGAACATTGCCTGTTGTACTCACATGGCACTGTGCGGAGGTAGAGGTTGTCACGGATGATTTGCTGAAGTTCGTGGTCCACAGAACCCTTCTGAAACCGTAAGTTGAGGTAGTGACGAAGATCCTTATCAACAATTCCTCCTAGAATGATAAAGTTTCTTAATGAAGGTTGTCGGAAAATATTTTAAGTATGTAATGTGAGGGGCGCCTGGGTGGCTCAGTGGGTTAAAGCCTCTGTCTTCAGCTCAGGTCATGATTTCAGGGTCCTGGGTTCGAGCTCCACATCGGTCTCTCTGCTCAGTGAAGAGCCTGCTTCCCCCTCTCTCTCTGCCTGCCTCTCTGCCTACTTGTGATCTCTCTGTCAAATAAATAAATAAAATCTTAAAAAAAATGTTTTAAAAAAAAGTATGTAATTTGATTCTGTCATAAATATAGTCATGAACCCATTTAAAGATTTATTTATTTGAAAGAGAGAGAGAGAACACGGCATGGGGTAGGGGGAAGGACAGAGGGAGAAAAAGTCTTAAGCAGACCCCATGCTGAGCACAGAGCCTGAGGTTGAGCTCAATCCCTCCACCTACGATTATCACCTGAGCCAAAACCAACAGTTGAGTCCTCAACCAACTGCACCACCCAGGCGTCCCTCATGAACCCGTTTAAACCTTTACCTCCATAATAATAAAAACATTTACTGAGATAATAATTGTCAGTGTTTTACAATGCATTCCTTAATTATTATTTTTCATTTAGAATGAAGTCTATATTATGGCAAAAGATATGTGTTACTCCTGAAATAATGGTGAAATGTCATAGTCTATCTCATTGCATGGCTGAAAAAGACCACCCCCCACCTCCATTGTCCCTTTCTCCCCAGCCTCTGGCAGGCATCATTCTATTTCTCATCTATATGAATTTGACTACTCTAGGTATATCATTTAAGTGGAAACATAATATTTGCCCTTTAGTGACTGGCTTAATTTAATTAGTATGTCTTCAAGGTTTGAGAAGATTTTTAAGTTATCCCAAGTCACTATGTATTTAGATAAGTAGGATGATAAGAAAAGTTAAAAGAAAAAAAAACCTTATACAAATATTAATACTTTCTCCCTTTATATAATAAATCAAAATAATTTTCTATGTGCAGATATTTTTAACTCGAGACAAGGTTTGGAAAAATTTAGATATTTTTCTTATCATTTCTTATCATTGTTTTTTTATTATTATTGTTATTACTACAGAAATAATTTTAAGCTTATTTGCCATTATAATCTAATGGCGTATAGATTAGGTTATAGGTGAGAAAACTCTGTGGATCTATCAGACTTATTTCATATTTAAAGATAATTATTCTAAGTTATTATTTTATTTTTTATTAAGTAGGCTCCATGCCTAGTGTGGAGACCAGTGCAGGGCTTGAACTCACAACCCTCAGATCAAAAGGTGAGCTGATATTAAGAGTTGGATGCTTAACCTACTGAGCCACCTACATGCCCCTAATGATGTTAAATTATGAAGATTTATCTGAGACCCTTCTTATTCTTCTGCTTAAAATAAATCAAAATACCTACAAAAATATAAATAAAAATTTCTGAAATGGTTATCCTTTTTTTTTTTCTTTTAGAGAGGGAGAGAGGGAGAGAATGAGAGGGGAGGTCAGAGGGAGAAGCAGGTTCCCCACAGAGCAGGGAGCCCGATGCGGGACTTGATCCCGGGACTCCAGGATCATGACCTGAGCTGAAGGCAGTCCCAACCAACTGAGCCACCCAGGTGCCCCGAAACAGTTATCCTTTATCTTTTCAAACATATTAAGTAACCGAGCCAACACAAAAAATTATACACTAGGAAATCTGTAATAATCACATAAATCACAGTCTCTTCAAGTCCTTTTGAATCCCAAAATTATAATCATTAGTGTATTTGCATCACCATGACCATGCAAAATAGCATTCTGTGGGTGTGCACGTATGCAACACAAACACCTCTTACACAAACAGTAAATATATCTGCAAACTACATATTGCCACATTTTTGAAGTTTCTGACTCCATTGTTTCAGTTGCCTCTTAACCTGTTGGTAGAGCCTCAGTAAGATCCATAAGAAACAATATTTTTAACTGAATTGACTATCAAAATTCTTACTCTCCAAACACCGTTTCTCATATATTTGAGCAAATAATCACAATCTATTTTTCTTCCACCCAATATGATGGTTGAAAACAAATGACATCAAACTAAAACATACTGCTTATTGAGCTCACATAAATACTACATCCAGAATGCTTGCACATACAATTTTCCGAATTCAAAACAATTTCCTTAGTCAAAGAAGCAGAGGAATCAGATATGAAAGTCCCTTATCAACAATTGCCTATTATTTATACCTCCAAACATCCTGCATTTCCATATGTCTTGGACCTCCTGACATCCCTCTGAAGCAGTTAACCTTTAGAAATCCTGAAATTCTGTTTCTCTTCCTTGGTCTTGTCTGGTCAAGAGATCATGTCTATCCTTGCTGCTTCATTACAGCCACAGAGCAAGCATCATGCCTGCCTGTTCCCAGCTGTCATTTCCGCAGAGTTCTAAGTGTCCAGGTCCTTCAGCAACTGCACTCCAGCTTTCTTCTCTTTTTCTCTCTAATATATGGGACATGCCGAGTGATGAGATGCTTTCTGGCAGTCCGAGAAAATGCTAACTATAGAAGAACAGATGCAGTCTGTCCACTAAAGTAAGCTCAAATCACTCACCTAATGTAACATGGATAAGCTCACATTTTATAGTCCAGGGTGATTCTTGTCCCTGACAAGATTCTTGATTCTTGTCAATTATCAATTATCAATTGAAACCATTTTTTTTTTTTTTACTACAAAGACACTACATTAGCCCTTTCAAAAGTTGCCCTATTTAAGAAAACAACAACAAAAGCCTGTCTGTTCATTCGGTGGGTATTTCCCCCCCATGGAATTATCTGCTGAAGTTTCTGAGAAATATTTAAAAATTTATTCCACTAATTAAAATGAAAGACATAAATGATCACAATTATTTTGGAAGGACTTCTCTTGCCTCATATTTCACAAATCTTTACTTTTCTTCAAGCTATATCATAGCATCTTCCAAATAAGGCAACTTTATTTATCCTTGTTATGGTGAATTCTGCTACTTGCCTATCAGTATTCTTTCCTCTATTCTTTTTCTTATTACGAAAACTTAGTTTCAGGCCCAAACATGCTCTGCTCTAGGACATGAATCACAGTGGTGTGAAATGGTCTTAAGATCTTGTTCCTCACTTTCCTACCTGTCCTTTCAGTCTGCCATTGAGACCTCTCACAGAAGGACAGTATTTCTTATTCACTGAACTAGACCGGATATCTGACATGCCACAGTCACATTCTGACCACAAAGTGACATGCACAAGGGAAAAATCGAATATGCTTAGGAGATAGGAGTAGAGGTTAGAAACAACCTGGGTCCCTGACGGCTTCGATGACCAGCTAAAATAATATCAGAAACTACATAACAAGATTTCTTGTTATATGAGAAAAAGTATATTTTTCTAAAACTATTATGGTTTTTTGTTATCTGCAACTCTACATAATCCAAGTCGATACATGTGCATGTATAGAACTATTTTATATATATATATGTTTATAGAGTATGCATACACACAGAGACACACACAGACACACACACCTAAAGGCACATTTTTCTTTAATTAGCAATTTAAATTAGAGAAGAATTAAGCAACAGGTAGTGGGCCATAACTGAGCTGAAAAATAGCTCCTAGGTCTCAAGACTACTTGATTTCAGGCATTTTAGTTAACATTTTAAAGAATTCCACATGGGGGCACCTGGGTGGCTCAGTTGGTTGAGCGACTGCCTTCGGCTCGGGTCATGATCCCAGAGTCCCGGAATCGAGTCCCACATTGGGCTCCCAGCTCCGCGGGGAGTCTGCTTCTCCCTCTGACTTTCTCCCCTCTCATGCTCTCTCTCGCTCTCAGATAAATAAATGAAATCTTTAAAAATAAATAAATAAAGTCCTTTAAAAAAAAAAAATTCCACATGGTGAAGTGTTCAAGCAATGCTATCTATTATTAACATAACTGAATAATCTGCTACATTATTTGCTATAGTTATAATTTTTGGTTGTGTTGTTTTCTTCTGTCTGTGCCATTTCTGTTTGTCACTTGTAGTGATACCCAGATTTGCTGGCTTATCAGATGCTGACCCCAATCATTCCATCAAGCAGAGCACTTGCCACTGCCAATGCCTTAGCCACTGTACTCTGCCCTTAAAAACTCCAGGGGTTCATACTATTATATCTTAAAAATTATGAGCTACTTCATTTAACTGTGAATTTTTATCCTTTTATTTTACAAAATAAAACAATTAAAAGATATAATACCTTCTCAAAACACATATTTGTCCCTGAGAGATCTGGGAAGGATTTGAAGCCAATGATTCTGCTTCTAAAGATCATGTACTTAACTTTCATAATCTATAGCCTGAAGACCAAACTCCTGAGTCTAAATAAGTCAAGTTTTTTCTCAACATGATCCCAAACAAGCTTTTCAGCCTGACATCAAAGGACAACTTAAGAACTCCCAAGACAGAACTTGATTCAAACTCTTCATATTGCAGATGAAGAAAGCGAATCTCTCACAAATGATCGAACATGGGGTTCAGAGCAAAAATGGGAGGAGGACTGGGAGAATCATCAGAGAAGCAACTCCCATTAATTTTGTGGGAGAAAACTCTAACTGTTATCACTTGAAAATGGTCTGCATCTCTATGATTTCCACAGTTTTCAGAAATGTCCCCAGTACAACTGCTTTGTCCCCTTTACTACTTGAATGCCCAGATTGAGGAAGCTACGGAAGAAGAGGCTACTCGGCTCAGGTAGACAGAAACTCCTTGGCATATTTCCTAAGACAAACTGCTAGTCCTAAGCCTTGGAGCTAAAGCCAGTTGCTCTTCTAAGGCTGAGGAAGAACTACACCAGGCTCTGCAATGCTTGTGCCTGGGGTCTGATTGCTACTACCTCACAAGGGTGACCCCATCCCTCATTAGTGGGCAATGCTTTTAGCTCAAACTTTCTCTTCTCTTGAGTCCAATGCTTCTGCAATCAGTTTACACCTTATAAGCTTAATGTAAAGTGAGAATAGTAATTTACTGATTGGGATGGTGCGGGGGACATAGAAAGAGGAAGATGAAGATGACCAGCAAGTCCAAGTCTGGCTCATTCTGAAGTCATCTATTCAGCCTAGGCTTCAGCCAATCAGGCTACTTGAACATTCTTGATCTTAGTTGTTTTTTCCTTCTCTTTACCTCAGTTTTTTTTCCCCATTCATACTCCACAAGATGCTGGAGTGAGCATTTGATTTTTGTGTTTCTTTGTGTTTTATATTTTGTACTGATCTTTGTGCTTTATGTTGTACTAATTTCTTTTGGTAACAGCACTTTAATTTCTTTTTTTGAGTGGCTATATCTCTCTCATTCTGTATAAATATGATTAGACTCTTAGTCAATCTGCTTTGCTTTTGCTTAGCCAATTAAAGTTTCTCTTCCAGGAATTGGTCTTATAAGTGGAGGGACCCACGAATGTGAATGCACGTGAGTCCATCCTGAAAGTGGCACCTTGAAGAATCTATCCTTCTTATTTGCCTCCTAGACACATAAAACTACCCTTTTTTTTCGAACCAGCTTTGTTAAATTTCCCTTTGTTGTTTGCAGCTAAAGAAACTTCATAGATAATAATGCCTTCCTTTTGAAATTCCCAGTTGAATATGCATCCTTCAGCTTAAAATTATCCTTCCCTTGGCTTTCCTTGTGATCTTTTGGCCTTCATCCTCCTCTGAAGTTCTATATCCTGGCCACCTTTCCTAAGCATTCTGCACATTCTAACAGGCCATACAATGATAAGTGGATCTACTTTATGTTGTATATTAAACTGTAAGCTCTCCAGGACAGGGAGTTCTCTAGTCATTTTATATCTTCCCTCCTCTCCTCACTTCAATCTCTAAAGTAATGCCTTCTAGATATATGAGGCCCCATAATGTTTGCTGAATAAATAAATCACAAAGACTGTAGTGGAAAGAATGCCAGATTGGGGATTAGGAAACTTAGTTTCAATTGCTACTCCAAGACCTAATTCATTGAGTGGCCTTTCATTTCTGGGTCTCATTTTTCTCACCTGTAAAAGGTGGGTGTTTTATCATTTAAGGCTTCTCGAACAGAATACCATTTTACTGAGTGGCTTAAACAACAGGTATTTATTTTTTACAGTTCTGGATACTAAGTCCGAGATTAAGAAGCACTGGTGAGGGCACTCTTCCTGGTCTTCAAGTGACCATCTTCTCCTTGTATCCTCACATGACTGAGAGAGAAATCATCTCTCTAAAGTTTCTTACAAAGTTACTTGACTCATTATGAGAGCTCCGCCCTTATAACCTAACTACTTCTCAAAGGCCCCACTTCCAAATATCATCACGTTGGAGGTTAGGATTTCAACATGTGATTTTTGGAGGAGCAAACATTCAGTCCATAATAGTATGTGTAGAACCAAATAAGGTCTCCACTAGATTTCAATTCTATGCTTCCATATAAAATGTTTATCAAGTGCATTTTAGAGTTTGGGTTTTTTGGGTTGGTTTTTTTTTTTTTTTTGGTCATCAGATAATCACATTAATTTCATTAAATATTTATAATAACAGACCATAAGTTATCCCTAGTCAATAAGAAACAAACTCATGGATAATCTCCCTAGGATACTGTTTTTTATTTTCTGAATTGTCCAGGAAGGTAAGAACATCAACAGACAATTGATTTCACACATTGTCTTTGTCAAATAAGTGGTAAAATAACCAAGCAAAGCAGTCTATAAGAAACTGGAAGAAGAAAAGGTTCTATCCATAACTCTTAAGATGTGCCCGTGACTAATTATAAATTTATTTTATCTCACTTTTTTGGGTGGTGAGGAAGTCGAGGAATAGACAGTAGGAAATGATTACAAGGCTATGTTGCTAAGTTCCTTTTTTAAAAATAGTTTCCGCTTGGGTTACCGCAAAAATGGAGAAATAAATCACAAGAAAGTTGATTGATTCTGTGAAGATCCACAGCCACAAAATAGGTGACAGACATATCTAATCCAGTCTACCGGAGCAGGCTCCATCCCCTTTTTAGGTGGAAAATTTTATCTTTGGTTTCTGATGATCTAGAGGCCCATCTCATTTTCAGGAGCTAGAGAACTGCACCAAATCACTGGGTGCATTTGATCTATACTGGCCATTCTATAAATTGTGAGCCAGTAAAACTGTTCTTTAACCAATAATTCTCCTTTGCCTATTTTAAATAGGACCTCACATAGAAGACCCATGGTAAGTCAGTATAGATGAATTAATCTGGTTAATTGCTTTTCCATAGCTGGAAACATTAGGTATATGAAAATTTGTATCCCTTCCATATTTTACTCATAATATTAGAGAGTACAGTCAATCCTTTTTATCATGCCTTAATATCTTTGTGTGTTTTCTTCAAACTTTTAGTAGTATCACATATTTTGTATAAGAAATGTAATAATAAAAGAGTCAACAAAATATATTAAGCAGTTGCACATCATTAGGAGATTGAAAACTAGGGAGAATAATTGCTGTTTCAGAGAAAATGACAGAGATAAATGTAAGTGGTTTATAATATTCTCCAGCTCTATTGAAAATGGCTTTTTATCATTTCCTTCCCCCTACTACTGCACAGATGGGATATTACTATTGAGTTTCATTTTTCATTGTTAGCCTTGGTCTCAAAGTAAATGTTAGAGTTGTTCTTATAGTCATGATTATAGGTTCCCATAGAGAAGAAGAAATGAATACTTGGTACATATCTGGCATTGTGCTAAATGCTGTACAAGCATTACCCCAAATTTTACAATCAAGAAATGTAAAGGACAGGCACAAAGTTGAAAACAAACTCATGTGTATCTAAATTTTCTATAATATTTCAAGGTGACTAATTCAGTGCAGGACCAGGATATTTCCTATTAATTTCTTGGGCTCACTTAACTCTTAAACATTAGATGTTCTTTATAAAAAGCAGGATGTCACAACAAATTAAACATAATGTAAGATAAAAAGACATATGGCCAAAAAGTAATCTGACCTGAATTCAATCTATTTTTTTAATCAGAGATTATATCACTATAAGCTTTAAAGGGAAAAAACAATCTATTAGAATGGTTATGAATGGATTTGAAATCTTTAATTAAAGATTTATAAACTGCAACACTCTAAGAGTTTTATGTAAAATTACTAAGGTCAAAGAAAGAATTGTCTAAAATATCTACATAATTCACCAGGAAATTCTTTCTTCACTTGGGGTCTTGGTTTATTGCTTTTTAAACTATTTGCCCAAGTTTAAGCGTAAATTTTTAAAAATGTAATAATAAAAATATCACAATTTTTTTTTTGGACAATCCAAGCATTTACCCACACTAATTTTTAAAAGCATAAAACAAATTGCTTATACTAGGTATGCCCGAAACACACTCACTTATTAAAAGTGAACATGTGAATGGTATTCAAACAATGAATGGCCAAACTTACTTCATTTTATATTAGCAAACTATTATCCTCAAGTCAAATGAAAAATTATATTTTTAAAGAGGTGATATTATGAGTAAAATTGATGAGTTTTATCAGGAATAGATTTGTAAACATGTAACATTGTCTCATGTTTTCAGAACTATAAAACAAGGTCAGTCCTCTCCTTTAATTTTTTGCTAACCTGCTGCAACTTAAAACTCCCAGATGATTGGTACAATAGATGGTCTACTCCAAATAAATGTCTTAATGCTGGAAAGTATCATAACATGGACCACATTGCCCAAACTGACTTAAAAACAAACAAAAACCCACAGCTTTATTTATGAGCCCATTTTACTGTGACAATACAAAGATATTCCCTGACAAAACTGGTTCCAAAGAACAGACTAATATATCCTCTATAGGCTGTGTCATGATGGACCAGGACTAATGAAGTTTTAAGAATTCTAGGCACATGATTTGAATTGCTACAGGCTGACTTTGAATAATGAGGAATGTGTTCCAAAAGTTTATTTGGAATGCAGGATGTTTTTTTTTTCCCCATAGAAATAATGTAGCCTATTATAATTATGTCTTTGGCCCATCTATAAATCTTTTAAATTAATTAGGCACCTGAATTACATTATTCATGGTATATTGGAAACACATAATTGTTACAATTGCCATGTGTAACAATGCTTTCTGGGAGGTGGGGGCAGGGGGATAAGAGTTATAGTTCCAAGTTAGGCTGACGGGTTCTAAAAATTCAAAACACATCTTTCAAGGAGAATTTGAATGGGACACTCAGCTCCAGGACTCTGGTAGGGATTCTTGCTGATATCCTTAGAGATTCCTCAGGGCAATGATGGGTTAGGAATAGGTAGAGGAGGGAGGATCCTATTGCGAGGACAATTGCATATATCCTTGTAAAAATGCTTATGGGACCATGAGTATCCGGCTGATGTATTTCCTCACAGTCCTGCTCAGCCCTTCTTTTTCTTTGGAGTTGCTCAGCCTGCAGTTTAGTATGAGGTCCTGCTGGCCTCCATTCGTGTTGCCATCATCTTTCTATTTGATCTGATTTCATTATAAAATAGGCTGTAATCTCTTTCCCTATTTTCTATTTTAGAGACAAATACAAATTCATTTTGAAATATCCTGGGCATTCTTAAAAATTATTTCGCCTCAGATCATGATCTCAGGGTTGTGAGATCGAGCCACTTATCGGGCTCCATGCTAGGTGTGGAGCCTGCTTAAGATTCTCTCCCTCTATTCCTCCTCCCTCTAAAAAAACCCTTTATTATTCATAAAATTATGAAAAAAGATCTGAAATGCCTTTCCTCACAAAATTTGTAAGCCCCTAGCCATTTATCTACCTACCCCCCTCCCCTGTGTAATACATAAGGATTGTGTACATAGTATACATTATAAACATAGTATAGACCCTGCAGGAAGGACAAGGTCAGTGTATAATAGCAGAAAATTAATGGTTACAAAGCCTGGAAACTATTTTCAGATTGCAGAAGAATCTAAGCTCAACTAACTCAGTTAAACATGTCATTCGAGGAATAGGACGTGTGCACTTGTGTGCATGCATGCATAGATGTGTGTTAGGGAAGCAGAAGTGGGTGGAAAATAAGAAGTAAGAAAATAGCTATTGGGGGCTATGAGGATGGAGGCAGAGTAAGGAAGGACATAGAGGGAAGATTTCATTATCATTCTTGTGCCCCTAGGTTGTTATTACTTTCACCACTGAAAGCCAAGGCCCTGATCTGACTCGGGAGAGAAATGAGAAGCAGGAGCTGGGTTTGAGAGGCTGAACGCAAATGATATCTGAGATTGTAGTGGAAAGGGAAGTGGGAGGAAACAAAACTCTCAAGCAGTGGAAGGTGGAAGAGAAAACCATGCCTGTTGCCAAATGGCCAACATCACTGTACCCCCCTGAAGAAGCTGAAAGAGAAGTATATGAATCAAGCAAGAAGTAGAGTCAAAGACCCTGAAAGGGAGTTGTATTATAATGGACTTTTACTGAATTATAAAATTAGTTCCTCCAACTAGAGTTTTAGGGGCTATTTATACACTTGTCAGGCATAGTGCTATAGATCAGTAAATTCAATTATCCATACCTGAAGGCTATCAATTAAAATTTCCTAAAAATTCATTTTTAGACAACTGGGACTGTATTGCCTGTAGAATTATGGGGAAGACTGAGCCAGCAATAGGAAAGAAGAAAGAACGTACAATTAACCAAAGTCATTCTTGATTGCTTTTCATCCCGATTACATATAAAATTGTGCATGATTTTTTAACTGATAAAAAGATATTCAGAGGTTGCCATATTAAGCAGACCCAGCTCATGACTTGAATTGTTTGCAATAAAAACCTCCTGAAAATATTTCTTTGAAGTAAACTTCCATTTTCACTAAAGTATCATTATTTATTCTTAGCAATTTTTTATGTAAATGTTATGTGACTGTTTACCTAAAAATATATTTTGAAATCAAGAAAAAAAATGTAGAGGCTGTAAACTTCATTGAAAATTAGTTTTACTGCTTTAGGAAAGAAAGGACAGCAGAGGAGAATTTAAAAAAAAATCTGATAAGGGAGGAAACACATATATGCTACCTGATTTCACATTCGGGGTGTTATTAAAGGGGTGGTTGTATTAAAAGACCCTAAAGGTAAGTACTTTTTGTAGCTAGGCCCAAGAAACAGAAAAAATTTTATGCCACCCACTATTTATCACAGAGCATCACCATTATATTATGAAAATCAGAGGATAGTAGGGATAAATGTTGTTATTCTTCATTTGCAACAAAATTCATTTTCCTCCCTTGTGCAATTTTTATTCTTTAAACCCTAGCACAATGTCTTATAATTGATTTGTACTCAAATATTAGTTGAATTACATTCCTGCTCAATTGATGACTTAAATGATTTTCCTAGAATTAACAAATGTTCCAAATATATGAATGCAACAATACATAGCCAGTATGATTTACAGAAGTTCAGAATTCTTCCTGTCATAAAAGAGGGATTTATCATTACTATAGATTTCTTTTTTGGACTGATACTATGAGCTATTTGTTAGGTCATAAAAGTGGCTTTTATTTAGTTAACCCTGTGGTGTAGATATCTCATTTGAATGAAAGTTTACTTTCTTTTGTCAAATAATCATCTCTATAATTTAAGAGAAATAATTTTGTCTTGAAAGTAAGGCTAAAGGGGGAGCAAGATGGTGGAGACTGAGGAGATAATATCTCAGGAGACTGAGACATTATCAGATCCCAGAATTGCAGCTGGATTGTTATTAAACCATTCTAAACACCTACAAACTCAATAGGAGATAGAAGAGAAGGAAAACAGCAATTCTAGGAACAGAAAATCCACCACTTTCCGGAAGGTAGGACTTGTGGAGAAGTGAATCCAAAGCGACGGGAAGATAGACCATGGAGGGGAGGGGCTGGCTCCCAGCAGCCGCAGAACAGCGGAGCACAAAATTGGAATGTTTAGAAGTCTGCTCCGTTGAGGGACATCATTCCAGAAGCTAAGTGGGGGGGGTGGAGCCCTCGCTGGGACAGTGTGGTCTCAGGACCTGCAGGGATACAAAAAGACTGGGAGTGTCTGAGTGTGGCAGAGCCCCCAATTATCAGAGTTGGGAAACCAACAGCAGAGACGGAGCAGAGCTGTGGGCTCTCAGCTTGGGCTTACCTTAAACTGAAATCCAAGGTACGATTGGGACACTGCTCTTCAAGCAGGGATGCCACAAGGAGTAGCTCTGGAGAGACCCCTTCCTTCCTCCTTTGGCAGGAGGGGCATGGGAGCGTGCTGCAGGAATCTGCTGGGTTTGGAGACTCCAAGCGGGGCCGTGTGCCAGAGACAGAAACGCTCTGTTAAAGGCCGGCTGAGCTCAGAGTGCGCCGGAGACCAGGGAGACAGGAGTGACTAACTGCTTTTCTCTGGTGGCGCGCTGAGGAGTGGGGCCCTGAGCTCTCCTCTCCTCCGGGACTGGGAGGCCGCCATTTTCATTCCCGGCCTCCAGAGCAGTACGGAAAGCGTTCAGGGAAAAAAGCTCCCGGGAGCGAACTCGAGCAGATTACTCAGCCGGGCCCCTGGCGAGGGCGGTGCAATTCCGCCTCAGGCAAAGACATTTGAAAATCACAACAGGCCCCTTCCCCAGAAGATCAGCCAGAATATTCAGCCAAGACCAAGTTGACTGATCAATGAGAATTATGGAATTTCAGAGTTAGGAAAAAGCAACACATAGAATTCATGGCTTTTTTCTCATGATCCTTTAGTCTTTCAGAGTTAATTTTTTTAAATTTTATATTTTGTCTTATTCTATTTTTTTACCTTATTTTTCCTCTTTCTTATTTTAACTTTTTAAACTAGTATCCTATCAATACCTTTTAAAAGTCTTTTCTAATTTTCACGGTTATATACATATTTCATCCCCTCATTGTATTTAACTTTATTTTTTGTATACATATAGGGTTTTTTTTCTTTAAAATTTTGGGGTACAATTTCTTCTAATAGATCAAAATATACCCTAAATCTAGCACACGGCTTTGTTCCAGTCTCCAGCCTGATCACATCCTTTCCCCTTTTTTCTTTTTCTTTTTTCAGCCAACTTCTTATCTTATCAATTCCTTTTTTAGAATCTTTTTTAATTTTCATCTTTCCACTCATATTCCTTCATAGTGTTTACCTTTATTTTTGTATATTTAACTTTTTCTTTCTTTAAAATCTTTAAAATTTTGGGAGGTAGTTTCTTCTAACAGATCAAAAAATACCCAAAATCAAGTGTGGGGCTCTATTCAAATCACAAGTCTAATATATATATATATACATATATAATATATATGTATATATATATATATATTTTCCTCTCTTTTTTCTTCTTCTTCTTCTTCCACCCCCCCCCCCTTTCTTCAACCCTCAGTTTCAGCCCTCATCAGATTTGCTTAGTGTATATTTTTCTGGGGTTGTTGCTAACCTTTTAGTATTTTGTTCTCTCATTCATCTATTCTCATCTACATAAAATGACAAGGTGGAAAAACTCACCACAAAAAAAGAAGATTAATAAACCCCTGGTCAGACTTATCAAAAAGAAAAGAGAAAGGACCCAAATTAATAAAATCATGAATGAAAGAGGAGAGATCACAACCAACACCCAAGAAATATAAACAATTATAAGAACATATTATGAGCAACTATACACCAGCAAATTAGACAATCTGGAAGAAATGGATGCATTCCTAGAGACATATAAACTACCAAAACTGAACCAGGAAGAAATAGAAAACCTGAACAGACCCATAACAGTAAGGAGATTGAAGCAGTCATCAAAAATCTCTGAAAAAACAAGAGCCCAGGGCCAGATGACTTCCCAGGGGGATTCTACCAAACATTTAAAGAAGAATTAATACCCACTCTCCTGAAATTGTTCCAAAAAATAGAAATGGAAGGGAAACTTCCAAACTCATTTTATGAGGCCAGCATTACCTTGATCCCAAAACCAGACAAAGACCCCATCAGAAAGGAGAATTACCGACCAATATCCTTGATGAACACAGATGCAAAAATTCTCACCAAAATACTGGCCAATAGGATCCAACAGCACATTAAAAGGATTATTCACCATGACAAGGAGGGATTTATTCCTGAGCTGCAAGGTTAGTTCAACATCCACAAATCAATCAATGTGATACAATACCTTAATAAAAGAAAGAACAAGAACCATATGATACTCTCAATTGATGCTGAAAAAGCATTTGACAAAGTACAACATCCTTTCTTGATCAAAACACTTCACACTGTAGGCATAGAGGGTACATTCCTCAATATCATCAAAGCGTTCTATGAAAAACCCACAGTGAATATCATTCTCAATGGGGAAAAGCTGAGAGCTTTTCCCCTGAGATCAGGAACATGGCAGGATGTCCACTATCTTCACTGCTATTCAACATAGAGGTCTTAGCCTCAGCAATCAGACAACAAAAAGAAACAAAACGCATCCAAACTGGCAAAGAAGAAGTCAAACTTTCACTCTTTGCAGATGATACGATACTTTACGTGGAAAACCCAAAAGACTCCACTCCAAAACGGCTAGAACTCATACAGGAATTAAATCAAGTGTCAGGATATAAAATTAATGCACAGAAATCAGTTGCATTTCTATACACCAACAGCAAGACAGAAGAAAGAGAAATTAAGGAGTTGGTTCCATTTACAATTGCACCCAAAACCATAAGATACCTAGGAATAAATCTAACCAAAGAGGCAGAAAGAAATTTGTACTCAGAAAACTATAAAGTACTCATGAAAGAAATTGAGGAAGATACAAAGAAATGGAAAAATGTTCCATCCTCATGGATTGGAAGAACAAATGTTGTGAAAATGTCTATGCTACCTAAAGCAATCTATACATTTAATGCAATCCCTATCAAAATACCATCAATTTGTTTCAAAGAAATGGAACAAACAATCCTAAAATTTATATGGAACCAGAAAAGACCATAAATAGCTAGAGGAATATTGAAAAGGAAAACCAAAGTTGGTGGCATCACAATTCCAGACTTCAAGCTCTATTACAAAGCTGTAATCATCAAGACAGTGTGGTACTGGCACCGAAACATAGATCAATGGAAGAGAATAGAGAGCCCCAAAATGGACCTTTAATTCTATGGTCAACTAATCTTTGACAAAGCAGGAAAGAATATTCAATGGAAAAAAGACAGTTCTTCAACAAATGGTGTTGGGAAAATTGGACAGCCACATGCAGAAGAACGAAAATGGACCATTTCCTTACACCACACACAAAAATAGACTCAAAATGGATAAAAGACCTCAATGTGAGACAGGAATCCATCAAAATCCTTGAGGAGAACACAGGCAGCAACCTCTTCGTCGTGAGCCGCAGCAACTTCTTCCTAGAAACATCACCAAAGTCAAGGGAAGCCAGGGCAAAAATGAACTATTGGGACTTCATCAAGATCAAAAGCTTTTGCACAGCAGGAAACAGTCAACAAAACCAAAGACAACTGACAGAATGGGAGAAGATATTTGCAAATGACATAGCAGATAAAGGGCTGGTATCCAAAATCTATAAAGATCTTCTCAAACTCAACACCCAAAGAACAAATAATCCAATCAAGAAATGTGCAGAAGATATGAACAGACATTTCTGCAAAGAAGACATCCAAATGGCCAACAGACACATGAAAAAATGCTCAACATCACTGCGCATCAGAGAAATACAAATCAAAACCACAGTGAGATACCACCTCACACCAGTCAGAATGCCTAAAATTAACAAGTTAGGAAATGACAGATGTTGGCGAGGACGTGGAGAAAGGGGAACCCTCC
>CM052806.1:18034212-18103895 GCA_028533885.1 Nasua narica
AGGGGGGATATGAAACAAGATAGGATCAGGAAGAAGACAAACCATAAGAGACTCCTAAATTCACGAAACAAACTGAGGGTTTCTGGGGAGTAGGGGGAGTAGGGATAGGGTGGCTAGGTTATGGACATTGGGGAGGGTATGTGCCTTGGTAAGTGCTGTGAAATGTGTTAGCCTGATGATTCACAGACATGTACCCCTGGGGCAAATAATACAATATATGTTAATAAAAAATAATAAAATAAAATAATAAAATAAAAAACAAAAAAAAGGAAAGTAAGCATAAAAAACAAACATATTTTGTAGTATGTTTATTTTATGGTTCAGGAAGTATGTGACCAAGAATCCTTAATATTATCCAGGAAAATATTAATGTTGATCACTCAGCCACATACCTTTATTATATACTCCTTAAAAGCATACCACAGCAAAGAAAGACAATGATTTTAAGTCTCCATTCTGCATAATAATTTTTAAAAAACAGTACAATGATTTTTAGTTTGTGGTGAGTAATACTTTTTTAAGATTTATTTGAGAAAGAGAGAGTGTGTGCAGGTACATTGCAGGGGTGGGAGTGCAGAGGGAGAGAATCTCAAGCAGACTCCCCGGTGAACAGGGAACCTGACCCGGTCCGGATCTCAGTAACCTGAGATCATGACTTGAGATGAAATCAAGAGTAGGACACTTAACCGACTGAGACACCTCGCCACCCCTGATGAGTAACACTTTTAAAGGTAATATCTAATGGCTAAATCTTGGAAAATCTGGAGGAATGCCTAGAATTTTCATTACCTTGAAAATAAAGTATCCATTGACCTGAGAATTATCTTTTTAAGATAATATCAGCATGGCACTTATTAATTTTACTAATAGTAAAGATATTTGAAACAATTCATTAAAGAAGGCTGATTTTAGAGATGATTTACTAAAAGATGGGGTTTATATTTGACAAAAAAACACCATTTTAAATAAAGACCTTCTCCAGTGTTCAGTCTTCACTGATTTTGTAGCTATCATTATACTTGACTTGAGATATTTATATTTTTTTAATCTAGCTTCAACTCAGGTAATTCTGTTTTGCAGTGAGAAGGGATATCATTTGGGAACAAATTTTTAATTCAAATTCTTTAGTGTAAAATACAGAATGTGAGGTCTAGAATAATAAAATTAGATTATTCAAAGTTTCATTCACTTAATTAACTACAATAATACTATTATCCTTTCTGTGTATAGAATATTATTTATTTTAAAGATTTTTAGTATTTATCACTGCATTTGTCCAACATAAGAACTGTAAATGGTAAATAGAGTAGTGTTTTAATTTACAAATGATTAAAGCATTTCAGAGATTAATTGACTTGGCTAAACATACAACAGAACTGCAACATTTACTTAGTTCTCTTCATTCTGTGCCAGACAATATCTCTGCCATGCTAGAAATAAGCAACTAGAAGGGAGAGGAGTGTACACACAAGACAGCATGTCCCTAAAGGAGATTTATCAGAAACACCTGGTTATTTTACATATGAATCATATGCCTCCCCGTGTCTGAGGAAGAGACAATCCTACTGAGAGAAATGTGTCACTTCTTCCATGGTCCTGGGCCCAAAGGAAGCTCTGAAGCTCGGCTTTAAGTTAAGACTCTAAATTTTCATGCAAAATGCTGAATTTATGTTTTTAAAGATTTTATTTATTTATTTGAGAGAGGGGGAGTGCAAGAGGGAGCACAGGCGCCCAGGGGTGGGGTGGAGTGGGGAAGGAGGGGCAAAAGGGAGGGAGAAGCAGGTTCCCCACTGAACAAGGAACCCAATACAGGGCTCAATCCCGGGACCGTGGGATTATGACCTGAGCCAAAGGCAGATGCTTAAACGACTGAGCCACTCAAGTGCCCCAAATTCTTTTTTAAAAAGATTTATTTATTTATTTATTTGAGAGAAAGGGAGACAGTGGGAGAGTGCCTGTACAGTGTACAACCCTGAGTGGAGGGAGGGACGGGGCAAAGACTCTGAAGCAGAGTCCCTGCTGAGCATGGAGCCCATGTGGGGCTTGATCCCATCCCAGGACTCAGAGATCAAGACCTGAGCCAAAATCAAGAGTCTGACTAAGCCACCCAGGCACCCCCTGAGCTTAATTCTTGAGAAAACAAAACATGAGTGGACAAGAGTTGATGACTGAAACAGATGTGGATTTGGCCAAGGAAGAATCAAAGATTTCACCAAGATTTCCAGCTGAGTGATTGAGAAAATGGTAGCAACATTGACAGAGATTAGATTGCTGGGACAAAAAGATATTTTGTTTTCTTTGTAGGGGCATGGCAAGCATGCACATGGCAGACCATGTAGAATCAATTACATGTTGGATGAAAGAACAAACAAGGAAGTAAAAGGAGACAGAATCTACTGATGTGAGTTGTATTATGGTATATCCTTCTCAAACGATTGATCTTATGTTCCACTGAAAATCAGTCAGTAGTGAGGACATTAGAACAAAAATCCCAGAATTCTCCCTGAAAATAAAGTTCCCCAAAATCTCTTTTAGGATGATGCTTTTCAATTTATATGACTTGGATTATTTATATACAACACTGCAGGATAATTTGTATGCAAATATGTTGTCACAGTCCATGATAAAATTGCAAAAGCCTGGAATACTGATATGGAAGTTATCACTGATTACCTTCACAAGTGGCTCTCAGAAACGGAATCTCAATAAATCACTACCATTCTTTCTAAACAACTATCACCTTATCAGCATGCTAAGAGTTAGAGAGAGCAATCATGTTCTTTATAAGCATGATACAAATCACCAAGGAGCTGCAACAAATCTATCCCTCATTCTTAAATGATCATGTTTAGAATTACCTTCCCTTTCCCTGTTTTATGTGGTTCATATCTCTGCTCAAATATTACTCCTCACCCTGTCTAAACTTGCTTATCTCCCACAACCCCACTGTCAACATCCACTGTTCTTCTCTGCTTCTTTGTATACCAGTTACCACTACCTAAATTATGTTATGTATTTACCTGTCTATTGTTTAGTTGTTAGGATATAAGTTCCATGAGACAGCAGAATCTGACACTTAGTAGGTATTCAATAGGTACTTGGTCATTGACAAACAACTGGATGAAAATAAAAAGCACTTCTGGAGAGACTATAAACCAGTAATATCACAACACTATAATAGGATCCCATTATGTCTCAAAAATGCCTAATTTTTCTACATTAGATGTTTAACAGGCTCCATGACTTATTTATATTAAGAGCTAGATTAATATCCATGACCATGAAGGGCAATTCGCAGATTTTATAAATTATGCTAACTCATTACATTTCAGTCACAATGGATAATTGGTGGCATCTTGAGGTCAAGTTTTACGTCTCGATTAAAGGTGTCTTTATAAAAAAAATATTTACTGCTTTGGCTTCCTTATGTAAAATGTTTACTCAGTTTATTCTATTAATAATAAAAAATGCTTCATATCACATTTTTGTGACAAAAAGTTTGCTTAAAGTTTAGGAATATGATGATTGCATGAGTATTGTGTAAATGTTATATTAGAATTGATTTAGATCTATCATCACAAATTTCATCTTTAACAATCAACACACAGAAAAGAACCACCAAATATAAAATTAAAATAATCCTATCTGTGATGTAGTCACACAAGGTATGATATTGTATAGAATATTAACTAATATGAAATCATATTGTCATTTTACAAGAAAGTACCAGAAAACGATAGCACCAACTCTAATACATCATTTTAGGCCTCAACTGAAATTTATATTAGTAAAAATAAAAGCTTTTGACATAGTGAATCATCATGAAGAAAAGTAGATGCCAAATGCAATTATTTTTAGTATGTAACTTTTCATGCTTTAAAACAATATTTGCCTAGCAAATATTCTCTATCATTCTCTTGATTTCAATCAACATAAGATTATAGGGAACATTACTCGTTCTGAAAGTGGAGCTTCAACTTTAAGTTTAAATTTATTTCTCAACCATCAATCTAGTATCAAGTGTTAAATTTTTAAAATACATAAAACTCTTGAAGTAAAAACAGTCTATCTGTAGCTTTCAGAGGATCTATTATTAAAATTAAGCCTGAAGTAAAGGACATTAGTCAAAGGAAAGAGTTTCGAAAGAAAATATTTAATACTCAAAGTAGTAAGCATATGGCCAAGAATGTAGGAATTTAATTTGTTATTTATTATTACCAGTAGCCAGCCAAAAAAATAATTTTCTTAATTTTCTAAAATCTGGAATCACTGTAACATTTCTATAGTTCTAAAGAACTTTTGGGTAGAAATAGACTACAGCTGGGTGCAGTTATTTCTTTACTGCAAGAAATTATTATGAAACTGTAAGAGAAGACAAAAACTTATTAAGTATATGGATTCTCAAAGAAAAATGGTTTCATGAAAAATACTAGAAGCCAGGAGATATCTGAACCACAAGTCCAGGTTTAGAAGATCTGCTTGAAGAATATTATTAGATCTGTCCAATCTATAGAACTCTTTTACCTCTGCTCCAGTCCTTGTATCTGTATTGGTAAAAAAATCTTGGACACGGAACTTTCATGTTTTATCTACACTGGAAATGTACAGAAGATGATGGACTAAGGGAAAATGTGCTTCGAGAAGCAACTTTGTTTAATGTAAGGGAGGTATACAGCCTTATGTTTCTTAGAGATTTCGCACCATTTGATCACCAAAGTGAAGGAAGTCCTTCTTTAAACTCAACTCAAATAATCATTTTGGTTTTGACCTTTTGTTGCTGTCTTTAATAATGCACATTGAAATTTTTGTTAAAATTGAATAAATGTGTGTTTGTGTAAGATATTAAGTAAGCTTTAATTGATACTTAGTGACAATGTTAAAGCACAGTAATCAAGGGGCACCTAGGTGGCTCAGTGGGTTAAGCATCTGCCTTTGGCTCGAGTCATGATCCTGGAGTCCAGGGATCAAGTCTGGCATTGGTGGGATCGAGCCTCACGTTGGGATCCCTGCTTGGTAGGGAATCTGCTTCTTCTCTCCCTCTCTCGCTCACTTTCTCTCTCTCAAATAAATAAATAAATAAATTTTTTTAAAGATTTTATTTATTTGTCAGAGAGAGAGAGGGAGAGAGGGCATAAGCAGGCAGAGTGGCAGGCAGAGGCAGAGGAGAAGAAGGCTCCCTGCTGAGCAAGGAGCCCGATGTGGGACTCGATCCCAGGACCCTGGGATCATGACCTGAGCCAAAGGCAGCAGCTTTACCAACTGAGCCACCCAGGCGTCCCATAAATAAAATCTTAAAAAAAAAAAGTAATCAAGATTTAACACTCCAGAGGAGATTACTTAGGGATTTCAAATATTGTTTTCAAACCTATAATGGAGTGTTCTTAATCAGCATAAAAACTATTAAATAAATTTCTTTTGGCAAAATGAAGAGTGTTGGGGATAACAATGGGTGGTTAGAAAAATTGGAGTGTCTTCTTCAGTAAAAGAACAGAGTATAATAATTTGGCCCAATAGCCTAAACACACTTGAAACAAGGTTCTGGATCTTCTAGATCAGTAAACTAATACTGTTCAGAAATTGAGAGTAGAAAATATTTATAGTAATTTGCCAAAATAATCTCATCTTTAAGCTTTAAATCTAAGAGCAAAACAAACATACCAACAAAAGCCACCAGGGACTTGTATTTTTAAAATTTCTCTAGTAATTCATTCTTTATTATATTTTACAAAACAATTGGTCTGCAAGAATTTACAAAGTAAATGATACAATGAGACACACTATTCTAGTTCCTTGCTATTATGTCCACATGCTAACTGAATAGAGATTGTTAAAAGCTACTGAATCCTCTAAGGTGTGCACTTTTATGCATAAAGCTTTCCCAGTGCTTAAAGGCTGAGGATGTTGTGCAACTGTTCTCTTTCTTTCTTTCGTTCTTTATTTCCTGCTTGATAATGTTGTTATGTTTGCTTAAAACTGACCTTTCAGTTCAAATGTAATTTAACGACCCTCCAAATTACATTTCAATTTAACAACCCACCTGGTATGCAAGCTGTGGTTGAGAAGACATGCAGCCTGCATTGTTCTCCATTCAAATTCTAATAGTTACCACAAAAATTTCTCAGTTTCTAATATACCAAATTGGCTCAGGTCATTTTTTCACTTCTCTCAGTTCAATCAGCCTTTTTCCTAGATCTCCCATTTTGAAGCCCATGTAATTTGGGGGGATTTTGGGGGTTTTTTTTGCCTTGTTTTGTTTTGTTTTTCCCAAATGCTTAGAGGTAGAGCCTCCTTATTAGAAGGCAAATATAATCATGCACAATTTTTGTGGCAGAGTAGAATTATAACTGAAGTTAGAAAACATACGCAAGTTACCTTCTCGAGGGAGTTCTAACTAAATACTCAATCCCAGCTGTCTCACTTGTCAATTAGCCAAAGCATGACCAAATGACAGCAGGTAAATGTGAACAATGCAATACTGACCATGAGCACATAATAAAAAGTCACTCATCTTCAGCCTTCGTGATGCCAGAAATCTGCTTCAGTAGTACTTTCAAATGCAAAAAATAATAATATGGAAATAACTGGCAGCTTTCCCAGATTTAACTATCTAATCTTATATTAACTTCCAGAAAGATGAATTTCCTAATAAGGAATTAGGGCTCTCAGTAGCTGTCTAGGGCAGACTGGCAATTTGAGTGATACCCGAAATGTAAACCTTAATGATTACCACTTAGATATTTAAAGTTCTGCAATTGCCCCTACTAGGCTTATTACAAGGGAAATAATCACCTCTACAGATGTTTCTTGACACATAATAAATCGAGAAGCGTGTATTCTTTTTATAAAGTATTTGTTGTGGAATACGTACTCTCCAAACACATGGCCATTTTTGAATCACTATACCCCTGAAATAAAAAAAGAGAGAAAAGAACTGCCCCGGAATTTAAGGTGAATTATTATTGCTCTACCTTAAACTGAATTTTTGCTTCATGAGACATTTGGAAGGAAAAGGAGCAAAAATCTATTAATAGTCTGATATGATTCATATTATATGGCTGTGGAGCTGGCCCCTTAACTATTTGAAAAATTATAGGTTTATCTACCTGGCATTAGCAAAATGGCTTCCTTATGTCAAATAAACCTTTTTAACATGACAACACTATCATGTTAGTAAATTAAATATAAAAAAACTCATGAATTGCCTTTTATGCAGTCTTTTTTAAAATAGGTAAAGGCATAAAGAATTGTTTCAATCAACATCATAAGGTGCATAGGAATTTAGCTCTAACATCGTTAATTTATTCAAAATACATAAAATAGGATATATATCTAGTCATAAAATAAAATTGTTCATGATTTTAATTCATAAAATAATTTTTTAAGTTAAGAAGACATTTCCATCCAAATAATGTAAAATTTCTGATTCCATCTAGAACCAGTTCTTTTTTCTTTTTTTCTTTTTAAGATTTATTTTATTTTATTTATTTTAGAGAGAGAGAGAGTGTACATGTATCCATACAGCGGAAGGGGCAGAGGGAGAGTATCTCAAGCAGACTCTGCACTGAGCATGAAACCTAATGTGGGGCTTGATTTCATGACCCTGAGACCATGACCTGAGCCAAAGTCAAGACTTGGATGCTCAATCAACTGAGTCACCGAGCTACGCCCCTGCCCCAATTACTTATTTTTCTAAACATAAAAACATATATTAAAAAGAGTGCAATTGAAACCCCATTCATAATCCTATAAATTATATACAAAATACACTTTAATTCTGGTTTTGAGACAACATTTGAATCCAAAACTTTGCCCAACAATAGTTTGTGTTATGTGAGCAAATGAAATAATTTCCAATTCTTTCAACAAAAATATATATGGTGAGAGACCATGTAGTTGTGTTCCATACTGATACATGCAACGCAGTTACAGGAATCCAAAAGAGAATGTGACAAGCTGGCTAATAAATGGCTCAATGAAAGAAATCAAGGGTGTAAAGCTATAGAATGGAGGCAGAATTCATTAAAGATTTTCATTTGTAAGGATGTAAACAACTTATTTCACTTCTAAATGGACAGCTTTTGCAATTAAATAAAGTCTATTTCAAGGTCTTATAATTTTTTTTTTAATTAAAAGCAAGTTGATTATTTCTTCTTGAAAAGTTATTGCTATACCTAGAAATACAGTTAAGGGCTCATTTTCCTTTCTTTGACTAACACTCTTTCTTTCTTTGACTAACAGTATTTCTTAGAGGTGAACAATCTATTTTTAATATGGAATTTGAGAGTAGACTTCTTACATGCACTATGTATTTATTTTAACATTTACTCATTCGAATTATTTTTGCATTAAATAATTCTGGATTTTGGAAACTTTTCAAAACTATATCTTTATTTTATTTATGTTTATTGGGTTTACATTTTTTTATTTATTTTTATGTCTGTTTCTAATTTTTAATCAAAGTATAGTTGAAATATAACATTAGTTTTAGGTGCATAACATAGAGATTTGACGATTATATACATTAAGAAATGCTTACCCCAATAAGTATAGCTAACATCTGTTATCAAACAAAATTATTACAATATTGACTGTATCCCCTATATTGTATTTTTCAACACTGTTCTTTATTTATAAGTAGAAATGTATACCTCTTAATCCCCTTCACCTATTTTGCCAATTTCCCCAGGCCCCTCCCCTCTGGCAACCACCAGTTTGATTTCTATAGTTATAAGCCTGTTTCTTAAAGTATATCTTTATATGCTACTGAGTCCTTAAATAGGAATGTATCGAATCACTGTCAAAACATGGTGATTGGGGCACCTGGGTGGCTCAGTCATTAAGCAACTGCCTTCAGTTCAGGTTGTGATCCCAGGGTCCTGGGATCCAGCCCCACATCCTGCTTCTCCCTCTCCCATTTCCTTTGCTTGTGTTCCCTCTCTCGCTATATCCTTTCTGTCAAACAAATAATAAAATCTGAAAAAAAAAATGGCAATTATCAAAACTATTTCATCTCATTTCAATTATCTCTTATTTACTAATTTCAATTTCTAGTTGTTGCTCATATTTAAAATGGGAATCAGTTAGATCAAAATTAATAAATATAATATGAATAAATTTAATATGACTATATTAAAATATGCTTGAGTAATTATAAAAGTTCATTTTGTCTCAGGAAATGTATAATTATTACCACATTAACATAAATAATATCTAATTTTGAGGTCATCTCGTGAGCTTAGTGATATTATTTTTAATATTAGGGCATGCCTGTATCTATATAAAACATAACAAAAGGCAAGTCAATAAATGGGACATAACAGATTCTAGAAAAGACTGGCATATGTTCAATTGGTTTTTGATATATTGCCAAATTAATTCAACAGGGAAAAGATTTTTTGAACAAATATTGCTGGAATAATTAAATATCTGTATGCAAAACTAATAACAAAAGCCATAGTTCCTATATGATACCATGGACAAATATTAATTTGAAATGGATCTCAAATCTAACTGTAGAAATCATAAGACTTCCAGAATGAGACATAGGAGAAAATCCTCACAATCTTAGTAAACAAAAATTTCTTTGTCAGGACCCCTAAAAACACTAAGCATAAAAGAAAAAAAGTGATAAATTTCCCTACTTTTAAAAGCTTTTGTTTTTCAAAAGATGGCATTAAGAAAATGAAAAAAGCAGGGCACAGTCTGGAATAAAATATTCATGATTTTAAAATCTGAGAAGGGGCTTGTATCCATGAAACACCAAGAATATTTACAACTTAATGAGATAAACAACTGGATTTTTAAATTTAGTAAAAGATCTTAACAGGCACTTCACCAAAAAATATAAATGAAAATGAATGGTCATTAAGCACATGAAAAAATGCTACAAATCATTAGCCATTAGAGAAATGCAAGTTTTTTTTTTTTGAAGATTTTATTTATTTATTTATTTATTAGGAAAGAGAGAGAGTGAGAGAGAGCATGAGAAGGGAGGTCAGAGTGAGAAGTGGGCTCCCCATGGAGCTGGGAACCCGATGTGGGACTCCATCTCGGGACTCCGGGATCATGACCTGAGCCGAAGGCAGCTGCTTAACCAACTGAGCCACCCAGGCGCCCGAGAAATGCAAGTTTAAATTACAGTAAATTACTACTACTTATCCTACAGAATGGCTAAAATTTAAAATGACAACAATAAAAAACTTAAAACATGAAATGCGGGCGCAGATGTGGAGCCACTGGAAATTTCATATGTTTTTACTGCTATATGGCAAAATGGTTACAACCACTTTGCAAAGCAGTTTGATAGTTTCTTATAAATGTATACATGTATTTACCACTCCTTATTTACCAGAGAAAAATCAAGAAAATAAGTGTCCATAGAAGACTTGTAGCTTAATGTTAATAGCAATTTTCATAATATCCCCAAACTGGAAAAACCCAAATATGTGTCAGTAGATCACTGGGTACATGAATTATGTGTATTTACACAACAAAGACTCTCAGCAACTGGTGGGTGAATTTCAAAAGCATTATACTGAACAAATGAAGCTATTCACAAAAGGTTTTTATTGTATGTTATCATTTATATCAAAGTAAATATAATCTATATTGATGGAAAGCAGATCAGTGGTTTCTTGGGGTGAGAGTAAAGTTTGCCTATAAAAGAATCCAAAAGAACTTTTGGAAGTGATTGGAATGTTCCATATCTTAAGTAGGGTGCTGGTCACATATACATATAGATATACACATATATCTAAACTTATTTAAGTGTATGCTTAAAATGGGCACATTCTATTATTTGTAAATTATACCTCAAAAATTAACTTGAAATATTTACTTATAATTTTGTCATTTCATGGATGTTATATAAATGGAATCACATAGTATATGTCCTTTTGAGATTGACTTTTTCACTCGTTCTCATTTTTAAAGCACGATATCTATAAAATCTCTCCAAGTTGTTGCAGAGATAGAAAACAGATTACTGGTTGCCAGGGGTTAGCAATAATTGGGAGGGGTGAGAATGGGGAGAGAAAGAAATGGGTGTGATCGGGCGCCTGGGTGGCTCAGTTGGTTGAGCAACTACTTTCGGTTCAGGTCATGATCTCGGAGTCCCGGGATCGAGTCCCATATCAGACTCCCGGCTCTGCGGGAAGTCTGCTTCTCCCTCTGACCTTCTCCCCTCTCATTCTCAGTCTCTCGCTCTCTAATAGATAAATTAAAAAAAAAAAAAGAAATGGGCGTGATTATGAAAAAGTAGCACAAGGGAGAAGTCTGCGATGATGGAACAGCTTGGTATTTTGATTGTGATGTTCCTATGAATCTACATAAGTAATAAAACAACATAATACAATACACAATTTAACATGTACCAATTTTAAATTGCTCGTTTTGATATTGTGCTATAATTATGTAAGATATAACTATTGGAGGAAATTAGGTAAAAGATACACAATACACAGGTTCTCTCAGTACTATATTTGCAACTTCCTCTGAATATATAATCAATTCAAATACATTTCAAAATAATCAATTAATATGTTTGATTTGATATGGAGTGGTGTTATGGGATGAATTGCAACCCTTCCCCTCCACTCATATATTGAAGTCTTAACCCCCAGTACCTCAGAATGAGTTTGTATTTGAAAATAAGACCTTTAAAGATTTTTAGAACTTCAATAAGGCCACTGGGTGGGCCTGAATCTAATATGAATGGTTTCTTTCTTCATTCATAGGGGACATTGGGACACAGAAACAGAGGGAATATCACGGTAAGACTGGAAAAAGACAGCCATCTACAGGCCAAGGAGAACAACTTTTGAAAGACAATACTTCTGCAGACACGTTGATCACTTGGACTTCTAAGCCTCCAGAATTGTGAGGAAATGTTTGAGTCATCTAGTCTGTAGTACTTCGTTATGGCAGCTCTAACAACTAATAGTTTTCAAAAGTAAGAATATTTAGAACCTGAGAAAGTCTGAAAGCGTTCTAAGGATAAGTATTTTGATTCTTATTTTACACATAAGGAAACTAAATCTTGGAGAGTTCGCAAAGCTTGTTCAAGGTCATAAAGCTAGTAAGATTTAGAATTGAGACAATAATTCCACTTTGCCCACCTCGCTCTTTCTACTGAATGACGCAGGTACCAAAGTCTTACAAATCAAGATTTATTTTAAGGCATTGTGAGAGGAAAATAAAGGCACACTATAATTATCATCTGAAGTTGGAACCAAATATTCTCTAAAAGTTAAACACTCTAAAGAAGAAATGTAGCACCAAGGTATTTGGTAGATTCGGCATGCTTCATAATATACAGTTGTGTTTCATGAAATGACAGCAGAGGTCTTCTATCTAGAGTCTAGAAGAAAAAAGTCATTTCATTTTCTTCTTAAATAAAATACAATGTACAGTATTATCAAGTGATCATTTTGAATGAATATGTTTTAAAAAGACAGAAAAAAATGAGGTTATCCTTACATTCTCCCATTTGGAACAGGAATAAAAACATAATGAGACTCTTTTACTAATGAGTTTATAAGAGGGTATCAAGCTTTTGTTACGACAGTTACTGTATTAGCCAGCAAGACATGTTATCAGTTGCCATATAACTATCTAATATATTTTAGGTTACATCAATCAAACCATTGAAACTTGAAAGACATGCACTCATTTTACCATAAAATAGTGTAAATTAAGACACAATGTGGATAATATGTTAAATTATTCTTCATTAAATTAATGAAAGGAAGAGATATAAAATAAATACATATTTATATAAAAGGGAATTCTAACTTTTATAACAAAATAGAAAAATATAAAATAATAATACAACGTAGCTGCTTATGAATTGACCTAACATTACTGAGATGTAGACAGTAAGCTGTATTAGACTAACAAAAAATGTGAAAGTGCCTATACACAAACAAATGTGCGAGTGTGTAACATGCATACAATAATGCATATATATATGTGTTTCATGAAATAATTAAATTAGGAAAAGCCCTATGTTGTACTGAAAAATACTGATAAAAGTACATAGTTCTGTGAAATAAATATATAAGCATATACAAGATTTACACATACCTTAGATAGGTTTAGAATTATACATTTTATATTATCTAGTATCACTATTATTCAAACCTCTCATAATCCCTATAAGAGTCTCTAATAAAATTAATTATTTACATAATATCTTAAAGCAATTTTCATGTTTTAAACATACACTTATTCTGCATATACTGAGGAAGGATCATGATTGTGTGTGGTATAGAAACAGCAGAAGCAGATTTTTAGAATTCAGTAAACATTAAACTCCTTTCCACTGTAGTTCGAACTATGAAATATGAGTCTCCCACCATGATGGCCTATTAGGAGAGTTATCCAAGCATGAAGGGGAAATACTGTCAAAGCATGGGCTTCAGTCTTTGCTTGGTATGTCCTTTATTTTAAATTGTAGAATATGTGGGTCGCTGTAATGCATCTTAATAAGCAGCAATACTTATCTCTGTCTTTGTGATTTCATAAATTGCTAGTGGGTTAGACTATAAAAACCAACTACCCAGAGCTTACTCTAATAATTCTACTAGTAACACTAATCAGAATGGTAACAGAGCAGAACAACAGATACATAAAGTAGGTAAAGTCTTAGAAAACACATTAAGATTATTTTTTACTAACTAGGCACTGAAACAATTGATACAAGAACGACACTGAAACAATATCAGACACACACACCTTTAGAAAAAAATGCTAAAACATCCTGACTTTGAATATTGTTGTGTCCATAGTATTTGACTTTTTAAATTTAAACTTAATTAATATATACTGCATTATTAGTTTCAGAGATAGAGTTTAATGATTTATCAGTTGCATGTAATACCCAGTGTTCATTATGTCAAGTGCCCTCCTTAATGTCTATCACCCAATTACCCCATCCCTCCACATAGCATTTGACTCTTAATTTCTGCATGTCTTAAGTCAGAAAAAGAAGTGACTTTCCCTTCTTACTGAAAATCTCACTGTGAATTTATTTATTTATTTTTTTAAAAAGAGCTTACTTATTTATTTGACAGAGAGAGAGAGAGAGAGATCGCAAGTAGGCAGAGAGGCAGCCAGAGAGAGAGGAAGAGGAAGCAGGCTCCCTGCTGAGCAGAGAGCCTGATGCCAGGGCTCCATCCCAGCACCCTGAGATCATGACCTGAGCTGAAGGCAGAGGCTTAACCCACTGAGCCACGCAGGTGCCCCTGAAAATCTCACTGTGAGTTTAGAAGTGCTTTTTAGTGTGCTTTAGCTTTGAAGTTGTCACACTAAATATCGAGACATAAATACTAAGTAATTGTTTAATTATTTCAGATAAATTGGTACTAGATAAAAGTCTTAAGTTTTAACTTCAAACTATAATATTAGTATAGGCTTTGGTACTTTTATGCTAACAAGATTCATTTAAGCTTAAGAACTGTCTTAGAATTTTCTTGTATTTTTATGCTTTTCTAATTAGTATTGTCAGGAAATGTAGATTACCAAAACAAAATAAACATTTTGTAAAACAAAACAGTTACATAAAACAGGAATAATATGTTCCATTCCTATGATTTCTGGGCAGGCAAATGTTGCTAACTTTGGAAGGCTCATGCTTTTAAAGTCCATAAAAACAAAATGTTCAACTCATAGGGAAGTTACTACTTTCAGAATTTTTCATATTACTCATCCAAAGAGAAAAATAGGCTGAAGGACAGAGAAAACTGATGGCATGACTAAAAATGTGAATAAAATGAAAGTTGGAGAATTCAACGTATTTTGACAAACCTTAGGGTTTTAATACAAATTGTATATTATATTAAGTATTCATCAGAAATGATGGGAAATAAAGAATAATTAATAAGACTTTGTCTTTCTTTTACCATCTGAATTCACAGTTCAACAAGGAAAAAAGACATGTAATCGGATTTATGAAATAATATGACAAATGTGATATGTAACTATGTAGAGGAAAACCAATTAGAGAATATTTGGGGAACTCCATGAACTGTATCTACTGATACCTACATAAGAGAAATGAGGCTGAAAAGTGAGGCAGAGGTTAGAATATGAAGGAGACCCTGTGCTATGGACCCTGATATTTACTGTGACATGAGTCCTAAGTTCCTTGATTGATCTAACTTTAAGTTTCACTAACATAGATCTGTAAATATTTAATAACTGATTTACACTGATTGGTGCTGGCTCTCACCCATGGATCCTTATTTCCTTGTGCATTTTATTTTTGACATGAACTTTGAACCTTTTAAAGCTTTAGTTACAGTTAAATTACCTCAAGAGCTTTTGCTGGGAGCCTTGGAAGCACTGCCAACCTAGAACCACTTCACTTCAAACTATACCTGTGGCTTGAGGCGTGTTGTTACTGTTGTTTTTGCAATGACGCATGCAGTGTGAACTGGGGCTGCAAGCAAATGTGAGGACTAGATTGGGTGCACAAATTCTCAGTGAATTCTCCTCTCTCCTCCACCCAACGTCAACATGGAGACAAACCAGTTTCCTGGTCATCTCCTTCTGTAAAGAGTTGTGGGAGCAAACTGATGCATGTTGCCTCTTTGATGTCATGTTATATGTTTCAGATCAGATAGAAATTCTGGAGAAGGCCCTAATCCTTTTTCCTTTCATGTTTTTTTTACTCTACTTGATGATCAAAATGGAAGTGCAGCTACCAGTTGGTAAAATAATGGTGGAAATCTTCTGGATGAAAGCCAATTTCCATGTTTGCTTAACTCTGGATTCTTGTTTTCATTTTAGATTTAGCTTTGAGAAAGGAATGAAAAAGCAGCCCCCGTTATCTGTGTAGCACTCATAGCTAAACCCTGCTATTCTCCTATTGAACATAATCTCATAGAATATCCACCTCAGACACGTTACTCTGAAACCATAATAAAGGGAGCCAAAACAAAGCTACCTCATAATTTTTTCTAAACATTGAAAAAAAAAGTTCACTATGCCACCCACAAAATACAAAATATCACCTTCTTATAGTTAAAATTTAATGACTTGTTAAATTTATCCTCTTTTAGTCTATTCCCTCTAGCTAAGATTCATTGAGACTCCCAACCATAGAACTGCCCTTACTTTTTTACTGCATTCAACCTAGAGGAAAAACCTATTTCATTACACCCTTCTTCAAATTACTTAACCAAAGCCCAGATAGCACATTATTTCTAGCATCTACTGAGACAGCCATGGTTCCTCGGGGCAAGTGTTCTACTAAATACAATGGATAATAAGTCCCAACCTATTTAACTCTAGTCATGTTCCTTTTTTATATATTTTATTTTATTAACATATAATGAATTATTTGTTTCAGGGGTACAGATCTGTGATTCATCAGGCTTATACAATTCACAGCGCTCACCATAGCACATACCTTCCCCAGTGTCCATCACCCAGCCACCCCCATCTCTCCTGCCCCCCTCCACTCCAGCAACCCTCGGGTTGTTTCTTGAGATTAAAAGTCTCTTACGGTTTGTCTCCTTCTCTGGTTTTGTTCCGTTTCATTTTTTCCTCTCCTCCCCCATGATCCTCTGCCTTGTTTCTCAAATTCCACATATCAGCGAGATCATATGATAACTGTCTTTCTCTGATTGACTTATTTCACTCAGCATAATATCTTCTAGTTCCATCCACATCCTTGCAAATGGCAAGATTTCATTCTTTGTTGACTGCATAATATTCTAGTGTGTGTGTGTGTGTGTGTGTGTGTGTAACACATCTTCTTTATCCATTCATCTGTCGATGGACACCTAGGCTCTTTACATAGTTTGGCTATTGTGGACATTGCTGCTATAAACATTCGGGTATACGTGCCCCTGCAGATTACTACATTTGTATCTTTGGGGTAAATACCCATTAGTGCAATTGCTGGGTCATAGGATAACTCTATTTTCAACTTTTTTTTTTTTTCAACTTTTTGTAGAACTTTCTATACTATTTTCCAGAGTGGCTGCACCAGCTTGCATTCCCACCAACATTGTAGGAGAATTCCCCTTTTTCTATCTAGATGCATTCCTGATGGCCTTTAGGTGAAGGGCACTGACAACCTCTAAAGATTTTGTTTCTTATCATTATTGTTATTTTGCCAGCTTACAGCTCCATACAGAATGTGAAAATATTTTAAAGATAAATTATCCATCAGTTTTTACTGTTTTGCAGCAGGAACATAGTTCAGAATACCTAAAATGACTTCTTGCAAACATCTTCTATAAAGTACATTTAAAATAATCCAGAAAAATCTGGCAAAACCTCCTCCCTTAATAATCTAAAAAGCAGTTAGCCTGGAGTATTTAATAGTACACTTACTTTGTTACTTTGAAATAACAAATAAAAGTTTAGAATTAATTTGTAAATGGGAAATATATACTGGTCAATTTGGGGAGCTTTCAATGTTATGACCATAATATGTTTTTATCATTCCACAGCTGACTACACCAGGGATGAGAGCCTAATTGAAATATAGTCATTTATTACTTGGATCCAAGGGAAGTTGAAATTCTATCATTCATAAAAATACTGTCTAAGAAGAGCTTGCTGTATGGAATACCAGACCATTTCAATACCTACTTAAGGTCTATATGCTACTCATCTGGGTACCTCATATCATATACACTATATTAAAATGTAGGCACATAAAGATTTTTTTAAATAATTTTATTTTTCTATGAGTAAGTCACTTAATTTACAGTTGGCCATGTTTTTCTTTTCTTTTTCTTTCTTTTTTTCAGTTGGTCATTTTTCATCATAAATGTGTCCTCTGGAATTCTTCAGAAGTGAGAAACATCTGACATAATTACTTCCAAATATTATGAATGTTTTATGAACAATATAGCTAAACATTGGTGAGCTTTAAATATATTATTTAAACATGTGTTAATTTTGACATTATAGCTTTCTTTTCTATTTTAAGCCAATATTACTTTTTTTTCCTGGTCTCAGAGATTTTCAATAGACCTTTGGAAAGCTCATAAGCTATAGGATATATCCTAACCATCCCAAATGGATGCAACTCTCCTTTTTGGATATAATGTCTAATAATCCCAATCCCACACTCTCTCAGGAAGTGGGAATGAGAAAAGATGTAGAAAGAGCAAAAACTGTGGGAAAGTGCAGAAGACACACAGAGAAAAGTCAATAGGGCCATGCTAAGTGTAAGCCAGAATGTAGAGAGGAGAGGCGACTCAAAGGGACAAGTAGAAATAGAGGAGGAGAGAACTAGGGACAATGTAGCTAAGATAGAAGCATGGTGGATGACTAAAGCTCAAATGATATACAGATAGTCAGGACTGGCTAGATAACTTGCGGGATCTGTGCAAAATGAAGAAGTGGAATCCCTTGTTCAGTATTGTTAAAATTTCAAGACAGTAAGAGAAAAACATTAAAACAAGCAAGGGGACATTTTGAACATGGGATCGTGTGTGACACACCCATGGAGCTAGTCCTGCTGATAGCATTCCCACTCTTGGGAGAAAGTGGCTCTGTTTCTGGCATCGACTCTTAGGCTCCCATATCAGTGGCCTCCACACACTGAATCTTACAGCCCAGGCCAACTTGAGCAAGTCACTCACTGGGGACCCTGAAACACTTATGACTTACTGTGTACAGTATGAAAATGAATTAAATTTGAAAATATAAGATGGTCTAAATGAACTACCATTGCTCTACCTTTTACCAGTTAGTGTATATGTACATTTGAAAGCTGAAAAACAACTACTTACCACTTCTTTTTTTTTTAATTAACATATAATGTATTATTGGTTTCAGGAGTACAGGTCTGTGAATCACCAGTCTTACGCAATTCACAGCACTCAGCATAGCACATACCCTTCCCAATGTCCATCACCCAGCCACCCTAACTTATCACTTCTTATGACTTAAAGGCACATAATGAAAATATTTCACATGATATATGCATATTTGGCATCTTCCAATATCATGGTAAGTGCAGATGAAAGCATCTCTAGATGCTTTTTCATTAATCTTTAGTAAAGTTAAAGTAAAAATAGTGTGCTTATTATGGAAGATAAGTCCTTTAGCCCTCCTTCTAGCCAGAGGTCCCCCTGAGCCTCTATGTTACACTACTTAATATATTGAGACTTTCAAATAATATAGGGCAACGCATTATATAAGCAAGATTATATGTAAATAAGATTTTATATATTTATATTTTGTGCAGTATCTATCTATATAGATAGATACTTAGGAATTTCCAAGGACAAATATATACAGGTGTCAGGCACCTGAAAAACCTAGTCACAAAGTTCTATCCATAAACTTTTGAGCTCTGCTACATTTCCATCTTCACCGGTAGTAACTCTGGTAAACCAACCCAACATGTCTGAAGATATATATCCGATCACCTCCTCTAGGTCTTGATACCATCTCATGGGCCACTTCAATATGTCCTAAATAGGTACATTACTTCCAATGTCTCTCCACTCTATTTCCCTCCATGTTTCATTCTACCTCTATTTACATTCACCTTTAAAAAGATTGTGTCTTTGATGTCTCAAAAGCCCAAATTAGCTCCCCTTATTTTGGTTAGTGTTAGTTCTGACTCTGCCTGGCATCCCTTCTTTGGACCCTCCATGTTTTGGTCTCAATGCACTTTCAGCTCTTCAGGTGCATTGCTCTCCTCTCCTATCTTTAAGCTCCAACTAAACTGAACTACATAATGTTCTGTTATATTTTCCTATCTCCAACTAATTATTTTTGCTGTTCTCTAGACCTAGAATACTACTTTTCTGAGCTAATTCAGAGTCATAATAAGGGAAACAGGGTTAGTTTAGGTTTGCTGAAACAAACTTTGCAACAGCATAGTTTTGTTTGGTTTTGCTTTTTTACTGTTTACTAATAATGGAGCACAGGTGCCAGGAACTATGCCTCTACATACAATAAATATTTGTTGTGAATAAGACTCCTTAAGAGTTCAATATTCTCACCAATGGTGCCCAAGCATTTGTGAAATACCTCAAAAGACATTTTATATTAAGTACTAGCTCATGCAAAGCACTGTATTAAGTCTGTCAGATGACAGATATTAACAAAAATGTAGGAATGTGACAAGGGCAGCAAACTTGTCTCTAGAACTTGCTCTTCTTGTGAATAACTCCAGAGTACTTACGTATTTATTATATACAATATTCCTACCCGATTGATTTTATACATAATAATATAATCAGATATGGTTATATACATATATGTATTTCCAAATTAAAAAAAATTCTAGAACATGCAATGCAACTATGGACTTAGAGGTCTTTTTTTTATTATTATTTTCCCAAGTTTTTGTTTTCCTAGTATTCCATGTCAACTGTATACTACTCTGTTTTCTTATGGTTATAAAATGATTTATCTCTGTACACTTAACCTCCTTGGTCCTGGTGTTCTGGGGTAGCTACCACTTAATGAAAGTGACATGATAACAATCCTTCTAGCTGATCAGCTACACTGAATCAGTGCTAGAAAGACTAACAAGTGAGAGGAGTGATGGCTGAGGCTGATGCATAGTCAAGAAAAAGAGGTAAAACATAGTAGAGAAAAAGGAGCCCCAGTATGCTAACTTCACATAATAAATCTTAAAGAATATGTATCCAAAATCTTTTGATTGAATGACAGAATCCTTGCACACTGATTTCTTAAGAATTTTATATACAAATGCATTGTAAGAAGTTAGTTTATAGGCTGCTATTACCTCCAAATCTCTAAAAGGACCTCAACCTTAATTTAGGAAATTAAAGATGGTCATAATTGAAAAAGCATTTCTTAAAAAGTGTCCCTTCAAGGTCAAAATAATCTTTGACTATCCTGTATTACAATCCTTTCTGCCTGTTAGAATCCATTCAGATATTCAGTTCAATACTTGAACAGAGTATGAGAGAGATAAAAAGTTCCTCAGAGGCACTACTCCCAGTGTTTAACAATTGCCTCTTTTTAATTGGGTAGATGAGAAAAGTGAAGGCCATTGTTTAACAATCTCAGCTTAATTATATATGACCTTGGCAATGGCAGCTAAGTTAAAAACTAGATATTATCAAGGAGTCATGCTATATGTAATTATTATGAAGAATAACATGTCACCCTATTTATGAGTGTTTATTACAATACTCCACAGACAAAATTATGCATAGACAAAAACTATAATATGCAGCTCCTTTAAAATCCATGTTTTCCCCCAGGACTAAATGTCATGGACAAATTATTTCCCTTCTGCTTATATTCCTGAATATCATTTTTGGTTTTTTTGTTTTTGTTTTTTTAAATATGTTTTCCTTCTTAAGAAGTAGAACTATAAACAATACATAAAAGAGATTAATAACATTTCGGAAATCTAAAGAGGTTTTCCTGGGGTAGTGCAAGTGTTGTTTTGTTTTTGTTGCTGTTGTTTAAAAATCTTATGTGGGTGCTGTCCTTAAAACTATTCTTTTTCAGATTCACAAACATATTTTAAATTTTTGCTGCTTGACACTGTGCTCAGTATAAGGACAAAAGATGATCTGGATTTTATATAGACAGAATCATAGAATTTTAAGGCTTAAAGAACCCTTAGCAATGATATGGTACAACTTTTACTTTTTAGTAGATGAAGAAATAGATTTGAAATGTTACATGAGTTAGATATTTAGTGGGAATCTTAGTGGTTTTAAAACACTGACCAAGGTCTCCAAAATACCCTGAAAGGTATCCAAAAATGCTTTGCAATTTCTATTGTGGAAACCTAAGTTTAGCAAACTTCTTTTGTTTTAAAAATAAAAATGGTAGAACAATATACAGATTGAATGTGAACAGGAAGTTTAAGAAACTGCTGTGTTGGTATGTCTATTTTTTCTCAGTTATGTAAACCTATGATATTCTCAAGGGAGAAGAATATTGTTAAATACTTAGCAGTGTAATGTTATCCCTTGGGCTATCTCAGTCTAGACATGAACCCACGTATATGTCTTATTAATTTTGCTCAAGCTTCCTTTCAAATATTACCTCTTCTAACTTGAACTTAATACCTTCACAGTTTTAGTTTATTTCAGTGAATATGTAGGGGTAGCTTAATTCTGTACTGATACTTAGCACATTCTCAACTCCTTGTATACCTGAGAACTCATGCACATCTTTTTACCTGGTCTTAAGTGTATTTACAATATAAGTTTGGGGAAATCTTCAATTATAGTGAACTGAAACTTGACGAGTATGTTAAAGTATGATAGGACATGCATTGCCACAGGGACTGTAGGGAAAGAAGATGGGAGATAGCATCTCCACTTACCTTGTGTTGTTTGTTGATCCAAAAGTGGGCAAGTGACTGTAACTATACAAATTGTCCCTGCTTAGAAGGGCTCTATTCCTTTTTTTTTTTTTTTAAATCACATAGACTTTAATCAAACATAAACAAGAGTGAAAACCTATTTTCCAAAATGTTAGCTTATCTTGCATATAATGCATACTTTGAGAAAAACAGAAATGATAAAAGCAGAGGAAATAGGAGGAGGAGGGGAAGAAGAATGGGAAAGAAACTAAGAGAATAACAGGGCAGAGGACTGGGAAAAACAGAGCAGGATACAATCTAAACTCAGGGATTTATGTTATAGATTATATAGGCACTGCCATTATTTTGAGTTTTTGTATACTATATAGGAAAAAAATTGACTATCTTATCAATGATGCACGCAGTAGAGTTACTTTAAACATGAATCACTTATCCCAGGATAACAAATTCACTTAATGGAAAACATTAAAGATATGGAGAACATAATAATTTTAGAAAATAGACCTAGAGAAGTTTAAGTTCTAGGGAAGTGGAAAAGCATTATACAATAGGACAAACATAGGTGATAAGAGTTAGTTAAGTGCCAACCTAACATTTAAGAAAGCATCAAAGGTGGATCAACACAGATCAGTGGGTAACTCTTTCACCTTCTAACCTACATATATGTTATCATTTCTAATTTTCCACATATTATACATTATATCAAATAAAATGCATTATGGTTCAGTGATTATGAGGGATAGCTCTAAAGCAAAGGTCAGCAACCTTTTTCTGAAAAGAAAAGGTAATAAATGAATGGGGAGTGCATAAGATGAATAACGGAAAGGGAGAAAAGAAAAAATGTAAAAGTCATGAATGTATAATCTTAGGAAAATAAACATGAAACACTAATGATTGGGTAGCATTGTGATGGACCACAAAGGTCTTGAAATCAGACAGATTTGATGAGTTCAAATCTCAGCTACCACACTGTACCCCTGGGTAAATTACCTCTCTAATCCTCAGTGCCCTTATGAGTAAATAGGGAATAATCATAGCCTTTAGTTCAGAAGATTGAGGTAATTCAATCACATAAAACTTAACATGGTGCCTGGAGAGTAGGTACTCAATAAATAGGAGCAATAAAGAGTAAAAGAATGGGTGGTAGCTATAAGATAACAAAAAACAAAAACAAACAAAAAAACCATTTGGTCAGTTCTCACAGTTAATACATAGAATCTTATAGTTTTCTTTTAGAGCACAATTTTAAAAATTATTGATGCATAATTGGCATACAATATTATATTACTTTAAGGTATACAACCTAGTAATTTAACATTTGTATACATCGTGAAATGATCACCATGATAAATCTAGTTACCATCTGTCACCTTACGAAGCTCATAAAATATTATTGACCATATTCCATATGTCGTACATTACATCTCCATGCACGATTTTTTATTAAGATATAATGGACAGGTAACATTGTACATATTTAAGGTGTACAATTTGTTAACTTGGTGCACTTGTATGCTACAATATGGCTACCATCATAATATTAGCTACCATCTGCATCACAGCATATAACGATCATTTCTTTTTTGTGTGAGAACATTTAAGATCTAGTCTCTTGGCAGCATTCATGTATATAATATAATATTCTTAACTATAATCACAATGCTGTGCCTGAGATCCCCAGAACATATTCACCTTCTAACTGTAAGTTTGAACCCGTTAAATAGCATCTCCCAATTCTCTCACATCCCAGCCCCTGGTAGCCACCATTCTACCCTCTATCTCTACAAATTTGGCTTTTTTAGATTCTACATGTAAGTGATATCATAGAATATTTATCTTTCTTCACAATTTTTATTTTTAATGATTTTTATATGTTTCCTTCACAGGCTATCACCCCTGAAGGAATAGACTTTGTCCATAATTATATTCCCGGAGTCCGGTATCATCTCTGACATATCCTAGGTACTCAGAAAACATGCTTGACTGAATGAAGGGACCCAGAATGAGAAAGCATAGGATAAAATTTAAATTCTATCATTTACAGTTTTGTGCGACCTTCTCAGTTGTCATGTCTTTACTTATAAAGTGGAGGCAATACTAGCACCCAATTCAATTGTTGTGAGGAGTCAGGGAGAATGATATTCTGATAAATACAACAACATCCAACAGCGTCTACAAGATAGTGCCTAAAAAATGCTACCCCCCCCCGAATCAAGTTAAGTGGTTTTTTTGTTCAAACTCTAGCTGACCATAAGATGAAGTTAATCAAATTTCTGTGTTCTTCAAGTGCTTTAGTTATTAGACTATTTATGCCATATCTGTGATACATAACAATCAAAATGGCTTGCATTTAAATTTGTGATGTTTTAATTTACCTTTCAACAAAATTCCATAAATAAAATGTAAAGGGAGATATTGTTTTGATAACTTTATGCTCTTGAAAGAAAAGCCACTGATCTTAGTATAAAGAATCTAATTGATCTGTTCAGCCAAAGCAGCATGTTGTTCACTCTGCACTCTCTGATTTTAAATTAAAAATTAATATGCCTACCTGTGCTCACTGGTGGATGTATTGGGAATCATCAATATTTCATATATGGCACAGGCCAATCTTATGTTGTGCATCTAATGCAGAAATGTATGAGGTGTTGCTAGGACCCAGCCCGTGGCTGGAGAAGCTTCATCACCAGCAGACGATGACATTAAGAGGAAACCTGATGAACCAAGGAGAAGAAAGCCTTTCTATAGCCTGCTGTGAAATTAACGATGGCACCCTATGGAATGAAAATATCTCTTGCTAAGTGTAAGAGAGCACAGAAAATCTTCATAAGAAGGTTGAAGTTAAGGTTTTCAAGATACAGACATTAAAAGACATATTTTTGGTAATATTTAATGTCACTGGAAAATGTGAAATGAGAATGGACAACCATATGCAATAGGGGTTCAATTATATATAATAATCTTTTGTATGCACACTTGTTTGTAAATAGACTGAAGAGAATTGTGTAAACATGATAATGGCAGTTGTCTTTAGATATGTGGATTATGGATGCTTTTTATTTTCTTTTTGAAGATTTTATTTATTTACTTATTTTGGAGAGAGAGAGAGTGTGTGTGTGAGAGAGAGAGCTAGTGGGGAGAGGGCCAGCAGGAGAAGGAGAGGGAAAGAATCTCAAGCAGACTCCCCAACATGGAACTTGATCTCACAACCTGGAAATCATGACCTGAACTGAAATCAAGAGCTGGACGCTTAACTAACTGAGCCACCCAGGTGCCCCCATTTTCTTTTTCATACTTGCATGTTAGGTCAATTAGATTCTTACTCTCAGAAAAACAAAGATACATGAGGGATTGACCATAGATACTGAAAGAAAAAAATTGTGCAGAAAATTCTGGAGACTGATATAGGCCACATAATAGGCCACATCTAAGCCCAAGTCACAAGAAAGCAGAAATTAAGGGAAAGTAGAAGTCTGGATTCAGTTAAAAATAGAGTGAGGGGCGTGTGGGTAGCTCAGTGGGTTAAAGCCTCTGCCTTCTGCTCAAGTCATAGTCTCAGGGTCCTGGGATTGAGCCCCACATAGGAATCTCTGCTCAGCGGGGTGCTTGCTCCCCTTGATCTGCCTGCCTCTCTGCCTACTTGTGATCTCTCTCTTTCTGTCAAATAAATAAATAAAATCTTTAAAAAAAAATAGAGTGAAAGTGATGTCACCACTTTACATAGAAAGAAAAGGTCAAGAAAGTAACTGACTCCAGGTGATAGTGAAGCACAAGAAAGAACATCCTGTCTCCTGACTTAGCTCCTAGCTCCTGCCCTTCCTGAGGCATGAATTTACTGTTTCTCGCCTGATTGAGGCTAGATGATTTAGTTATTTCCAGGTTTCTATATGAGTACAATAAACCTCCTTACATGAAATAAGTTGAAAGTCTCTTCCTTACAATAGGAGCTTAAATAAAATAAAAATGCAGTTAAAAGAGGCCTTCATTTGATACTCCCCTTTCATATTCAATCTCAAAAGAAACTGAGTAGAGGATTATATGTCACACAAGTTAAGAAGAAATGTGGTATTGGAAGGCACACTGCAGTTACGTCTTTTAGTGTTTTGGATAGCACAGACCGACAAGTATCAAAGAGTCAATTGATAATGGCTGTCTAGTGTACAGTGAAGAAAAGAACTGCTGAGCCACGCTGGGGCCAGAAAATATCTTAGGATCAATTAGGAAGGTCCACTACTGGTCTCTAATTCTGCAATGATGTCACAGGTCGAAGGGATGGTGGTATGAAAAGAGTAGAGGCTTTGCAGTTCAAATAACTGTCTCACATCTTTTACATGTGGGGTTTTGGGAGAAATTATTTAACCTCCCTTAGCATCCATGTTCTCATCATAGAAATTATAACACCTACTTCACAGTATTTCTGTGAGAATTAGGTAACATAACAAGTAAAATCCACAAGACATCTCCAGGCACACACCAGGCGTCCAATAAAACGTTAGGCCATTCTTCCTGGCTTCTTCTTTTCTTTCAAAAGCTTTGACTACAACTGCAATACTATTGGTTCACAATTAATTACAAATGCACAGCACATACTATAGGTCCATGAAAGATTATTACTCTATCAGTCTATATCTTTGGCCTACAGGATTAGTTACAACTGTATAGCCCACGCTACATCTCACATCTGATCACAACCGTACCACCCTATACTCTAGGTCCACGCATTGCCATTTTTGTGATTGGAACATAAGAAGAAATCACAGACTGTTTATACCTGATTTGGAAAAAAAATGCAGTTCCTGCAATGAGTGCCTAAAAAACTGTGCCTCAGGTTGGTTGTTTTCATTGAATAGAAATGCTGACATGAACTCTTCTCTTGGAAAATGCAGAAGATAAAAATTCTGTTCTTTTTGTTCAGTTTTTCTGAAACCTAGAACTGCTCTAAAAATCTTCTATTAATTAAAAAGTAACTTGTTCATAAGTGCATGATAAAAAAAAAAATCCAGCTGTACCTCCCTACCACTATTCTAGCCAGGAAATTCCAGTTTCTCTCTCTATATTCCCTGTTTTCCTTATTTTTCCTCATCTACTTTCTGATAAGGTTTGGACGAACAATGAGTGCAGTAAAAAGACAGCTACTCTGACTTTTTGGTGAGGCTATTATCTAACTTAATAAAAAGGAGTATTTAGTTCAATTCTATCCCCAATTCCTAAAAGGAAGAACCTGGTGAAGGTCAGTGAGGATTCGACTATTTTCTTGGGCTCTTTTGTAAAGCCTAATGCTTAGTATGGTTTTCTTATGCTCCTGATAAATTTTGAGCAAAAGGCTTAAGCTGGATCATCCTACAAATCCTGGACCTAAAATTTAAAAGTAATTTGTAAAAACAGCAATAGGGTGTACTGAGAAAGCTCATTTTGACCTGGCTTCATTTTACCCATTTTTATGTAGCATTGGCCCAACAACACAGTATGGTGTACCTACTTAGTTATTATAGCCTTCTCTTCCATAAATTGTGTTTCCAACAAATGCGTGCCTGGGTTTATGATTCCTTTGGATTCCAGTTACCCCATATTATTGCCACGTAAATCAAAATTGTACTGCAGCTACAATATAACTTTTTTTTAAGAACATATATTGCCTTATCAAACCAGCATATCTTTTTCCAGTTAGTTTAGCAAAAAAAAATGTGATTTTTTTTTAAATGTGATTTTTTAATGGAATAAAGATTGCTTTACAAAGTGTAAATCACTCTGCTATTCATTTTTTTTAAGATTTTATTTATTTATTTGACAGAGAGATCACAAGTAGGCAGAGAGGCAGGCAGAGAGAGAGGGGGAAGCAGGCTCCCTGCTGAGCAGAGAGCCTCATGTGGGGCTCAATCCCAGGACCCTGAGATCATGACCTGAGCCGAAGGCACACGCTTTAACCCACTGAGCCACCCAGGCTCCCCCACTCTGGTATTCATTATGAACCTTCACACTGACCCCCAGATTCTTCCCTTCTGTGTAAAAATCTCCTCCCACAAAGTCAGCCAGTTAAGTCCCTTCATCAGGAGATGAGAGTATCAAAAATCTTGAAGATGCAATCAGGGAGGAGGAGAAGCCATAGTTTTATTTATGTATTTATTTCTAATAGATAAATAAGTCAAAGAAGCTAAAGTGTCTTTTCTATCATTCGTCATTGAAATCAAACAGCTAAAATTCTTTTAGAATATTGCCATACCTATTTATCTGTATTAGATACCTCTCCACACTAATCTATCTTCATTTCCTTCTGCTTCTCAAATCCAAAAAAGCCAACACAAATGAAGCTATGTTTGTAAGCCATCTAGATCTATTTTAAAAATGAAGTCAAACTAATAAAGAGCAAGCGCTAAAATTAGTATTGAGCCACTAGTTACTTGTAACATAGCCCTTGGCTAAGAAAATTCTCTACATTTTAATTTTAATTTTTGAACGAAGCTCTGACCTAAAGATCACATCAAGCCTCCTAAATACGTGTTCAAGTTAAGGTACTGAAAGCATCTTTTGCATGTAGGCTTAACAAGGCCAACCTTAACACTTCTGATGAGAAATTAGCTGTTGTTAAGCCCCAGCATCAAAACTATGTGTGTCATAGATGATACAATACAGGAAAATATTCACATGGAATGGTCTTTTCGTACAGCAAAGAACGCTTCTAGCAATCCCATGTCACAGTAGTGGTAAATCCACTATTCATACATTCCTCACTTTAATACAACAAAGTAGAACATGGTTTTAAATATTGGGCCCTCAAACTTTTAGTACAGAAAACAAAAAATCAAAGAGATCATGTGGTTACCACACCTCTCAGTTTGGGGAGAGTAAATCTAAGGCTCAAAGTCCAATGACTTACATGAGACCAGAGAGCTGGTTTTAGCCAAGTGCTTGAACCAGATCCCAGCATGCTGAACACACTTATCCTCTTTTGGGCAAAGAGACTTGAGTGTTTTGTTTAAATACCCATATGGTAATTTTAAGTCCAAATCATAAAGAATTACTTTATAGACGTTCAGTGTTTTAAAAGCTTCCATATTTGATACATGGATAACTGTTAAGAATTAACATGTAAGTGTATCCTCTTGATTTTTCCTCCACTGAGACATTCTTCCTAGTTGTGGATAAGAATGAATGTGCAGCACATGTGGTCCACAGAACACTAACTATTGGTGTAACCAGGAAACAGATGGAACCTGGTCCCCAAAGAGGTTCTGCAACAGAGCTGCTTATACACTAGACTGTCCTCCTATTTCTGTATTATGTTGTGGGAGAGAAATAAGCCATCTTCTGGGGGCCACTGTATTTGGGGGTACTTCTGTTATGTCAGCTCAACCAATATGCAATAGAAATATACTATGGCCCCTTCTTTTTGTGGAAACAAATATTTATCATAAATCTTGCCAGGAATCACTTCCTTATACAGCTGTTTCCTGACCAATACAGTTGTTAAAGAAGTCCTTCCTTTGTACCTTTTATAGATTTTACTAGAATATATACAAAACTTAATTGTACCTATTAGTTCATAGTAAACTAGACTGGAAGTACTAAGGGGTAGGAAGACTATCTTACTCTTGTTTGTTTCTCTAATGGTATCCGACACGTGGAAGGTACTCAAACAATGTATGCTGAAAGAAAACGATTGATTTTTTTCCTGATGATTTAAAACAAATATCAGGACCTTTCAGTTTAATGAATTTTAATATTAATTTTGTTATGAAAGGGGTTCATTAATAGTATTCCCATATATAATAACAGAAAGGCCAAATTTTTCCATACAGACTTAGGAAAATATGACCCTTCCAAAGTAATCAAGGCATTGAATCATCTCCTATTTAGCTGGGGATTATTTATAGTGTATCAGATTTCGTACTTTCCTTCAATCTTGGCAGATTGAAGACTGCTATCCCCCCTGTCTTCACAAAGCATTATTACCCTTCAAATTATTTTTAATTGTTTCTAATATGTATTTTTCAATACCGATCGTTGTTGTTGTTTTAAGTAAGCTTGCCTTTCTGATTTCCGCTGGTTCAGATTCTTATACGATGAAGGTATAAAAACTTTAAATCATAGAAAATTGAAGTCAACAGTCAGAGGATATTGCTAGCAGACACCATTACTGAAAAACTCCAAACATAAGAATAAAACTACTTGTTCTAAAAGTAAATTAGCTACCTGAAAATAGAAGAGAGAAAAAGAACAAAAGTGTTTTTTTTTAATTTTTTATTTTTTAAAATTTTTTTAAAGTGTTTTTGATTGCAATGAGTAGAGTGTAATTATATATGAGAGACCAGACAGAGGCAAGCCAAAAGAAATATTTGGCATAGCAGTGAAGTTTTTGCTTGATAGGCCAAGCACATTTAATCTCTGACAGCATGCAAAAGCAGGAGTTCTTTGTAAAGCTATGTAATTAAGTGAAACTCTCAGCAGCTGCCCTGCAAATCTCTAGAGAGAAGACTGGCAAAAGGCTAGGTTCTATAGTTGTCACTGCTCCAGTTGAATGGTCTTTAATTTGACCCCTAAATGACCGTCACACCTAGGAAGAAGAATCAGTAATGTATTTGACACAGACTCCTCTGTAGCAGAGTCAAAGAGGCTGAGAGACAAGATCTACAACAAAAAAAGCGGGGCAGGCTTGCTTGCGTCATCTAAAACCTTATAAGCACCATGCATTTGTCTTGAAGAATTAAACCCTTGGGGCCAAGTATAAGAAGGAGATGCCAAAGTACCAGGAAAATGAGCTATTGGAGTCTAATGTCTCCTATTCCATAAATTAACAGTTAACATAAGAATTTAAGAGGCTCCTTAAATTGGCTAGGGCCAAAGGTAATTATTCTCAGAAATTTGCATGTTATAAGGAGATTTGGCAGTGCATTTGGTCCTTTCTTGTTCTCCACTAACTCTTAGCATAAAGTGACCGTGCATCCAACTTTGCCCAGGCCTGTCCCTGTTAATGTCTGTTTAACTGAAAAATGATTATTAATTTTATTCCTAAAATTGTTACAGATGATAAATTATATGTTCATGCCTTTAAAGATCAACTCCCTTAACACCATTTCCTAAATACCTCTTGAACCTATGCAATTCCCCCTGCCTCCATTCTCTTTACACCTTCATCTCTCACGAGGACTACTACAGGGATCTCCTTCTTCTACTACTACAATGACAGTAATGCACAATTCTTCATAACATCCAGACAGAGAATTCCATATATGCAAACTATTCCATATACAGTTTATATGCCCCATTAAGTTACAAGTTCCAGGAAGAGAGAGATCAGGTTTTATCTTGTTTGTCCCTAGATCTCCAACACCTTAGCATATAATGAATGTCCAACAGCTTTTTGTTGAAATGATCAAATGGACAGTTCCAATTTTAGGCAGCTAAATATAAATTCCCTACTCCTTAGCTTTAAACACTCCCTTTGAACAAGTCAATGCTTTATAAGATATACTACCTTCTGTTTAATTCTACTTCATAACTGAATATACAGTGAACTAGATTTAGTCCAACAGGCATCAGATTTAGGTAAAAGGTACATATATCTTGGTACACCTAATTATTTAATGTTTATCTCAATTATGTTAAGCTTATGCAATCAACATTTATATTCCAAGTTATTTCTCAAGCTTTCATTTTTCTGCTTTTTATTCATTTTTATAAAATGAGGGAAAACATAATAAAATATTCAAATAATTATATAAGTATAATGTGTAAAGATGCTTACATTGCTTAAATTCTTAGCTTAAAGGAAACAACATGATAGAGTCACCAGAAATATTTGTCAACTAAAATATGAAAAGTTGAATTAAGTATGTGGAAACCAATATAAGGGTATTATGAAATGCATTGTCAGTCAAACATGCAGATAGGAAAGTCAAACATGAAATTTGAAAGCCACTTGTATTATGGTTCAATTGATATTTAGGATTCATATCTATTAGGATGAACCCAGCTACAACACAAAGAAAACTCAACTCACTGTGGTTGGATCAATGGAGATATTTGATCATCTCATTTAACAAGAACTCTGGAGGTTGGTAGTTCTAGGGTTTGTAACAATGCTCAAGTATATCATTGGAAACTCAAGCTCTTTCTATCTTTGTTCTTTATTCTCACTGTTTTTTCTATAGGTTTGTACCTTATTGTTATAAGATGGCTCCTTCAGCTTCGGATATCAAGTCCTCCCACAACCATGATCATGGAAGGAATGAAAGAGCAGAAGAAAACAGAACTTTCAATTCTGAAGCCTCTCTCTTTTTATCTAGTAAAGATGTCTTTTTTAGAAGCTGCCAAGAAGACTTCCCATTGTGTGATCACTGACCAGAACTGGATTACATGTGCATTTCAAGATTTATCACTTAAAAAGAGGAATGGAATTACCATGAGACCTTAAGGTAATCATGAGAACAGAGGAACTCAGCCCATTACATGAGCAAGTAAGGGTAGGCAACAGGGTCTGTCATAGAACTCTGAGAGTCAGAGTTGTATCACATTCTTCTGAGTTAGAAAAATAAAGTGATAACAGTGAACATAATTATACAAGTGAAATTTTGCTTCCATACATTCTAACATTAAAGATGAACCAGGAGAGACTGTGGACTCTGAGCAACAAACTGAGGGTTTTGGAGGGGAGGGGGTGGGGGGGTGAGTGAGCCTGGTGGTGGGTATCGAGAAGGGCACGTACTGCATGGAGCACTGGGTGTGGTGCATGAACAATCAATCTTGTAACACTGAAAACTTAAAATAAACAAATTTGGGAGTAAAAAAATAAAGAAGACCCCAGATAAAAATAAAAAAAAAGAAAAAAAAAGAGTTTCAGGGAAAAACAACTATTTCTAAAACAGAAGGGGATAAATTAAAAATAAAGCCATATAAATTGTTAAACCTTTCTATTTTTGAAAATGTAATTACTGGGGCAATTTTAGGGACTCAAATAATATGACACTTAAAAATAAACCTTCTGCATTACGCTAAGTGAACTAAGTCAGATAATGACAAATATCGTATGATCTCACTTAAATATGGAATCTAAAATAAACAGACTCATAGGCTCAGAACAGATTGGTAGTTGTAAGAGGTAGGGGGTGAGCAAAATGGGTAAAGGGAGTAAAACATACAAACTTCCAGTTATAAAATAAATTCATCATGGGGATGTAATGTATAACATGACAATTATGATTAATAATACTGTACTGCATATTTTAAAGTTGCTACTATAATAAATCTTAAAAGTCTTCATCATAAGAAAAAATTTCTAACTATTTATGGTGACAGATGTTAACTACACTTATTCTGCTAATCGTTTCTCAATATATACAAATATCAAGTATTATGTTCTACATCTGAAACTAATCTAATGTTACATGTCAATTATACCTCAATAAAAATTTTTTTAAAAAGAAAAAAAACCATTCTTTCAGAGTCATTTCAATCAACGCTTACAACAACTATATACTAATTGGTAAAAGGTTTTATTTAGCCACATGGATTTCATAATTATGTTACAGTTACAAGGACAGAAGTCAAAAATGTGGAGATTCATTTCATACTCAAACTCTTACTTTCAATCTATTGGCAATTACATTCCTAATTTTATATTGCATTAAGCCCAATCAAAAAGCCACCTCAAATCACATCAATCTTTCAGTTACATCTTAGAGAAATAATGGTTCTGAACCAAGTATCCAGGTACTAACTAGTTTAGTTTTAATTCAGAGCAGATGGACTAGGGTTCTGAAGGTCAAATTAACAGGATCTTCTTGGAAAATACCTCATGGTCTCTGTATCATAGCAGATGGTGAAAATATTTTAGAGTTATTTTGAAATGATCTTATGAAACAGATAGAATTGTATTCTATCAATTGTCTTATATGGCTTCCATAAACATGATTTTCTTTCCAAATCAAGAGTTACAACTGATGGAGCTTAGCAGGGCTCTTCTGAGATATCATTATCAACAATGACACGATGAGAATGTATATTCTAAATTCAGAGATGAATTACAGGAGAGGAAGCAGTGGATATCCTGAGATAAATAGACAGATACTGATAAATGATGTTATAATGCATATTCTGTTTTCCTATATAAGAGGAAAGAATTTCTATATTCTGTCATTGTAGACTTTTTTTTAAAAGATTTTATTTATTTATCTGACATAGATCACAAGTAGGCAGAGAGACAGACAGAGAGAGAGGGGGAAGCAGGCTTCATGCAAAGCAGAGGGCCCAATGCGGGGCTCGATCCCAGGACTCTGAGACCATGACCTGAGCCAAAGGCAGAGGCCTTAACCCACTGAGCTACCCAGGCGCCCCTATTGTAGACTTTCAAACTGATGTTTCTTTTTAGAAGATAAGTACAATATAATTCTTCTTTTTGACCCCTTGAGCAACTAACAACACTTGACATACTATAGATGTCCAATGAGTTGTACTTTTTTTTCTTATTGGGGGTACAACTTTTATTTTTCTTTTATTTTTTTAAGGGTTATTTTTTAATTTTTTTAAGGGTTATTTTTTAAAGATTTTATTTATTTATTTGAGACAGAGAGAATGAGAGAGAGCATGAGAGGGGAGAGAGTCAGAGGGAGAAGCAGACTCCCTGCTGAGCAGGGAGCCTAATGTGCGACTCGATCTTGTGACTCCAGGATCATGACCTGAGATGAAGGCAGTCACTTAACCAACTGAACAATCTGGGTGTCCCTATTTTTATTTTCAAGATAAAATATTGTGAAAGTCATATGCTATTTGGTACAATGTCAGATAGCTACTCATTCCATTTTGATTTTTTTCTTGAGAAATTATTTCCATTGTCTAAAATCTTATTGGGAAGGTAATTCCCAGCTATCTTATTCCACTCCAAAACTGGAAAAGTCTCAGATTCCTTACTTTTCTTAAACTGGCAGGGCCTGGAAAATGGTATCAATTAAGCTAATAATATCCTTGATCCTGGGGGTCTGGATCTTGAGTGATGCAAGGATGAAATGAAGTAGAGAATTCATTTGTTTTAGCAGCAAAGGCAGGAGTGGTGACGCTGCCCTAATTAAGACTGTTCCTTTTACTCTTGTTCCTATTTCCCAGGCCCCTTCCAATTCTTAGTTTCAGACCAATCCCAAGCCAACTCTGGTTATTCTAATAAGTTCTCTTTTGCTTAGCTAGATTTGGCTTCTATTATTTGTAATAAATTTTTTTTTAAATACAGACAAAATTAGATAATAGAAATATCTATAACATACTATTTTATAGCCTTCTTTTCCATTATTCCATCTTGAACACTTTTCATGATCAATACAAATATTACACAACATCAGCTTTAATGGTCACCTGGCTTATCTGCATGGATATACTATAGTTTATTAGAATCTATTTAATCAGTGCTAGAGATTTACATGTTTCCTTTTTCTTTTTTACCATTATATATAAATAATCCTCTGGTTAGCATCTTACTTATACATCATTGTATACAGCATTGATACTTTTACCTTGTAACACATTTCTAAAAGAAGAATTACTGGGACAAAGGTAAACACAATTTTGAAATCTTTGAATTATGTTCTGGAAGGAGGGTTGTACCTACTTATTCTATTAGCAGTGTAGAGAGGTGCCCATTCTAAGATCTTATCTATTAGTTTTATTGTAAGATAGGAGACTCTAAAGCCATTTAACTTCACTTGCCCAAATACACAATATAGAAAGCAATCAGTTTGGTTTGAGAAGCCCCATGTAATAAAGGGGAAGAGTTACAATAGAACTCAATGCATACCTCATACTATTTAAGAGTTCTCCACAGAGTTTTTAATACAACTGAATACAAGTCATTTCCATGTGTGTTTTCTTATGGATGGATACTGCGAAAGTTCTGAGTGAGTTAGAAGGAAGAGGAAGAAAGAACCAAAGAAAACTCAGCCAGCTCTCATTATAGTGCTTCTCACAGCTAACTGACTCATACTCTGAAAGCTAAGGAATGGAAGGAGGAAAAAGATGGTGGAAGAATAAGAGACTCTATTTCAACCAGTCCCTTGAATTGAGCTGGATATCTACCAGACCATTCTGAATGCCCATGAAATCAACCTGAAATATAAGAAGATAAATCTGGATCTCCACAAAGAGAATATCTCCGGCAGTTGGTCTTGAATTATGAAGCTGGGAGACACCATTCCATGGGCAGATATCGGAAGGTAAATGGAACAGAAGGGAGTTGTCAAAAGCACTTGAGCCGGGAAGTTGAAATAACACAGGCACACAAAAGCCTCCCTCGTTGGAGACTGGGCACAGACTCACAGGCCAGTAGCAGTGGGGAAAGGACTTAAGGGCAGCCCCCCAGACTGAAACCTGGAGCTTCGGGGGGCACACGTGTGAACCAGGGGCGTCTTGTGGTTTTAGAAGCACAAAAGGCAGAGACAGGCCCACACTTGGAAGTGAGGGCTGGGAGTGCTACTGTGAGATGCACACGGACACTGCAGTTTTTAACAGCACAAAAAGAAATGGAGACAGTGTGGCCTGGAGAGCTCAGTGAAGATCAGAATGCGATATCGCTGTTCTGAGACAGAGGTTTGGATGCAGTCACTTCTGCTTTGACTCTTAGAAGAGATATGGAAAGCCGCCAGGGAAAGTCACTAGAGACCAAAAAAACCACTGAGCCCATCCCCCACCCCACAGCAGGCAGGGCAACTCTGCCCAAACAAGGTTGCCTGAGTAACAGTGCACCAGGCCCCTCCCCCAGAAGACAGGCTGGAAGAACAAGAGGCCAACAACCTTAAGGTCCCTGTAAAACAGGCACATCTTGCTTGGGTTGTGGTCAATAATTTGGACTCTGTACATTCCCTCAACCACCCCTCAACAGATTGACTAAGAGGAGGAACCCACAACAAAAGGAAGAACCAGAGAATTTTTGTGGCCTCTGCCACAAAACTACTAGATATAGATATAACCAAGATGTCAGAAATTGACTTGGGAATAACAATTATCAAGGTGATATCTAGGCTTCAGAAAAATATTAACTACAACGTGGAATCTCTAAGGGCAGAAATGAGATCTAATCAGGTCAAACTTAAAAATATGATGAATGAAAAAAAAATGTGATTGAAATGCTGTCCAAGCTGGATCTACTGACTGTCAAGGTAAATGAGGCAGAAGAACGAATTAGTGAAATAGAGGATAAGTGATAGAAAAGATGGAAATCAAGGCAGCATGGGAAAAACAAAATAAAATCCATGGAATCAAGCTGAGAGAGATTAGTGACAGAATGAAACATTCCAATATCAGAATTATTGGGATCCTTGAGGAGGTGGAGACAGAGAGAGGTCTAGAAGATATATTTGAGCAAATCGTAGCCCAGAACTTCCCTAATCTGGGGAAGGAAACAAGCATTCGTGTCTAAGAGGCAGGGAAGACCCCTCCCAAGATCAATGAGAACAGACTGACACCACAACATATAATAATACAATTTGCAAATCTTAAATCTAAGAAAACAATCTTGAAAGTGGCAAGAGGGAAGAGATTTTTTACACACAGAGGAAGGAACATCAGAATAATGTCAGACCTCTCCACAGAGATCTGGCAAGCCAAAAGGGCTGGCAAGACATATTCAGGGTACCAAATGAGAAGAACAAGCAGGCAAGGATACTTTATCCAGGAAGGCTGTCATTCAGAATGGATGGAGAGACAAGGAGCTTCCAAGACTGGCAGAAATTGAAAGAATATGTGACCACCAAGCCGCCCATGCAAGAAATATTAAGGGGAGTTCTATAAAAGAAGAAAGAACCCATAGTGATATAGAACAGAAATTTACAGAGACAATCTATAGAAACAAGGACTTCACAGGCAACATGGTGACAATAAAATCTTATCTTTCAATAATCACTCTCAACATGAAGGGCCTAAACGCTCCCATGAAATGGCACAGGGTTGCAGATTGGATAAAAAGACATGACCCATCCATATGCTCTCCACAAGAGACTCATTTTGAACCTAAAGATACATCCAGACTGGAAGTGAAGGGATGGAGAACAATTTTTCATGCCAACAGACCTCAAAAGAAAGCTGAGGTAGCAATTCTCATATCAGACAAATTAGATTTTAAGCTAAAGACGGTAGTTACATATACAGAAGGACACTATATCACGCTTAAAGGGTCTATCCGACAAGAGGGCCTAACATTTGTAAATATCTATACCCCCAACATGGGAGCAGCCAACTATATAAGCCAACTGTTACAAAATAAACAGACATAATGATAATAATACGCTAATAGTAGAAGACCTCAACACTCCACTCTCAGCAATAGACAGATCATCTAAGCAGAAAATCAACAGAGAAACAAGAGCTTTGAATGACACTCTGGACCAGATGGACCTCATACACACACACACACACACACACACACACATATATATATATACAGAACAGTTTACCCTAAAACAATACAATACTCATTCTTCCTGAACGCACATGGAGCTTTTTCCAGAACAGACCACATACTGGATCACAAATCAGGTCTCAACTGATACAAAAGGCTGAGATTATTCCCTGCATATTCTCAGGCCCTATTGATTTGAAACTGGAACTCAATCACAAGAAAAAATTTGGAAGAAATTCCAACACTTGGAAGCTAAAGACCATCCTATTTAAGAATGTTTGGGTCAACCAGGAAATCAAAGAACTTAAACAATTCATGGAAACCAATGAGAATGAAAACAGATTGGTCCCAAACCTGTGGGATATTGCAAATGTGGTCCTAAGAAGGACATACATAGACATCCAAGCCGCACTCAAAGAAAAATAGAAAAATCCCAAATACACAAATTAACTTTACACCTTAAAGAACTGGAGAAAAAACAAGAAATAAAACCCAACCCATGCATTAGAGGAGAAATAATTAAGATTAGGCCAGAGATTAATGACTTAGAAACCAAAAATACCATAGAGCAAATCAACAAAACTAGAAGCTGATTCTTTGAAAGAATTAATAAGTTCAATAGGCCACTGGCCAGACTTATCCAAAAGAAAAGAGAAAGGACCCAAATTAGTAAAATTATGAAAAAGGGAAGAGATCATGACTAACACCAAGGGAATAGAAACAATTATTAGAAATTATTATCAACAACCAAATGCCAATAAATTAAGCAACCTGGAAAAAATGGATACCTTCCTGGAAATGTATAAACTACTAAGACAGAAACAGGAAGAAACTGACAACCTGAATAGACCAATAACTAGTAATGAGATTGAAGCAGTGATTAAAAACCTCTTAAAAAACAAAGAGTCCTGGACCTGATGGATTCCCTGGGGGAATTCTATCAAACATTCAAAGAAGAAATAATACCTATTCTTCTGAAGCTGTTTCAAAAAATAGAAACAGAAGGAAAACGTTCAAGCTCATTCTATGAAGCCAGCTTTACCTTGATCCCAAAACCAAGGAAAGACCCAATCAAAAAGGAGAATTACAGACCAATACCCCTGATGAATATGGATGCCAAAATTCTCAACAAGATCCTAGCTAATAGGATCCAACAGTACATTAATAAGATTATCCATCATGACCAGGTGGAATTTATCCCTGGTATGCAAGTGATTGCTCAACATCTGTAAGCCAATCAATGTTAATAGAACACGGAATTAAGAGAAGAGACAAGAATCACATGATCCTCTCAATTGACGCAGAAAAAGAATTTGACAAAATACAGCAACCTTTTCTAATTAAAATTCTTCAGACTATAGGGATAAAATTCTTCAGATATAGGGATAGACTATAGGATAGGGATAGACAGACTATGAAAATCTCAAAGCGAATATCATTCCCAATAGGGAAAAGCTGAGAACCTCTCCCTTAAGTTCAGGAACATGACAAGGAGGCCCATTATCACCACTACTATTCAATATAGTATTGGATGTCCTACCAACAGCAATCAGAAAACAAAAAGAAATAAAAGGTATTCAAATTGGCAACAAAGAAGTAAAATTCTCTCTCTTTGCAGATGATATGATATTTTATGTGGAAAACACAAAAGACTCCACCCCCAAATTACTAACTCATATAGTAATTCAGTAATGTGGCTTGATATAAAATCAATGCACAGAAATCAGTTGCTTTCCTATATACTAACAATGTAACTGTAGAAAGAGAAATTAGGGAATCGATCTCATTTACAATAACACCAAAAACCTTAAGATACCTTGGAATCCAACCAAAGAGGTAAAAAGGATCTATACTCTAGAAACTACAGAACACTTATGAAGGAAATTGAAGACACAAAAAGATGGAAAAACATCCCATGCTCATGGACTGAAAGATTAAACATTGTTAAAATGTCTATGCTACCCAGAGCAATCTATACTTTTGAGGCCATCCCTATTAAAATAACCAATGGCATTTTTCAAAGTGCTGGAAGAAACAATCCTAAAATTTGTATGGGACCAGAAAAGACCCCAAATTGCCAAGGAAATGTTGAAAAAGAAAAACAAAGCTGAGGTCATCACATTGCCTGATTTCAAGCTATATTACAAAGCTGTGATCACCAAGACAGCATGGTACTGGCACAAAAACAGACACATAGATCAATGGAACAGAATAGAGAGCCCAGATATGGGCCCTCAACTCTATGGTCAACTAATCTTTGGCAAAGTAGCAAAAAATATCCAATGAAAAAAAGACAGTCTCTTCAATAAATGGGACTGGGAAAATTGGACAGCTATATACAAAGAATGAAACTCAACCATTCTCTTACACCATACAGAAAGATAAGCTCTAAATGGGTGGAAGAACTCAATGTGAGATAGGAATCCATCAAAATCCTAGAGGAGAACATAGGCAGTAACCTATTCGACATTAGCCACAGCAACTTCTTTCAAGACATGTCTCCAAAAGCAAGGGAAACAAAAGAGAAAATGAACTTCTGGGACTTCTTCATCAAGATAAAAAGCTTCTGCACAGCAAAGGAAACAGTCAACAAAACAAAGAGACAACCCATGGAATGGGAGAAGATATTTACAAATGACACTACAGACAAAGGGCTGGTATCCAAGATCTATAAAGAATTTCTCAAACTCAACATCCAAAAAACAAATAATCAAGTCCAAAAATGGGCAGAAGACATGAACAGACACTTCTCCAAAGAAGACATACAAATGGCTGACACATGAAAAAATGTTCAAATCACTAGCCATCAGGGAAATTCAAATCAAAACCACATTGACATATTACCTTACACCAGTTAGAATGGTAAAAATTGACAAGGCAAGAAATGACAAATGTGGGAGAGGTGGTGGAGAAAGAGGAAGCCTCTTATATTGTTGCTGGGAGTGCAAGTTGGTACAGCCACTTTGGAAAACAGTGTGGAGGTTCCTCAAAAAGTTAAAAATAGAGCGACTCTATTTAGTCGCTCTATTTAGTAGCTCTAAAAATAGAGCTACTCTACCCAGCAATTGTACTACTGGGTATTTACCCCAAAGATACAGATGTAGTGAAAAGAAAGGCCACATGCACCCAAGTGTTCATAGCAGCAATGTCCACAATAGCCAAACTGTGGAAGGAGCTGACAGACAATGGATAAAGAATATGCCCATATATACGATGGAATATTACTCAGCCATAAGAAAGGATGAATACCCGACATTTGCATCAACATGGATGGAACTGGATGGGATTATGCTAAGTTAAATAAGTCAAACAGAGAAAGACATTTATCATATGGTTTCACTTATTTGTGGAACATAAGTAATAGCATGGAGAACATTAGGAGAAGGAAAGCAAAAATGAAGGGGGGGATATTAGAGGGGAAGACAAACCATGATAGACTATGGACCCCAGGAATCAAACTGAGGGTTTTGTCAGGGGGGAATGGGTGAGCCCGGTGATTGGTATTAAGGAGGGCACATATTGCATGGAGCACTGGGTGTTATACGTGAACAGTGAGTCACAGAACACTACATCAAAAATTAAGTATGTACTTAATATGACTAACATAACTTAATTAAAAAATTTTAATAAAAAAGGAAGCTAAGGAATGAAAGTTTTCATATCTACCAGAAGTATATTTACACAAGAGACACTGCTAAAATCCATTATAAAGTTGGCATGCCTAGAGAGAGTCTGAGAAACACAAAGTCTAGTCTTGGCTCACAAAGTTTTCTTTACATTGTTCTGTAAAAATCACATGGCATCTTCCTGAGTCAACTGGCTTTTATTTTAATTCATGAAACAGTGGATGCTACTGACACAATAAAAGAGGCCTTCTCGGTAGATCTGATTTGGGCTTATGTATCTTAGAAAGTAGAGGCTGATGAAATCCATTTTCATAATCTAACTGCTGTATGCTACGGAAATACACCCAAAACCATGATATTTTGAATTTTGTTATTTATCAAGAACTAAGGAGGCATATAAGCCCATGTGTATGTGAGTGCGTGTGCACATGAATGTGAATGTTCATGTGTGTGATTGTGTGCATGTGTGTGATCTGAATTAATCTAAGGGCCCCAAGTGGCCCAAGTTCAGTGAGTTGTTAAATTCAAAGAATCACAGTTCATGCAAGGAAAAAGTAATTAAAATACTCCAGGGCGCCTGGGTGGCTCAGTTGGTTGAGCGACTGCCTTCGGCTCAGGTCATGATCCTGGAGTCCCGGGATTGAGTCCCGCATCGGGCTCCCTGCTCTGAGAGGAGCCTGCTTCTCCCTCTGACCTCTCCCCTTTCATTCTCTCTCTCTCTGTCTCAATTAAATAAAATAAATCTTTAAAAAAAATACTCCAATATTCCTTACTCAATCTCTCACAGATAAATGCATTTTAATACATAGCAAGTATACTGAGAATTCTTTTCTCTCTGTCCCTGATTTTCTTAACATAGCAGCTATACCCTGAATCATTTTTCCCAGTCTTAATTCCCATTTGTCCCCAATTCAGCACTTCCCCCCCCCTCCCTTCTTCATCTCTCAGCTGCTTGAATAACTTAGCATCTCTAACTTATTAAGTATTCCCTGTGTCCTAAATACTATCTGATTATATATAACAAAGATACATCGAAGTGCCAACATGGTAAGCAGCTAGATGCTGGGAGAAGTAGGAGAATAGTGTGATAATTAAAGTATTAATTGGTTTAATTCTAAATATACATTAATAATGTTGTCCCTGACATATTCATATATAATTTTTGGCAAAACAACCTCATAAAGTAATAAAGATGTTCTATGTCAATTTTAAAGATTCCTGGTCTAATTTCTATACACATATTCCCCAAGGAAAGAGGAACTCATGAACAAGGGCTTTAAAAAATAATGTTTTATTTTACTTTTCCAAAGAAGACAAAAGAAATGGTGCTTTAATGCTTTACTGATAGAGGTAGTAGTGTCTTAAATGGCAATAGACATTTCTAATATTTTTCTTTTTTAATTAAAAGGCACACTTACCCTGAAAAGAAACAAATGAAGCATTCACAAATCTAGATATGAAACTAGAAAATCTGATTATCATAGAATTGCCATAGATACAAATGATCTGAAACAGCCTGTTCTCCCTCTCCCACTCCCCCTGCTTGTGTTCCCTCTCTTGCTGTGTCTCTCTCTGTCAAAAAAATAAATAAAATCTTTAAAAAAAAGTATAATAGAAATGTATAATAGAAATGGTGCAAGCATACATACTTGTCCTGTTCTTGATTTAAGAGGAAATCATTGTCTTTTACCAATAAGTGTGATGTTATTTATGAGTGATTAAAAAATAATCTTTATTAAGTTGAAGAAGTTCCTTTCTATCTTTGTTTGTTGAATATTATAACACTAAAATGTGTTGGATTTTGTGCAGTGCTACATCTATTGTTTTTGTTCTTTACTAATGTAAAGCATTGCATTGATTTGCTTGATGTCCCTGGATTAAATCAAAATTGCATTCTTGGAATAAATTTTTCTTTGTCATGGTATACAGTATATTTTATATGTTGTAGTATTTGTTGATATTTCTTGTGTCTATATTCATAAGAAAAACTGATTTGTAATTTTCTTTAATTGTGATGCTTTTGGTTGTTTTTTTTTTTATCAGTTTAACAGCCTCATAGAACGACTTGGGAAGTCTTCCCTCTTCTCTCTTTTGGAAGAGTTTGTGAAAGACTGATATTAATCCTTTATGTGTTTGGTAAAATTTACCAGTGAAAATATCTGGGCCTGCAATTTTCTTTGTGGGAAGTTTGTTGGTTTTAAAGATTTATTTATTTGAGAGAGAGACAGAGAGAGAGAAAGAGAGCATGAATGTAAGTGCACATGGAGGGGGTGGAGAGAGGAAAAGGAAAAGGAGAGAATCTCAGACTCCACACTGAGTGTGGAGCCCCACATGGGGTTTGATCTCATGACTCTGTCATGATCTGAGCTGACATCAAGAGTCCACTGCTTTACTAACTGAGCCACCCAGGCACACCTGTTTGTTTGTTTTTGTTTGGTTGTCTTTTAGTAATTCAATTCTTCATTTGTTGGATGTCTATTCAGATTTTCTGCTTCTTAAATTGGTTTGGGAAGTTCTGTTTTTCTAAAAATATGTACATTTTATCTAGGTTATCTAATATATTGGCACACAATTGTTTTTTCCCTTATAATCCTTTTTATTTTTATAAGGTTGCTAGTGATGTCCCATATTTAATTCTTGGTTTTAGTAATTTGAGTCTTGTTTGCTTAGACTAACTAAAGATTTTTCAATTTTATTGATCTTTCCAAAGAACCAAATTTTGGTTTTCTTGATTTTGTCTCCTTTTTCTAGTCTCTATTGTACTATTTTCATTCTAATCTTCATTATTTCATTCCTTCTGATTGCTTCAAGTTTAATTTGCTCTTCTTTTTCTAATTTCATAAAGTGGAACATTAAGTTATTGACTTGAAGGCTATAAAGTTCCCTCTAATCACTGCTTTAGGTGAATCTCATAAATTTTGGTATATTGTGTTTTTTATTTTTATTCTTCTTAAAGAATTTTCTAGTTTTCTTCTAATTTATTTTTTGAGTCATTAATTATGAATTTTTTAAAAAATTCTACCACATGGATTTGAATTTCCCAAATTCCCCTTTGACAATTATTTCTAATTTTATTTCATTCCATTGTTTTCCATTTTATGAAGCCAGTATTACTCTGATACCAAAGCCAAATAAAGACACCACAAAAAACAGAGTACTTCAGGCCAAGATCTCTGATGAACATACATGCAAAAATCCTCAACAAAATACTAACAAACTGAATCCAAAAATATGTTTAAGAAAATCATTCATCATAATTAAGTAGGAATTATCCCTGGGATGCCAGGATGGTTCAATATTCACAAATCAAAAGAAGTGACACATGACATCAAAAGGAGAAAGGATAAAAACCATATGATTATTTCAATAGATGTAGAAAAAGCATTTGACAAAGTAAGACATCTACTCATGATAAAAACACTCAACAAAATAGGTTTGGAGGGAACACACCTTAACATAATAAAGGCCATATATGAAAATCCCATATCAAACATCACCCTCAATGGGGAAAAACTGAGAATCTTCCCCCTAAGGTCAGGAAAAAGATAAGGATGTCCACTTTCACCACTTCTATTCAACATAGTACTGTTAGTCCTAGCCACAGCCATGAGACAATGAAAAGAAATAAAAGGTATACAAATTGGTAAAGAAGATGTAAAATTTTTACTATTTGCAGGTAACATGATACTACTATATATAAAAAACCCAAAAGACTTCATCAAAAAACTGTTAAAACTGATAAAGGAATTCAGTAAAGTCTCAGGATATAAAATCAATGTATAGAAATCTGTTACATTTATATACACTAATAATGAAGTAGCAGAAAGAGAAATTAAGAAAATAGTCCCATTTACAATTGCACCAAAAAATAATAAAATACCTAGGAAAAAACTTAATCAAAGAGGTGAAGGGTCTATACTCTAAAAACTATAAAACATTGATGAAAGAAATTGAAGATGACACAAAGAATTGGAAAGACACTCTATGCTCATGGATCAGAAATACAAATATTATTAGAATGTCTACACTACACAAAGCAATCTACACATTTAATGCAATCCCTGTGAAAATACCAACAACATTTTTCACAGAACTAGAACAATCAATCCTAAAATTTGTATGGAACCACAGAAAACCCAGAATAGCCAAAGCAATCTTGACAAAGAAAAACAAAACTGACTTCCAGATTTCAAGTTATATTACAAAGCTGTAGTAATCAAAATAGTATGGTCCTGGCACAAAAATAAACAGGTAGATAAATGGAATAGAATAGAAAACCCAGAAATAAATCCACAGTTCTATGGTCAATTAATCTGTGACAAATAAGGAAAACATAAATGGGAGAACATACAATAAGAAAAAGACCGTTTCAGGGGCGCCTGGGTGGCTCAGCTGGTGAGCAACTGCCTTTGGCTAGGGTCATGATCCTTGAGTTCCGGGATCGGGATCGAGTCCCACAATGGGCTCCCAGCTCCACGAGGAGTCTGCTTCTTCCTCTAACCTTCTCTCCTCTCATGCTCTCTCTCACTTTCCCTGTCTCTCAAATAAATAAATAAAATCTTTAAAAAAGAAAGAAAGAAAGAAAAAGACCATTTCTTCAATGAATGGTGTTAGGAAAACTAGACAGCTACATGCAAAAGAATGAAACTGGACCACATTTTCACACTATACACAAAAATAAACTCAAGACAGATTAAAGACCCAAATGTGAGATCTGAAAACATAAACATCCTAGATCAAAACACAGGCAGTAATTTTTCTGATATTGACTGTAGCAACATTTTTAAATTTGTTTATAAAGAAGATTAATTCAAAGCAACCAAATATATCCTACCTATCTTCTCCATAAACAGAAGAAAACAAAAAATATTCATTTAAGAATCAAGTTCTGGGACATCTTTAGAGGAAAAAATAGAATAAAGTTGTTCTCCTTTTACCTAGTAGATAGATGTGAGATACTTTGTGTGGCTTTATCTATCAAACGATAGGATTTTTTTTTTTTTTAATTTCTTGAAGTTGTTCTTTGGTCACCATTTACCATTAACATAGATTCAATACTTTACATTCAAAGTTACAGAGTGTTTAAACAGTCTCCTATAATGAATATAAAGTTATAAATGTAAGGTAATGGAGTAATTGATAAACATTTAATCATGGCTTTTATAATGAATCAAATAGAATTTAAAGGATATTCATGTGCGTTATAAGTAATTAGAATATTTTTACCTCTAATGATTGATTATATTTTTTCCTTTAAAAAATGTTCATTCAGGGATGCCTGGGTGGCTCGGTTGGTTGGGTAACTGCCTTTGGCTCAGGTCACGATCCCGACGTCTTGGGATCGAGTCCCACATCGGGCTCCTTGCTCCGCGGGGAGCCTGCTCCTCTCTCTGCCTCTGCCTGCCTCTCTGCCTGCTTGTGTTCTCTCTCTGTTAAATGAATAAATAAAATCTTAAAAAAATAAATAAATAAAAATAAAAATAAAAAATGTTCATTCAGTGCTCGCTTCGGCAGCACATATACTAAAAAATGTTCATTGATCTCATTTATAGCAATAAATATTTATCGCTGAATTTTTCATGTTTACTTTGATTTAGGTTTTTTCAATTATGGTAAAGAAAAAATTGATTACCTAATAATATAGAAAATACATATAATTACTAACAATTTTCTGTTACTAAGAACATAACTCCTCTCTCCTTGTATATTATTTACCTTAATTGATTTCCTTTTATTTCAACTGTATTTTGCTTGATTTTACAAAAAAGCCTCTCCAAAATGTATCCCACTGTAGTCTGTAAGTGGCAATAAGTAGTGACTCTTCCTTTAGATCATTTAGGAAAATGATTTAACAACTATCTTTTTTCTAGTTTACAACGTAATAATTCCTTGATTGATGACACATTCCACAGAAATATTAGATAACTTGCTTACAACATTCTCTTAGGGCTTTCATAGACATAAGCAAAAATAAATCTGAATTCATAACTCATAAGACATGCATATAAAAATGAACAAATTAAATTAAATATATGAGACTTAAATTTAAAATCAATGGGCTAGACAGTGAAGTATAGGTGATAGATAACAATGCCTTCACTAAGGTTTTTAAGTCTTTTGTCACAAAAATAAAAACTTTCTTCTCTCTTCAAGAAAGAATCCAAACATACATAGTAAGTCATATCCATGGTATGCGGTGACCACATCAAAATTTTATTGAAGGTGATTCTGATACTGTATTAAATATTGGATAAATTTCATCCCTCATACTAGCTGTGACTACTGCCTTGATTTATTATATACTGTTCTCACAATAGTGTACAGCTCAGCACCTAGTTTGTCTTTTTCACTGCTGTTTCACTTTGGTATTAAGACTCAAGAGCCCCCTTATTTTCCTCCTTTATTAAACTCTTAAATCTTCCTTTTTCATTATTCTTTAGCACTTTGAAGTTTAACAGATTTTGCCTCTTACTATGTCCTTTTCCTAGACTCTCTTCAGCATTTATTCATGGTAGAACACATTTGCCAATGCTTGCTTAACCTGGGTTCTCAGAATGCTCAAGATCTTCTCATTTTGATTATACTGTCTCTCAAGTTCCTCATCACTGAAGCTAATTCTTCTCAAAGCTTGTTACTCTTCCACTGCACCAACAAAAAGGAGAAAACACTTTTTCCTTAAAAGAAAACTTGTTTCTCAGTACTCTGTGAAATGTCACACCAAACATTATAATTCTTTCAGAGACATATTTCTGAACGAACCATTCTTTGTCTAAAACAGAATGTTTGTATTAGTAAGATTTCAACCATTTTAGTTTATTGTTTCAGAGGCCAAACAAACTGAACAAAAGAGAACACTTACACTGTTTAAAATATGGTACATAGTAGAATATTATGTTTGAAATAGTATGCTATCTTCTTTCTTTAAGAAAATGAACTTTAATTGAATCCTATGAACTAGAGGTAGGCAAATTTTTTTCTGTCAAATGCTTAATAATAAATACTCCAGGTTTTGCTATCCATATGATCTCTTCTACAACTGGAAAATTGTTATTTTAATAGTGATGGACAATACATAAATGAATGAACAGGGCTATGTTTCAGTAAGACTATTTATGAACACAAAAGTTTCAAAATCATCATTTTCACATTGTAAAATATCACCCTTCTTTTGAAATTATAAAACCATTTAAAAATACAAAACCATAGTTAGCTCATGGGCCGTAGTAAAACAGCAGGCCATATTTAATCCATGGGCCACATTACTGACCTTGCTGTAAACTGTTGTATTGAATTTTATTTCATTAGTAGCTTTTGATTTACACTACACAGAATACTAATTAGAGAAAAGCAACACATTTATGATCCAGTATGAAGAAGAAATCTCTTACCAAATTTTTCAAAAGTCTCATTTTTAAAATTAAGGTATACTCCATTTCTCTGAGTAGTGAAAAAAAAATCAGATTTTAGCTATTATGAAAATCAGACAGTAAATTTCATCGTGTTCTAAAGTTTTTTTAGTTCATCTAAGAATGATTGGAGGATAGATATGACCTGGCTTTGCTTCACTTGCTAACTAGTGTGTCCTATGAAGTTTCTGATCACATTCATTTTCAGAACATATGACAGAGATATATTACAACTGTCATCAGTTCTAAGGATAAAATTCTTTTTTTTTGGTAAATATTTTTATTTATTTATTTGACAGAGAGAGAGATCACAAGTAGGCAGAGAGGTGGGGGGGGGAAGCAGGCTCCCTGCTGAGCAGAGAGCCCAATGCGGGGCTGGATCCCAGGGGCTCGATCCCAGGACCCTGAGATCATGACCTGAGCCAAAGGCAGAGGCTTTAACCCACTGAGCCACCCAGGCGCCCCAATTCTTTTTTTTAATTTTTATTATTATTATTTTTTAATTAACATGTAATGTATTTTTTGCCCCAGGGTACATGTCTGTGAATCATCAGGCTTAGACATTTCACAGCACTTACCATAGCACATACCCTGCCCAATGTCCATACCCAGCCACCCTATTCCTACGCCCCCTAGCCCTCAGCCACCCTCAGTTTGTTTCGTGAGTTTAGGAGTCCCTTATGGTTTGCTCCTTCCTGATCCCATCTTGTTAAGGATAAAATTCTTGAATAAAATTATGATTTCGACATTGATAAACATTTTCCTATGAGAAAAACAGGTATGAAAGACCAAGGAAATGTTGAAAAGTAATTCCTTTTTTAAATCTCCCCCAAATAAATCAATAGCATCAACTACAACAACAACAAACACCAATGCTATTTATATCTCATAATTGAACAATTATGGACATAGAGCTATTAATTTTCACATGAAATTTATTATTTCTTGGGAACTTTCTAGTGTTTTCCCAATCTCTAGTTGTAACCAGATGTTTATAGAATTTGTGCTGCTGCAGATAGAACACAAATTAGAAAATATTTTTTGTTTACTCATATATAAAAATGTTAAGGGAATTTCTGACTAAGTGAGGAATTGATGATATCTGATTCCTAAACCCCATGTTTCCCAAGCCTTATCTTTGTATAAGACTTCAGACTTCATTACATCAATCCCTGGTAGGTTTTGTTTTGGTTTTGGTATTTTTTTTTTTAGCAATTCTTCCTTTCCTTTTCTAAACTTACCATTTCATTCTCTCTTTCTAGTATTTTGCAACAGGAGTGACCCACAATTTGTATTAAAGCCAATATTTTCGGTTACCTTGGAGTACAAAGAAGTAAATTTGTCTAAATTCAACTTATGAATACAGAAAGCTCATGATTGACATATTCGTTAGGTCAGGAATCATATGGAATTTTTTAAACTGAATTTTTGAGCTGTTTCAACCCTAAGATTTTGTAAATGAGGCAGCCAAGGCCCAGTTTCATCAATGGCTTATTCTGGAATTCGGACACCAAATAGAAAGAACTGATATCAAGACTCCATGAGGGCTGCCTGGGTGGCTCAGTCATTAAGTGTCTGCCTTCAGCTCAGGTCATGATCCCCGGGTCCTGGGATCCAGCCCCACATTGGGCTCCATGCTTGGTGGGAAGCCTGCTAGTCCCTCTCACACTCCCCCTGCTTGTGTTCCCTCTCTCTCTGTGTCTCTATCTGTCAAATAAATAAATAAAAGCTTTAAAAAAAAAAAACCCATGAAAAAGGAGAATGGATCATGCCTGGAGAAGATTAGCTCTGTGAAACAAAGTCACTAGGCTCAGAACAACTAGCATTAATAACCTGAAGCACAATATGCCTGTTCAGGACACTGAAGAGGTCCAGAGTATGAAGGAGGGCTACAAATGGAAGAGTGTTAGTTATGCACTGTGGCTGTTCCAACCACTCTCGCCTTTTCTCTGCCATACACTATGCCCTGGGAGGCTGACCTCTATAAATGACATCACCTGGATCCCATGCCCAACAGCTTCAAATAGATCAAGCCAATGGGAGGCACAAGAGTGAAGGGAGAAAGAGAATAGGGTAGGTATTCACCAGATTCCTCCCAGCCAGGAAGCAGTTTGGCAGCAAATCTGTTCTAGGAACAGATCATTCCAGGTAGCTCATCTGCTTCTTCCCAAGTTTTGACTGATACAAAAAACAAGTATTTAGATGTGTCAGTGTTAAATGTTTTTAGGTATCTAAAGTGATCAAGACCCTCTTATTATCCAATATTCATGTATTCTGTGCCTTCCTTGAACAAAAGGTGAATTATTATTTAGGTAATTCATCAAAATCTTTTTACCTCTGCAAAACTTAAATAAATAAAGCAACTCAACTTCATTCATGCATCAATTCAGTTCCTCCTTTTTTGAGTCCCAAGCTTATTCCACTGCCAATCAGAATTATTTTAGAGTTCCCTGACACCAGAGACTCAAGATGGCCCAAAAACATGGAAAATCTAATCCAAGTCTCTAAAAAAGACTTATAATTAAGAGTAAAATATTTCTGTGAATTTTATGAAAAGATTACCGATTATCTTTCCAACAGGCCTCTTGAATAGCAAACTTTCTTTATCCTTGACAGTCACTAACTGAAAGGCCTAAAACCACAACACAATCTAAAAGATAAAAGAGGGAGTTGAAAAAATAATAAGCATTTTTATAAGCATAATTATTAGCCAACCCTTACTAAAGGCTACCATGTGTCAGGAGATATTTTATATGGATAAGCTTAGTGAATCTTCACAGCCACCCTATGATGTAATTATTAGTCATCCCCATTATATAGATAAGGAAATTAAAGCAGAGATATCAAGTAACTTGTCCAAAGTCACAATCTAGTATAAAAGGGAAGCTGGCATATCTATGTCTCCATTGTTTCTTAGCGATAAACAGAAAAAACTCAAAAATTTGTAGAACTTAAAATATATGTCAAAGTCAGTATTGTTTCTTTTTACTGACTCTGAAACTAACAGAGCTGATGCTATAATGAGAGCTCTGTTATAGAACGATGGGTCAGGAGAAGATTTGCACTGAAAAACCACATAAATTGACAGATTTAGAACAATCACGACAGGCAGAAAGTAAGTAATAGTCAGAGGCCCCAAGAGGCAGCATGTAATGAGCATGGAAGAAGTCTGATAGTCCATAGAAGGAGCCCCATCCCATGGCCTGGGGAGGGGACACTAAGGTTCCAAGATGGGGTCCCACCCATGAGACAGAGATCCAGTCTTGAGGGAACTAGATCAAGGTCTATAGCAAAGTCATGGAGAGCTGTGGTTAAAGCTCTGCTTAAAGAGCTATTCTAAAGGCCAAGGGAACTATCGCATATGGGAGCTAGTTGCACCAGTAGTCACTTAGTAAAAAATGCCCAATTATCATCTAGTTACAGGAATAAATGGAATACATACTGTGATATATTGTGGTTTTTAGGCTCTTGGGGGTCTCTAATATACAAAAATGTTTTATGTACACTTTTAAGAAATCTCCCCTAAAAACAGCTGATGTGCATCCTTTATTCTCTTATTTCCTTCCTTCTTCCTCCTTGCTGGCTGGAATGTTGGAATATGGCTATAATACTTGGAGCTTAAGCAGCTTCCTTGGACCAAGAGTTAAAAGAAGTATGCTGAAAAAGATGGAGCAGTGCAAGGAACCAGTGTCCCTGACAAGTTGGTGGTGAACCTACCAACCCGAAATGGCTTCTCTTACATGAAAGAGAATTGTATTGTTATTGTTATTTTGCCTTTCCCATTATTCATAGTTTAAATTAATCCTAACTGGCAGAATGCACAAAGCACCTAATACATTTATACTGCCTGTAATTAGCCACATTAATGTCAGCTTTTATTATTTTTGATGTTGTTAGGGCTGAGGTAAAAGAATTAAAGTTCAGTTTTGGCAGTGGGGTATGTGGGTCACAACAGGATGAGAAAAAACTTCAGAATGCTGAGAAACTCATCAAGTTACTTAAATAGACTGTAACTTGAGTCTATAATGTTAATCTCCATTACTCCTTAAGTTTCTAAAATTAGTCTTTTTATATTGTTTCAAATGTTGTCAAGGTGGCTGCAGCCAGGTAAGAGACTACCTGGATAGTATATTTGGTATATATGGTATATATACCATATATGGTATACACCATAATCAAGATTTCTCAAACATCTGTCTGATAGCCAAAGTCTTACCTGTGTTTGAGACCATGGATAAATGGACATACAGACTTAGGATGTGCTCAGGAGAGGGGAGAGGAAGGAAGAACTATTCTCCCTTTATAGTTTTGGGCAATGCTGTGAAAAAAAACAAGTAGTATTAAAGCTGCTGGCTTCCAAATAATCATTTGTTTATTTTCCCATTTCAGTAAAGAACTTGAGTGCATATAAAAAAATTTATTTCTCTAAAAAAAAAATTTATTTCTCTAAGTCTCCAGAAGGTATATCAGCATGCCAGATATGTCTGTGAAAGGAGAATAGGTAGACAAAAATAATCTGAATGCATTTTATGCTAGTTTTCCCTTTAGTTTTTTCAGTCATTTAAAAGATAAAACCTTGTGCCATTTTGTGGAAAATGGTTTTAAAAATATACGTGTCAGACAGTATTTAAGTTTAATTTTAGGATGAGAGCAAAATAATATGCTTTTATATGTTATCCAAAAGAATAATAAAATTGAGTATAATATATAGTCTAGGGTAAAAAGAAAACAACAACAACAAGAAAATGCAAAAAAAAAAAACCAACCTGCCAGAGGGCATTCTTAGAATCATCTATAAGATTGCACGTTTATCTTTAGAGACATTAATATCAAATTCCACTGAAGTTCAACATTTTCAGTAATTTTAAAATCCCTTACCAAAAAGTAATAAATGGAAGGAAATAATAAATATCATAGTAGAAATAAATGGAGCAGAGACTAAAAAGACAATAGAAAAGGTTAATGAAACTAAGAGCAGATTCTTTGAAAAGATAAACAAAATCGACAAACCTTTAGCTAGACTCACCAAGAAAAAAAGAGAAAACTCAAAAATAAAATAAAATAAAATAAAATAAAATCAGAAATGAAAGAAATACCAAAGAAACACAAAGGATTATTCAGTAAAGTGGCAGGGTATAAAATAAAGATACAAAAATATGTTGCATTTTTTTTACATTAACAGTGAGTATCAGAAAGAGAAATTAATAAAACAATCTCATTTACAATGTCATAAAAATAATAAAATAGTAATAAATTTAACCAACAAGGTAAAAGACCTATACACTGAAAGTATACAACACTGATGAAAGAAACTGAAGACAAATAAATGGAAAGGTATCCATGTTTATGGATTGGAAGAATTAATAATGTAAAATGTCCATGTTACCCAAAGCAATGTACAGATTCAATGCAATCCCTATCAAAATTCTAATGGCACTTTTCATAGAAATGGAACAAACCACCCCAAAATTTTTATAGAACCAGAAAAGATCCTGAATAGCCAAAGCAATCTTGAGAAAGAAAAACAAAGTTGGAAGCATTATGCTAACTGATTTCAAATTATATTACAAAGCTACAATCGGTATGGTATTGGCATACAAACTGACATACAGGAACACGTGGGTGGCTCAGTCGGTTGAGCGTCTGTCTTTGGCTTGGGGTCATGATCCCAGGGTCCTGGAATCAAGTCCCACATCGGGCTCCCTACTCAGTGGGCAGTTTGCTTCTCCCTCTCCCTCTGCCTGCCGCTCTGCCTACTTGTGATCTCTCTCTCTCTCTGTTTCAAAAATGGATAAATAAAAAACAAAAAACAAAAAACTGACCATAGATCAATGGAACAGAATAGAGAGGCCAGATATAAGCCAAGCATATATGGTGAATTAATTTACAGCAAAAGAGGCAAAAATATACACTGGGGAAAGGATGGTCTCTTCAATAAATGGTGTTGGGAAATCTGGACAGCTATATGGAAAAAAAAAAAGGTGAGACTGCACCTCTATTGTATACAATACACAAAAATTCACTCAAAATGGATTAAAGATTTACATGTAAAACTATAAAATTCCTGGAAGAAAATATAGGGAGTAAGCTTCTTAACATGTGTCTTGGCAAGTTTCTGGATTTGAAACCAAATGCAAAGGCAACAAAGAAAAAATAAAGTGGAACTATATCAAACAAAAAGCTTGCTCCTGCTCATTAAAGAAAACCATCGGGCGCCTGGGTGGCTCAGTTGGTTAAGCAACTGCCTTCGGCTCAGGTCGTGATCCCAGAGTCCTGGGATCGAGTCCCACATCGGGCTCCGGGCTCCACGGGGAGTCTGCTTCTCCCCCTGATCTTCTCCCCTCTCATGCTCTCTCTCACTGTCTCTATCTCGAAAAAAAAAAAAAAATCTTTAAGGATAAACCATCAGCAAAATCAAAGGGCAACCTATAGAATGAGAGAAAATATTTGCAAAGCACATATCAGATAAGGGGTTACTATCCATAATAGACAAGGAATTCGTACAACCCAAAAGCAAAACTGAAATTAAACAAGATAAAACCAAACAAACAAATAAAGAAAAATCTAAATAACCCAGTTAAAAAAAAACAGGCAAAGGATCTAAATAGACATTTTTCCAAAGAAGAAGACACACAAATGGCCAACAGGTATATAAAAAAGATGTTCAACATCACTAATCATCAGGGAAATGCAAATCAAAACCACAATGAGAAAAACCACCTCAAATCTGCTAGGATGACTATTATCAAGGAGACAAGAGATAAATGCTGATGTAGAAGTGGAGGAAAGGGAACCCTTACACATCGTTGATGAGATGTAAAATGAGTATATGTAAAACACAATGGAGTTTTGTAAAACACAATGGAGGCTCCTCAAGAAATTAAAAATAGAACTGCCATATGATATAGCAATCCTACTTCTGAGTATATATCTAAAGGAAATGAAACCATTGTGTCTAAGAGATACGTGCACTCCCATGTTCATTGCGTTATTAACAGTAGCCTAGGTACAAAAACTGAAGTGTCTATCAGTGGAAAAATGAGTCAAGAAAATGTGTTCTCGGGGTGCCTAGGTAGCTCAGTTAGTTAATAAGCATTTGCCTTCGGCTCAGGTCATGATCTCAGGAGTATTATCTGGCCTTAAAAAAAGAAGTCCTCACCTGCAACAACATGGATGAAACTTTCATTACGCTAAGTGAAATAACTCAAAGACAAATACTGACTGATATCACTTACATGGGGAATCTTTTATTAAACTCATAGACACAAAATGGAGAAAAGTAGTTGTCAGGACCTGGGCGTGGGGGAAATAGGAAGAAGTTGGTAAAATGTTACAAACTTTCAGTTTCAAGATGAATAAAGTCTGATAGTCGAATGTAAAATGTGGTGAGTATAACTGATAACACTCTTATATGATAGAAATTTGCTAAGAGACTAGAAGTTAAATGTTCTCACCAAAGGGGGGAGAAGGAAAAGATAACTATATGAGGTGAGACATGGGTTCATTATAACTCAATGAGAGGAATCTTTCACACTGTATATCAAATCACCCTGTTGTATACCTTCAATATATTACAATTTTATTTGTCAACAATACCTCAATAAAGCTGAAAAACAATGTGTAGCTTAACCAAAAAAGTACAAAACCTGTAGTAAAAAATCTATAAAATATTATACCTCAGAACACCAGAGTTGAACTAAATAAATGGATAAATATATCAAAAACAACCTTTACATTTATATTTTCTATTGTTTTTGTTTCTCTTGTTGAAATCTGCCTGATATAGAGAAAAGTTATTTTTTTAGAATTCAGAGACTGCATACCAGCCAAGAAAATTAGGCCAATTTAAAATACTAATTAACTTATCATTTAAAGATTTAAAAAAAAAAACAATTTTTGGAGGCACTTGTCCACCTAAGAACATTTTTTTTTTACCTCTGTTTTCATCTTAGTGTGTTCCCTAGAACAACATATTGACCTCTCCTTCGTGCATCATGCCTCAACCAGGGTGTTCTCTCCACTGTATCCTGTGCTAGGTAGGCCCTGGGGTGTACAGGTGAGTAAAGCATGATGTTTGCACAGAAGCCACAGACTGACTATTGCAAGCAAACAGAAATTGTACACAGCCCCAGACTAATGCATTTAACAGAAATTTAAACAGGTAAATTTTAATTCAGCCTAGTGGTAGGAAAGAAATTATTTTAAAAGAGTCATGGAAGAACACAGAAGCCACTGGGGGAGTCAGGGAAGCTTCACACAGAACCCTCTCCTGCATCTTTGATGAGGTTCATGGCTCTCTCCAGAAACTGTACTAATCCTTAGCCCTGCAGCCACACTGGTGCCTACCAAAGCTCCTCTGCGTCTTCGGTAAGCTCAGCTAAACATCGTAAGTTTTATCTTATACCATTAAATCCTGCTGCTTGTCCTTTTAAATCCTTGGAGGATTTTCATTCATGGACAAACTTCTTTATGCAAATACTACTCTTTGGAAAATTCTCTTCATGCTTGTTGGAAAATACACAATGTGTTTTGCTCTCCACGGATTCTTGCATGTCAAGCATCAAACATGGGTGGCAGATTTCTGATTTAACAAATAGTTCTTAACAAATAGCATCAGCTCTTGCTGCAGCTATGTGAGTTTCATATTCATTGCACATCTCCAAAATACATCATTGCTGAGAAAAACATTCTGAGGTACAGTACATGAAAAACACTATATAAACCCCAGCAGAGTGCAGAATGAACAATCTCTTATTTAAAGATTAATGATTCTTTTAGCTGCACAACTGACTTATGGAACTGTCTATTTTTTTTTAAGTATGGAGCAATGAATGAGATGCTTATATTTAAGAGACAGAAAAGGTTAAGCTTCCAGTTTCCTGCTCAGTAGCTATTTACTTGTATTGTGTAGGGCTTGAAACATGAATTCTAATGAGAACAAACTCACATCTGCTCAAATCTCAATTATCTGAATGTGGCTTACCCACTCTGCTAAGTACCTATAGATACATAAAATTTAAACTAGTTTCTTTCTGTCATCCTACATGCTTCTCAGCTACCTCTGTCCTACCACCAGCTGTTGTATTTTAAATAATTTTAATGTTAGCCTAAGCAAAAGGTTAATTATCACATAAAGAAAATTCATATATAAGTCGTCAAATCTAACTGAACCATTTTTTGGACTGTGACATTTGCTTCCATTGTACTAGACTGTTTGAGATGTAACCACATCTCTGAGTCCAGTTCTTCTCTTCAAAAAAGTGCAAAGTTCACCTGGTGGTTCAACATTAGATATTTGTATTAAGAAGACTTTAAGAATCACAGATGGCTCAAACACATTTAACTCCAAAGATCAGTTTACATTTAACTTAAAATAAAGTCTTATACATAACTCACACAAAAAGTTTACGAAGAGAAAACCCTTGCAAACCCTAGAAATTTAGCATTATGACAAGAACAATTCCTAAAAGGCCAGGCAAACAATAACAACAACATTTAAAAAACAGTGTGAGTAATTTAATCATAAAATTATTTGGATTCTGAACTGCCTGGGTGGCTCAGTTGGTTGAGTGGCTGCCTTTTGGCCCGGGTCATGATCCCAGGGTCCTGGGATCGAGTCCTGCATCTGGCTCCTTGCTCAGTGGGGAGCCTGCTTGTCTCTCTGCCTCTGTCTGACACCCTGTCTGCTTATGCTCTCTCTCTCTCTCTGACAAATAAATAAAATCTTTAAAAAAACCAAAAAAACCCTATAAAAATTATTTAGATTTAATTTAAAACCATTTTTGAACAAAAGTTAGGAATTACAAACAGAAACAAATTACTGATAGAAGCAGCAACCAGGATGAATCTCAAATGTATTACACTAAGTGAAAAAAAACTAGACTTGAAACATTACATACTATATGATTATATTTATTTAATTATTTTAAGATTTTATTTGTTTATTTGACAGAGAGAGACACAGTGAGAGAGGGAACATGAGCAGGGGGAGTAGGACAGGGAGAAGCAGGCTTCCTGCTGAGCAGGGAGCCCGATGCGGGGCTCGATCCCAGGACCCTGGGATCATGACATGAGCTGAAGGCAGACACTTAACAACTGAGCCACCCAGGCACCCCTATATGATAACATTATGGAAAGGGAAGAATTATAAAGATAAAGAACATATCACTGGTGACCAGGAGTGAGGGTTAGGGGCAAAAATTAATTGCAAAAAAGAAACATGAGGTATTTTGGGGGGGGGTTAATGGTTCTGCATCATGAATGTGATGTTGGTTACAGTATTCAATGCATTTGTCATATTTATATAACTTCACACCAAAAAGAGTATATTTTATGTAAATTTAAAAACAAGTTTTAGAGGGTTAGGAATTGAATCATAAAGGAAAATACTGTCACAGAAAAATAAATGTCAACTCCATTGATTCGTGTTGAATGGAAGCAATTACTATTATGAATATTACAAACAGTAATAATCCTAATAGTCTCTGAAACAATTCCAAACTATGTTAAATACAGATGTGGGCACAGTGAGAAGATTACTTCCACACATGGAACTATATAAAGTAATTCTCTCAACCTGGTGAAAATAAACAGATCCTAAATAAATTCAAGTGTTCTTTAAGCATTTAAGAAATACTACTATTTTTGCCTAATGCAGTGTCCACCCTTTATCTGTTGATTCCATGTCATCTTTGATCTCTTTCTTACCAATTTCATAGTCTTTCCTTCTACGTAAGAGGGAATGGATATATCTTCCACCATGTTTGAAAATTCAGTTCCCAAGTTTTATGCCTCTAGATCAGGATTTCTTAGTCATTGAGTAATGGTTCCTCAAAGATATCCATACCTTGGTCCATGGAACTCATGCACATGCATTGTAAAAAGGTTTTGCAGATGTAGTTAAGGTTACAGATCCTAAAATAAGGAGATTATCCAGATGGTTGAAATCTAATCACATGAAAAAAAAGAGCTTTTATCAGGTAAGAGCCAGAGAGTTGAGGCAGAAGGTGAGGTCAAAGTGGTAAGAAGCATGAGAAGGACTCGGACTTCTACTGTTGCCATTGAAGAGGGAGGAAATGAGTCAGGAAATGAAGGAGACTTCTAGACTCTGAGAATAACTTGAAGCTGATAGCCAGCAAGAAAACAGGCAGATGGTTCTAGAGACACATTTTTACTAAGTTCTGCAAACAATCTAAATGAGCCTGAAGTAGGTTCCCCTCCATAAGATTCCGGGCAGGAGACAATTTGATCTCAGTCTCGTGTAACCTATGCAGAAAAACCAGGTGAGGAGTCAGATCTCCGATCTACAAATTATTAGACAATAAATCTGTGTTCTCGCCAACTGCTGAATTCATGATAATTTGTTACAGCAGCAATAGAAAAGTAATATACTCCCTGAATCATAATCTTCAAGGGTGATACCTAGAAATTCACATGGAAATTCTTATGAATACTCCATTTGATAATCCCTTCCCTATATCTTCCTTCTGCAATGTATTTCTTATCAATAAATTAGGCCCAAATCATCAAGCAATTGACCACCCTAGTCTTTGCTTCAAACTGAGTACCTCTTTAACACTTACATAATTTAACTGTAGAGTACTAATTTGTATTACTTATTATATGCTACTATAAAAATTTCTTGTGATTAGTTATAGTTGTAGTGTATATATCCAGAGATTATAATTCTCTGGATTAAACTCCTTAGAGAGAAAAATTATGTTTTCTTTTTTCTTCTGAGAATTATTATAACCTAAGCTACAGAATTTCATGGGGGAAAACATGAAACCGAAACAAAACCTGACATGACTAAGAAATTTCAAAGAAACTGAGCAAGTCCCAAGGTCACAGAATGATCAAGGGAGGATCTCAATGACTCCCAAGAAATAATGTGGGTGAGATATTATCTTGGTGATTCTGTCAAAGTCCAGAGGCTGCTCCTCATCTTTGCAAAATTAAAACTTAATTTTGTCAGTACATTGAGAGATCCTTTTCTTTCTCACCCTATAAATCTCACAGAGACTGATGTAGAAAACCAGATGTTAATGGATAATGGATTATTTTACATGGTATTTATGACAATCACACATTCCCATGGTCTTGACTAGTTGATAAGCTACACAAGACAACTTTTTGGTGAGCTTGAACTCAAAACAAGATTTCAGTATATTACTGAAACACAGAATGATGTTAGGCTTTAATAAGCTGATGCATCCATCTCTACAACAGAGATGTTTATATGGAGGGAATGCCTCGTTTTGCAGTTTCTAGGTCTGCTATTTTAATTTCCTTTTTCAATCCCAATTGTTATTAATACATACTTTCAGCATATATGTTAACACTTCCAGTCAAATATTCCTGATGGCCACTTTATCTATTTTATTCATTTTGCCTAGATTTTACCATTCCACTTTGAGTAAATGATTTCATGTACAATTTTATGGGAAAAGTGACCTCACTATGTAAATACCATGTATTCTCTACTATGTTATTAAAAAAATAAAAATAAAAACAAGAGATTCAAACTGAAAAATTATTTGATTTATAATTAATCTTAAAATAGGATCCATCATAAAATCAATAGTCTTTTTGTTGTTGTAGTTTTGGTTAAGAATATCTGAGTCTTACTATTTCAGACTTGATGATTTGAGTTTTACTCATTCTAACTTTCTTTTGACTTATCCAAATGTGTTCTCTTGACTAGTCATATTTCTGCCACTCTGTTTTGCACCTCTTATTCCCACAAAGCTATTACAAATTCATATCTCACACCTAATGGAGACATAAATATTTTGGAAATATAAAAAATAATTATTAAGTTGTCATTTTTGGTATTGTAAAAAATTCTTCTATTCCCCAAATCTACCTTTTTGTTGTGTTTTTTAAAGACAGTAATAGGTAAGATTTACAAACACAAGGTAGATATATTATTTGTAATCTTCAGAAAACAAGTATTAGCAGGTATTATTTCTATCTTCCAAAAGACAAAGGGTAAGCTTAGAGATAATAACTTGCCCAAGGATGCGTGGTTATCTGAACAGGGATTTTAATTCTGGTGTTTCTGTCTTAAATGTTGTTTCTCTTACCAATACCCTATGCTGTATCAGGATTGACGTATCTCTTACTAAACAACAAATAGAGGTATAGTAGCTATAATCCACCATTATAGATTGCAGTAATTACCATTCCCGAATCATACCCTTTTATATTTGAAATGGGCTTTAGGGATTTTCTTCCAGCCCGAATCTCTCAAAGACATCCCTGCCAGCAGATAGTTACCTTGAAAAACCTCAGCACCACAACAATGTGATTCCATGTGCTCTGATTCCATTTTGGAGCAACTCAATGCAAAGAAGAATTATTTTAACCAAGAGGAAGATATCTCTTCGAAATATCCCCTGTTAACTTCCTGGCTCACCCTTTGGAGTTACAAAGGATAAATCTACTCCCACTTCCTCTGTAAGAGCAATGTTTTTAAAGATTTCATTTGTTTATTTGACAGAGAGAGATTAAGAGAGGGAACACAAGCAAGGAGAGTGGAAGAGGAAGAAGCAGGCTGCCTCCAGAGCAAGGAGACTGATGTGGGGCTTGATCCCAGGACCCTGGGATCATGACCTGAGCCGAAGACAGTGCTTAATGACTAAGCCACCCAGGTACCGCTGTAAGAGCAATTTTTTACTTGAGCATACCTCCCATCTCCCCAGTCTCTTCAACTATAATCAATATGAAGTACTTTTCTTTCCCTGCAAAGTCCTATTCAAATGTGGAACCCAGAACTCAACATTCAGTGGATGAGATTGTATTACCAGAAGAGATAGATCGTAGTGGAAGCAGTATTCCAGGCCTGTTACTATAATCCCGACCACACTACTTGACTTACCATGGTGTCACGTTATTTGCTTATATTAAGTTTATGCTCAACCCATGACTCTAAATATATACCTTTATTATTATCGTTCTTAAATGCCTTTATTTTTGTCAGCCCATACTTCAGGGACTTTGAAGTGACAGGAAGTTTTTACATGATGGTGGGGGATATAAAAATGACCGTGCATGAAGAAATTGTTTAGTGAACTTAATAATCAAAGGGGAAAACTACAATTGTCTCATGACCTTTAAAATTCTCTGTCAAAACATTATAAACTCTCCTGCTGACAGATATTAAGTGTAAAAGGAAATAAAGGTGGTGAAATTAATATTTATTTAGTACATCATAATTTACAACATTCGAAAACTGAGAATTAAGGGGTGCTGTTGGTTTTGATGAAAAACTATTTTTTTCATAAAGAACTAATTTGAAAAGGCCTTGCCTTCTTCTCCTTGACTAATTTACAATACAGAGCAAGTATTTTTTCTATGCCTTGCAGATTGCCACACTTTCTAAAGTTTGAATCAGCTACACGCATTTTACTTCTTGTGCTCTCATGGTCAAGAAGCATCTCTGAGTGTTCCTTTAAACTGAAGATTTTTTTTTTCTTCCTTTGCCAGCATCACTCTCTGTGGGACAATGGCATGCTTTTTGTCACTTTGCCCAATTATGTCTGTAGGTTCCCCTTCACTTAGTTCCTGGGGCTGTGTTTCTAGAGTTTCTTGAATGGCAGCAGAGTCAACATTCCCATGGTCAGCCATTTCTTCTAGAACTGTATTTATGTTTGATTCAAAGTTCCCTTCCAGCACTATCATTTTTCGTCTATTTCATCTGTTGGTCAATTACTTCATATGATTATCCATTTTTGTAAAATGGTGCCTGGGTTTATCAGTGAGAGGTAAGAAGACAACACAAGTTTTGCTATCAGAGCGTGAAATGAATAACAGAAACAGAGTAAGCAATCACTGACAAATTTTGCAACAAGTCGTATGATTTGTCACTGATCAATATGGCCATTTGTTATTCACTTAGTGATTTGTGGACTGAAGACCTACTAGCAAAATCTGTACTTTATGTAATTAGTCATTGTTCACACATCATCGTTATAGAAATGTGAGCCATGACTAGTACTATTTAATTAAACCATGGTAACATTGAAACCGTTAAAAGTGAGGACTGTCTGTGTTCTGCTGTCCGGGAAAGTGTTATTTCTTTCTGGGCCCTGTATTTCCATCTCAAAATGCAGAGAACAGAAGAATCAAGTATGGGGTTGTATGATGTGTCACAAATCTCCACTCTCCAGATAAAGATCAGTGCAAACAAATGTCCCATTTTAGTTCTAAAGAAAGAGAAACTATGGCAATTTTTCAAGAAGGGAGATCTGATAAATCTAAATTGAAAAGAAAAGGTAATTATTCTGCCGGTAACTTTTAGTGAAACTATGCAAAGTACAAGATTACCCCCTTTTGGGATGCCTGGGTGGCTCAGTCAATTAAGCGTCCAACTCTTCATTTGAGCTCACGTAATGATCTTACGGTTGTGAGACAGCCTCACGTCCAGCTCCTCGCTGGGAATGGAACCTGCTTAAGATTCTCTCTCTCCCTCTCCTTCTGCCCCTCCCCCCAAAAAAACAATAATAAAAAGATTACTCCCTTTTAAATGCTTCCATATCATACAAAATAATTTTAGATTTTGAGAACCAGTGATATCAATCTTATTGTTATGGCTTCCAAGATCAACCTTTTGAAAATTACAAATAGTATTCTCTTTTTCATCTCTATTCTCTCTGCTAAGATAAGCCCTGCAAGGCCATTTACTGAAAATATGACCTTGAGGATGTCATACTTCGAGCTCCTATTTACCTCTCTGTAAAGCGACACAATATCCATGCTCAGTTAGTCATACTGAGTCATTAAAACTATCAAATAAAATTAAGTATATGAAATCACTTTACAAACTACAAAGTACTATTATAAGGTAAAAGTGTAAATTTCCTAAAGCAGAATTCTTCCAGAATTAGGAAATTGAATACATTTAAAGTATCCATGGAAAAACTCTTATTCCTCACCTATTAGGAGATGCAGTTTCTTTTTATTCATGTTTATTCTGCTTTTTCTTGTAAATATCAATCCCTTTGATGGAGAAAATGGAAGCAAAATAGAAGATAAGGACTCTGATTTCTTTGTTCACCTGCTAATATTATACAGTCTGTCTGAAACAGTGAACCTACAATAATCTAAGCATAGCCTAAAATTTTATTTCTTGCTAAGTTTATTTTGAAATCTTCAGCTTTTTCTGCATTTTAATCTTCTCTCCACTAACAAGCATGTCACAGGCCTTACCTGAGCATTTTTTCCTTCTATTACACATAGATACCATTCAACCTTCTCATCAGAGAAATCCCTTTACTTCAGAATTGCCTTCTCTCTTGAATTATATTTCTTTTCAGAGGCTCTGACCAGGGAACAATGTACTTGTCTTTTCGAATCATTTTGACAATTGATTTTCTAATGTCTAAAGTTCATATATCACATTACTGCTTGCTTTTATATACAGTTTGTTCACAAGTTGTGTTTATTTTCTTAGCATCTAGAGCTATCTGCACTGGGCTTGCTTCTGGATTCTCTGCTTCAGCAGGTGGGGTCTGAAGTCAAATATGTCCCAGCTTCTCCAGATTCAGTAATATGGAAGCACAACAATATCCTGCATTTCACCCTGCATTTAAGTGAACCACCAGAGGATAACTTTTCCTTTCTGAATGTTCTAGATTAGAACCCTTCCTCCTCCTTAGTGTACGAAGGATGTCACACTTCCTTCATGGATGTTGGACCAGATTCCAAAATGCCAGCTAAATGTTATAGGCTCACGAAAAGTCAAGACAGTGGAATGTGTGTCATATTAATTATCTCTGAATTAAAGTCACAGCAATATCCCTGGTTCTCATGGAGGAGAATAGGCTAAAACTGGAAGGAGAAGAGTCTGAACTGTAACAAGAAGAGACATGTTCAATTCAATCTCTATGTCTTTTCAAAACATGCCCTCTTTTGAGAGAGAAAGGACAGGCCTGCGACAAGATTTCTACCATGCCCAGCAGAGTATGGCAGTCTGAATTAAATGTCCTGACACGCAGCACAATGCACACCCATCGGTCTCATTCCTGCACTGGTTTCATTCCTGCAGTGTTACCATAGGATCTACAGGCCGCCCCCCAACAACCAACCAAAGAGTTCTGATATGCATTAGACATACAATTGTAAAAATTTACGATCCATTAGAAGTGGCCAGAAAATATACTCTCATTTTAAAAGTGAGAAAATTAGAACAAGAAAAGAATAATTTTTCTCAAGACCATACTGCCTATTAGTGGCAAAGCCAAGTCTGGAACCCTCATCTACTGCTTCTCATTCCAGTAATCTCCTCTCATTAGTCAAAATATTGCTTTAAGGTTTATTGATAGTAGCTACTTTGTCTAAATTGTTGCTTTGTTGATATATGGGTCCTTTCTTCCCTGAAGGTATCTTAATTGCTTCCTGCTTTTATTAACTTGGTATATCTGACCTTCATCAAAGCACTTAAATATGTAAATGATTGCCCTGCTCCCCAGAAAGACAGGAAGTGGGCTGCTACTCACATCTCCCTCAGCAACAGGCACTGAATGTTCAAGAAGACTGGGAGAGGAAGGAAGGACAGTTTGCATTTACTCCTGAATTGTTCACAACATTTGCAATTGAATTCCTTAACCAATAAACCCATCCACTTTAAGATGGAAGTTTAGAATTACATTTCAAGGGTAGCTGTAGATGGTTTGGGGTCAGAGAGAGAAAAGAGCATTCACAGATAGAATTCAAATTTGTGACAGACAAGATAAATTCTAGAGTCCTGTTCACATAAGCAAAAGGAAATTTTAAAACAAGGGCTTAACATTTAGTATTATTTCTACATGACTTAATTATTGGCTGAAATAGAAGGTACTCTGTTCTTTAGCCATGAGCCTACCAATTCATCTATTGCCTTAAATTCATTTTGCTAGGAGATTTATTTAGATTTCTATTTTAAGATGATAGTATCTTGTCAAATAATTTCATTTTACTAAGAAAAATCTGCAACTCCTTGTGGCAGCATTTCCTGCAAGTACTGAGTTGGGTTGGTAAGCTTAGCCAGAATTAATAAACGCCCTAGGGATTATTAGGCAATTTTCTTAAATTAAAGTATGATGAAATGACCATTTTATGTACGGTTAGTACTGAGCACTTTAGCTGGTGATATCAAAATAGATTTCCCATAGAAATACAAAAATTAAAATTTAAGTAACCTTTGAAGAATGATTTTTTTTTTAATTTTATGAAGGTCCCAAAAAGTGTAGCCATTTGGTTTTTTTTTTTTTTAATAATTCAACATTTCTCTGTATTATTTAAAAACTTAAAAAAATTTCCTTAAGAAACATTACTGGGAAACAGACTAGCATCTTGGTGTAGCTCTTAACATAAAATACCATTTTCCAGTGGGTCTACTACACTCTCCTATCCCAAACTACTCTACAGTCCACCAGCAAGGAGGAACATTTTCTGCAGAACAACTCAGGGGTGAGGCAGAAGACGGGTTGAAGATGAAAGGGTGCCAAATCAAAAACCACTTGCTGCTGGTTGGGGTAGAGGGGTAGAGGAAGAGATGGGGTAGAGGAAGAGGACAACTGGGGGAATTAAAGGTCGAAAGGTCAAAAGAATTTTTTTCACCTGAATTGTCAATGTTTCAGTAAATCATTTGATTTCCTGCTCCTCTTTGGAAATACAAATCTAGCTCCTTCTTTCTCTCTTACAGGATTCCCTTAATTAAAACTGACTAAGGCTCTCCATAAAACAGAAGATAAAATCCTGTTCCCTTAGCAAAGTATACATAGTTCTTCACATTTTCTCACCGTCCTTACACATATCACCTACATTCACCATGGTGGATGTTAGGACCTGTTTAGCCTAAGTCATTCCATCTTGTCTAAGCAGCCATTTTGTTGTGAACACAAGCTGACCTTGCCCTAAGGGAACAAAGTCAGCTTGGAGGAACTTACTTAGAAAGATAAGTCCAGGACACCAGTGGAATGTGGTCTGCTGGTTCCTGATGACAGTCCCCCAGAAGAACAAGGTCGAGTCAGGCCAGGTGGGGGTGTCCAATCAGTAAAGGACACATATGCCACCTCCCTCAACCCCTCTGCTCCTGAAGTCAGGTCAGGTGGAGACACCCAATCAGTAAAGAACGCATATGTAACCCCCCCTGATCCCACTGCTTCTGACCAATAAGGATAAGCTCACAGTCAGTTTGCGGTTTTGCCCTATAAAAGATAGCCTGTAAGATCGGGTGGGGTCGCTCTCTGCATAGAGACAACCCTGACCGGCCAGTATGATTCTCAATGCTTGGCATGAAATAAAGCTCTGCTTGACCTTTGCTTTGTACCAGTCTCTTTCCTTTGATCACGGACCCTAACAGTGGAGCCCACCCATAGGTGATTCTTCTTGCAGGAATGCATGATCCCCCTTTTCTATTTGATAGGCTATTACTATAAGTGTCAGCAAACCTTTCAGTGGAGGATCTGTGCCTGGAAGCCCAGTTCTCCTTTCTCTGGGAATGCTATGGCACCTTGTTCACAGCTCTGTTAAGACTTATCACCTTGCTATAATCATCTACAGCCCCACTAGACTGTGCACACCTTCAGCTCTGTAGCCCAGGTACCAGAGCACTGACTGTCTCAGCATAAGGAACTAACTCAAGGTACATTTGTTGAATGAAAGAGCAAGTGTGTATGTCATTTTAAAAATAAAAAGGAAAGCTGTTTCGATGAGTGGATAAGGAAGATGTGGTACATCTATACAATGGAATATTATGCCTCCATCAGAAAGGATGAATATCCAACTTTTGTATCAACATGGACAGGACTAGAAGAGATTATGCAGAGTGAAATAAGTCAAGTGGAGAGAGTCAATTATCTTATGGTCTCACTTACGTGTGGAGTATAAAGAAAATCATGGAGGGCACCGTGAGAAGGAAGGGAAGGGTGAATGGGGGGAAATCAGAGGGGGTGATGAACCAGGAGAGACTGTGGACTCTGAGCAACAAACTGAGTGTT
>CM052806.1:18104395-18170769 GCA_028533885.1 Nasua narica
GAGAGAGTCAATTATCTTATGGTCTCACTTACGTGTGGAGTATAAAGAAAATCATGGAGGGCACCGTGAGAAGGAAGGGAAGGGTGAATGGGGGGAAATCAGAGGGGGTGATGAACCAGGAGAGACTGTGGACTCTGAGCAACAAACTGAGGGTTTTGGAGGGGAGGGGGTGGGGGGGTGGGCGAGCCTGGTGGTGGGTATTGAGAAGGGCACGTATTGCATGGAGCACTGGGTGTGGTGCGTGAGCAATCAATCTTGCAACACTGAAAAATTAAAATAAACATATTGGGGAGAAAAAAAAAAAGGAAAGCTGTTTCAATTGAAAAATTTAAACATATATAATGCCCAGAGTGTTTAGTGGAAATTTAAATTTAAATTTCCCTTCAACTAATAGATAGTGCTTAAAAAAAATAGATAGTGCTTAAATTCTGTACAATAGATGACCATTAAGGAAATCAAGAACCTCAACCTTTTTTGCTGCGTATTTTAATCTGATGTTAAAGAGGATTAAAACCAATTATAGTGGTTAATTCTCAGCAGTACTTAAATATAATTCACTTTTAAATAAATTATAACATTTAAGTGTTAATTTGTAGAAAAAATTTACACTATTGGCACATGATCAAAGTCATATATACTATAAGTTTTATTTAGAGACTACTGCAAAGGTAATCCTAAATATTTATAATCCTAATCAGTTTTTCAATTGCTTATTTCACCTCTTTACATTTATTTCATCCATAGTACAAAGTCTTCTGGAAGCTGTATATTTTTAAATGTCTTTATTCATTATTATTACTAGAAACACCGTGTTTCCCAGAAAATAAATTCTATTTTTATTTGCACATAAAAATTATTATTGCTGCAGAATACTTTTTCCTCAATATCAATTCTTTCAAATGGTTAAACTAACTTATATGGGCAGTTTGAAAAGAATGAGCAATTGATTCAGTTATTATTAATATATAGCTAGAAAAACTTCTCTAACTTCCCCTCCCAGGTGGGCACATTTAACAATACCATAAAGTGCAGAGAAGGTAATTAGCAGTGTGTATACATACGGCTGGAAAAACACAGAATTGTATATGATAAATTTCTAAACATGAGCCATAATTGCTGGTTTTTAGAGTTGTAATGGCTTGTAGCCATATTCAATTCTGACTACTTCATGCAGCTGGTATATGTTGGCCACGGTAACCTCACAGAAACCTGTTGTCTCTAAATTTTGTAAACATTGGTGCCAAATTAAGCAGAACAGGAACTTGGCTTTATTAAATGCAATTCAGGTCCATATCATCAAATAAAATAGCACACAGATATGACCAGCAAACTCATGCTTATCTATGTAACCTTGACTGAAAAAAGATTTCCTTATGCTCCCAAATCCTCTGGCTTCTTGGGAAAGATGGAGTTTATGCCTTTTGTTCTGGTATAATTATTATTTCAAATTTATTTTTAAGATTTTATTTATTTATTTGAGAGAGAGTGAGTGTGTGTGAGCCGGGGGAGAAACAGAGGGGCAGGAGGGAAAGAATCTCAAGCAGACTCCCCACTGAGTGGGGAGCCTGACAGATGGAAAACGAGTGGTTTGATCTCACAACCCTGAGATCATGACCTGAGCCGAAACCAAGAGTCCAATGCTTAACTGACTGAGCACCCAGGTACTCCTGGTGTAATTATCAATAGGATTCCTTTGCACTCAAAAACATGTCACTGTTTGGTCAGAGACTTTATGATCATTTCATTATCCTCCTTGTAAATGCAGCACTCAACTCCAGAAAGGATGAGGTACAAGAGGAAGGAGACACCAGCTTAGCCATTTCCATCAGTTATATATTTTTGCTTAATGTCACAACCAGATTCCTTCATACCTTCAGGAAACTAGTTTGCGACCAGTATACAGCATCTGTGCACCTAATAGAAATTGAGTAAAAAAAACTGTTTGTATCTTAGCTTAAAGGTCCTATAACATGGCTACCACCCCTTTTAGCATAATCAGCATATTTGAGGGGAATAAATTATTTATAGATCTCTGAGAGTCTTTCAAGGCAGAAAAATCTGGTGATAACTTTCAGCTGCTTATATAACATTCTAAATTATACCTTTTTAAAAAATATTTATTTATTTGAGTGAAAGAGAGAGAGAGAACGAGTCAGGGCAGGAGCAGAGGGAGAGAATCTTCAAGTGGGTTCCCACTGAGCCCAGAGCCCAACACAGGGCTCAATCCCATGACCCATGTGATCACGACCCGAGCCAAAACCAAGAATAGGACACTCAATTGACTGAGCTACCCAAGTGCCCCCTAAATCATACCTTTTAAAATGAACTTTTATGAATTTACTTTTGATAGCTCTGTTTCAGAAATTCAAGGCATTTCTTGGCACTTTCCTAGGAAATACATTTCATTTCATACCCCTCACCCATACCTCCTATTACCTTCTCCCTGACCCCACTAACCCATTACTAGCACATCTACCAATTGGCTTCTGAATTGGCCTTGAGATATTATTGCTCCCTAGTATATATCAATTTCTCAATTGAGACTCAATACTGGTAAACATCAAAGGAAAATGATTTGTTCTTCTTCCAAGACCGTTTATATTTTATACTGTTTCACAATTTAAAATTGGTAGATTTAATTAAGCAGAAATCTTTGTGTGTGTGTGTGTTTAGGTAATGCCTTTATAATCCACAGATGCAAAGAGCAGTCAATTAAGAATAATAATCTTTGGGAAATAACTGTTGGCAAAGAGCCAGCTGTAGTGAAATTCTGTAATAAACTGAAAATACTGTCACTTTTTAAATAAAAAAATAGTTGTCGTGGCACATTACCTCACTAAAATGGCATAAACATTCTTTTTTTTCCTCTCTTTTTTTTAATTAACATATAATGTATTATTTGCCCCAGGGTACATGTGCTGTGAATACACATTTCACAGCACTTACCATAGCACATACCCTCCCCAATGTCCATCACCCAGCCACCCTATCTCTATCCCCTACCCCTCAGCAACCCTCAGATTGTTTCCTGAGTTTAGGAGTCTCTTAAATTAAGCAGAAGTCTTTAGACAGAGGTGGAAATGATGTGTTCTCACGGAAATGAGTTTAATTTTGAGCGGTCACAGATTTCCAGTTCTACAATGTTTTCATTTGCTTTATTTTTCATATCAAAATACATAAATATATAGATTCGCTGTGTATAAATTTAACTAGCATAAATTGACATGGGGGAGAAACTCAGCAAAACATGTTTTCTATTGCACATAATAATTTGCATAGTTAACCAGTAGTTAGTGACCTCTTCCTTTTAATAAACAAGTTGTAGTGTGTAACTGTGAATTCATTATTTGTAGGGAATGTGAGTTTATAATTATTTTTCAGGACATGTTTTGAAGCAACAGCATTTCAAAGCAACAGCATGATCCAAGTGGTTTTTTTTTAATATTATACATGTAGAGCAGAAATAATGAATGTAAGTTTGCATGCCATCAGCAGGGCTCTTGAGAAAAGGGAGAGTACCGTTTGAGTCCAGCATCTATTTGCTGAGAGTGTAAAGTTTGTTGAGATGAATAAATCCAGGTGAAAAAAAAGAATAGAACACATCTTTATCAAATGCATGAACACTGAAAACTTCTCCTTTTCTGTTTTCTTTTTAAGTAACAAAATGCTTCCATTAAATGAAACATTAGTTGGAAGCTAACATATTACCCCAGATAAAAGAGGAGATGTTCTAGAAAGAAGGGAGGGGAAAGAACTCCAATGTCAGCACTTATCCCTCTCTTTCCCTCCTAAATGCTGCTCATTCCTCACTTGAGATTAAAGTAATATAGAAGGGAAAGAAAAGAAAGAAAGAATGAAAGAGAAAGAAAGAGGGAGGGAGGGGGGACGGAGGGAGGAAGGAAGGAAGGAAGGAAGAAAGAAAAAGAGAAAGAAAGAAAGAAAGAAAAAAGGGAAAAAAAAGAAAGAAGAGAACTTGGTTCAACTATGTTAGTTATAATAATTTATGGTATGGGAAAACAAAGAAAAAGTCTGATCCCTTTAAAAAGCTAGAGTTTCAAAAAATAAAATCTGCAGCTGCTATACATAGAAACCAAAAGAAACTCTCTGATTAAGAGTATTAGCAGTAAGGAAAGTGTTGCCCTGAGTCATCTTTTCTGATTTATATGTTTAAATTCAAATGACTTCAAATTAGACATTAACTGATAGCAGGTTTGTTTGTTACTAAATATAGTGACTCAACTAATTTTGAGTGGATCTTACTGCTATCTGTGCTAACAGGTGCATAGAAGAGAAAATGAAATGGATGAAAAACCACTTTAGGAACATCTGCGTATGATATTTAACTTGTATTGCTCACAAAGTAGTCTGATTGCCTTTTATCTTCATTTCCAATTTTTATTATGATCTTTTGGTATAAAAATCACATATGCAACCCACCTATTTAAAGCTATGTTACATACAGGGTATTTATAATTGGCAACTTCCAGTAACGGTATTCCTTGCAAAGCTTATCCGTGTTGAACAGACGAACATCGAACAATTACTAGCAATTGTCAAACATATTTTCAGTAGAATGTGGCTGTTCTAGTCCTTTCTGATGTTTTTTTTCTTTTTTTATTATTATTAATATTGATTCACACAATGGAAACTTTCTTAAGTCTACTAAAAAAAATGCCTTAGTATTTTTTAGTCCTTAGAGTACAAATATGCTGTTTGGAGAATATTTTATAGGAACCACTATAATTTTGGAGATATATAACTCACAGGCTTAGCTGAATCTTCCTAAAGAAACCTGGTAAATCCAGCAGATGTTTGAACACTCTAACAAGGTCAAGATGAGAAGGAAGACCACTGTAAGTAGACAAGTGGAGGTTTTTGTTACTTTAATGACTCATTTGGTGGTTGTCACCAGTTTCATTTATATGCTAGTATTCTTTATATGGTACCCTAATGTTTAGATTATGTAATTGCAAGGAACTCGGCTGATGTCCCAACCTTCCCCACCAAAATATAAAAAACACAACTGCTTCTTACCCATTTAAATATACTCCCTTGAATTTTACACTGCAATCTGAAGGAGGCTACTAGCATTCTCCAAATGAACTGCCTCTAAAAACATGAGGTTGAGCTGGCCAGAAGTGTGTCAGGACACTGAAATACGTTAGTTGTAGTTGATACTTAGTGTTTCTGCCAAGAACATAAGAAACACACTAATCGGGATGAATACTCAGATGTTTCCCTACATTTCTTCTCTAGCATTAGCTTTCAATGTCAATTAGTAAAGCAAGAAATACATCCTAGAGGGAGTATAAAAGAACCGAGAGAACAGTTTATTAAATACTAGCTAACAATCAAACTGACCTCTAGAATGTGACCTATACAAGTTATCAGCAAAACTAGAATGAAATATAGATTCCTAACATGGGGAAAAGCTAAATTAATTATGACTTCAAAAGCAAGGTGCTCAGGGAACTTAAGAGAGCTCATGCTGCTAGTAAAGATCTCTTCTTGTCTTTATGTGGTTCGGCATTCCTTTCTGCGCCCTTAGTAGGAGATGGAATCAGCATACATTCTCTTTTTCTTCTTCTTTTTAAATTAATTCTTTGGACACTCTTCCATCACCTTGTCTGGTCCTAAGTAGCATTGCAACTCCAATAATCACCATGTTTAAACATGTGTCCTATGAACCATCCTATGGCAAATTCCACTGGAATGATTCTAGCTATTACCCAGAAAAAAATTCACATCAACTTATCTTGCCCTAAAAACTATCTCCTTTACCCAACATTATTATAACTGCTGGCTTCATTTTTTAGGCTAAAAATCTTAGACTAACCTTTGACAAGTCTTATGAAAAATAATCACGTGTCTTTTGTTCTTCTCTATTCCAGGTCCTGCTACTCCAGCTCCTCACTAAGGATCCCCTGTTTCTGCCTTCTCCTTATACAGACTAATCCCATTGAAAGAAAAGAACATTATGAAAACAACAGTTATAAGTAACTGACTTTTTCCAGAAACTTCAGTTGTTTCCCAATGTCATTCTAAGTCCTCATTCTGACACTATAGTGTCATTTTACTTTTTCTCCTCTATTTCCAAAGTTAGTATTCAGTAGTTATATCACTTTGTACTCCTCGGGCAATTTAAGAAAGAAGAGATGACTGTATACAACTGATTTGTGAATACAAATGTACATTTTAAATGTATCATTATTTCCTTTCACCTTGTTAGAGTGTGTCTCATTGCTTTTGCCTCTCAGGGTCATTTTGAGGCTATACTAGACTACTGAATCTATACTAAGCTCTTATTTATTATTATTATTATTTATCCTATTTTATTTCCTATAACTAGTTAAAAGTTTATTAAGTAGTCATTATCGTATTTGTTATTTAGACTATTTTATTTGTGTCACCCTACTCCTTTTTTCTTTTTCTTTTTCTTTTTTTTTATTCTTTCCACCTGGTGATCCCCTTCCCCTTCCACTGTCCTGCTGTTGTTTCTTTTCCCGGATTCTCAAAAATCAGGAAGCAGCTGATGTGGTGTTTACTCTTATAGATTATTCTGTTAGCACTACACTAGCATGAGAGTATTTCTCTGCAATGAGATGTTTGCATTTTAATATTTTCACTTCTAAAAGCTAGAATGAAAATATTTGTTTCTTAATAAAGGAATTCGAGGCATCAGAGAACAAGTGAGGAAATACTCTTTGGACCAAAACGTAAGAGACCGATATCCTATGAGGCCTTGTGATACATCTATTCCTAAAATGGCATTTGTTTAGTGTCCTGAGAGAATTTAGTTTGAAAGAGGTAAACAAATTAATAATTAAAATGCCTACCAATTATTAAACTGGTATGTTCCTCACGTGTCCTTCATATACTTTCTAAAAATTTATTTCTCATATACTCAAAGGTAGAAATTATTCTCATTTTACACATGAGGAAACTAAGGATTAGGGAAGTTAGTTATTTTATCCACGGTCACAGAGCCAGATAGGTTGAGTAAGATCTGAATTTGGGTATTACTCTTAAGATAATGCTATTACCGATGGTGTTATATAGTGCTTTGATCTGTACCTACCACAGAACTCATTTGCACTGGGCAAAAGAATGTGGAAACTTGCCAGAGCTGGGACACAGGGAGAAATGGGGAGTTGCTAGTTAATGTGTATATGTTTCAAACTGCAAGATGAAAAAGTTCTAGGGATCTTCTGTACAATATTATGCTTATAATGAATAATGCTGTATTATACACTTAATCTGTTAAAAGGGTAGATATTACGTTGTGTCCCTACTACATTAAAATAAAATTTTTAAAAAGCAAGTGGAAACTAAGACTGATTGAGTGGCTAATGGCCAAGGCATTTTACACATAAAAACAGCCATTGATGCCCACTGTTGTAAGTTACTGTAACTAAAGCAACGCATAGCAAATCACAGAGCTCTCTACCCTTGTAGGTAGATACCATTTTGTGTCCCTCTAGAATGCTTCCCCAGTCTCATTCATTTTATCCCTTTGGAGAACTCCTGCCCACTTCAAATGGTCCTGATGGGACTGTGAATCAAACTGTGTGCCCCAAACCTACCCAAGACCTCAAATGAGCATGTCAATGACATAGGTGGGTAATCAGAGTCTTTCTCATCTCTTCTGTGTTGAAACTATAGAAAAGTTTCTCTTATCCTTTTTGTTAATAGGAGGCTGTGGCTCTGAGTGTCAAGGCTTTCGGCTTTGTACAGCTTGGGAGAACAGAGCTAACAAGATAAGAGAAGCTGAGACAGGTAGAGCCAAGAGAGAAATATAAAGAGAGTGACAGAATCTCATGAAAAAGTGTTAGCCCCAGATCTAGGCATGCCTGAGGGCAGAGACTTACAAATTCCTTCTTAAATTTTTAACAGCCTAGTTTGAGTTGGGTTTTTCTCATAGGTACCTAAAAGAGTTCTAACTAAATCACCTCCTCTTCCTGAAAACACTTCTAATTTTTTCAATTCTCTTTTCTGGCTTAATACCAGTTGTACTAATTTTTGTAATTTCTCTAACCTTATCTAACCAATCTATCTCGTTCTTTCACCCAGAAGTTCCAGGATTTACAAACTATGATTTACAGCATATGTTGTGTTATTTATTCGACAAGGCACTGTTGCTGTCACCATGACCTTGCTTAGCTTTTATATCACCTATTTTTTACCATCATCCTTATCTAATATAAATGGAATAATATTATGCTTCAGTGAAATTCTCCTGGAAGAACAAGCTGAAATAGTTCTTTGTTTTCAATATTATACTATTCTGCCCTGTCTTTGTAAATACAAAGACACATTCATTAAACTTTGGCTGTTAAGAAAAAAATCATACACAATAAAAGCAAATTTATTCAATTTTATGTCTAACTGCATTTAAAGGTAATACCCATGTATCAGTATATTCACTCATATTGTCAAATATAGTATTCCAAGTCTGGTTAACAAACCATGCTTTTGGCACTCGGGCTAGAACTTTAATACAACTTTCAGGACTATTAAATCTCTCTATATTTATTCTTAATCTCCTATGACACAGCACAGTGGCCTATCATGAATTGCAATAATATTTGTTACAACTGACCCTTTGAATGAGCTAGTTTAAGGTTGCTTAGCGGTGACAGAAGGCAAGGAGAGTCCATTATAACAGCTATTTCCACAAGGAGGCTTTAAATACCACGCTTGCAAAAAACAAGTCCCACTGCTTTAGCAGAGTAGGTCATAGAACTTTAAAGAAGCAAAATGACAGACTAGTAAAAAACCAAAGATACAGCATTGAAAGAAAAATTCAGAAAGCAGTGGCAATGTGAACTTAGTCATAATAATAAAGGAAGCTTCAGAGCAAAAAGATAAAGGTGTGAAATGAAAATCTTGCTGGGTGTCAGCAATGAAATGCGGTACATATCTTGTAAAGCTGCAGTTTCATTACCAGATTAGAGGACAAATGTCTGCCATAATCATGCAATTTACACATTTGAACTGATTTTAGAATTAGTCTCACGGTTATGTGCTTGTGGAGTTTTTTAGGTTAAGGAGATGTTTGCAATTGGCTTTTGAAGGTTATTAATTATTTTTGCCTTTTCCTGGTAACTATTCCTAACAAGGATATGTTATAAGAAGTTTGAAAAACAAGGATTTTTCAGCTTCCTCTTTGGTAGGTATAGTGACATTATAGCTGATTGTCATTTGTGCATTGCACAAGGATTGCACATCACAGGCATCACAGTTTTGTATATTATTTCAATACTTTTCCAATGTTGAGAATCAAATATCTTTAGGAAAGGAAATCTTTGGGGCTCAGTTGATTAAGCAACTGCCTTCAGCTCAGGTCATGATCCTGGAGTCCCAGGATCAAGTCCCAAGATCGAGTCCCAGACCGGGGTCCCTGCTCAGTGGCCAGTCTGCTTCTCCCTCTGACCCTCAGGCTTCTCGTTCTCTCTCTCTCTCTCATTCTCTCCTTCTCAAATAAATAAATAAAATCTAAAAAAAAAAAAGGAAAGGAAATTTTTTTTCTAATTTACACATGTAAATTAGTAGTGGTAGGTTTATAGTAATAATATGAACAATAACTGAAAGGTAGTTCAGTGAAATGCAGGCTATAGATTCAGACTCCCTGGTCTTATTGCTAATCTGCTCTCGCATTTTCATCAAACTACTTTACAATAGTTTCCTCATTTGTAAAATGAAATCAATAACGGTACCGATTTTACTGGGTTATGGTGATGATTAAATGAGCTAACAAATGCAAAGATTCCAAAAGTTGCTAGCTATCATCATCTTAACTAATTTTTACCTAGTTTTACTCACAATGCACCAGAGACTGTCCCAAGTACCTCTTATGATATTTTCAAATAACACCAAAAAAAAGGTAAAGGAAAAAGGTCACAAGTATTAATTAACTTATCCAAGCTAAAAGGTGATTTCCATAGGCTTTGGATTCCATACTGCTAACCCTGAAATCATTCATTCATTCATTCTAGATATATTCATAAAAGGAACAGTGATAAGGATCATGGAGCAGGTACCAGTATAATTACAATGCCTGGTAATAAGTGATTAAAGATGAAAGATCCTGTGGGAGAAAGGAACTTAGCTAGTATAGCAGAGGTCAGATAAAAGGTCACAGAGGAGATAGTTCGGGAGGAAGTAAGATTAGAGGATTTCCAATAAGCATGTGGTCCAACATCTTATGGTTCCCAGGTCAATGCTATTCATAATTCCTCTTCCTCCCAACTCCTCTCTCCTGCCCAAAGTGACTCATCTGGTTTGTCGGTGTTATGAAACTAAAGGATAATCACTAGGGAGAATAACACAGGTTTCATCAAACACTCTGTAAATGGGATAGCACTGCTTCAAGGACTAGGTAGGAAGATATGAATGAATCCATACAACATACAAACATACAAACATTTTCCACTTTTGACAGATAAACTGAAAAAATATAAATACTGTGTAGCTGAAGAATGCTTCATTCTTTAGTAAGTACTTTGACATTTATTTATTTCATATGATATTCCATAATCATTTCCCATAAGAAGTTTAAATTTTATTGTATGCATTTGACAGATGAGGAAATTGAGACCCAGTCAAGCTGAGAAATGTCAGAGCCTAGACTGGAACCTGGATTTTCCAACTCTAGATCTTTTTTTTTTTTTTTTTAAGATTTTATTTATTCAAGAGAGAGTGAGAGTGAGAATTTGAGCACACGCCGAGGGAGAAAGAGAGAGAGAATCCCCCAATGAGCAGGGAGCCCAATGTGGGGCTCGATCTCAGGACCCTGGGATCATGACCTGAGCCGAAGGCAGATACTTAACTGACTGAGCCACCAGGAATCCCTCCAACTCCAAATTTTGTGTTGTTTCTATCATATATTCTTGCTTCCTCTCCGAGAAACTTATAAAACCTGAACTGATGGAAAAAAAACTGCCTCAGTGACAACAGTATTGCAATATGTCTCTTGTTTTATAATTATTGAATTAAAAAATACTTTGTATTTTTAGAAAGCTTTAGACTTACAATAAATTGAGAGGAAGGTACAAATATTTCCTATATACCTCCTATCCCCACACATGCACACCTTCCTCCATTACACCAGCACTCACCCTGAACGGTATATTTTTTTACCAATAATGAATCTATATTGACACATGACAATCACTCAAAATCCACAGTCTACATGAGGGTTCAAACTTGGTGTTGTACATTCTATGAGATTGAACCAATGTAATGACATATATCCACCATTATAATATTATACAGAATATTTTCACTGCCCTAAAAATCCTCTCCATTCTGCCTATTCATCTCTCTCCCCACCACCCCTGGCAACCACTGATTTTTTTATCATCTCCACAGTTTTGCCTTCAACAAATGGCCATATAGCTGGAATTATATCCTATAGAGACATTGCAAATTGGCTTTTCACTTAGTAATATGTATTTAAGTATCTTTATTGTCTTTTCATGCTTTGAGAGTTCCTTTCTTTTTAGCACTGAATAATATTCCATGGTCTGTATGAACCACAGTTTATTTATTCATTCATCTACTGAAGAACATCTTGGTTGCTTTCAAATTTTGGCAATTATGAATAAAGCTTCTACAAACATCTGTGTGCAAGTTTTTGTGTGGACATAAATTTTCAACTCTTTTAGGTAAATACCAAGGAGCATGATTGCTGGATCATATAGTAACAGTGTGTTTAGTTTTGTAAGAAAGCACCAAACTATCTTGCAAATGGCTGTATCTGCTTGTATTCTGGCCAGCAATCTATCAGAGTTCCTATTGCTGCACGCCCTCCTCACCAGTGTTCCAGATTATAGTCATACTAACAGGTATGCAGTGGTATCTCACTGCTGACTTTATCTTAAAATTTAAACTGGATATTTAATTTTAATAAAAATCTATTTAAAATTCTGATCATTTCCATTAAAATATCTATGCTAATGTTCTTCAAACTTTACAAAAGTTTCTACAAAATTTGTAATTAACTTTTAAGAATATTAATTAAATGTGATGAATGGTAATATCTTGCTGAATTTAGATCACTTGCACTGACTTTTACAATAGACATATTTATATGTTCTTTATTGATATGTTCTATATAAATCATTGTCATTATCAATATCAATTTTTTATATTTAACCTATTTTAATTAAGAGTCTCTGAAATGCATTAAATCCCCAAATATAATATCAAATATAAAAATGAGAAGCATGTAACAAGTTATTTTTTCAATCACAGAATTACTACTATTAGTGCTAGACTCTTTCAGGATGGTACATACTCAAATGGGATTCAGGCAGCACACCTGCCCAAAAGTGAATATTTATTTATTTATTTGTTTGTTTTTAAAGATTTTTATTTATTTATTGACAGAGAGAGAGAGATCACAAGCAGGCAGAGAGGCAGGCAGAGAGAGGGGGGGAAGCAGGCTCCCCGCTGAGCAGAGAGCCTGATACGGGGCTCGATCCCTGGACCCTGAGATCATGACCCGAGCCGAAGGCAGAGGCTTTAACCCACTGAGCCATCCAGGTGCCCCAAAAGTGAATATTTAACTACTAGAGGCGGATTCCCTTGGATGCCCATGTCTGTACCACTGGGAAACCTATGACAACTAAGTTGCCCACCACCCATTTCTTAACTTGGAAACTTCTGTTTTTATAGAGACTCATAATTTTATCTGCTTCTCTGTTGTATTAATTGTATAATTCACATTCTATGTCTTCATTGCTTTTCTTATTAGCCCAAGACAAAACAGATCCTGGTACATCTGTACTATAGGACATTCATAATATTAAAATCGTATCTAATTAAATGAAAAAATTAAATCTTAGTATATTACGATGTCTTTCTATTGCAAATTCTCACTGCAAAAAAAAGAAGAAAAAAAACCTATTTCTATAACTGATAAAAGTAGTTGATCTGAGGAAAATAAATTATGATCTCTGTTATTTTTACATTGGGAAACCCCAAAATAACTGGGAAGACAGTATACTAAGCAAATGCACTAAAAGTAAAACACTGATTTTTTTTTTTTTGTATGGATCCTACAGAACCTACTTGAATCAAAATACAGAAAGCTAATTGAAATTATAGTGCAATGTTCAGTTACTAGTTGATATAATAAGCACAATGAAAACAAAACAAAACTTTTGCAAGCCTCTGAGATTTTGTCCACACATTTCTTTTTTTTTTTAAAGATTCCATTTATTTATTTGACAGAGAGGAGAGAGATCACAAGTAGGCAGAAAGGCAGGCAGAGAGAGAGGGAGAACAGGCTGCCCGCTGAGCAGAGAGCCCAATGTGGGGCTCGATCCCAGGACCCTGAGATCATGACCCGAGCTGAAGGCAGAGGCTTTAACCCACTGAGCCACCCAGGTGCCCCTTGTCCACACATTTCACATTAAACCCTCTTTAGTAATAATGAATCAATTTTTCACCTTTCAGTAGAATACTTTTTGCTCCAAAATTTGCTATACTCTTCAATTTCATCTAAAAACTTAAAAGCAGTATGGGTTTTGCTTGCTGGTGCCTACCATTTTAACTTGGATGTCTTTTATAAAGTTGGTAAAATTTGTCTCAACTGAAAACCTCACGCTGTGTCAACTAGCAATTGTTTATGGAACTTTCAAACAATTTTTCATCCACCTCCTCTATATTGTACACCATAAGTAGGAAAGAACAAATTTTCTCTTCCTTGCACTTATTGTAAAGTCCAGTTATGGCAACAAAATTGAAAATAACCAATGAGTTCTATGCTTCTATTGTTTTTCAAAGTGTTTTGCAATCATCAATATGAAGATTTAAGTCAAGCGAACAAGTAGAAAGTATTAGGATATATGAAGCGGAGTATAATTAGATGTCAAGTATAAAGAAATGTTTGTAAACAACAGAAGGATTTGACATTGGCTGAGAATAAATATAATACCCTCTTGTGTAATAAATACAGAGTTGAATTAGCCAGGGCTCGTTAAGAGGAAACTATAACATGCAACATAAATATTTTGGGAATGGATAATAGGGGGATGGGCAAATAAGGACGGATCTCAAAGAGGGACATAATTACCTTAACATACAATTTTGAGAAGTATTACCATAACATCAGGCAATTATGGTTTATATATAAAGTGGCTGAAGGAAACAGGCTAAGAAGGGAAGGACTGTCAGCATTGTTCTAGGGGGAGTTGGATGAGACAGTAAAAGCTGTAGAAAGAAAACTATATCAGGGAAATGGGTCTAGTTTTTGAAAAGGTAAATTTTCATTTACCTTTTGAAATAAATATCAGTTATCTGGTTATAACATTGCAGGAGATATGTTGCAAATGGAAATACAGTCTTTTATTCTTTGTTTCTTGCAGACTTCATATCAAAGAAAGATATTCTTACAGACATGTAGCCACTGGATATATAGAAGCAACACCAGTTCAAGCATAATATCCCAATGAAATATTTATAATACACACAAGTTAAAGAGTTGTGTATTTATGGGGTGGAAGAAGAACTTTTAGACCAAATGATGAATTAGGTTCCAGAGCAGTCCTCTGCTTCCTGTCTTTTGCTACTTTTCTACCTTCACCCCTGCCTTCCTTTCTCCCATCTGCAGACAGCTCTCTACTAAGGCTCTGTATGTGGTCTTATTCTTTAACATTTAAATTTGCCAGAGACATATGATGATAGCAATATATTTCCAAATGTCTCATATTTATCTTCTTTCCTATTTTTCTTCAACTCTTATGTACAAGATAAAAACTGCAGCCAGGTGACCACACATCTGGGGTTAAGAAACCTGGGTTTTAATCTAGACCCTCTCCCAAGACCTGTTAGAAAAGCTAACTTATTATTTTTAAGATTTTATTTATTTTAGGGGAGGGGCAAAGGGAGGGGAGAGAGTGAGGGTGGAGGGAGAGGCGGGTGAGGGGAGAGACTATCAAACAGATTCTCCACTGAATGCAGAGCTCCATGATCCTGAGACCATCACCTGAGCTGAAACCAAGAGTTGGATGTTCAACCGACTGAGCCACCCAGTTGCCCCAGAAAAGCTACCTTAAATCCATGAGCCTCACCTGCCCCAGAATTTTGCCACAGTAAATGGCAATTACTAGGGAAATCATATCTCTTACCATAATTTTCTGTTTTACAGATTAGAAAATTGTGAGTCGGTGAGGTTAAACTTGGATACTGAATAGGTACTGACATGCAAGGGAGCGAGGACTCAAGTCAGTTTGAATGACCCCACTCTGACACATGATTTCCCTAGTAACTGCCACTTGCTGTACTTCTGCTATGTTCCAGGTACTGTGAAACAGGTGGGAGGATCATGTTTGGTCTCGGGAGTGTTGTTTACTATAGCTAAGGAAGGCTCTCAGGAAACAAGGAGGAAATCTGGTGTGCAGATGAAGATACATGTTTGGTCCTTTATTATAATTCTAGATCAATAAGCAACAGTCACATTATTACCTGGATGTAATCGCTATTTCCAGAGTAATAGCAGTTTGAGCAAACGAACCAAAAAAACTAAATGTGTAACATAATGTTTAATCTCAATTATTACATGGAGGCTGCAGTCATAGTGAGCATAGTTCTTATTTACAATACTTTCAGGAAGTTAATGGAAATAAAGTGCAGATGAGAGTAAGCCTTGAACTTCGGTGTGTGAACCTTAAGCAGCGCATGACTTGCTTAACTGCTCCTCAGATACTCTGCAGCTCGGAAGCAAGCAGCTTTGTAAAGGCAAACACAACTGATCAGTTTTAACTCTCCTAGAATACACTTGTCATAACCTATAGCCTGAGAGACTATTTTTAGAAGATTTTGGCCAGGTCTTTGATAAATCATTTGATTTGTCCAAGGCGTTAACTTTTTTTTTTTTTAAAGATTTTATTTATTTATTTGACAGAGAGAGAGACATCATAAGTAGGCAGACAGGCAGGCGGGGCGGGGGGGAAGCAGGCTCCCCGCTGAGCAGAGAGCCCGATGTGGGGCTCGATCCCAAGACCCTGAGATCATGACCTGAGCCAAAAGCAGAGACTTTAACCCACTGAGCAACGGAGGCGCCCCCAACGCGTTAACTTCTGACAATGAAACCTGATCACAATTGCTGGCTTAATGCAATTCTTATTTGCCAATGTAAAGAAATCATGTGGTCCAGTAGATTTTATGCTGAATGTAGAATTCTAAACATTGGGAGTTAAGTTCCAGTTTTGTCATTGACTCACTAGATGATTTTTGCAAGTCATTTAAACTCTCTGCATCTATTTTTCAGTTCTCCAAAAAGGGAAATATAATCTTTAAAGTCCATAAGCTTCTCAAAAGAATAATTTCTCTGCTCTATTAACAGATTCTGAAATGCTGTTTCTCTCCTCTGAGAGGATGGTAATTATTATTTTGCCTTCTTTATGTACATGTGAGGTATGTAATGCTTATAAAAATAGAACTAGAGGGGCGCCTGGGTGGCTCAGTTGGTTGAGCAACTGCCTTCGGCTCAGGTCATGATCCTTGAGTTCCGGGATCGAGTCCCGCGTCGGGCTCCCAGCTCCACGGGGAGTCTGCTTCTTCCTCTAAACTTTCTCTCCTCTCATGCTCTCTCTCACTTTCTCTGTCTCTCAAATAAATAAATTTAAAAAATCTTTAAAAAAAAAAAAGAACTAGAATATAAGAAGTCACTGAAAGTCTTCAAATATGAAAAGAACAGTGAAAAACAGGGTAGTTCTGACCACACAAGCAATGATTAAAAAAACAAAAATTCAAAACAGCACAACTTTTGAAGATTTTTCTCAATCTATAATCTGACCTTCAGATTATAAACCCTAATCAGCATCACAGAATGTTCTTTCGAAACAACAGGATACGTTTTCCAGGGTTGTTGTTGTTTTTTTAATGTATGAATTTATTTTAGAGAGAGAGAGCAGTATATGTTTTGTTTATACATTTATTTTAGTGAGAGGAGCAGAGGGAGAGGGAATCTCAAGCAGACTCCGCTCTGAGCCCAGAGCCTAGCATGGGGCTCAGTCTCACAACACTGAGATCATGACCTGAGTTGAAACCAAGAGTCCGACACTTAACTGACTGCACCACCCACGTGCCCTTCCAGTTACTCTTAATATAGCTTTGATTTATTTGATCCACTACAGTGCCTAAAAAAATCAAAGCAATGATAGGGTGTTTAATCATAATGGAAAAAATATTAGATTATTTTAAGATATTTTCAAATTTTAAATGGCATTTTAATTTTTGACAATTAATTTGGCAAAATATTTTTAGGTACAGGACCTAAGTTTAGTTACAGCACCAATACTAATTCAAGTATCCAGTGCCTTAATCAGTTTCTGAATGTTTCTAGATTTTTCAAGAAAAAGCAACACTAGCAGTAATTGACAAACTTTTTGATTCTTTCAACATTCTGTAAGTCATTTTTCCTTGGCTAACTCACCATCACCATAAACCCTGAATCCCTTAATTATACCTTTCCTTCAAGTAAGGTACTCCCTTCTCACAATCCCAGTTTCTGCCTGTGATAGTTTCTCAAACTTGGATTCTTATTTCAACTCTTTACTTTCCCAGTCTTTCATTATTTTCATCAGGTATAACATTTATCAAATAATTTCTTTGTTCCAGATACTACTTTGAACACTGAAAATACGGAGAAGAAGACATCGTTTTTGCTTATAATGGATTTCTTATATATTTGACTATGCAGAAAGTCACCAAGCTGTTCCAGTTTTTCCTTTCAAATGTCTGCACCCTGCTACTTTTTCCACTGGTCTAAATCTCCATTACCTCAAGCATTAATTAATCTAACATTCCCTACTTCATGACCAAAATCATTCCTTACTCTCTTCATTCCTCTTCCCTTTCCCTCATTATTTCAGAAAGTAATGGTGCACATCATTGTTATGCTAATTTTCCTTCAGGTACATGTTTGTCATTTCTTTGCTCAAAAGCCAATAATTACTAATGTACCATATCTGCACTCAATAATCAAGGCAGATGTTCAAATAAAATTATATCCACAAAAATCTGAAAGGAAATTTCAACTCCATCTTTGCCAGCTTCTTGCTGTCCCATTATCCCATTATCCCATTCTTGCTTGTCCCATTATCCACAATCCCAAAGCTAAGTTCTCTATGGCTTTGTTCATGATTTTATTTCCCAGATATGAAACAGCTTCCATGCTTTTCCATATTTGTACAAATTCTTAACAGATCAGTGAGGCTCAAGTTCCAGTATCTCACGAATTTCAGTTTCATAGGATATCTATGTTCTGAATATATTTCTATATTCTAATTTGTGACACATAATATGGTACTTTCATGCAGTCTGATAGTAATCTTTCACCTACATTTTCCTGATGGTAGGGCCAATGCTCTCTGTCTTTGCTGGCTATTTACCTTACACCCAAATTGGCTGGACACAATAGGCACAAAACACTTTCTCACAATCATGTCTTGCAGAGTGAGAATATATATCCCTGGGTCTTATACATCCTGGTTTTAATTATGGTCAAATTAAACTACTAAACTACTAAAGTTTAATGAGAAATGAACTTTCTTGTGATAAAATTCACATGTTGTTCTTTTATTCTCCACTTCATTTATTTGTTCTGTTACTTGGATTGCTTGATTGGCTCATGTTTATACATTGGTGTCTGTTACAACTTTCCATAATTAAAGTGTGTGTTATCAGAACCTTCCTATTCTCTACCAACATGTGGTTTTGGTTTACATTAAACATGAATTTCTGTTAAAAAATAATTGAGAGACAGATTTTTATCTCAATATTTTTTGGTTTGTTGGTTTTTTTTTTTTAATAGGAAGAAGGCTTCTAAACAAAACATACATCCTTAAGGCCACATGCTTTGGTCATTGGATACCAATGTAGGAAGACCCAAAGACAGATGTGTTGAAGATCTGAAACAAGGAGAATATTTGTAGTGAGTGTGTATGTGTGAATGTGCATGTGTGTGAGTGAATATATGTGCATGTGTATGAGTAATAATAACAATATTACCATATCATGATGTCAACATATGAGTTTAGTCTTAAAAGATATAAGGTATTTAGCAGAACAGAAATAAGAGCAGGCCCAAAGACCTGAAGAACCTCTTATTTCACTTGCCCTGATTCTACCTTTAATTCTGTCATTTCTAGATCCATACTTTTACCTCCCAACCAGCATTCTTTAACTTGTTCCCACCTTTCTAGTGTCTTGAATATCCTGAGTCATGATTCCTGGTCCACCGGCACACAAGCTGGAAAGTTTTCCCGAGCAATAAAGAGCCAGTCGGAGCCCACAGACCACCCTTCTTGCTCTTCGACAAGTGACACATGTCATCTTTATGACACCACTACCACCTGTATTTCCCTAAGCCATGCTTCATACAGCAACTCAGACCATGTCATGTCTTACTCCTTCTACAAAAGCTTTCTGCAGTTCTGTCCTACTAACTGAACAAGGAATGAAAATAAAAGATTGCTCAAACCATTTTCAAATTTTTTTTTGTTTATTACAATCTAGAAAAAACATTCAGAGTAAATTGAATATAATCCCTACATATAGTTCTCATTCTCTGCATAAATTCAACCAACAAAATTTTACAGAGTGCTGCTAGTAATTTTCACTTTGATTTGTGCCTAGTAGTTAGACGTAGAAAGTAGACAGTTGATATAATACCCCTCAAAGTGAATAGTTACATGTGCCTCATATCAGGTTCTAGGAATACAGCTAGGGATAATTGACAATTCTGTTTTCCAATGTAAAGTGATGTGAAGTTATAAAAGTACACAAATACAGTTTATTGCAACACTTGCTAAGATAAAAACATGTCTGTAAGAATTGGATTGATTAAATTCCTCACGCATTTCCATAGTGCTGAATGTGCACAGTTAGGTTCAACTTTAGAGGACCATTTTCCATTTACTTTGTAATGTAACTCTAGTAATAATGAACACAGGCTAAGAACTCTGACCATAATACCACAATGGCAGTGTAGATGATAAATACCGAACTTCAAATCCCACATTTGAGAACCAATGGCCAAAAATAGAAACTAGTGAACCACTGCTTGAAAAGTATTTTGTTAAATATAGAACAAATGCGAGCTTCTGCTTTTCAGCATAGATTAGACTTAATTCTGGTAATTTGTAAAAGCTTCTTAACAATAGTTAAAACATAATTATATGATCATTATCTGATACTTAAGTATGCCCTCAAATCTTAATGTTACTATCATGCATAGAGTAAAACCTTAAAAGATGAAATAAACTATATTTCTTATAGAAACTATTAGGTCATGCAATAAAAATTATTTTAGTTAAAATCTACCTTCCAAATTAAAGTAGAAAGAAAGGAATTATTTAATTACATATACAGAAAGTACTTAACTAATCCATGGAGATGATATAATTGTATATCTAGTCGTATACAATACTTTGCAGTTTACCAAATATGCATTATATCATTTGCTTTTTGATTTAGTTTTCTCATTTGTAATGTAGAGCAATGGTTGTTTCTACCTCGTTGTTTGGAGGAACATGTGTTGATAAATGTATGCAAGGTATGCTTAGGACAGTGCGAAGCACATAAAAAGCACCTTAAAGCTGTTAGCTATTATCTACAAAGATAAGTATAATAGTGAGAATTGAGTAAATTCATATAAGGCACATAGTAAGGGCTCAGTGTGAATGCTAGTTACCATTTTACAGATAAAGAAACAATGATTAGAAATTCAAGCAAATCCCCCAAAGGTCAGTGTTATATATATATGCAAGTCAACACATTCACATCTGGCATTTTAAAATTTCTATAGAATATTTCATTTTTAACATGCCCTATCCTGACCTCCTGCATTTATACTTTCTATTTATTTCTGTGAATGCTCTGTGTGACAACTTAGGGAAAGAGCTGCTGCTCTAATTGTGACTTTGTTCGCACATTTAAGTTATTGTTTCATTTTTGATTTCTATGGAAATGAAATTTCTTACTTCACTGCTGGATTTGGAAATGTTATTCTAGCAACATGGTTCTTCTTTGCAGAAATGGAGGAGCTGACCTGGGCTTTAGGATCAGGAAGTTGTTATTTAACAGAGTTTGGGTATAAGAAAGGATCCACTACTTCCTAGAAAACAGATATGCTAATTCTCAACACGGCTTAGTCCAAGAAGCATATTTCTTTCATACTGCAATTGTCTATTAGAAATATACATAAAAAGTATAGGTTCTTGCCTTCTGTTTCACCTTTCTTTCAAACAGACATATTTTTTAAAAAGTCTCCCACTTATTCCACGGTTCATTCATTACTCTGGGTTTCCAGGGAATACTAGGAAATGCATGCTGTTCTATAGAGTACAGGAGTTCCTAAAATAACAGTCTGCTGGTTTGGTCTCAACAGGGAAATATTATAATATCATCTTCCAGTTGTTAAAAAAGAAACCACCTACAACTAAACAAAATGCATTTTAGGCAAACATCGGCAAAAAGAACAGATAAGTTAGGGAGAACACACAGGAAGACCTCATCTAGTCCTGCTGTGAAAATCCAGGTTGAAAAAAAAAATGCCAATAAAACACATACTGATTGCACTATCAGTCCTCAGAAGGCTAATGCTGGCATTCAGTTTGTCTGTTTCAAAGAGCCTACACAGCATCTGGCTTCTGAATCTCTGCCACTCCAGAACTGAAATCTCCAGGGATTTTAGTTTCTGCATTTATTTTTAGGGAATCAGAAGTACATTATGTCTGACACATTCGTTTTCTCTAGGCAGGCTGATGGAAAGTGAAGTAGTGCAGTAGGAAATTCAATTCGCAATTAAGGAATCTGGTCACAGGGCACTAATAGAATGCCATGCCTTCCAAACAATACTCACGCATAGCCCTGGGCACGGAGCGCATGTCTTTCTAATTTAGCAATCTGGGTTTTGGGCCTGGGAGAAGGACAGACTTTTGAAGACTAATAACCAGTTACTGTCAACTCATTTCTGATCTCTCTCATTTTGTTAGTAGTCACCGAAGAGAGTGATAGGAGGGGTGCCTTTTTCCGTTTAAAGAAACCAGAAGCTACAATAAAACTTTGTTGACATTCTGCAATACATAAGACAAAAAGGCTCATTGTGTAAGCTTTAAATCAAGATATGCAAAATTGGACTCAGTTGTTATTTGGAAGAATAAGAGCAGAATCAGCCTTTGGCAAATACTGAAGAAGATGAAGCATGAATTTCCAGGGATTCTTTATTTAAAAGCTGACTAATCAAGCATTTTAAAATAAGTGCACTAGTCAAGGGCAGCAAAGAAACTCCAATTAAAAATGGGTTTTACGGGGGGAGGGGGGGCACCTGGGTGGCTCAGTTGTTAAGCAACTGCCTTCGGCTCAGGTCATGATCCTGGAGCCCCTGGATCGAGTCCTGCGTTGGGCTCCCTCCTCAGCGGGGAGTCTGCTTCTCCATCTGACCTCTTCCTCTCTCTCATTCTCTCTCTCTCAAATAAATAAATAAACAAAAATATTTTAAAAAATGGGTTTTACATGTATTGACTTTTATTCACTTAAACTGAGTTCATAGCCTTTTTTTTCCCCTGTGAAATAATCAGGCAGACAAAAAAAATACAAAACATGTTAGCCTCGTCAGTGCTATTTCTCATAGTGAAATAACAACTTGTCATTGTTTTGCTATAGACAAAGATGGCTGCACACTTCAAGAATTGATCATTCAAGAAATACTACTGTTTTTTGGGTTTTTTTTTTTTTTATAACTATGCATTTTGGGGATTCCATGTAACTTTTTTTCTGTTCTACTGCAGCTCCTACATTTCTTTGTTGTTGTGGATTAAAAATGTTGTTTATAAAAACTTAATGCTTAATTGTATCAAAAGGAGATCAATCCAACATATGGCATGTTTAACCATGGAGCTCCACCTAGCTAAATTAGGCATCTGCAGTATAAGTTGATTAGTGATTTATTTTCTGCTAAATTTTACCACGAACAATACCAATTCTTCATCTCATCCAATTCATATTAAATATTCTGAGACTCTGAGAGCACAGAGGGAGAAGCAAGTGCCTGATTTCTAGCACTAAAATTAAGTCCTAGATGGGGTGCCTGGGTGGCTCAGTTAGTTAAGTGTCCGCATTGGCTCAGGTCATGATCTTAGGGTCCTGGGGTTGAGCTCTGCATCGGGGAGCCTGCTTCTCCCTTTCCCTCTGCCTGCCACTTCCTCTGTTTGTGCTTATTCTCTCTCTGTCAAATAAATAAATAAAATCTTCAAATTATAATGAAAAAACTTAAATTAAATTAAGTCCTTGATAGCAAGTATAGAGCAGTTATGGGTATACAGCTATGGGCTATACACCCCCCAGATGGTGAACCATTTTTTACTACTAAACTTTAATTAAAGTTATTTTCTCAAATTATTCTAAAAGGAAGCCTAAACTGAATTCTGGACTACAGAAGAGCATAGCATAGGGTAAATTTGATAAAAAGAAAAATACAAACAACAATGAGAACATCTCTCATCTTGTGCTTGTGAAGAGACAGTCTAGGTGTGGTTTCCCTATTGATTTGTAAAGAAAAACTTAGAAGGAGAAGAGACCCTAGAGGTAGAACAGAACAATCTCTCTCTCTCATTCTTTTTTTTTTTTAGATATTTTACCGTGACTTCAATTATCTGAAGTCCAGAAAAGCTATAGCGTTGCCGTAGATTGTGACAAAACACTGATAAAACCTGGCTTAGGCATGAATTTCAAGGAAGTCACCTCTGGATAGTTAGAGTCAATCTAAAAGGGATAAAGGACGATCTCTTGGGGGAACTTGGTAAAGAACTTCAACTCCCCTCCCCCTACTTAAGTAATGGACATAATGTGTGGTTTCTCCTGTAAAGGTAAAGACGAAACAGCATATGTGGAAAAGAGAGTGGGATATGTAAGAATAACTAAAAGCACATAAAATACCCAGAACCAATGAAGCAACAAATCAATTCACCTATCACTAGAGCAAGAAATATCATTTGAAATTCAATTTGAAAGGCAGAATTATACTTTTTCATTTACTAAAAACATTTTATCTAGCTGACAGTGCTTTTGTCAAGATTCATGTTTCTCATGTGGTTAATGTTTGTAAAGTACCTTGTGCTTTTTGGTAGGAAAGATTTATAAATGAAAACTAAATCAATGTCTGAATAAATGATTTTTAAAAGTACAAACTTTAAAAAAGTACAAACTTCAATCTTAAGATTTAGTTTGGTTAAAAAGAAAGTATTCTTGATTTTTAGACTTAACTCATGTAAATATATGCTATTTTCTTAAAATTCATTGTCAGCACAAAACACAGAAGTTGTTTTTCATTTGTTTCTGAGCAAAGCAGCTCCTATGGTGGGTCTTAAGGAAACCCCAGGGGAGTGGGGGAGGTGCTTGCTTTAAAAACACGGATTCCTAGGCCCTACCTTGACACGCTGAATCTGGATCTCTGGAGACCCCAAAACCGGTTAGGTTATAAAGTTATCCAGGTGTTTATGTAGAGCAGACACGTTTGGGATTCATAAGTGTAGCCCATACATAATACTGACCACCCAAATCATCCATATTCTGTATTCATGAGGAGGCTTTAGAGGTTATTGACGAGAGAATTTTCATCTTTATCTCTGATTGCAAGATAAATTGAGTCTAGACTTAAGATATCAATTTCAACCTGAAATTATTTGGTGACACAAAATTGATTTGAGATTTTAAAAATCTTTTTCTCCAACTGTTCTATTATCAGCCTCTTGATATAATAATTCCTATTTTATTCATCATTGTAAGCACATGCTTTGACTAAATCCAGACAAATCTACTATCATATAGTCACTCATAGAGTAAATGTACAATGGTAAATAAAAAGATCAGAACTCGTTCAAACTTAGATTCTTGCAGGAGACACAACCAATAAACTCAGAAAAAAATAAATACCAAGGATAATTTGAAGAAATGATGAGTACTGTGAAGAAAACAGGTAATGTAATGAAAAGTGACAAGAGTTGCGACAGGTAAGAATTTATTTATTTATTTACTTACTTACTTCTTTTTTTTAAGATTTTATTTATTTATTTGACAGAGAGAGAGAGAGAGATCACAAGCAGGCAGAGAGAGGGGGAAGCAGGCTCCCTGGTGAGCAGAGAGCCCGATGTGGGACTCAATCCCAGGACCCTGAGACCATGCCTGAGTCAAGGGCAGAGGCTTTAACCCACTGAGCCACCCAGGCGTCCCAAGAATTTATTTAAATCAGTAGTTAAGGAAGGCCTTCCTGAGGAGATGAGCTTTGAGGGAGAAGACAACTAAGGAATATCAGGGGATGGAGGAGTCCAGGTAGGGGAACAGTAAATGCAAAGGAAAAACTCAATGTGTCTGAGAAACAGAAAGAAGGGCAGGTATGTGGAGTAACTAGTGTTAGTGGTTCGGTGGCAGGACATAAAATATCCAGAGGTACACGATAGGATTGGAGGGGGTGGTATAACCTGGAATGTAAAGCTGGCCTGGGGCTAAGGCTGTTTCTCTCGGTGATGAAAAGCAGGATTGCCCTTGGTTTCAGTAAGACCTGAATTCCAGTCTGGCCTTCATTGATTACTAGAGAAGTGACCTTGTATATAGAACCTAATCTGACTTCAACTGCCTTTACTGGTAAAATGGAGATAACACCAGACTAATAATGCTGTGAATAATAACAGTCCATTGCATTGTTATGAGGATTAGATGAAAAAATAAATATCAAGTGCTTAGCCCAGTGCTTGGCTCTTAGTAAGTGCTCTACAGATGGTAGTTGTAATTATGATGGGCGAGAGTTTCTTTAGGTGCGCCTGGGTTGCTCAGTGGGTTAAAGCCTCTGTCTTCGGCTCAAGTCATGATCTCAGGGTCCTGGGATCACGCCCCATATCGGGCTCTCTGCTCAGCAGGGAGCCTGCTTCCCCTTCTCTCTCTGCCTGCCTCTCTGCCTGCTTGTGATCTCTCTCTCTCTCTCTATCAAAAAAATAAATAAAATCTTTAAAAAAAAAAGAGTTTCCTTCTATTAAAATTCATTACAGAATGCTTATATGCATATTGCATTGTATATACATACATAAATTTATAACTTCAAAAATAATATAAATATGATGATATAAGAGAATATGGATAGAACAACAAATAAGTGATCAATAATTTTACTATGAACTGCTGACTGGTAAACCCTGATCTTCGAGTAATCCACAGTTACTGGTTGTACAATCTCTTCCAAAGAAGAAGTAACAAAAGTAGATTCTTTTATACTAAAGTATTCTCTGATCTAGATGTATTTTCCTGACAATTTAAGCTGGAAAGATGGTTTAGCTTGTAACACTGAGAAGAGCATCTCTAGTTTTGGGACATTAGGGCCTTTCCCAAACAAATTATGCCTACTTTTGTCCTGATTCACACTAAACAACCCCACCTAAATTCAAATCCACTAAATTCAATGCTTATTTAAGGAAAAATATGAGGAATCAAATTTACATTAACTATTAAGTAAAATATGACAGCTATATATCACATGGGCTATCAAAAAATAAAAATAGAACCTTTTTGATAAAGATTCTCATTGGCTGATAGATATATTTCTTTTTCAATTATTCATGTATTTGATACCTGGATGAAATAAACTAATAGGTATAAAGTACCTTGTACAATGCCTGCCACCTAATAAGCATCAAATAACTTATAGCTATTACTAGTATATTGATGACAATGCAAAATGCTTTTCCCAAATAGAGTTATTCTTAAATGTACAGACTTACGGCCTTCATCCACTCCCACTAGTCTTCCTTTATTGGAGTCCCCAGGAGATCTCAAATAATTTATTTTTTTAAAAGCAAAAATCCCTGTGATTTTGAGATGGTTTGCTAACCTAGCCTTGCCAAATTATGCCTACCCTGTATGTATGAATAAACACATTTCGTTGTACTACTCTTTGAATATTTTATGAAAATGTAAAATTTTAATAAATATAATAATAAACATAGGTATAATCTTTTCATATAAGATAGAACTCTCTCTTATGGACTTATCAATCAATGTTTATATGCTCAAAAAGGAAAATAATATATATATATGCATTTCCAATCAAGGGAGTTGCAATTCTTTTTTAAGGGTTTTGTTTTTTTGTTTTTTTCTTTTTCCTCTGAATACCTAATAATGGTTCACCTGAAGAATGCTTGACTCCAAAAGTTACTGTAGGAAAACTGAATATTGCTTCACATGTGCCATCTCATGTCACCAGCAATAGCAACAACCCATATTCTTTTATTTGAAATGCTTTGAATAATTTTGACATGACGAAAAATTCTAGTTCTCCTAAATGTAATCAGCTTCACAAGCTATTTATTGTTTCACACCTTCAAGGAATTTCTTTAAGTCATCTTCTCAGCACTTAAGCACTCAGACATAGAGCCTGCCTTCATGGTGCTCAGAATTTATCTAGTGGCATGCAGACAACAGTAAAATAGTTTTACAAATGGATAACAAAAACTGTGATAAATGCTTTGAAGAAAAACTTCCTAGAGTCTTAAAATCACATAGCTTGAGCAGGGACAACAGTGAGCTTAGAAATGAGATATAAGACTAAGAGTAACTAGACAAAGAGGAGGGAAAACGCACCCAGCTGGAGGTGGGGGCCTGGGTACTTTGCTAGAGAGAGGGAGAGAGCTGAGCTCTTCTGAGGAAGTCAGCAAAGTCAGTGTGGCTGAAAGAGCAGGAGGAGATTGAGGGAAGCAAAGGTAAGCCCAGGATGAAGGCTGAGATGAGCTTGTACTAAGCACAGTGGCTTTAAGCAAAAGATTTGCAGGATCAGATTGGCATTTGACTTCAGTGGAGGACAGGCTGAAGAAGAGAAATAGAGACAGATTCAAATGAGTTTATGCAAAGCATCAGATCAATGAATAATGCCTCATTACTTCCAAGGTTGCCTTTCACTGGCGATCTAGTATATAAAATTAAAGTCCTGGCATTTTCCATGCCAACATGGAATAATTAAGAAACAAAAGCTCAATTAAAGCAAGAAATATAAAAGAGTTATTTATATGCCATCTTTTTGCTAATGATTTTTATAATAATTTTTAAATATATTTTCTATTTTGAATTCTAATTTCTAACTGTATATTATTTTTTTAATCTTTAATAACTTATTTTTCTTACTTAGCAAAGCCATATACTTATAAAGGTCCATTCACAACTGTTAGAGGTTGTAGGTAGCGCTTCCTTGGATATCTTTTACAGATTAAAGTTAGTTTCAGTTTAATCTGATAAAATTTCTATTTGTACCTTTTTAAAGGCAATTTCAAAAGTCTTCAATGAAACAGTCACGGAATCTCAGTGATCCAAAGAATTCTTGATTTCAGCATATGATAAAAGAGCAAAGCAAACCTAAAATATCAACTCTGTGGGATGACATTTACATGTCAAGCTTCCTTTTCTTCACTGATGAAAAATGTTACATTATTACAAATTTGATTACATTCGATCATGTTTTGACTGTGTGGGAGGAATGTCTCTTTGGTAATTGCTAGTAAAAATACAAATAGATTGGAAGGACATCACCTCCTAGAATTACTACAAATGCCAAACCAAGTCACACTGTCACCATTCATGACTGTTTTTCAAGAAAAAAGTATTTTATTTAATTTCATTTTCTCATGCTTTCAGAGAAAGAGAGATTTAAATGCCAGGCCATCATCTACATGGAAGAGTTTTAAGTTGGCAGTAACATTACCTCAAGCAGAAAGGACAACTGGACACAGGCTATAAACCGTTCTCTGGCTACCTCAAATCTTGCTGAATAATTAGCCTCTTCACTCCTGCTCAACATCACTTCTCTGTCTTCTGGTTTCTTCTGCCATTTCTGCTTTTTTTCTTTCATGCTATCTGCCTGCCTGGAATGTTCTGCTGTGTGTCTTTAAATGCCTTCTCAGAGCTAACCTCTGGCAAAAAAACTATTCAGCTAGTCCAAATTTATTTTGTTTCATGGCTTATGAAATTCCCTTCAGGCTATATTCTTCTTGTCCTTATGTTTGGTCCACCTGTGGAAAGGATGGGAACTGTGTTGACATTCCATAATGTGTTCAGGTCACCATCTGTCTTTGTTATTTTGAGTTTATTAACATTTTCACAAAGCACATCAAAATAATAGTGATTATGCCAGCTGGTTGGCAGGCATGGGTCTATGAAGCAGTCTTGCTGTTAATGGGTGGAGTGGTTGCTGACTTTGTTCTGCGTTTTGTTTATTTGCAGGTATAGCTTTAAATTGAGATGATCAATGTTCCCAGGTTATGAATGCAAATACATGCATTCTTTCACTTATCCATCCATTTGTTCATACATTCATGTATTCATTCAACAAGTATTTATTCAGTGTCTTTCATACACTTAGCCCTGTGCTAGACCCTGAAGATCAAGTATTAAGTATATGAGACAAAATCCCCCGACTTCTTAAGAGTTTCCTCTAATGGGACAAGGGGTCATGGCAAATACTAATTAGACAATCTCCCTGATAGATGTTTAATTATAAATTGAGGGAAGGACTAGGAAAGAATGGAATGCTATTCCATAAGCCCAGGTAACAAAAAAATGTAACTAGACAGGTAAGGAGGAAATAGTCCAAGATAGATGTTTTCCTCAGGAAATGATAAAGGTAAGATCTAACAAAAAGGGTGGCCATGGGAGGGGGGCAGAGAAGTATAAATATGTTCTGGATAGAAGAAACAGCATGTACAAAGGTTATGTGGCGGTGTGTACACATCTCTCAAGGAACTAGAAGGAGGGCAATACTAATGTAACTGGTGTCCACAGTTAAAGGAATAATGGTGTGTGATAACCTCTAAGCTGAGGTAGATGCAAGGCCAAGTCACAAGGCTTTGTGGACTTTGTTGCAAATTGGGTCTTCATCCTACTGAAAGCATTTAAAATCACCAAGGGAAGTCCTGGTGAAGAAGCATCAAATAGACTCTTTGAACAGACCCCGTTGACTTCAATATGCAAACTGGAGGCTACGTGAATGCTAACACTTGATATAATCAATTTAGAATGAGAAATGGAATGTTGCTTCTGCTCCTGCCTGAATTTTTTCAAGACTAGACTATAATTTTAGTAAGCCAATCACCCATGAAAGTTTGGTATTAAATTTCCGTATTTTGAAAACAATAACTACTAAATCTCCCAAATTAAAAAAAAAAAAAAAACTAAAAAAAAACCCTCTTCCATTTTTAAAAATCAGAATGTGTAGGACCTCAGAATCTTATTTTTTAATCACAGTCACAAAAAAAATATTTACAAGTTAAACAGCATCTTACAGATCTTAAAAAGCATTAAGGTAAGTGACTTCTTTAGGTTTGTTTTGTTTTGTTTTGTTTTGTTTTTTTAATTCGCATTGCATTTTAGCTTAACTGATGGACATACTTACTGCTGAGTACTGAAGTAGATTAATGCCTTTAAGTGCCAAAAGACAAAAACCACAGCTTTTTTATGTGCCCTGTATTAATAGAGATCCTTTGACTTTTGAAGGCTTACCTACTGTGATCAAAGCCCCAGACACTCTTTAAACATCCAGTTCATACTACTCAGCTTTTAAAAACCTTCTAGTGAATCTGCTAAACCATGCAGTTTTGGGATCCAAAAGAGTGAGTCTGATTTTATCTACATTTCTGTCTTCAAAATAATAATAATAATAATAATAATAATAAATCTACAGGAGCAAAGATATTTAGGAGTACAAACAAATACATTTTAATAACAATAGGGGAAAAAATCAGATACTATACTTGGCCTACCTTCTAAGACCCAAGTTCAGGAGGTTGAATTTTCACTCTTCTATCTGACAACATAATTAACACCTACAACTGCCACAGACACATACTCCCTGCAGTGTTTTAATCTTTATTATTATATTCACAGCTTCTAAAAAGAAATAACACAATACCAAATTATAAACTCATGTCCTGTTCAACTGTCAGACAGGAACTTGGTTTCCTTTTACAAGACAGTGCTGAATATTTACAGAAATATACATATTCAGAGGATAATAATCTCCAAGAGGAAAGCTATTAAGGATTCTCTAAAAATGAGGAGCAACATTAGCAAAGGAGGCAATTACAGTCACATCAAAGACAGATAACAACTCATTGTTTTAGCAAGAATGGAATGCTTGTCCCATGTTTTTGCTTGATTGTTAATACAGATTTAAAACAAGCATCCAGAGAAAAATCTTTGCTGCTTTGAATCCCAAAGATGTTTTTGACATCTCATCAAGCATAAAACACTTAGATAACTTTTCCAATATCTTTATGTGAGGTAGGCAGAATTCTAAGATGGCACCCAACATTCCCACTCAGTGAGTACAACACCTGTATAAGACCCTCCTCTTGAATGTAGGTGGGACTATGAATATGGTAGAATAGTCACTCTCTACATTATGTCATATCATTTGGCAAAGAGGAGACTCACTCCCATGATTTTTGTTACATTACATCATATAACTGCCTTGGCCATTGAAAGGACTCTCTTCTAGCACTCAGGAAAGAAAACTGTCATGCTGTAGAGTGAGGCACTTGCCAGAGAATAAAGGGATGTCTCTTAGAGTTGAGAACACTTCTCAGTCCCAGAACCACAGAGAATGAAACTCTATCAACAACTGGTGAATCTGGAAGAATCCAAGCCCCAGATGAGATGGAAACCCCAGTTACCCTCGCTTTAGGCTAAAAGCTAAAATAAATTTCTAGAGTCTTGACCCATGGAAATTGTGATATCACCAATTTGTGTTGCTTCAAGGCTGTACATTTATGGCAATTTGTTGTGCTACGACAGAAACTAATACACTCAGGATAAGGTTTATGTTAGCTAAAATTCTGCAGTGTTTCTATTAAAAAACAAAAAACGTGGGGAGAAAGATCTTTATCCTTACCAAAGGATATGGTTGGATAATTAAGTTTAACTTTCTCGAAAGTTGCATTTTACTCCATGAAATCAGTAAGACTAATTTTTTCTTAGCCCTAAGAAAAATAAGTAAAATTTTTCCAGTAATATAAATAATAGAGGATAAAGACCATACATAGAGCATGTGTGGTAACAGAAGGAAGACCCCTGAAATCACAGTACCAGCTTAGCCGCCAACAGCTGTGTGATCTAGGATGCCATGAAATCTTTACAAGTTCTAGTTTCCTCATCAGTAAACTGAAAGTATAATACTACTCAGGAGTCTGTGTTTTATAACAATCTCTCTCAGGGACTCTCAGGCTTGCTAAAGCTTGACAAGCTCTATTTTATATTTATATTTATATATATAAACATATATACGTGTGTGCATGAGTGTGTGTGCGTGGGTGTGGATGTGTGCGAGTCTGTGCATGTGTGTATATACATATATACATATTTATTTATATATATATACATATACATATTTATTTATATATATATATATATGAAGTTTACTCCTTTTTATTTTTAACATCTTCCCATAGATGTTGATTCAGGTTTTGTGGGATCTGAAATTTATACAGTTTAGGGGGTCCTCTTCAGAAAGAAAGTCAGGAAGGAAGGATGGAAAGAAGGAAGAAGGAAAGGAAGGAAGGAAGGGAAGGAGGAAGGGAAAAGGGAAGGGAGGGAGGGAGGAAGAAGAGAGGGAGAGAGAAAGAAAAAGAGAGAAAGAGGGGAAGAGAGAAAGAAAACGGAAAAAATGAAAATTAGAAATTAGTCATTGCATCTTCGGAAGGATCATGGAAGTGAGAGCCCAAAGCTAAAGCTTCACAAGTTTCAGAGAAAATCTGTGTTTTGTTTTGGTTCCTTATTCACACTCATCTAATTCCAAAACTCTTGAAACCGCTCTTCTTCCTCTTCAATCTCCGCCCCCCCTACTGATTCTTCCTGATCAGCTCAAAACAGTCACCTCTTTCCCCCTTAAAACAAGAGTTTTAAAAGTAAACAAAAGCTCCAAAATATAAAGTGCAAATAGAAAAACAAAATCTCGCCTTCAAATCTGTTTCCCACAGTTTCCAATCTTATTTCTAATTCATAACTGACGTCTTTCTAGTTTGTAACTAAACTAAACTAAACTTCTTCTGTGTGTTGTCTATACTATTTCCTTTTTCTCACCTCTAGTTTACTTTTTGATCCGCTGTAAAATGACTAAAACTGCTCTCACAAAAGAAACAACCTCCTTCCTGCTAAATCTGTTCTCATCTTAATGAATCTTCCAGATTTGACATTTGACATTAACATTTGACACTCCCCTTCCCCACACACATTTTTTTCAGAAATATTCTAAAGCATACTGAAAGGTTTAAAGTATACAATGGTTACAATGGTTACATTTATGCCCACCACCTAGAATCTTCCAACAATCCTTAATATTTTGCCATTTGCTGTGTGTGTGTGTGTGTGTGTGTGTGTGTGTATGTGTGTGAATTTTGCTTAACGATTGTGCAGAGAAGTTGTGGGTATCAGGACGTGCACACACCTTCAAATACATCAGTTCGCACCTTCTAAAAATGCTGACATTTCCTATGACACCAAGTGCCATCATCACAACTAAGAGAGCTGACAATAATTTGGTACTATTATCTGCCACCCAATACATATTCATATTCCCTTATTGTCTCTAAAAGGCCTTTTAGCTGTTTGACTCATGGTAGAAGCTCACACTCAGGTATCATGCACTGAATTTAACTGTTATGTTCTTTTAAGTCTTTTAAATCTTGAATAGTTCCTTTATTTTTTTTCTCCGTATAATGACATCAGCCTTTTGAGGGGTGTAGATCAGTTGTCTTTGGAATGGCTTACATTCTAGATTTAGCTGATAGTTCCATTTTGTTTTCATACATTATTCTTTAATTCCCCTATATTTGCTGTAACCTAGGCTTAATGAGATATAATTTTGAAATCTTTTGGTGAAAATTTCTTCATAGATGATACTGATTACTTCATATTGCATCCCAGAAGGTCTCTAATGTCAGATGGCCTTACTCTTAGTGAGGTTAAATAGGATTATTTGGTGGATGGTGATATCTACCAGGTGTTTCTTTTTGCAATTAATAGTCAATTAGTGGGTTAATATTTTGGTGCGTGTGCAAGTAGTCTTTCACCTATGATATTAGTGTTCATTGTCGAGCCCTGGCTTGAGTCAGTATTTCACTAGGGTTCCAGAAGGGTCCCTCTCTATTTTTTTGAAGTTTCCTACCCGCGGCATCAATGATATCACAAGATCTTCATCTTCATGTCCTTTTCCTGCCATTCAGTTCCTATCCTCAGGGATCTTTCTGTAAGGTGGACCAATATCAGCCACAATTATGGCTGATACTCATTAATTTCTTGAGAAAGGGAAATTTGGAAAGTACATTTAAATATAGGGAATTAGAATAAATGGCTTTTATTTGTGACTCTTTACAGTGTATTTAAGCATCAAGGGAAAGAAGCAACCAGCCTGTAAAACTTATCAACTATAGAATTAATACCTTGCTATATTATAGTTCTGAATATTCAAATATATAGGTGTTTTGATTTTGGTTTTGTTTTTTAGGATTGTTTTCATTGGGGTGCTGGGTGGCTCAGTCGTTAGGCGTCTGCCTTTGGCTCAGGTCATGATCCCAGAGTCCTGGGATCGAGTTCCGCACTGTGCTCCTTGCTCAGCGGGAAGCCTGCTTCTCCTCTCCCACTCCCCCTGCTTGTGTTCTGTCTCGCTGTGTTTCTCTCTGTCAACTAAATAAATAAAATCTTTGAAAAAAAAAAAAAGGATTGTTTTTACTGACACGAAGACTTTTAAGCAGCAATTAACTTTTGCATCAATATACTCTCCCTAGCAGAGCAGGAACCTTCTCTGTCTTGTTCACAGCCACACCTTCAGCACGAGTCACCTCGCTGACTTTCAATAATGTGTCTGAATACTTTGCTGAAGTTCCCCCAAAAGGGGGAACTTCATATTTTTTTATTTCCATGTGCTCAAAAATTTATCAAAAAAAATCATACAGCAGTTTATTGGGCTTTTAACTAAATTTAAAAATAAGATTAAAACTCATAGCCACAAAATTAATAGCCACATCAACACCAAAATGTGTCGAAGACCTGTAACTCTTAAGGTCAATAAAAATTTTGCAGGGGCGCCTGGGTGGCGCAGTTGGTTGGGCGGCTGCCTTCGGCTCGGGTCATGATCCCGGACTCCCGGGATCGAGCCCCACGTCGAGCCCCACGTCGGGCTCCCGGCTCCATGGGGAGTCCGCTTCTCACTCTGACCTTCTCCCTTCTCATGTTCTCTCTCACTCTCTCTTTCCTAATAAATAAATAAATAAAATCTTAAAAAAAAATTTTTTTTGCAGAAAGGGTGATTATTCCTTTTTCCTTCTTTTTAACTTTTTTAATTTGTACTTTCAGCCCTCAGAAGCCACTCCATAAATACTCCTCTATTGTCTCCCTTGTTTTCACTAAATTATATATGTTCATTTCAATTAGTGCTTATTCAAAATTCAATTTTCCTTAATTAGGGGAGTAATAACTAATATAGGACTATATTTTAAACAGAATTTAGATAATCAAGAGTGTTTAAGCAGACAGGTAACTCCACCTATTTCTAAAATTATTCAAGAATAATTCCTTTTTCAATGGTGTCTTTAAGGTAACTGTAAGTTCCCAATATAAGTAAGCATATTTTATAGAGATTACAATTAAATGTATTCTAATACTTCAAATGTTAAATTATCCAAAATATTTTATTATCCATAATGTACTGCTTCCTAAACTTCCAGACAAGTGGGGGGTTTAATGTTCATTGCTACAAATGAATACACTTATTGCTAACTATTTCATAGCTCACTTAATTCAATAACCCTTGTCTGAAAAGAATAATCATGAGTGTAAAAAAATGCCATTGAGATTTTTTTAAATTGCATTACTTAGGATATACAGAGCCATCAGTAGACTTACTGGTATAAGAGTTTTGGTAGGGATGTTTTGGGCATTTTGATCCTTAATCAAAATAAAACTCCATGAAAGAAAATGAGTGTTACTTAAAATGAGAATAATATAGAATGCATTCATTCCATTAGCCACTGTTCTTCTATCTAACATTTATATTGCGCTGAGATTACAAAACAATTACCTAAAATTCATTTCATGGGGGACTCCTTCCCAATGTACATCATAAACCATCATGAGTTTTATGTTTATTTTTAAAGAGTAAAATCAATCAACTTATTTAGTGCAATTAGAGGGTGTATTCATTGGCTCGGGCTGCCATAATGAACTATCACAAACTGGGTCACTGAGGACAAAGACATGTATAGTCCCACAGTTCTGAAGGTCGGAAGCCTGAAATGAGGACCCTAGCAGGGCCATGGTCCCTCTGAAGGGCCTGTTTAGACCTCTCTAGCTTCTGGTAGTTCCTTGGCTGGTAACACTGTAACTTCAACCTTCACATGGTATTTTCTGTGTGCATGTCTCTACGGACACTGTCCCTTTTTGATAAGGACAGCAGTCATATAGATTAAAGGGTCCACCACAAAGAGTAAAACTTTTGGTGCTTAAATAGCTGCTAGGTGGTTAAGAAGTAGGAACAATAAATGGTTGTAGATTTCTGAAGCATGTGCCTGATCAAGGCCCAAGGCTCTAAGAGCACCGTAGGTGTGAGAGGCCCACAGGGCACACTTGCCAAAATTTTCACTTGTGACGGAGCGATTAAGCTAATCTTCAAATACAAATATGCAAGACTAACTGAGATAAATGTGAAAATTTAGAGAGAAGAGGAAGGGACTTGTCCTCCAAAACAGTAAAGCATATTATAAAGCTAAAATCATTAACAAATAGTAATATTATACAAAAGTCAACAGTAATGGAACACAATTTAACATACAAAAAATAACAGCTCAGTATAAAATAAGGTACAGATCACAAAGCAAAGACAGTAAATTATGTTTTCTAGAAAATGAGTCAAAGTCATTAACAAATTTTTAAAATCTATTTTGTGGATCGCGGCCAGTTTTTTTTTTTTTTTTTTAATTGAAATAGAACAGGATGAAATGAACTAGGATGGGATGGGATGGACGGGATAGAATAGAATAGTTCATAATTCAGTAATAACACGAATAATAAAAGTTATTTTTGACACTTTTATTTCAGTTACAGGTCTGCATGTGTATCATATATGTTTTAGATTGTGTAAGATGCACTTTTTAATGTAGGTTGCAATAAAAAAAGGTTTGAATGCCTCTCCAGTAACTAATTTAAGGTAATTGTTTGGAAAATTATATCTTTAGTTTCTAAAAACTAACAAAAAAATATAGACAGATTGAATGGTTTTTTAAGAAATCACTACAATACATATGGGTGGATATGTATGTAATTTCTGAGAATGAATTTTAGAAGGGCAAAAGTCAAAAAAGAAATTACAAAGAAAATGTTTGAATTCACAGACATAAAAAATGTATAGTTCAGAAAGTAATCAAAACTGGAGGGAACATGACAAAGTGGAAAAAAATAACTACAACACCAACAACAGAAGGAAAATATCCTTAACATGTAAAGAAGAATTAGAAATCAATAAGAAAAACACTGATTGTATAACATGTAAGCAATTTATAGGTAAGAGACATATAACCAACTAAAAAGTGTTTATTTTCACTTAATAATTGAAAAAATAAAAAATTAGGCAACAGTGATGTATTCTCTACCTTATCACATTTTGCAAGAACTGTTGAAAAAGATATAAGAAATACCTCAGGCATACTATTTTGGACTCCAATTTGGCAATATATCAATCTTAAAATCTTAAAAGGATATTTTTCATTGGCCGAATAACTCCATTTTGTGGAGTTTCTCCCAGCAAAATCGTTTGAAATATGCAACAGCAAGAAATACGGTTCACCTATTCATCTTATTGTTCCTTGTGAGGGTGTTAATTATATACTCCATACGCCAAACAAGTGGAGCAACCTGCAATGGATGCATGTTTTCATCAGAATACTTCTTAATGGAACAGAAAAGGATGTATTCTAAGTGTGAGATAATCGGAATCAAATTTTACATATATATGGAGGGAGAAAATGATTAGGAGAAAAATGACACCATTAGTGGGTTTCTTTGGGTTGAGAGATAATGGGTAATTTTAATTTTCTTCCTTATGTCTATTTGTTCGTATAATTTACATAAGTATATATTTCTTCTCTAATGCTAAAGGCAATTCAGTTTATCTTGAAACAACAACCTCTTTGTTGCTCCCTTCCATGTTGCCTTAGCACTGAGTCTCTAAGGATTTTCCCAAACAAGGAATGCCTGCAGGTGTTGTAAACTGTTCTTTTAAGTACAATTAAGCATTCCTTTAGTCACTTTGTCGTTCAGTGTATGTGATTTTTTTTGTCTTAACAGAAACCTTTAGTGTATTCTCTTCAGTATTTTAATTTATTGCCTGCCTCACCTGTTAAGAACCAGAACTTGAAGGAGCTAACACAGACCTGCTAATATAATAGCCTTCTATTAAACACGAATTAATGAGTTAATTCTTTAAAAGGTAACAAAGCATACTAAGTAAATGCAAGTCATTCCTTCTGTATCAGGAGAAGGTTTTTTGTTTGCTTGTTTTAGGGGGGGAGATTAAGAGACAATCTTAAGCAGGCACGACACCCAGCACAGAGCCCGATGCGGGGTTTGATCTTACAACCCTGAGATCATGACCTGAGCTGAAATCATGAGTCAGGTGCTCAACCAATAGAACCACTCAGGTGCCCCTGGTTACTTGTATTGTGCATGAATGTGTGGGATACTGTGATGCCCTACTCAAACATCTTTTTAAGGAAGGACTTGCTTTCTCAGGAGAAATAATAACCTGAGCCTTGCCGAAGGTCACGTCCCTTCCTGGGAGTGGCCCACATGTACTGACTGACCCAGGGGGTGTTACAAAGACCTCCTGATCACAGCCCGCTTTAAGAGGATTCAGAAGAGCCATTCTAAGTCCAGAGCATCCTGTGGAGTTGAGCCTACATTGCAGTTTGACCTTTTTCCCTCTGCCTAGTCTTTCTTCCTTCCCCTCCATTCCATATGTGTTGATATCAAGAGCATATCTTCATAAACCTCCTACAAGGTAAACTCTACCTTAGAATCACAACCCAAGCATGGACAATAAATTCCTAGTATGGATATAGGCTGGGCTGGTGGCATCTTGGATATATTTTTTATTTTATTATGTCATAAAATTGAAGAATAAAAATGCAGAAGTAGAGGTGTAGATTCATTAAGAGAAAAGCATTAAAAAACAAACTTACCCTGAAACATTACAGATTTGCCTTGGACCATTAGTTATTAGTGGTTATCTATTTACAATTTTATAAAATACCATTATCAGTACTTATGAAAATATCTCTGTAACTTATTTTGTAATATGTTAGTAAAATTAAAAAAAAAAAAACCTTTGCTAGTATCAAGCTTTGGAGCAGTGTTACTAAAATGACTGACATCCTGAATGTGCTGATTTTGCTACCTTTCCTTGACTGCAGTCAAGTAGCGATTCTGACCTATGGGTTCCACTGCTCTCTTCCACATGCAGTAAATGATCATGCACATTTAAGCAAACTGAACCTTGATTCTGACATGTTTCACAATGCTTCCAATGATGCTGAATCAGAAAGCAGCTCTTAAAACCTGCTAACTCAATATGCTAGTCTTTGAACTGAAGCTGTTTGCTGCCCTCTGTAGATAACTAAGGGTGAAAATGCAAAGTCCCTTAATTAGTACACATTCGCTTTCTCGGAGTTATTTTTGTTGTGCAAACTTAATAGTATAATAGACTAAATGGGGGATAATTCAATTAAAGAGGAATTAAGAATCTTTTCTTGTAATCCCTTCTATATTAATACCCAAAGTTAAGACTATACATTTGAAAACACTGTAAGAAAAAAATGTAACACATGCACACACACACACACACACACATACACTCACACACTATGCATTTTACACTAAGTATTTTTTATCTTTTGTTTTTTCATTATTCGAGATATTAGTCACATTTAAAAGTTGTTGAATTCTAGTAGAAAATGCCCTTCTGATTAAAAACATAAGCTAGCTATTCTATTTTTTATAGGCTTAATTTTTAGACCAGTTTTAGGTTCACAGCAAAATGTGAAGGCAGAGAGATTTCCCTTATACTCCCTGCACCCACAACAAGTTCTATTTTCACATAATAATTTTCCTCGCTTTTTGCATGAGGCTCATTGTTGTTTCCATCTTTTTATCGTTGCCATTCATTTGGAAGAAGAGTCACTATTTCAACCCTTTGGATTTGACTTAAATTTACTTTCCTGAGCATTCTCCTCACCCAAGGGGTAGGAGCTCCATGGGGGATATTAAAATGGTGGTAATAGTGACAACAGTCAGCTGAGTGCTTTCTATGAGCAAGCCCTGCAGTACATACTTCATGAATGTGAACCACTTAATCCTGACAAATATTAACATCTGATTTTGTAGAACCTACAATTTTGTTGAGAATAGTACTATTAGAGTTCCACTGTCATCTCTTCATTAACACAAACTGCTTTTCTTAGGGCATGAGAAGGGTCAGTTCTCTTTTGTAATGCCTGTTATTTTGCAGTGAGTATGTGGTTTTACTCCTATACAGGTTATCTGCACCTTAAGTTCATCTATGACTTCTTGGGTTTTAGGTAGTATGGTTAAGAATTCTTCCCAAGAGATAATCAACCCCTACATTCATAGCTTCTCTCTCTAAATATAAGCTAGCCTTTAATCACTTCTTTAAAGTAGTGATTATGTCTTTATGAAAATAACATCCTCGAAGTCCTACATTATTGGCCTTCTCTGTTTCAATTAAATCTCTCCTGTCAGTGTACCTCTCACATCTTGTACTAGTTACAAGGAAACTTGACTTTGACTTGACTTGACTTTGTTTTTATGGGCTGAACTCACACTTAGATTATTGCACATAATAATATATTACAATAATCAGTGAAAACAGTAGATACTTCCTAGCCCTGATGATATGAATTAGGATCTAGAAAAATGCTGGGTAAAGGAGAATGAAAAGTTGCATAGGTACATCAGATATTAAAAATAACTATGCCCAGACAAAAGACTAGAAAATATGTTTAGGTAAATGTAAATAATCACCTTTATAAAAAAAAAGTTCTGTGTACTTAAAAGTATGAGATCCAAACTCATCATAAAACTTGGCAACTGAAAGTGCTGACATCATAACTCTTTACTCAAATTATTTTCAAAATAACAGCAAAAGCCCATAAACTACATTCAATACAGGACAAAGGATCAACTTTTTTTCTTATGTGACTAACTCAAGGTCTCTACTTAGTAAGAGAAAAAACGTTTTTTTGAAGGAATTAGTAAATTATTAATTAACTAAACACCTACTTTTAAAAGCCTCTTATGCACCAGGTATCATTTTAGGCACTGGAGTTACCTCAACAAACAAAACAAAAATCCCTATCATCATGGTATCACAATACAACTTGTCATAGCATCCTAGTGGAGGGAGAAAGAATATAAGCTTATAAATATAGTGGAGAAAAGTTAAAGAGGGAAGAAGAATTGGGAATAAGTGTGTATTTGACTGTGTGTATAATTGGAATTTCCATTGAGATGGCCAGGGAAAAGCTCCCTGGTAAGACTTGAAGAAGGAAGGGAGTATGCCACCAGTGTTGCCACTTTCTCCACCTTCCTTTATATTTGTAGCTTGCAAAAGGTGGTTACCAATCAGAGACATTTTTATAGCCGACAACATGGCTATTATATGGCAGGTATTCAATGGTGTTTGCTAAGTGAATCAATTAATCAATGAATGAATCAATCTCTATTTAGACGCATCATTCCGTATCCCAGAAAATGAGTCTGCCTTTAAAGAAAGCTAAATATTATATATGATGAATGTGATAATAGGCAAGGATATGCAAAGAACCACACAGCATTGAAACATGCTCACAGACAGGCATTTTGAAGATAATTAGGCTAACATTATGGATTCTTCTTAAATAAGAAAGAGAACTCTGCTAATGGGAATCTTCCTAAGCCAGTAGGGACTAAGAAACCTTGTTGGACACTCAACGGCAATGGAATTAAAATAATCAGTCCTAAATCCACAGTGAAAACTTACTGCTGATGCATTTGCCTACACCTTAGAACACAATACTGATACTAATTTAAATATGCCCTTTTATAGAAATGTCAGATCCAAATTGATGTAATTTTCTCTCTTTTTTGATAGTGAATTTTCTCACCTTAAAAAGCCAGTGGTAATAAATGTGTGTGTGTGTGTGTGTGTGTGTGTGCGTATTACACATACACATATACGCATACACCCATGGACATACAAGCCAAACATTCACACACATAATTACATCATTTGTGCCATTTCTTTTCCAAATGCCTCAGAGGCTAGTTCTATTTATCTGGGACAAAACAGATAATCACCAATATAGTTGTGAAAAAATATGACTACATGATACCAGAATCTCTAATTGTCAACTAAAATGTAATTTATTAATTCATTTAGATATTTAGTTTATACTACACTAAAGACCGAAATATTTTGAAATATGAAGTTCTTAACACTATTATCATTGATAAAAAGGACTGAGGCTATATTTGCTCTAAAGAAGCAGTAATTTCTCCCAAGATAAATACTTGGGAGATACTGGATACTGGATACTTAAGTATCCAGAGGAAAACCTCAGTGTCTACTACTGGGAAACTGGTGGCATAAATGAGAGTACGATATGGGCTATTAGTGAAGAAAGTATTTTATAGGCACTGATTGGATGCCTGCTTTGATTTTCAATATAATGAATAAAACAGTGTAATACCTTTAAAATTTATATAAGTTTAGTTATGAAGTTTTACTATTGGCAACACTATTATTTAACTCAATGTAATTAAGGTTAACCTTCTGTTTCTAATTCAATAAAGCAAAATTTATCAAAGCTTACTTTACAGTTCTTTAAAAAGTAGTCTGTTGAAGGTGATTTCTCTCTCTATTGGCAGCATCTTGAGTGGAACTAGTAAGAAATCAGGCCAATCCAAACAAAGAAAAATACTACTAATTTAAGTATCCATTCTTAGCTTAGTCTTTACTTCCCATCTACTTGTAATTTATACTTATCATTGAATCTCTAAGGAACTGCACCATATGTTGGTGTATATAGAATTATAAGACACGTCTCTGATTCTGCAACACTTCTTTTTCTCTGCAACAATATATAGGCTAAAGATTTTTAAATATTGACTATTTTAGACATCAAAGTAGTTGATAAATCTGAAATGTGTTTTCATTTGAGTGGAAATTTAAAAAAATCTCCATTTTACTAACAACTTTAAAGGATTTATGGTTGAAACTATATGACATCAAATTTGTGGAAAAGAAAATCATGCAAGTAAATGTGCATGTTGTGTTGCCCAGGTACACATATCATTAGTCCATTTTAGTCCTTCCTACAAAGGATTCTTTAGAGATTACCACTGTTCCGTTGAAAAAAAAAGTGAAGGATTGAGATTCAGAAGATCTAAACTTCCAAAAAACAATAAAGTCAGGCAAAGAGATTTCCATATTTTTGTTTAATGAATATATACATAACATTTTGGAAAAAACTTCTACTAAAAGCATTGTTTGGGGATTGCCACTGCACAAAAGAGAAAAAGAACTGAAAGAGAATTGTGGATTAATATTCATAAAACATCAGTTGTTGTCCCAGTTCTGCTTGTCATTCAATTTGGGAGAATTCACTTAACTACTTAAAGATCTGATTCCTGATTTGTTAAATAATGAGGATATAATATGCAACCGCTGAGGTCCCTTTCAGATCTAAGAAGTACTAATATTCTAAGTTGTCAGAATTATTACATTTCTTTTGTAGGGAGTTTATGTATTTTAAAGTTTAAATAAGCAATGTACTGGGGTCCCTAGGTGGCTCAGTTGGGTAAGTATCTGCCTTCAGCTCAGGTCATGATCCCAGGGTCCTGGGATTGAGCCCCAAGTCACACTTCCTGCTCAGTGGGGAGCTTGCTTCTCTCTCTCTCTCAAATAAATGAATAACATCTTTTAAAAATAAAAATAAATAATAAATAAGCAATGTATTAACAACGATTAAAGACTGTTATTTCAATATAAAAGAAAAAATAATAAAATAATAGATATCCTACTACTATCCAACTAGAGCCATTACTGGTATGTGGACTTTTCCATACGTGTGTTATTTAAAAACAATAACAAGGCTGTCTAACTTGTTTTTCTTCATAAACACAATATACCAAACACCTTTCTATGTTATTTCCATGTATAGATTAGGATAATTTTATTTATTTATTTAAATTTTTTTTTTTTTTTTGGTCAGAGAAAGAGAGAGAGCTCAAGCAGGGGAAAAGGCAGGCAGAGGGAGAAGCAGGCTCCCTGCCGAGCAAGGAGCTCAATGTGCAGCTCAATCCCAGGACCTGGGGATCCTGACCTGAGAGGAAGGCTGAAACTTAACCGACTGAGCCACCCAGGCATCCCTAGGATAATCTGAGTACTTCATTTGTATACACAAAATATATTTAACCAATCCCTTTTTTCTTGGACTTTTAGATTGTTTCTAATTTTGTTATTACTGGGATATAAACTGGGATAAATAGCATTGTAGAAGTATCTTTAATAATTTCTTTACTTCCTTGCTGTAAATGCACAGATTGGGGATCATTTTGTCAAAGAGTCGATATTTCTTTTTAGTAACTTGATATAGCTTGACAAATAATCAAACAGGGAGTTTGTCCCTGACACAGCTGCACAAGTGGTATGACAGAGGGCTTGTTTTCTCAAAGGTTGGGAGCCTCATTGCTGTTAATCTTTGTTATTTTGATAGGCAAAAATGGTACCCTACTCTCATTTCAACATTAATTTATTTGATAACCAATGGGAACAAATGTGTCACTACAAGGTCTGGGCCACTTCTACTTTTCTTTTTTAGTAAAATTTTTTGTATGTGCGTTAGCTCATTTAAAAAAAAAAGAGGGCGCCTGGGTGACTCAGTTGATTAGGCAACTGCCTTCGGCTCAGGTCATGATCCCCAAGTCCTGGGATGGAGTTCCATGTCGGGCTCCCAGCTCCACAAGGAGTCTGCTTCTCCTTCTGACCTTCTCCCCTCTCATGCTCTCTCTCACTGTCTCTATCTCAAATAAATAAATAAAATCTTTTAAAAAAAACGAGACTATATTTTATAGCAGTTTTAGGTTTACAGAAAAATTGAGCAGAAATTACAGAGTTTTCATATACTTCTTCTCTTCCCCCACCACCCAGTTTCCCTATTATTAAAATTTTGCAATGTGGTATATTTGTTATAACTGATAAACCCATATTGATATATATTGTTTGCTACAGTCCATTATTTGCTAAAGTATGCTTTGTCATGTATATAGCACTCCACTGTATTTTCTCTTTGTCATGATTTTATTAACTTTTTCTTTTCTCTAGTTTACTTTTATGTTAATATAATTTATTACATTAATAAAATCATTAATGTAATAAATGAATGTAATAAGTTTATTAATGTAATAAATTATATTAACATACAAAACAGATTAATCTATGTCTATCTCTGTTAGCTATATATAAATATGTTAAGATTAGTCTTTCATCTATCTGTATCTTAGAATGAGACCTCTGCTACTCCCCCATTTAACATAGTAAACCCTACACATACTCAGCATTTCCTTTTTTTTTTCTGTGCCTTCTTCTTTTTTTTTTAATTATCTATTTATTTATTAAAGAGAGCACAAAGCAGGGAGAAGGGCAGAGAGAGAGAGAAGCAGACTTCCAGCTAAGCAGGGAGCCTGATGTTAAGCTCGATCCCAGGCCCTAGGGATCACAACCTGAGCCAAAGGCAGAAATGCCCAATCGACTGAGCCACCCAGGTGCCCCTTCTGTGCCTTATTTTTTCCATAGCACTTAACCACCATCTGACATGCTTTAAATTTCACGTCATTATTTATTGAATGCTTCCCACAACTAGTGTAAATTCCATGAGGTCAAGGATGTTTATCTGTTTTGCCCCTTGCTGTATACAGAGAACTTAAAACAGTACCTGGCACATCTTAGACACTCAATAAATACTTGTTGAATAAACAACTACAATGCCATATTTATAAAGATGAATAAAAAAAGACAGACTCTGGCAGGACCTGGGTGGTATAGTCGGTTAAGTGTCTGACTCTTGGTTTTGGCTTAGGTCTCGATCTCAGGGTTCTGAGATGGAGCTCCTCATTGGGTGCCATGCTCAGCTTGGAGTCTGCTTGGGTTTCTCTCACTCTCTGCCCCTCCCCTCCCCCCTCCCTTCCACTCTCTCTCTCTCAAATAAACTTTTTTTTTTTGAAGATGGATTCTGCCTTGATAGTTTACAACATCGTGAGGAGATAGACACAAAACAGAAAAAGAAAGGTGCTGTGATGAGCACTGGGTGTTATACTTAACTAATGCATCATTTGAGCACTGCGTCAAGGACTAATTCTGTACTGTACAGTGGCTAACTGAACATAATAAACAAAATAAAAAATAAATGTGTAACTATGAATATAAAACAGCATGCAGGAAGGAACTGAGACACTGCAATAATGAAGCCTGGGGGATAAGTGGGATTGTCGTTCTATAGAGTGATTAGGAAATGCCTCTCTGGAAATGATCATCCAAGCAGAGAGAGAAATATGTCTGTCGATCCTAAGGCAAGAAATAGATAGATGGAGTCTAAGAAAATATGAGAAGGGAGGCATGTGGCTGAAGGCTGAAGGGGACAAATCAGCCTTACAAGCCATAGTGAGGAGTTTGAAATTTATTCAAAGTATAATGGGTAACTACTGAAAAGTTTTAATCAGGGATTAAACTGATTAGATTTATATTTTTAAAAGCTCTTTGAGTTTGCTTTGTGAAGAATGTATTGGGGACAAGGGGGAAAAGAGAAGAAATGGCAAGACCAGTTACGGAGCTCTCATAGTAGGTAAGTAATAACGATTGTCTGCATACAATAAGGGGAGAGGATCTGCAACAAGATTGGAAATATATTTGGGATGTAGAATCTACAGAACTTAGTGAATAACTGAATATCGGAGATGAGGAGGATGCCAGAATTAAGGATGCCTCTCTGGTTTCTCGTTAAGCAAATGAATACACAGCAGTACGATTTACCAAGAAAGGGAAAACTGAGGAAGTGGGGGGCGGTGGGGGTGGGGGTGAAATCAGATCTTAGATATTAAACCATCTTTGCATTCACAAAATAAATTCTCCTTAACTATGATATTTTATGTACTGTTTGATTCTCAGGTTTATTTTTAAATTGAATTTATAATACAAACTTCCTCTACCGAGGCATTACCCATGAAAGCTGGGTTACAATATGGTTTCTAGAAACCTCCTCCTATGAGGACCTTGATAATACAAATCTGAGAATGGGTAGGAGACAATGTTCAGGAGTTCTCACAAACCTGTGCCACTTATCATGTTATTAATGTCGATCATCCTATGGCCTTAAAAAACCCATTTACCTAAATTGGATAAGGAGGCAATATTCTTAGTTCCTGAGCTGCCGTGTTTTGTCCTTTCTTTTCCTCTAGAAAGACAACAGAACTACAACTATTATGTTTGTTTGCCCGCTGCCAACGGTGGGCCCTTCCTTAATATGACAAAACAGATGTTTGGTGTCTCATGTCTGTAGTCTGACATGTTACCAAATTGTGTAATATGCACTGAGACAGAATGAGGCAAATATGGAATTCTAAAGCCATACTGTCTGATATTTTATTAAGGCTCACAATTCAGTTTCTAGAACATAAGTATATATACAGTCAGTTTCAGTAGAGCACACACAAGATGTCTCTAAAGTTTGGAACTAAAAGTTCTACAGAACTGGTCTTTCTATGAATATTAGGGTTCACATTCTACTTTTGTCTAAGTCAGAGGAGTAGTTAATTAAAGGGTTAATTAAAAGTAGTTAATTAAGGGTTAATTAAAAATAACCCTTAACAGTGACCTTAATCAATAGAGGAGAATGGTTTTATCAAAGTCTGACTTTACTGATTAATTTTAACCTTTGACTAATTGCTTTGATCTCCCTTCAGTTTACTTTTTCCTGAAAGCTACGCTGGGCATTTTTATTTTAGTATTCATGTGCTTGGGTTGGTGCCAAATACTTAAAGCACTTCTAAAAAAGGTGCTATGAAAATACTTATCAACATTCCCTGTTTCACCTTGCCCACTAGGAGGGAGAGAGAAAGCGCCTAGACATTGAAGTCCTCATAAACTACATGTCAAGGGTTCCTGAGCCAGCTTTCTGGGCATGCAGCCTGTGAAGCAGCACATAGTCCCCTGCTCAGAAAGTCCCCAGCCTTGCCCTAATGCTCTTCTGCAGCTGTCTTAAAATTCTCAATAGTTTTATCTTTGAATTAATGTTGAATTGCAGTCTGAATCGATGTAAGCCAGGAAATAGGTGTAATATGCGTGTCTGTCACTCATTTCTTGACGCCCCATTCATACAAAGGGCTCATGATGCCCCTTGAGCACACAATTCCAGCGATGCTATAGTAGTGGTAGTTCAACAAGACTCAAAAGGAGAGTATATGTAAATGTGTTCTGTCCATGGCTGAGGAAGTAAGGGTGTTGACAGCCCAGATAGGTCATGGTTTCCATATGAACCAGAATTTGCTTTGAATGGGGAAAGAAGGCAATGGTATTCTAAGGAACACAAATGAATGACTGAGGAGACTTATTTTAGCCCTTCCTACTTGTATTACTTCCAGTTAGCAATTGATCACTTATGCTGAAAATGATGATATAAAAGGAAAGGTAAAGATAGGGCAACCTATAGTTCTTTTTCCTTTTAGTTCTTCCTTACTCATCAAATAAGCTAAAAGTAAAGACTGTGGGTAGGATGTGCATACATTAAGAAATAAAATACAAACAGATGAGTTAATTTTGTGCAGGATTTCCACTTATACAAGTTCCAAGATATGAATTATGTAATTTCTGTGATTCTGCATACTAGTTAAATGGTTCTATATTTGCATTTAAAACTAACAGTGCACAATGTAAATTTGAATGGTAAAATCCATACTAATAATTTGTAATTTTAACTCAGAACATTAAACAGCAAATTAAAAAAAAAAACACAAAACACGTGAGAACTCAAAAATGGACAGAGGAAGAAGATAACAGCATTATATTTTAGCATGTTTAACAACACTTTTTTCCCCCTACTTTGCCTCTTTGTTTCTGAATATGTTGGATAAGGGGAGGAATTGGGAAAGAGCTCTGACATAATCATCAAAAATGAGTCTTACTCCTTAAATGATCAACTGGAAAATGTGTTGTATGTGTTGTGTGTGTGTGCGTGTGTGTGCATGTGTGTGTGTGTGTGTGTGTGTGTGTGTTTTCTCCAAGAACTAGTATTCTACCTAAGATACTTATCTTGGAAAAGGTCATTTCTTAAATGGCATTCAGATGGTAGGAAAGTTGAAATGACCTCCTAAGAGTAAGCCATTTATCCTTTTCTTGCTGACAAGATAGGCCTCAAAAGCATTTATCACCTCTTTACTACTGAAAAAATGTTGAATGTCAAAAGGGGGACAATTTTCTAGAAGAGTCTGGTTTTACCATTTCATTGTAGATTTGTAAGAAAAACCAGAAAGCTATGATTATGATTCTTCCATCCAATTAAAGGCCCACCAAAATGACATAAACTTTTTAAAAATTGTTTTAGTCTTTTTTGAAAAGCCTGGTGTTCTACCAGGAAATATCAATTTTGTTACTTTCTAACTTGTGGGAACTAGTTTTGTTATTTAGTGTTTTTTTCCTAACCAATCATAAATGTAAGAACTGCTTAAGAGCAGGGATCGTCATGAATTTTAATGTATACACTGGGTATTTTAAAAGATGAAGAGCTAATTCCAAAAGGAGTAGACTGAATTATTTATGTAGGTTGTATCGATTACTTCTAGAATCAGTACTTGCTCTTTTGCTCCAACAGTTAAATACCTTTGCCACATTTAATCTAGTTTAAAGGTTTTTGCACAGCTTCCTGTTTGTGTCCCATAATTTAATATTTTCTTCATAATTAAAAAAATGTAGGAATTTTAAACATAAAGTTGATATCTAGCTATTTGCTATTTGCTAAATCTTTCCTGGACATTAGGGAGTAGCAATGATGAAGTTTTAGAATGTAGGTTCACAGCCGACGACCAAGAAAGAATTCTTGAGACATCTGTGGTGCAAAATAGTGGTTTATGAAAGCACGGGGACAGGACTCCTGGGCAGAAAGAGCTGCTGCACAAGGGTTGTGAGGAGTAGTTGATTATACACTATGGGGTTGAGGGTTGTGACGGGTGGCTGATTATATACTATGGGGTTGAGGGAGGTAAGGAAAATGGAGGTTTCAAAAGAATTCTCATATGCTAAACAGGACCTACAAGATATGGAGGCCTTGCCATTGTCAAGTTAAGGTAGTTTTCCCTTCTAGCAAGGTATTAACATTAAGATAGTTGGGAGATTCCTGGAAGAATGTCACACATGTCCCACCCAGGAGTGGGGGGTGGGGGGAAGTTGCAGTGTCAGCTTCTGCTTTGTCTTCAGTTAGCCTTCTATTCCCTCATCAGAAAGAACCACGACTGTTATGTCTTCAGTCTGAAGAATACTTCAGAAAAAAACCAAAAAGTATCCTGCACACTCTAGGTAACTGTTTGCTACAGTAAAGGTTATGAAAATTAATGGAGAGATTCAAATGCCTTTTAATGGGACATCGAGGAGAAACATCATACTAAATTTTCAATTCATGTTATGAACAAAATCGAAGATGTCATAACATCTTTTAGTCAGGTATGCCCAAAGTTCATCTAGAAGCACCACTTAGATAATAAGTAATATAGGGGCAAATATTAGAAAGCCATTGGACCTAATGACTTCTTTTAAGCCTTCTAATTCTTTTTATTTTATGACTCCATTATCACTTTCCCTGAAAAGACAATTAACAACTGGGAATCTGATTTACTGACATTGTTCTTGGCGGGCATGAGAGAAGATTCGGTCACCTAGCAATCAAAACAATGTGGCCAGATGTTCTGCATCAACTAACTACCAACACATTTAAGCAGCTATCACTGAGTAATGTGGTGGTAATGAAAGCATCTCTTACAAATGAAAATCAGACGTGCACGTATCCTGACATCTGTGATGTTCATTCCATCAACTAAGCTTTTAATGACAATTAACTGCATTTTCACATGCTGAATACTGCTCCCTTGTTACAAGGTAATAGGCCATATTCCCAGAAAGCCAGAACACGCAGGGAAAGGAAAGCACACAAAACCTTGTAATATAAATAGAACACTTATGGCAGAATGCTGTTGTTAAAAGGGAAAATACATTTATATTTTGGAATTAAAAGCAAATAATTTTTGTTTATTTTAGAAATGCAGAAGGGAATCAGTTAACAGTTCCCATTGCAATGAGAAAAACTTCTCTCCCCTTCCTACTCCCTGCTCTGGCTACTAGACCTGCAATGGGAGTCTACTGTCTTTCTGTTGAAACCACAGTCATGCCCTAATCCTTTAGAAGTGCTAGACCGGGCACTCACTGTGTTTATTCCGTTGCCTTTCTGAGCATTTCTCCTTTATGAACTCTTTCAATAAAACCCATATTAAATTAATAATCCTCAACCTGTACTGATATGTTACCAATAATTCTTTTAAGATGCAGGAGATCAGAAAATGAAACCAAAGTAATAAAAATACTATTTATCATATTTTCCTTACTTTAAAAATATTTAATGAAGTATTTACATATATATTTTTTTAAGATTTTATTTATTTATTTGACAGAGAGAGAGAGAACTTACAAGTAGGCAGAGAGGCAGGCAGAAAGAGGGGGAAGCAGGCTCCCCGCCAAGCTGAGAGCCCAATGTGGGGCTTGATTCCAGGACCCTGAGATCATGACCTGAGCTGAAGGCAGAGGCTTTAACCCACTGAGCCACCCAGGCATCCCTTCATATAAAGTTTTAAAAAGATATCAAATGGCACCTTTTCTTCCATTGTTCCATTTATTTAAAATGTTTTCTTTTACCTCATATTTTTCAAAAATCTAACGCCACTATTTATTTTTAGGTCCTAATGATTTCCTTTTATGCAAATTTATCTTCTTAATATCATCTTATTTCCTTGAAAATCATGCTTATTTTCTTTCTCCTGTCTTCTTGGTATAATAGAATCATCATTTTTACTTAATAATTAATATTCGCATTATTGTGATTATTGTTCAGTATAAGCCACATAGTATGTTATTATAGTTCCTTTCTCACAAAGCAGTAGCCCATTGTATTTTCATTTGCATTGTTTACCCTAACCCAATCCTTAATTTTTTCCTAGCATTCCATGAGATATGGCATGTTCCTTCAGAAGTTTGTTTTTTACTGTAAAAGCTCTATAACATATGGTAGATTTATTTCCCTCTTTCTCCCAGAGACTTTCCTTTCTCTTCCTGCTCCAGCAGGTACTTATCTCCCTCTACACCAGCTGTCTCCTTGGACTTCATTTTACCTCTTGCCAGGAAAGTGATTTTCGACTGACTCACCAATTAAGTAAGTTTGGTATTAATGTCAGATCTGACTGTGCCTGAAATAAGAAATCAGTGAAATGAGACTGTAAAGACAGCAAGCTTAAGAAAATAGGCCAAAGTAATTTCTCATAAAAAGACAGAGATATTTAATCACTCAATCACCACCAAATATAGAACTTCACACATGCTGCTCATAGGAAAATCATAATCAACGCTTGCACTGAGCCCAGTTCCACTCAGTAATACAAGTTTCCTAAGTCAATTCAACCAACTCTGCTTCTTTCTGAATGGCTATCTTGGCACTCATCCAGCAGTCTTGACCTTCTATAAGGTTAATTCTGTACCCTGCATTGGAATTTCAGAATGAGGGCCCTGAATGTCACCGAGGTGCTTCCATTTGCATAAGGTTCTCTCTTGTCTTCTCTGGTGGTCTCCCCACTACACCGCTCAGAGTGATTTGCACTGTAGGCATTGTTGCTCCCACTGCACTTGTCACCTTGGCAATGCGGCAGGGTACTGGCTCTTTATCAAGATAATGGCCTCAATGAAATAGGGAAGATTAAAAATAGTAACTGCACTCTACCTTCATGGATACCTATTGCATAAAAAAAAAAAATGAGAGGTAAACCAGGCCATTTTATTTATTGGTCTGTTTTATTAAAACAGACCATTTCATTCCTCAGGCACAGAACCCATCAGCACTTCAGGGATCTACCTTTATGGGAAACATTAAAGAACTAAAAGGAAAAAAGTAAGGTTTATTGTGCTAAAATGCAGAAACTAAAAAATCCAAAATAATAAATGCTTAATTAAATATCCTGAGAAATGACAGTAGTTAATTACAAAATTTAACAAATTATTTAATAAATTGTTAAAATTAAATACATTTTAATTACATTTGAAACATTTCTTAAACTCTAGATGTTTTTACTTTCCAAGAATTTCCATTATGCATGCTGATGCCAATAACGACAGTAATAATATTAAAAGACAGCAGCTGCATCTTGGGAAGGAGGGCTTTCTAATTTTTTTTTTATTTTGAAAAACTTCAGGGGTGCCTGGGTGGCTCAGTGGGTTAAAGCCTCTGCCTTCAGCTCAGGTCATGATCTCAGGGTCCTGGGATCAAGCCCCGCGTCAAGCTCTCTGCTCAGCGAGGAGCCTGCTTCTCCCTCTCTGCCTGCCTCTCTGCCTAGTTGTGATCTCTCTCTTGGTCAAATAAATAAATAAAATCTTTAAAAAAAAAAAAAGAAAAACTCCAAACATAAAAAAAACTTGAAAAACTAGTCCAAAGAGTATCTGTGTATCTTCTACTAATATTACACAATTGCTACCCTTTCAAGAAATTTTAAAGCTCTTTATAAGCCTAGCTACTGTTCACACTAACCCTCTCTGTTAGTCCATTTATCATCCTCGGTTTACAGTTGAGGCATCTGAGACACAGAGAGATTACACCCCTCGTTCTTAGTCACAGAGAGATTACACCCCTCGTTCTTAGTCACAGAGCTGGTAAATATCGGTCTGGGATTCAAATCTAGAAATTGCCTAAAAGCCCATGTTTATTAAGAAACCATGCAAGAAATCATTCCTGTATTAAATGAATTATGCAAAAGCAAATCCTTTCTAAATCACTTTACATCAAAATTATATTTAATATAAGATGTAGGTGTGTTTTAATACGGTTTAGGGAGTGAAATCTCTGAATATAATAGTGTCTAGAAAGCACTTTAAAAGGCTGTGGGCAAATAGATGGCAGGGCAGAAGCAGATGTCCTTGGCGGTGCAGCCAGGGGAGAAATGAGAAAGCTAAGCAAGATATGCAAAGACTTTGGATTCATTCCTGCATCTGGAAAAAATGGGAGAGGAAAGAAGTTTCGCTTTCACTGTGGTGACCAGACACATTTTAACAAGTTGTCTATGCCACACTCCCTAGTTTTTCTGCAAAACTACGGACCTAACATATCACTAATTCTTAGGCTATAGGAAAGAGTCTTGCTCCTGGATTGAAGACAAGGAAACTAAGATTCCTGACCCAACCCTGAGTTTAGACTCATTTGCAGCTGCCAATTTGAGGACCACTGAGCACACCCCAGCAGTATCCTGGCATATGGGAAAACGTTAACGTCCCAGATTTAGAGAATTAGGTTCCAGTTTCAGCTTTTTTTTTTTTTTTGAGGTAATCCTGTTTAAATTTGGGGGGCATGAACTCTATTACACTTAATGACTTTTAAGATGAATTTCAGTTCTAATATTGTATGGCTCATTTTGGAACACCTACTAACTAGACCATTTTGAAAGATTTTAGGCCCATTCTAATTTCTTCATATGGAAAATAAAGTTGTTGAAAGAATATCACGCTGCCTTTCAGCTGTTCAAAACACTTTTATATATCTGTTGCTATGTCTCCTTTTACCATCTTCACAGTCCTGTGAAAATACTATCCACACTGGACAAGTGGAAATACTGAGGCCCTGTCACATTGAGTGTTAAAGAACCAGCGGGAAGGGGAGCCCGAGTGGCTCAGTTGGTTAAGTGTCTGCCTTCGGCTCAGGTCACGATTCCAGGGTCCTGGGATTAAGTCCCACATTGGGTTCCCTGCTCAGTGAAGAGCCTGCTTCTCCCTCTCCCTCTGCCTGCTGCTCCCCCTGCTTGTGCATGCTCTCTCTCTGACAAATGAATAAATAAAAATCTTAAAAAAAAAAAAAAGAACCAGCTGGTAACCAAGACAAGACTTAACCCAAGCCTCTGACTCTCAGCCTTTTCAATTTCAACAGGCAGAATTACTTCTATAGCCTCATTTACATCTATTTTTCTTGAGAAATTTTATATATATTTCCAGTATTGGTGTTGATAGTAGACAAAATAGAAAGTGACCAGCGAGATAAGTTTGAGAGCCTTCCAGGAGGGCCCTTTGCCCAAAAGTAGAAATCCTTACTTTGTGTTACAAGACCTAAACTGCCACGAGTACATACATTTGTTAAGGCTCTAGACAGCGCATTCAGTCTAAAAGACAACGCAATCAAAGTGCTCCCAGAGGTGGTGTATCCTTAGCAGAAATTGGCTCTTTGTCAGCCAGAAGAGTGGAAGGCAGGTGTAATTGGCCATGTTTAAACACCCTCTGGGAAAGGGTTTTAGAGCAGGATCCTGGTGTGGTGAGGAGGGATGACAATCTAAGTGAGTTGTCAATAGTGGAAAGAAAATGTGATGACACTGAAGGTAAAAAGCCAAAAATAGACTTTGCTTACTTCATCATTTTGCCTGGGGCCAGTTTTGATTTGTTCCTTTAACATAGCACTTGCTCTTGCTAACCTTGAAAGTTTATGAGGGTTTTAAGTGAATATAAGAAACACAAAAGTGATGACTTTCAAGGTCACAGACAATAAAATTTCTCTAACTATGCTTAGGGTGTCTACCCCTGTTATCCTTCAGTCTCCTCCTTTCTTTGGAGCAGCATTCTTCCTATATGTCCCCTTAACAAACGGTGGTTCTAAAAGAAGTGGGAAAAGCTGGGACCTGTAGTCATACAAATTTGGGGAATGCTGACTAATATGTTTAACACTAAGAGATTAACAATGCACAACTGCATATTCTAAGTTCTAAGAAGTGTATGTTTGCTTGACTCTTTGTTCCCCAAGTGTATTTGCCCATAAAATCTCTCTCTCTCTCTCTTTTTTTAATAATAGCATTCTATGAAACGCTTTCGGAAAATTGTGCCATACTGTACTATCTGTGTAGCAAGAACAGAAGACTTAAATTTTTTTGACTATGGTTAGCTGACATTTAAATGTTCAAATCATGCATGTTCGAATTGTGTGTGAGTATTTTTTTTTTAATTTTTGAGTTTATATAGAATTCAGTGTTTATTTTGGTTACAACCAAAATTATTATTATCTAAGCATTCATAGCACACTTTTTACTAATTCCCAATATTAAGTACTAACTCCCTCTTTTACTTTAAATATTCTTTTCAACTCCAGGATTTTAAAATTGTGTGAATTTTTGGACTGCCAAAACATTCCATGCTCACGGGTTGGAAAAACAAGTATTGTTAAAATGTCCATACTACCCAAAGCAATCTACAGATTTAACACAATCTCTATCAAAATGCCAACAGCATTTTTCACAGAATCAGAACAAATAATCCTAAAAATCATATGGAATCACAAAAGATCCCAAATAGCCAGAACAATCAAAAAAGGAAAATAAAGCTAGAGGAATCACAATCTCAGATTTCAAGTTATACTATAAATCTGTAGTAATCAAAATAGTATGGTACTAGCACAAAAACCAGACATATATCAATGGGACAGGATAGAAAGCCCAGAAACAAACCCCTAATTATATGGTCAATTAATCTTCACCAAAAGAGGAAAGAATATGCAATGAGAAAAAGTCTCTTCAACAAATGGTGTTGGGAAAACTGGACAGTTACATGCAAAAGAATGAAACTGGATTACTTTCTCCCATCACTCACAAAAACAAACTGAAAATAGAGTAAAGGACTGAATGTGAGAATCCATAAAAATCCTTAAAGAGAGCAGAAGCAGTAATTTCTCTGGCATCAAGGCCATAGCAACATATTTTAAGTAAACTCTACCTTCAATGAGGGGACTTGAAATCACAACTCCAAGATCAAGATTTGAAATCTCTACCAACTGAGCCAGCCAGGCACCTCATGTAACAACCTTTTACCAGATATGTCTCCTAAGACAAGGGAAATAAAAGCGAAAATAAACTACTGCGACTACATCAAAATAAAAAAAAGTTTCTGCACAGCAAAGTAAACCATCAATAAAACTGAAAGACAACATACTGAATGGAAGAAGATATTTGCAAACAACATATCCAATAAAGATTAAGTATCCAAAATATATAAAGAACTGAATTGATACAACTCAACACCCAAAAAACAAATAATCTAATTAAAAATGGCAGAACACATGAAAAAGATGTTTCTCCATAGAGGATATACAGATGGCCAATAGACACATGAAAAGATGCTCAACATCACTCATCATCAGGGAATACAAATCAAAAGTACAATGAGGTATTATCTCTTACCTGTCTGAATGGCTAAAATCAAAAACACAAGGAACAACAAGTGCTGGTAAGGATGGAGAGAAAAAGGCATCCTAGTGCACTGTTGGCAGGGATGCTGATTAGTGCAGCCACTGTAGAAAACAGTATGAAGTTTCCTCAAAAAGTGATAAGTAGCACTACCCTATGATCCAGCAATCACACTACTGGGTATTTATCCCCAAAATACAAAAACACTAAATTCTAAAGGATACATGAACCCCGATGTTTATTGTAGCATTATTCACAATAATCACATTATGAAAGCAGCCCAGGGGTCCAATGATAGATGAATGGAAAAACAGAATGTGGTTGGTATATATGTAATGAAATATTATTCAGCCGTTAAAAAGGAATGAAATTTTGCTATTTACAACAACAGAGAGAGAGCCCGAGAGTATAATACTAAGCAAAATAAGTCAGTCAGAGAAAGACAAATACCATATGATTTCACTCATATGTGAAATTTAAGAAACAAAACAAATAAGCAAAGGAAAGAGAGACAGAGAGAGACAATTTAAAAAATAATTCTTGACTATAGAGAACACACGATGATTACCAGAACAGGGGTGGGGAGGGGTTGCTGGAATAGGTGATAGGGATTAAAGAGTATACTTATGATGAAAAATAGATACAATTTCAAAAATTATGTGAATTTGCTTTTGGTGCTATAGTAACACTAGTGTAGTAAATACATTTTAGTCCTTAGTAACATTTTCTTACATTTTAGAGGATATAAGAGAACTTATTAAGTATTCATACAATTAGTAGAGAATGCTGGCAATAATAAAACATTAACGTCTAGGAATGATAGACACTATCTTTATTAACTTTCAGTGGGCAAAACTAGAGTTGAAAAATTAGTTTGCTTTTTTGCTACTGTAAAAGAGATTTTGACCATCTACTTAGGCTGGAAATGGTTGATGGTCAAAATGGTCACAACCTCGCTGCCTTTAGGGTGCAGAAGAAAGGTCACTGGATTGAGAGTGAGGAGACCGGAGATTTATGCTGGCTTTTCACTAAGTATCTGTGTAAATTTGGTTATGTAACTTCTCATCAGGGTTTTTATTTTATATTTTTTAAAAATATTTTATTTATATGATAGAGACACAGCGAGAGAGAACACAAGCAGAGGGAGTGGGAGAAGGAGGAGCAGGGCTTCCCCCTGAACAGGGAGCCCGAGGTGGGACTCAATCCCAGGACACTGGGATCATGACCTGAGCCAAAGGCAGATGCTTAACGACTGAGCCATCCAGGCACCCTGGAGCTTTTATTTTTATTTGCTATTATTACCTTCACAACATAAGGCAGGTAACTAATAAGGTTTTAGAGTATGTTTATGAGATAATACGGGTTATTAACTTTCATATTACTTAGGACCCATTTACTATAATACTGTTACTGAAACATGCTGTATTAGTGATAGTTCATAAATTATTTAACATAAATTTAAAAATTCATTGGGAAGTTTCAAATGAACAAGGAAAAATTTAGCTGGTGGGAAAAAAAAGTAATGACTGGAAAGCCACAGTAGGTCATAATATCCATTTTCTTCTACATAATCGAGCTCGTGTATGATACACATTACTCTGATCCTCCTTCCTGTTGTAACCGAGTTTCCTAAAAAAATCTTTACTATTTGTATGTCCTCTCATGATTTCATCTAGATTCATGTCTTTAGGTATCATCTATAAGCTGATTATTGCCAACATGTATTTCCAGTTCTGAGCGCCACCCCACCCTGCCCCCACCCCTGCCCCCACCCCTGCCCCAAGCTGTAGACTCACAAACCCAGACACTTACTTGACATCTTTACTTGGCTCTCTAATAGATATTTGAAACATAACATGTCCAAAACTGAAATCTTGATTCTCCACAAAACCTTTACCCCAAACTTTTCACCCTAATTTTTGTTTTCTAGTACAGGTACATAAAATTTCCCCAAATCTGGAATGGATTATTTTTTTTTTTAAAGATTTATTTTATTTAATTGAGACAGAGAGAGAGAGAATGAAAGGGGAGAGGTCAGAGGGAGAAGCAGGCTCCCCTCGAGCAGGGAGCCCGATGCGGGACTCGATCCCAGGACTCCAGGATCATGACCTGAGCTGAAGGCAGTCGCTCAACCAACTGAGCCACCCAGGTGCCCTGGAATGGATTCTTAATTGGTCTCTTTTCTTCAACTTCATAGATAAAAATCAACAAATTTAACTTCTCTATATTTCATCGTCTCTGGTGATGATGCACTAGTCCATGCAACCATTGTCTCTCTTGGACTATGGCTACAGATCATTGTTAGTTCTGCTTCTCACCTGCATTTTCTTAAAAATGTTCCACATCATAGGATGATTTTTTCAAAACATATAGTAGATCACTTCTCTGTTGCATTTCTAACTCTCAAGTGGCTTCCCATTGTAATTAGGAGCAGTCAAATTCCTTACTATAGAGTCCTGCTTTGTCTGATCCCTGCCTAACCCTCTAATCCCAGCTTTAATGTCTTCGCTGTAGTGTTCAAAATGCCAATAAGTCAGTTCTGTAATGACTTCACTAGAGAGATGGACAATAACAAAGAAAAAACTTCTTGCTATTTGTTTTTACTAGAGCACCATCAGTGGCTTCAGTAATTGCAAGAAAAAGATAACTCTTGATAATTAACCATTCGCTCCTGAAAAAAAATGTGCAGAATACTCTGCTGTACCACGCTTACGTATTTTCCAATTCTAATATAAAGCAAAGGAAGAAAATAAAACAAAACAAACCCACCAGTCAATAGGTATTTTAAAAATATTTAAGCTGCCACCAATGTAAAATGTATACACATACAAAATACCTCCTGAATCTACAACCAACATCTTAAATTAACTTTCTTTTTTTTTTTAATTTTATTTATTTATTAGAGAGAGAGAGACTGAGAATGAGAGGGTAGAAGGTCTGAGGGAGAAGCAGACCTCCCGCAGAGCCGGGAGTCCGATATGGGACTCGATCCCAGGACTCCAGGATCATGACCTGAGCCGAAGGCAGTCGCTTAATCAACTATGCCACCCAGGCGCCCTTAAATTAACTTTCTTTCCTACTTTGTTAAATACAACGAAAGCAATCAGAAATAAAGATTTTTTAAAAATAATGTTACTGCAAGATATGTTGCAAACCTTTTTAAAGGATTTATAAAAACTTAACCAAGGGAGAAAGTATCAAAGTATAATGTTATTTTTATCCAGGAAATAAGAATGCCAATTCTTATTGGCATTCTTAAACTCTTACCACTTTCTACTTTACACTCTACAATCTAGCAACACCAAAATGCTCATAGTCCTCTACAAACACCACAGTACTGCACACCTCTATACCTTTGTGTTTGTTATATTCTCTGCCCCAATATGCCACAGGTAGACTCCTGGACTAGCCATTCTTCAAGTTTTGTCTTGTTCTGTGTTCTCTGTCCCCCAATGACCCCACGCTCCGCTACTAGAAAATTAATCACTCCCATCTTAATATTATTGTGAACATAACTCCATGTATTACATATTTCTAAGAAAGCATACTTTATGTACTATTATTGTATCACACTAAAACTATTTATTTATTTACTATTTATATCCTTTACTGTCAGTTTCCTGGCTTCATAAACAATGTGATTCATCCTTACATTTTCATAGTTGATCCTCTATCTCACACAGAATAATAGATGTCTGTCTGGATTTGCTGAGCTGAACCCTACTTTCTTCTGATTCACTGAAGAGGCAGTTTACATTTTTCTTTTGCTTGAGTTTTTCATAAATGACAAACAAAGTGAAGGACAAAGACGAATGAAAACCTGAACCATATAAAAACCCGTAAGTCGGTTTTCACATTTGCCTAAAAATCTAGTTTACAAAGCTCTTTCAATTTTTACTTTATGTTTTGCTAAGTGCATTGACTTTGTTTAATTTTCCTGTTGGCATAAAATGTTTAGATGCTCCTTTTAAATGAATGCCGAAAAAAGAAGATAGGTGATTGTGATGAAATTAGCTGATATTAGATGTAAATACGCACACACACACACACACACACACATATATATTCACTGTATAGACACTATTAATATAATTAGCAACAAGATTATCCATATTAGTATTAATAAAGTTATTTATTTTAAAAATTACTATAAATTGCTTATAATTAATACTCAATAGTTAACATTAAAATTAATAATCAATGCTAAACATATGTTCTCTCTATATATGCAGCTGGTCGTAGTATTATTAGAGAACTGTTTTTATGTGAAGACCTGAATGACCAATAATAGCTTAACATGCTCACCTAAGTATTAACAAACCAATAACTTAATGAGTAATCATCTCATGAGTGAGCGTCAGGCATCAGATGGGGTAGATATTTTTGCAAAGGTAATGTCCCAACACTTTAAAGTTCATCACGCATGCTACACATACTTGGACTATAGCCACATTTCATTCAATGTCAAGCCCTACTTTATTCTACTTTTTTTCTATTTTTTCCTATGGTCCTATTTGGGATGGACCAACCATTTTTGATAAATTATACAGAAAAACTTTGCACTAAATATCCTCTTCCCAGAAGCAAACCAAGAAACAGACTCTAACTATAGAGAACAAACAGATGGTTACCAGAGGTGAGGGGGATGTGGTAAAATAGGTGCTGCGGATTAAGAAGTAGGTACATTTGTCACAAATACCTGATGTTGTAGGGAAGTGATGAATCACTGAATTCGAAACCTGAAGCTAATATTGCACTCCACGTTAACCAACTGGAATTTAAATAAAAACTTTATAAAAAAAAAATATCCCTTCGGGGAGCCTGGGTGGCTCAGTTGGTTAAGCAACTGCCTTCGGCTCAGGTCATGATCCCGGAGTTCCGGGATCGAGTCCCACGTCGGGCTCCCAGCTCTATGGGGAGTCCACTTCTCACTCTGACCTTCTCCCTTCTCGTGCTCTCTCTCACTCTCTCTCTTTCCTAATAAATAAATAAATAAAATCTTAAAAAAAAAATCCCTTCTTGCAAAATAGTGTATCATTACCTCTTCAACAATTTACTTCCAATTAGCACCATCCATCTTTCACTACTTCCACTGGGGAGGGCATCTGTGCTCACATGCAGTGAGTCTGTTGAGTTGGGAAGCCATTCATCACCTCCACAAGTAACTCTCAGGATGTTCACAACACCATCGTGTATGCTACTGAAAAACCTGGAAAATACTTAGATGTTTTACAGTGGGAGATTGAGTAAGTCACTGCACAATACATAAAGATTATGTATTGGCTTATTTGTTGTATCTTGTTAAGTAGGAAAAAAAGCAGGATACATAACAGTTGTGTGTGTGTATTTGTGTAGTGCATAAATATATCTATGCCTGTCTGCCTGTCCATTTATCTTTCAATCATTCATCTATTATCTCTATGTTTAAGACATACACAAACATTTAACAGCAGTTTTTCTAGATGGCAAAATTAGAGACAATTGATATATTCCTATCTTTCCTATATCTTTTTTCCCTCCAAGGTTTCTGCAGTTAGAAAGTATTTTTTTATATTTGAATATATATATATATAATTTTTTTAATGACTTGGGTTTTCTGAAGGGTTTCACATGAGAATGGTTGGAGCTATTATCCAATATTAGGAAACACAAGGAAAAGAGCTGGGTCAGAGGTAATATGGATTCTCTTTCGAGCATGTTGACTTTGGATCAGCAGTAGTGAACACAAAAACAAATACAGTAGTTGTGCACAGTACATTTTCAAACAGAACAGAATGTATGAAATGGAAAGCAAAAGTTGTTTTTCTATACCAGACCCAACCCTTGAACTTCTTCACAATAGCAATCATATTATCTTTTGAATTACTCTGGAAAAAAGCTTATGTACACATATTCTTTTGTCTTACTTACCAAAATAGACACAATATTCTGCATTTTTTTTACTAAGTAATATAGCTTGGAGATATTTTCACACCAAAGCATAAAGCTTTCTTACTATTTTAGTCACTATAGAACATTCCATTGTGTGCATATAATTGAGTCATTCCCTCATTGAAGATCATTAGAATTGTTTTTAGTATTTTGCTGTGTGTTATAATCTTCAACAAAAATTCTGGTACATAAACAGTTTGCCAACTGTAGGTAACATTTTTAAGAGTGGAATTACCTGGCCATGAAATTCGTGCATTTTAAATTTTGATAAACATAGCCAAGTCCTTTTCCAAAAAATTTTCACCAACTTACCCTCCCATCAACAAGTATGAGAGTTTTCATTTCCCCAAACCCCTTACCAACACTGGGTAGTAAAAAACTTCTTAATTGTAGCCAATCTAGTAGGAAAGGGGAAGTAACAACTTTGAGGTCTGGGCCATAGACCCTTTGGTCTCATGGAGAGAAAACATGACAACTAGGATTCTTGGCATCCCTTCTCACAGGACCACCTGTTCTTGCAAAGGAGCTTATTCATCTAATTTTTTTCTATTTTCTCTTCCATTCTACTAAATCCCTACTAATTGCAGGAAGTAATTTCTCTCAGTGATTACGCATATTTTACTTGTCCTTTTCCGTCTACCATTAAGCTGGGGAAAAAACAAAAAGCTGACCCAGGTAGTTCTTCTGACTTCAATGAATTGCAGAGATTAGGGGAGGCTTTGAGCCTTCCCCTGCCCCCTCTTTGAGTTTTTTCTGTTTTTCCATAGTATGCCTCCTCACTATATAAATTGGTTTTAAACTGTGGGTGGGAGGAAGTTGTACCTAAGCTTTGTGAAGGACTGTGGCCCCTCTCTTGCTTTGACAAGGGAGGAAGTGGTGTTGATAGAGTGGGTGGATGGGGTAGAGAAGTGTGAGGACATTGCATGATTTTTGGGATCCTCTGTTTCCCTGACTCCCACTATCCAAATATTATGATTGAGAGTATTGCCATTTCTTTTGCTTTATTTCTAACACTGTACTTCTGCTGTTTAAAGGAATTTTTTTGGGAGTTTGGGAATAAGTTTGGGAGAGGAACTTAGTTCCTCTTTAGGAATAAGTATAATAACTATTCCTTAGGAATAAGTTTGGGAGAAAGCAATTCAATTACAAAGCTTCACCCCATATATAACCCCAGAAACCCCCTTGCTTATTTTTCATAAGCTTAAAAAAAGAAATACATCTGTTAAAATGTATATATTTTATTTTCTGAACCAGAACATCTCTGGTGTGACTCTGCCAATTATTACACATACTGCTCATTATCTTGCTATCACACACACCTGCTGCTGCCTGGCCTTTTCCTCTTTTTATCAAAATGGTCATGGACAACTATCTTCTGACCCCTGTATGTTCATTCCTTTCTGGAGTTTCTCCCCTTGGAGAATATCAATATTTCTCTGTGGTTTATTCATTTTCCTCAGAAATATTTTTTCTCTCTCTGCCAAGGTTCATCACAGAAAATTATTAAGGGTGATTAAAGTTATATAGTCCACCAAAATGCTAAGAGGAAATATGGGAATTTAAACACATTTTGCAAGAAAATCATATTTTTGTATGCAAAACAGTACAATTAAAGCTATTCTTGCAGTTCCAACTCAAAGACCCAAGGCAAAATGTAAATGTTTTATAAAGAAGTTTAATACACTTTAAATACATTCTCTAGGCAGATATCCATAAAATAATCCATGGTACAAAGTTACCCCAACTCCATTTTATTGTTCTTCCAATAATTTCATTTCTGGTTCGATGCTTTCTCCTTTTGTAGCATAACATGAATGAATCTTTTGATGGGCAGTTTCATTGCCATTTTAAATAGTTTTACTTAGGTTGCTATAGCACCTAAACCAAGGACATGACATTTCTGCATTAGGCTCTTAAAGAATTATATTTCTTTCTGTCTCTAAGTATGTGTGTTTTTATATATGTACATATATTAATAATTCACCCCCACCCCCGACCCCTTGGAAGCACGTTCTTTACCCATGGAAGACCACTATTGTATCCAAGTGAAAAATGCTCAAGTAGAATGGTATTGTAACTAATTTGTTTTGCATCATGGTAAATCTTCTCACCAACAAATAAACAATGGCAGGCATATAAAACAAATTAATATTTATATTGAGTCATTAATTTCCAAACATTATTGGCAATTAACAAATAAAATGATGGGGGGCCAGGTTGTATTAGATAGTTTATGATCAGCTTTTTTTCCCCAATATATTGAAATTTTAATTTGATACTAGGAAACATGTTACGAAAAAAATGTTTATTTTTTTATTTTAAATTTTTTTATTAACATATAGTATATTATTTACCCCAGGGTACATGTCTGTGAATCATCAGGCTTACATATTTCACAGCATTTGCCATAGCACATACCCTCCCCATCCCTACCTCCCAGTAACCCTTAGTTTGTTTCATGAGTTTAGGAGTCTCTTATGGTTTGTCTCCTTCCCCATCCCATCTTGTTTCATTTCTCTTCCCCACCCCCCCATAACCCCCTGAACTGCCTCTCAAATTCTTCATATCAGAGCAATCATGAAATAATTGTCTTTCTCTGACTGACTTATTTCGCTTAGCATAATACCCTCTAGTTCCATCCATGTCGTTGCAAATAGCAAGATTTCGTTTCTCTTGATGGCTGCATAGTATTCCATTGAATATATATACCACTTCTTCTTTATCCATTCATCTGTGGATGGACATCTAGATTCTTTCCATAGTTTGGCTATTGTGGACATTGCTGCTATAAACAT
>CM052806.1:18171269-18418614 GCA_028533885.1 Nasua narica
TCCTTCTTCATCTCTTATTATATTCTTTGGCTTAAAATCTAATTTATCTGATATAAGGATTGCCACCCCAGCTTTCTTTTGATGTCCGTTAGCATGGTAAATTGTTTTCCACCCCCTCACTTTAAAGCTGGAGGTGTCTTTGGGTCTAAGATGAGTTTCCTGTAGACAGCATATCGATGGGTCTTGTTTTTTTATCCATTCTGATACTCTGTGTCTTTTGATTGGGGCATTGAGCCCATTTACATTCAGGGTAACTATTGACAAATATGAATTTAGTGCCATTGCATTGCCTGTGTGGTGACTATTAACTGTATATTGTCTCTCCTCTTTAATGGTCTGTTCCTTTTAGGCTCTCTCTTTGCTTAGAGGACCCCTTTCAGTATTTCCTGTAGGGCTGGTTTGGTGTTTGCAAATTCCTTTAGTTTTTGTTTGTCCTGGAAGCTTTTTATCTCTCCATCTATTTTCAGTGACAGCCTAGCTGGGTATAATATCTTGGCTGCATATTTTTCTCGTTTAGGGCTCTGAATATATCATGCCAGTCCTTTCTGGCCTGCCAGGTCTCTGTGGATAGGTCTGCTGCCAAAAAATGTTTATTTTTTGACTTTGAGTGTCATGTTCAAATCTCTTTTTTGGTCACTAATTTTTAGATCTGAGCAAAGGATTAAAGTCAGAATGACACTGATTTCAAGAAAAATGAAATAAAGAATGGAAAGCTCAAATATTTTCTTAGAATAATTTGGAATCTGCGAGATGAATAAAATTACTTAAAACACTATCACCCTCAGTAAATGCAGTAGTTTTAGTTCATATGCTGATTATGACAACAAATGCTATAAAACTCTATGCTTTAGTGCCTATCACATATTTAGTTTCATCTTTTGTTCTTCTGGAAGAGAGTCAAAATAATAAAAAAAATACTACTACTATCTTTTCCTGAGCATTTGCTCTATGGTCCATTGTTCTATGAGCTTTACATATAACTGCTCATTTAATCCTTGTAACCAATTTTATGGAAAAGGTATTAGAATTATCATTCTCATTTTTCTGGTAAAGAAACTGAGGCACAGATAAATTAAATATCTTGTCTATGGTTCAAACCAAAGAAGCAGGAGAGCTGGAATGCAAACTAGCCAGAGTGGTTCCAAACCCTAAACCTTAATCATTAAAAAAGGAGTGTGCTTAGGTCATCTATACCTTGATGACCTAAGCACATTGATCTATACCTTGATACCTATACTATCAGGCGACATTTTAACTAGCTATGCTACCTTGAGCAAATTGCTCTCTTTATCCCTCAATTTCCTCTCTAAAATGGTGATAATAATGCCTATCTCATGGAGTATACTGAGAATGAAATTTGGGGGTAAAGCAGGTAGAATAGTAGCAGTAGAACAGCACATGAAAAGCAGTCAATAAATGGCAGTTATTATTATTTATTATTATGGTGGTTATCTCCACTCCTAATATGATGAATTTTCTTCTGTGAACATGACAGTATAATTATGGTTTTCAGCAGCTTTGCTACAAACATGTTGTTTGAGAAGCATGAGTATTAGGCTTCTGATTTGAAAAAAAAATTTTCTTGTTTTGGTCTTATGACTGAAAAGGTTCATAACTTTTGGCAGAGACTAGAACTAGAATCTGCAAGTAATGTAGGAAAAAGAATAATGTACTAATATGTATGGGGAAGGAGGAGGGACAATACTGCAGACGTTTCCAAAGTTGACCATGAAGTTTTAGTACACATCTTGAACCAAAGATAGTCTGTCATCCCTCTGAGATATCATGTTACTTTTGGACATGGTCTTATTATAATGTTTCACATATTACACTGTAAAGACCCATAACAACATCTCTCACTGGTGGCTTTATTCCTAGCACCAAGTATAGCACTTAGCCAAAGAACAGACTCAACAAACATTTGGTGACTACACGTATATTACATAGTTCTGAGAATAAGCCTAAAGTCTCTGGGGACTAATACCTTCAGTTTGGAGACTAATTCTAACACTCCCTAGCTATGTAACATTCACTGGTTATTTAATCTAACCCTCGGTTCCTTTCTCTGTAAAATGGAAATAATTAAAACACTTTCTATATAGGACTGTGGTGAGCATTACCACAGTCCTACTTGTACCAGGAAAGTGGTACAAGTAAAATGGTAAATACTATGTCTCACACAAAGTGAGTGCTCTGCATGTGTTCCTTTCCCCTTCTATTACAATAAACATAAATGAGTCAAATGACTCATAAATGAGTCAAAAAAGCATCTGGATTTCATCATTCTGTGTTGCAAGATACTATCTTATGAAATATATGGGTTCAAAATATTCATTTCACTGAACATCCTTCCTTGCATGCTGCTTGTCAATATAAAGACTTTTTGATATAATATCTTTATATAAAGTGTAAGTATATAAATTGATGAGATTAACAATCATAACATCAAATTTAAAGCACGTATATATGTATAAAGTGTGAGGGCCAATACCTATGCTATTCCACTCTGCATATCTAACATGTAAAAGTCGCATAACTAACAGTACTTTTTAGATACTTTTCCAGTGGCTTTTTTTAGATATTCTTGATAAAAAAAGATGAGGTCTGTGTTCATGGAGAAACATAAGTAAAAGAACAAAGAATATCACCAATAGCATTTTATTTTGAAATACTAATTCTAATGCTATTATAACAAATGAATGATTAAATGAGTTAATATTTGTATAATATTTAGAATATTGGTCCACCATGTTTAATACTTATTATTATTAAGTTTGCCGAAAGCAATGCTTCCAGTTAAAAAACATAGATGGGTAATGTTGCTTTCTCACAGATTGGAATTTTTCACTTCATAAAAAAAGACCACAAGTAAAACTAAATAAAGGTAGGCTTTTTCTTACAGGAAACAAATGTAAAAGGAATATAAAACAATCTAATCGTTTAATGGAACAGCTACTTTTCTGCCAAGAACTCACTTAAATGATCCCATTAGCTTCTGAAAACATATTCGGCATTAGCTTTCCTTCTACTTCACAGAGGACTTTTTAAAACGATAATGAAATTACTTTCAATTAATACCAAGAATTGTTACAAAGTGGTCCCTATGTTCTTGATTGACTGCATTCTGCATTTTGTCAGTATTCTTTCTTCACTGCAAATTTTAAATTTGGTTATAAAAAGTAAAGACATGTGTTTACCTTTTAAGATGCCTCAGGGAAAAAGAATGACAAATGAATGAAACACAGATTTGAAGCTTTTAGTGCTCGTTTTTAGAATGTTTTATATTTCAGTGCCTTCACATTGGCAAATCTTAATTCAAGATAATTTTACATTTTTCCTCATGCTCAGTATAGGAAAACCTCAATGCTGTCATCTGTATTGCTATTCAGATAGTAGAAATCTTGAAATTTCCAGTTGCAGGGCTTCTAACTCTAAAATCGTTTGGCCCCTAATTTCATATTTTTCAACATCGATGCTTTTCAAGACTGAGGAGATTAACGGAGATTTGGGGTTAATAAATACCACACACACACTATTTTTTTTATCTTATTTTAGCTTCACAGCACTCACAAGGGGTCAAACAAAAAGAAGCAATTAGTAGTCCTTGTATTACTGAAAGTGTCTCCCTTCACCTGCTCCTGCATCCTCCCTGCCTCGATCTTTCCAATGCTGACGGTAGCAAAGAGAGTTCAGTGGTGTTCCTTTTGTCACAAATTAAACTCAAAAGCTAAACCAGCATACTTATAGCACCTGTGTGCTATAAAACCACATTTGTGTCTTTTTCTGTCCTATCTGCTGTGTGGTGGTGATGCGTTCAGTAAGGAAAGTGGGGGAGGTGAGTGCATTGCCTTCATAAGTCCCTACCTTAGTCAAGCAAAGCCTGTCTCATCTGATGTGCCATGATGGCTACCTCAGATAGGCTTAGTCAATGACTCTAAGACATTATATGTGAGGGGGGAAAGCTGGTAACTGGACAGAAAGAAAATGACAATATTTCCTTTAAAACAGATTTTACAGTGAAGTCAGCTCTTCATTTACCATCATTCAAGTACTAATGACCCAGACACATAAACAGTGGCATCTCTTGTTCTCCCCAACTCAAACACACACACATACACCCACACCCCCCCCCCCACACACACATTCAGAAATCCAGCATCCTTGATGCTGCTCCCATGGTAACTGTCATAGAATAAAAGACAGAGCTTTTAGAGAACCTCTTGGTTGGCAAGTCAAATGAGGAGAGAAGCTATGATCAGCAAGAATAATAAAAGAGAACTGATTCCAGAGCTGAAACTCAAAGCTGCGTAAATAAGCTCAGATGACCCCAAAAGAACTTTCACCATGCTGCCTCGAGAGGTCATGTCATGCTAATAAACTATTTGAAATTTTACCAGATTGAAATGTATGTGCGTGTGTGTGTGTGCATGTGTGTCAACAAGCACCCTCCCTTTAAAACTCTAAAATATTCCAGTCACGAAAAGGAATTAATAGACATTCATGCACATAGTCGTGTGAATTATTTCACTGTAGATACTGCTTTTCTTCTAAGAGTCACTTGAGAAACAAGGCTCACCTGAAAAGATCTGAATTTTGCCTGGGTGGAAGGGAATGATAGACATGAAATTTGAGGTCATCCTAAAACTGAAAGTTCCTTAGTGGATGGTAAGGTCTGGAGACTGGTGTGAGAAACCTAGGAGAAAAAGGGGTACCATGTGCCTCTGCAGGTAGGAATTTCCTCATAGCCTGGAAGATTCATGTGGAACAATTGTTTTAGATTTTAAGGAGATGACAAAGATACATATCAGATCTGATCGCAACATTTACAAGTAATTTAATAACATATCAGTTCTTTTTAAAGAAATGCAGTCCTTAAAAATTAAGAATCGGTAGATATACTTGGTAGCTCAACAAGATTATGGAGCTAAGTGTCCACCACAAATTATTATTGAAAGTTTTTGATCTTCTTAGGGATCTCCCTTAAATATTCTCTCAGCTATTATCTTATCACTTTCTAATAAAAAAATCAGTGTTTTTTTTAAATTATTACCTCAGTTAAATATAAATTCTAAGAAATCAGAATTAATTTTATAAATTTTCTTTGCCTTGTGTGGGTTTTTTTTTGGGGGGGGGGAGTGAACAAAGGTGATTTCCCTCCAGGGTACCTGGGTGGCTCAGTCGTTTGAGCATTGAACTCCCGATTTTGACTCAGGTCATGATCACCAAGTCAAGGGATCCACTCTCTTGTCAGGCTCCATGCTCAGTATGGACTCTGCTTGGGATTTTCTCTCTCTCTCCTTTTCCCTCTGCCCCTCCCCTGCTCACACATTCTCTCTCTAAAATATAAACAAATAAATAAAAAAAAACCTTAAAAAACAAAAAAGTGATTTCCCCTTTACTCTACTTGTCAGTCTAAGCATTAAATACAGCCAAAGTACATGCCTAAAATAATGAAATGGCTGCTTTTTAATCATGTATATTTTCTGTAACTTCTCATAGAAGTGGATTTATTACTTTTAAATTAGAAAATAAATTCTATGCATGACTTTCTATGAGAAATGTGGGTTATTAAAAAGTATTGCACCATGTATACCCAGGTATTGGTGACATTTATGAAGCACCTGCCATCTGCCAAGCCCTGTAGTATGTTATTTCACTTAATACAGCACCCTTACAAGACGGGTCTGCTGTAGGAAACCAGGGACATTGGAGAGTTTATGGCGGATAATTCACAGCTGTACATTTCTGCTGCCATTATTGTCACTTTACATCAAGGGCAACTTGAGGCAAGAACTAAATGACTTAACATCATTTCTAGTTTCTGAAATGAAATTGGCAATTGATGACAATGAATAGTGTTGATGCGGAAGGTCATATTGATAATGGTAAAGTAAAAAATACAAAGAGACCCTCAGTCTAAAGCTTTCATCAAAGACTTCAAAGTTCTCCACATAAACAATCTCTAAATTTTTATTATCCTGTTACTGCTATGCAGAGTTTAAAGGAAATGAGAAAACCAGGGACAAAAGAAAAAAAAAAAAGAACAAAGGGAGCATCATGAAAGAGGTAAAGAAAAGATTTTTAAAATCCTTCAAGATCAAGTAAGTTTACTAAAATGTCATATTATTCTGAAATTAAATACTTGCTCCAAGTGGAACTTAGATAGCAACTCATTGAGATGAGTTCTCCTGAAACTCATGCTCACATCTAAAACACATATTCTTCATAAGGAAGCCTCCTAACCAATGAACATACACATACACCCAGAGTACATGATATAAAAATAATATACATCTGAACGGTTAACTCTCTAGGTTACCTCCCAGAGGAAAGCCTAACGCCACTTCACTGAGTCACTCCTGCTTGTCACACTGAGTCATTAATTTGCTGGATTAAATGCATCCTGAACCATGTCACATATGTCATGTCATCCTTCGTTTTCTCCTAACAGAATCTCTGCCCCGGATGCTTTGTCAGTAAAGGACAACAAAAACACTGTATGTGTAGACTTGATGCCCTATTTTCAACTCCCAGGTAAGCAGTTATGTAAGCAGTCATCCCTTTGTCCCCCTCAGGACTGGCACTTGCTTAAAGGGGCAGAATGTGATGAGGCTGCAGCATTATGCCAAGTTACATGGTACTAGCAGGCTGGGAAACCTAATATGATGTCTAAAATTAACTTAGAGCAAATTTTATAACATTCTGTGGTGGATAAGAAACTATAGGAAATTACGCATCGAGTGCCTATATTCATGGCATATATGACCATAAATAATTAATCTAGAAAAATATTGATAATAAATCAAATTCAAATCTAAAGATAATTTGGAAAAATAAATCAGAATGGCAAAACATCCTTCATTAGGTTACACTGGCAACAAACAACATACCTACTCAAGATTAATCAATAATGAAGGAATTTCGAGGAAAAAGCACTGTAGGGCATCCCAAGATCCAAAGTATCTGTTTTTTCATCTTAAGAGCCATTGATATAGTCAATCCCTACTTTTTTTCCAAGCATAGCCTTCTTGTTGTCTGTTTGATGACATGGAAAATAAACACCACAGGAGATCAGACCAAGGTGGCTAAGTATCCTTAGAGAAAGCTTTGTGGAAAGAATGGAACTTCAATTGCTTTCTGAAGCACCGATAGTATTTATATAGTTGGATAGACAAGGAAATAAGTTGTTAGGGGTGAGTCTGGCACAGAAGGAGCAGAGATTTTATAACTAAAAGCAAATTGAGCAGGCACAATCATATTGTAAAAGGCTTAAATTCAAGTCTAAAAAATAATTTTTGCTTTATTTTTTTTCTCTACAAGTCATGATGAGCCATTGAAAGTTTAATACATGGTGTTTTATAAATGGGTATTTTATGAAGCTTAATTCTGTAGCAGTTTTACAATAGATCACAGTAGGCGAGACAAAGGTAAGAGCCTAGGCATAAAATGGAGAAGGTCTGGATTGGAGTATTAGCAATGGAAATACAAGGGTTGAACTGATAATTACTTCAAAGGAAAAAATCCACTTGGTAGTATGTGAAAAATAACTGATTCTATATCAAGTACATTTTCCCCCATATTCAAAATTAAAAACAGAATGACAAGGACAACTATTATATTTAAAATGGCTCACTTACTCTTTGTGAGAAAGTAATATGACCCTGTGAATGAATCAAAGCTACCAAGTGCAACACACAAAAACCATGCAGTCTTGTTCCAAAAACAGTTCACATGAGGACATGCATACCAAATAAATTACTATCCCCAGGAAAAGACATAGTCCTTTTATAACCTCATATGAACAAGATATATTCTGGCATGAAGGAAATGATGTCTCTAAAAACAAAATGGAATTCGATGAGCCCTTCAGTCATCTAAAAAATATTTTGGTAACCTAAGTGTCAACAGTAGTTGAAAGCCAGAATTTAGCAATATGAAAGCAATAAATATTTGAAAGGTCAGAACAGTTTTCAAATGAAGCATTATGATGTTAAAGTATTTATAAACTCTGAAGAAGTAAAAGTAGAGAATCATTGAGTCATACAGTTGGAAAGGCCAAGTATGATAGATTATATTACAGAAGATTTCATTGGGACATCTGGTTTAACCTCTTCTTGCAATGCAATAATTTATTTTAAATCATTCCTGACAGGCAGTTCTATTCTGCAAAATGAAAACCAATCTCTTCCACTGGACAACTAATGATTACTGGTCCATTTTTATCTTTCTCCCAAAACAGTTTCCCTCAACATCTATTTAATGGTCTACTCTGGTGGTGGGAAATGCATAAATCAAAATTATTCTTCCTAATATATGGCAGTCTTTTAAATATTCCAAATTTGTCTTTACTAATGATTTTGCCAGAGTAAATGTTCCAGATCCACTACTGATTATAATGAAAAAATATTTTACTATAATCATTTCCAGGAGAAAGGAGATCCATAAGTGAGAGAGAATATGTCTTTGATCCACATGCTTCACATAAATTATCTCATTTAATTTTTATCAAAACAGATGAAGAAAAAAAACAGATGAAGGAAACTGGTTCTCATTTATGTTGTTTTTAAATGGATTTTTTAAAGTACTGTTATAAGTTCATTAACAATCTTTGGAATTAATTTGAATGCTTGTTTTTCAAAAAATTTTAATTATTCAAGCTTAATTTCCAACTTAGCAATTAACATTTGATTGTGTATATCTAGAAAAAGGTATAGGGTTTCCTCTAGGGAGGAAACATTTGCTGACCACGAGCACTACTCCAAGGACATTTTTATATTGTTTCATTCAATCCTCCTATAATTCTATGAGGTAGATACCATGATCCCCATTTTACAAGGGGAATTTGAGTTCACAGAGACTAAGAAATTTATCATAGATTATCATGGCAATATAATCATCATGGTAGTAAGTGGTAGCTCTGGTATGCACACAGCTTGATTTCAAAACCTCTGCTTTTCCCATTTTAACAAATGCAGATTATAATGGCACCTACCTCATGAGGTTGTTAGGAGGCTTAAAATGCCAGTGCTTGGCAGTCTTCAGAAAGCAGACTTAGTTCTGCATAGTGAAGTCTCTTCTACCGAGTGAAATCTACTTAGCTCAGACCTTGTTCCTAGGGAGCTGGCTATTTAATTCTTCAGACAGTGTTATCAGTAAACATATTTCCCAACTGCACAGTATCCATTCTGGAATTGTGACATTGGAAGTCTTGAGTATGCACCACATTTTTATTTTCTAATGGAAAAGGGCCAGGAATAGGTACTACATATAATAAAATCCTAAAATGTTTTTGCTGATTCTAGCCTCATCTTTATCCAATGCCTCTGCTAACCAGTTCAAGCTTCATCCTGATACCTCAGATTAAGTGAAAATAGGAGCACACGACATCACTGCTTAAAACCTCTCCATTGCTTTGGCAATTCAATCTGAGTTTCTTAGCATGAAATAAAAAGTACTGATCAATCTGATCTTTGCCCACTCTTTTTGTTCCTTCCTTCTCTTACCTTGCCACAGTAATGGCAAATTGTGGGTAACTCATGCTGCTTCACACTTCTGCCAGCTGCATCCAAATATTCCACATATAACCCAAGAGTCTCACTCTTAGATATTTATCCAAGAGAAATGAAGACAACATAAATCCAAAATAAAATCCTGTTTTATTCATAATCTCTTAAAAACTGTAAATAACCCAAATGGCCATCAACTAGAAAATGAATTGACAAGCAGGCTAAATCCATGCATTGGAATACTATGCAGCAAAAAGGGAATAAACTCTACAGATACATGCAACAACAGGGATGACTCTCAAATGCATTGTGCTGAGTGAAAGAGGGCAGATCCAAGAGACTACATGCTATATTACCCCATTAATGTGATATTCTAGAAAAGGCAAAATTATAGGGACAGAAAGAGATCAGTGGTTCCCAGGAACTGAGGTAAGGGTAGGAACTGACTACAAAGGGGCAAAAGGAAAATTTATCTGGTAACAGAAATGTTCTGTTATCTTCTTGTTCTATTTTGTCTTCTTGTTTGTTTTTTACAGATTTTATTTATTTATTTGAGAGAGAGAGAGAACAAGTAGTGGGGAGGGGCAGAGGGAGAGAGAGAGAAGCAGACTCCCTGCCGAGCAGAGAGCCTGATGCAGGGTTCAATTCTAGGAACCAGAGATCATGACCTGAGCCAAAAGCAGACGTTTAACCAACTGAGCCACCCAGGCAGGCACCCCAAAAATGTTCTATATTTTGATTGCTGTAGGAGTTATAGGACTATATGCTACTGTAAATTCTTAGAACTGGACACCTAAAAGGAATGGACTTTGTTATGTATAAATTATATCTTAATAAACCTAACCTTAAAAAATCATGTGTCTTTCATGCTTGTCCAATCCTTCATTTATTTTTTAAATAATGTTGTTCATTTTTAGACAGTGCTTGCCCCTTCTTCAAATCCAAGCCTTAGGGGCACCTGGGTGGAGCAGTCAGTTAACCGACCAACTCTTGGTTTCAGCTCAGATGGTGATTTCATGGTCGTCGGGCTCCACGCTCAGCATGGAATTAGCTTGAGATTCTCTCCCTCTGCCTCTCCTGCTGGTGCTCTGGCTCTCTCTAATAAATAAAACCTTAAAAAAAATTCAAGTCTTAAGTGTCAATCTTCTTCAAGAAATGATCCCTCAACTCCCAAGCTAGGCTATGAGCTCCTTCCCTGGGCTTTTCTATCCCCTGTGCTAGTATCTGTTTCCTCTGATGCATACCAATTCAGTATCACTGATACTGCACCACAAGCTCCGTAAGGTAAAAAACAAAGTCCTATTCATCTTTACATCCCCAGGAACTCAATGAAATATAAGAACTAACAAATGTATGTTACATGGACTAGAATTATGTTTGGAACTTTACTGGCTTCTAAAACAGATGTGGAAATTATGGAACATACTTGACTTAACTCAAGCCTATGACAATTGTATAAAGTTTGTTTGCACATTAGAAATAGCATAATAAAGTTACTACCACATAGTTTAATTATAATACAATCCTTTAAAACATTTATACAGATATAATTATAGGGTTGGTCTAGTCTGATTTATTTTGCATATCTTTGCTGGTAAAATATCTGTTAGATATATGCAAAATACAGGAGAATAAAACATCTCAGAAGTTGTAAAAATATATTATTTACAGCAGTTAATGTTTTAATAGTTCTTTTGCTTTTATTATATTTTGAACAACTTTTTAATCTCAATTTATGCAAATGTGTGCATATAAAATTATAACACTCTCTGGACTAAGGCAACTGAGAAATCTCATTGGTCAAAGAGACGTTTATAGGATGAAGATAATCCATGCAAATTAAACAGCTCAACTGAGCCTGTTTGTAATATTCCAAATTGCTTACTCTATCTTCTTTCCTGAGACACAAAAACACATTTTATGGCCTGATTGTGATGCAGTGCTGTTGGGAAAATAGTTATTATGAGATAATTATATCCCAACAGAATTTGAGGCACTTGGCTGCTCTTTGTATAGAATGTCACCTGAGGGGTGAGATTTCCATAACCACTTTTATTCTAGTAGAGCTGTTATTCTGATTCATGGCCTGCTCTGTTTTCAAGCATTAGGCCACTGAAATTATGTTTATCAATCAAAAGAAAAATTAAGAGAAAAATGGAAATGCATGTTGCACTAAGATTATGAATTCAACATCTAAAACTTACATTGACTCTCAGGTAAAAAATGAGAATATATTTGCGTCAGCAGCAAAATTTATTGAAAGAATCAGAAGGAAGTCACAGATCCTGCAATGATTTTACCATCATGATAGTCACCATGCCCAGTCAAAACACGAACAGGCCTTCCATCATAGAATGGTGGATGGGGACCAGGGCAACCACAGCACTGAAATGGAATGTTTATACACCTCAGTACCCATCACATGCGAATGATGTAATGGCTACATAATTTCATTTTCTAGAATGTATAATCTCACCTACTTATAACAATTACTGATAAATTATAAGACCCAAAACTAACTCTTATCATGAAAAATATCAAGCGGTCTAAAGCTTTAGAATAAATATAAACTTTAAGTAAAATAAAAGTAGGGGCATCTGGGTGGCTCAGTCGGTTAAGCATCCTACTCTTCATTTCAGCTCAGGTCATGATCTCAGGGACTTAAGATTGAGCCCTGTGTGGTGCTCCAGGCTCAGCGTGGAGTCTGCTGAAAACTCTCTCTCCCTTTCCCTCTGTCCCTCCTCTGCCCCCCAACCAAAATAAATAATCTTTAAAATAAAATAAAATAAAATAAAAATAAGCATTAAAAAGAAACAGGCTGAGCTATCTTGATCACCGAGTTTTGTTCCCTTCCCTTTTCCTATCCATGCTCCCGTCTCTCTACTTTCCTTCCTTCCTGTCTATTTCAGTGACCAAGGATTAATGGATGAAACCACAGACAGAATTTCTTTACCCTAAATCTATTCCTAGCTAATAGTATTATAGTGAAATTTCATTTTAGTTTTAAAAGATATATTAGCACATATTTTAAAAGATTACTTGAATAAAATATCCATGCCATACTGTGCATGCATAATAATTTTTAATACTAATTTTAATTAGCAAATATTTAATTTACTAGTAACCATAAGCCAATTATTTCATAATGTTTGTTTTGTTGTTCAGTCTCTAACAATATTAGCAATGTTTTTTGATCTCTAAATTAGCTATAAGGAAATCAAATTATACTGAAGTAAAGTAGACACTTGGAGAAACATTTATTTTTGCACTTAAATGGTCAATATTTAATCAGTAGGTTAAGTATTCAATTTCAGGGTTCAAATGCAGGGTGGCTGCTACCAAAAAAGTTAGCAGTAAATAGTATGAGTGTTCTTTCATGCAGCCCTATATTGCTGTCTATTATCACTAAGCTATTGTGGACAAAGCCACAAAAAAGTTGAATTGGTCATAAACTTAAAATAATGAATGCATGAGACACGGTCAGCTTTGCATGACTCATTTGAGGATGAAGGATAATACACCCACTGCAATGTGATTTCTTTTCTCCATGAAGTGTGCTGTCCTACTCTCAATATATTTCATGGCAGGGACATTTAATGGTGCAATAAAAATGCAAACATTTAATTCTTCCTGCCAAATACTCAGTGGCAATAAATCATATCACACATGAAGCAAAACCAGGCAAGCAATTTGCCATGTAGTTAGCAATGTTCAAAATTGTGTCATAATATACTTTTTATTTTCTTGATTCCTTAGCCCTTTCTCAGCACATACTTCTTTTGTTCCAGTGATGAAAACTTCCTTTGATGTCTATGTCTGTTGTTATTTTTGGTGAGAATAAACATTAAATTGTATACCAAACTTGAACTACAGCTCTCAACCACTAGCTTCCAGACCACAGGTAAATTAGGAAAGAGATCTTGATCTCTTTTTATCTTTGATAGAAAAAAAGTCAAGCCCAAATTACTAAGTTTTTTTTTTTTTTATCTTAAAACTCTACAGGCTGGGTCATAATTTTCCTCTTGACTTCTCACTCCTTACTCTTCTTATCATCTTTCCTATTCTAATATTCTAGGTCCTGTCACAAAATGCTGTTTCACACTCTATGAAACAGTTATATGTAAGGGCATCTGTACTACTGAAATAAATAAAAATCTGTGCTTAATAGGAGCTAGGTAAATCTGTGCTAATTGTGGCCTCATTGGAGAAGTATTAAATGAATATTCTGATGGGATTATCTTGTCTCAGGAAATAGGGAAAAAAGAACCAGTGTCAGGTATATTCACGTACCATAAGTACCATATGAAGAACACCAATTTTACCCTGCATTCATCAATAACTGTTAATTATGAAATGTGCTAAAAGATGTTCTGTGTGCTATATTAAGAGAGATAAACTTGATAATAAATGTTCCCTGGCCCTGTCTTGTGTGAGATCAGCCAGCAAGATAAGAGCACCTACTTCCAACAATGAAATGTATTCAATGGAGCAGGAAAAGTTGAGCACATAATCACAAGCCACATTATAATGGTTATTTCTAGTTGTGTTTGTACAGGTGATGCCTTGGTTTCTTTACGGACAAGAGAGCTAGTTATGTAATGTTAGTGGCCACATCAAAGTCTGAGAGGATTCATTCCTACCTCCTTTAGGTCATTGTAGATCGAAGCAGAAGAGAAGAACCCTGGATTTTCAGAGGATTCTACATTGGTAGTGAAGAATGTAAGGGAGAGAAGAGACAATGGATTGATGCCTCTGTTTCCTTCCTTGTCTACCTCACACCAGAAAACAAGCCTCTGTTTAAAAGCCTTGGCAGTGGATGCTAATTTTCCTAGTCCACATGGCTCAAGAAAAACAGGGATGAGTTATTTCTACTTTTGTAAATTTGTTACAGGTCCGAGTCAAAGCTTTGTAGGGAGTATATGACTATGATCTTTTAAGCCAAACATAAAACTTTAACCCTAGATTAGCATTAAATATATGAAAAGTAAAAAGCAGAAAAATAATTTATAGTTTATGTGGTGTAGTATAGTTTATCCACAGTTTTCTTCAGGAATGTCTCTATTGCCTATTTATGACATGGTATCTCTTAAATCTTCAAAGCCAAGGCCTTTTTGTCTTACTTCTATCTCCCTTGAGCTACCTATAAAAGCCATACATGCTTCCAAGAAAAACAAGAATAAGAGAGAGTGATTAACAGTGAAAAATAAAGACCACAACATTTGTATTCACAATATGCCTTTTAACCTATAAGGGGTCAACATAAAAGGGGAAAATAAAAACTGAGTTAAAAACAGTTTTAGATGGGCTTCAACTGTTGATCAAGAAAAAAATGGGACTCTTTCTCATACCAGTCACTATTCCAAAGCTTAAAATAATAAGCAAAGAGGAAAAGTATTGAGCATTATTTCTATCTTTGTAAATTTCTATTATCCAAAGGGTAATGCATATAAATTGGTGTTTGATATAATTACCAAGTTCCAGATTCTGGGCCCTAGTTGTAGAGAGAGATAACTACTCTTCAATGTGCCTCTCTTCAGCCACTGATCTGACTTCTCTGATAGTTTCTTCAGGAGAGAACATTTTATTTGAAAAATATTATGAATCATTGCTATAGTTTCTAAAACATTTTTAAGTGGGACTTTGTCTATTTTGTTCACTGCTATATTTTCAGCTTCTCAACAGTCCCACACACAAACTGGTATCCAATAAAGAGTTGTTGAAAAAATGAAAAGTATGCAGTTTGATTTACTTTGGGAATTGGGAAATTCCAGGCCCATCTTCAATGTCCATGCAGAAGGCTCTAGGTTTGTTGCCATTTATGGATATGATATAATATATATTGCTTAAATTACTATAAAACTAAACCTAATATAATACTGTATGCTAACTATACTGGAATTAAAATTAAAAAACATAACAAAAGGGAAAAAAAGGAAAAGGCTAGCCTTGTAAGTAGAGAGTCACTGGAATAAATCACACAAAAAATACTTCTCTAAAAATATTAATTTTCCTATTCTCTTGTCTTATCTAAAACACCTGCCATTAGCAACTATCTTAAATATTAATTTAGCTGTATTAAGACACTATGTATCTGCTATAGACTGAATGTTTATGTCTCCCACCCCCCAATTCATATGTTGAAATCCTAAACCCCTAATACGATGATATTAGAAGGTGAGGCCTTTGATAAGTGATTAAATCATGAAGCCCTCGTGAACGGGATTAGTGTCCCTGTAAAAGAAACCCTAAAAGCTCCCTTGCCTCTTCCGCTGTGTGATGACACAGTAAGAAGACAGCGGTCTATGGACCAGGGGGCAGGCTCTTACCAGACACAGATCAGCCCATGCCTTGATACTGGACTTTTCAGTCTCCAGAACTGTGAGAAATAAAATTCTATTTTTTTAAGCCACCTAGTCTATAGTATTCTGTTATATAAGCCTGAAAAGATGAGGAAATTATCTGAGAGAATTAATATTTTAACAGGCTAGTAAACTAACAATGATGAGTTTATTTCCTACCTAGAGCCTTCTACATTTACAAGAGAACAAAGTTAAGAGATATGAAGAAAAGACAACCATTACCAAAGGGCTCTGTCAGAGTCTAAAGGGGAATCACAGGAAGGTAGCCAAGGGTTAGTGGGAAGGACTGGAACTCAAAACAATCTTTACTTACTCAATAATTGTGTGTAGGGCCACTTTTATGAAAAATGATTCTGGCATAATCATATATAGTTTAGAGATAGGAAGTAGCACAGAGCAGTGTGGCCTGAGTCAGGAAACCTGACTGTAGTCTCAGCTCTGCCAAAAAGCCATATAACCTCGGGCAAGACATTTAATATCTTTGGACGTCACATCCCAAGTCTGTAAAATGAAAGTATTGAACTAGATAGACTCTAAAGGTTGTTCCTGCAATAAAATTCTATGATCTCTTGTCTTTTAGCTGATTTGTCACAGAACATTTTAATATCATTGATTTTTTTAATAGCATAAAAACTAAAACAAACACTTAAAACTTACTGCTACCATACTATGAGCACACAATGACAGATTTATTATAACCATATATGCAAAATGCACTTGAAACTTGAATGGATAACTTTCAGTTTATACCTTTAAATAAGATGAGAAAATAGATCAGAATAACAGACCTTGCTTTAATAATAATACATAAAAATGGGTCTTGAAATCATATAAAATATTTTTTAATTAGGAAGGCTACTGAGTTGCTAAGAGAGTAAAACTTAAAAGTTCTCATCACAAGAAAAAAATTATTTGACTATGTATGGTGATGGGTATTAACTAGATTTACTGTGATGAACACTTAGCAATATATACAAATATTAAATCAGTATGTTACACACCTGAAACTAACAGAATGTTGCATGTCAATTACACCTTACTAAAAAGAAGGAAAGTTACAAATACTCAAGGATATATATATCTCCCTCAATATATATATAGATATGTTAGTCCATCAACCTCCTATCACATGATATCTACTAAGAATATACCATATATGTGTGTGTATATATACACTTAGAAAGAAATACACACACACATATATAGCAATTTTGTAAGTGTGTGAGCGGTGTTTCACCTCTTCCTCCTTTTCTCATTCTTCTCACAACACATTTTTAAAGAAGCCGTGACAAATGAAAACATTAGGATGAATGACAGAAATTGAGGACCTGGCAAAGACCCAGAGAGAAGAAAACAACAATTATTTCAGTAAACACTTATTAGTAAGTTGTGTTCTAAGTGGGAAACATACATCTCACGTATACATGGTGGTTATATATTTGCACATTATATGTTTTTTCCTTTATATTGCTTTTGAATTTCACGTTGGCAAAATAGTACTAATGGGTGGTGAGTCGACCAGTGGTTACTTCCTTTCCTATAAAATATGAGCAAAGGTGACTAATTCATTTGACAAAATTATAATTGATAATTGCTAGACTCACGCTCACTTTTCAACTGTACTTCTAAGTTCCAACACCATGGTTTGCTAATATTTTTCTTATAAAGAGATATTTCTAATTTCCTCAGTCTTATGATTAATGACTTTTAATGAAGATTGGAAGGGAGGTACACATCACAAAAGTCACAGATCAATGGTTTCAACAACTCATCTTCTCATTCATTTATCAAATCTTTACTGAATATAACATACTAGGCATTGGTTTGCTTAAAATTTGATGTAATAAGTGATTTAATAGAGACACTGAAAAGTGTTTTGGAAGGATGGAATGTGTAACTTCTGAAAAAGGAAAAAACAAACCCATCTCTTGACGTCCAGAAGGTAGCTTGGTACTTACAGGGAAGCTTTGTTATTCTCCTATAGAACACAAATAATCCCATAGAATATCAACTGTAGACAAGCTAGTCCAAGACCATGATAAGGTGAGGCCAAACAAGGCCACTTCATAACTTTTTCTAAGCACAGACAAAAACGAGGTCATTGTACTACCCACAAAATGACAAACTTCATTTTCTCTCAACTAAAATGAGTAACCACTGCTTCTTTACCAATTGAAGTTTTACTCTCACTCTAGTCTCTCCTCCTTCTAGATTACATTTATTGAGATACTCAATCATAAAATTGTTCCCACTTTCTGACAATAGAGAGAAGCCTGATTTTTCTGATTTTTCTTTTTCTGATTTTTCTCTCAAATCACCCAACCAAAGCCAAATCCTATAAGAGGTTCTTTCTAACATCCTCTTACTGAAATGCCTCATGGTTCCATTGGAAAATAAATGGCATCCCTCGCTGCAAGGAGTAATAAACCTCACCTGTTTAGCTGCAGATGTGTGCCTGGTGGTCTGAGCCCTGAAGCCATTGCACTCCTCTGGACTGGCCTGAAGAAGGTGATAACCTCACAGAGGAACAGGTCCAGTGACATAGTTGAGTTCTGGAGAATAAGCAGGGATCGGGATGGAGTGAAACAAAGAACTGCCTTCTAGGCAGATGGAACTGGAATTGCAAAGGACCAGAAAACACCCTTTGCTACTCTTCCATGGACACAACACAGTCCCATATTTCAAAGCTCAGATAAAATTACCTCTTTTCTGTAATCATTCAATTCCTTCAGAAGAAAAAAGCGTCTTTAAATTCCCATGGAACTCACTGTTTACGATACTAAAATAATAATAGTTAACATTTACACAGCCTTCAGCATGGGTCAGGCACTGTTCTAACCCCCTCAGCCTCTAATCCTCTGAGGTAGGTACCAATTAGTGACAAAGTTGGGATTTGAATATAAGAAGCTTCACTCTTGAGTCTAACCCTTAATCACGATAGTGTAAAGACAAAATTATACCCTCTTTCTAAATTTGGTAATTTATCATCCACCACAGTGACCTATGTTAGACCCTTATAATATTATTGAACTCTTCAACTGTGAGTTAACATCTCAGATTATATGCTTCTTGAAGAGGAACTTATGACTAACCCCTTGAGTATCCCTCATAGTAGCTACCAAGTCACAGAGATTAGATTAATTTACATTAATCAAATAAATTAATTAATCACATAAGTCACATAAATGAAGCAACTAATTGATCCACTTCATCAGTGCTTCTCAAACTTGAGTGTGCATTAGATCCTCCTGGAGGACCTGTTAAAATGCAGATGGCCGCGCCCCATCCAACAAATTTCTGAATTTGTAGGTCTGGGGTGGAGCCTAAATTTTGTATTGCTAACAAGTTCTCAGGACAGGCTGACACTGCTGGTTTAAGGAGTTCTCTTTGAGAACTACTGCTCTACATCATTTCAAATAATAAGTGTTATCTATTTGGTGACACAAAATGTATCAGAAACATACACAGCCCAAATTGTAGAATATATGGGTTAGAGAGTCTTAATTTCATGGATATGATCAATTCGAGAGTGAAATTCTAATTAATTAAAAATAACTGCTGAACTATATAATCAAACTTGAATAAAATACTTCATCTTCACATACGCCTACAAAAAAAGATCATCTCGAATTTGATTATGATTTATCCAGAAGAGTATTTTTGACATACGTGTCTCCTTTGGGCTACAATATCAATGAAAATATGCAATATATCATAGCTTTCAAGTGTGAATTGCACTGTAAATACAGAAAACCATTACCAAATGTTTTTCCGTAAGTCTGATGACATTGACATCTTCATAATAATTAAACAACACACACAATTTAGCAGACTGACAGATAACGAAGCTGCCTATGTCAGGTCAATTACCAAACCTCAGCAGACAATCGCCTCCAGAAATCACTTATAATTTCTATAGTAAATAATTTATAAAGATCAGTTTCATGACTTAAGTGGTCACTGAAAAGGCACTATTTACAAGCCACAAATTAAAATAAAGTATTAATAATAAATTAAAAGCACCGTATCAACATCTCATGTATCAAAACCACAAGCAACAGATCCCAAAGGGCTACGAAACTCATTACTTTATGTCAAGAAGGTGCTTTTGCCAGAGAACTCTCTGATCCTCCCATATTCCACCTCATCAACAGGCTTTAATTTCATCCATGGCAGCTATCCAAGCCTGGGTTACTTATGCTTTGTTGCCACGAGAGTGAGAGCCTCATGAATCAGCTGAAATTGGCCAACGCATCCCTCCTGCTTCAGGATTTGCTCCATGGGCTTCTGCGACAGTGGTTGGTCATCGACTGTTTGCCTGAGTCTTGGACCACTATTCTTGCTCTACTTTTTCAAGTCCTCCTGATCCTTACGAGCTATGTCTCCTCTGACCCTTGGCCTCTGGATCTCTGCTCATTTGCTTTTCAGTCGACTACTGTCCTGATGCTGGGCTTTCCAACGGGACCTGCTCTCTAGGGCCCAGGTCTTGTGCCAACTCTTCTTGACCCATACTCTTAATTATTATCTTACTGCCTCTTACTCTGAAGTTGTCTTTATAATAGGATTGCTTATAACCATCTTGTAAAGTTTTTGTTTTACTTATTTTTAATATTTTTAAAGGAGGAGAATAAAAAAATGAGAGGAAAAATCATTGGTTTGTACAGGTGACTTTACCTTTATGAACAAAACATTAACGTCAGCACAGACTTCAAGGTGCTATATAGCGCCTGAGACATTCTTTGGGACCATCCTCTTGTTCCCTCTCTGCTGCCCTCATCTCTTCCTTGATCTAAATTTGTTCAATTACAATTCTGACCCCTTCCAACTTATGGTTTCAAGGAAGATTAGGAACAGCTGGTCCCGCAGGTCTATTGAATAGCCTCTGATAGACTTGAAGGCCATTATTAAATTGTCCCCGTGCTTTCTCTTCTACAATTACATTTTCTTCGACTTTGTCCTCACAGCTCTCTTTTCCCATCTCTATTCATGTTTGTTATCTTCATAACTTTTGTTGAATTCTCTATATCTCTTCTCACGTGTAAACTCATAGCTCTAGATTAGTCCAGTTAGAAGACAATGGCTTGGCGTATCCCACCCCATTTGTTACTTTTTTTTAATGCTTCATTTAAAAAAGTAAACCAATGTAGGCTTCCCAGTAGATTTTGTGCTATACAATTAAATCTTTGATTTTGGAAAAATTACAAAGAACCAAGTCAATATCGATCTTCATGTTCTGAAATTGTTTCAGTTTCTTTTTATTCCTGGGGAATTATCTTCAGCTCCTGATGACTTATTTGCCTATCCTCTCAATACTATCCCAAATTCAGTGTTAAGTGACTGCAAGGATGGACGAACAGGATAGGGAATTTACTGTTCTAACAGCAGCAAAGTACATTGCTTTTCAAAAACAATACAGGGCACAACAAAATAAGCCATCAAATAGAATCAAGGGTCATCACTCTTTTCTAGGTTGAAAACATTTGCTTTTTACAAAGTCATATCAATATTATCCTGAATAGTAGTATCTTTATGAAATGTGTAACTTCATTAACCACAGCTCTTAGGTTGTTTTGAGGCATAAACTAAGGTGACAAGCATGTTCTTCTCTGAGGATACCTTTCCTCATTCAACAAATAAGTGAGACTATTAACTACCACCTATTTTCAACTCCTAGAATAATTACAGTATGTATTTTTAATTAAGATAATTTTAAATACTACTTTAAGGTTTCTACTACTAATATGCTTTATCTGTGGATAAATACTTTTATTAGTTATCTAAGTACATTTTATGGTCCATGGATATTCTGGGAATAGAAAGAATTTAGTCTAATCTAAAGCTATAGTCTTTATTTCATTCTCCATACATTAGTCATGGTTTCAGGTTTGTTGAATTGTCCTCTTTTTGCAGTTAATATGCCTATTTTCTTTTCTTTACTTTGGCAATTAAGAGGATATGGCACAGCAGCTGGTATTAAGTTTCAGTTATTTCCATTTTTTAAATACAAAAGAAATTCAGTAAAAATTTGAGTACAATTTGAGTAAAAATCGAGTAAAAAATTTTGAGTAAAAAAAATTTCTTTTAAGTTTAAGAAGAATATTTTACAGCATGTACCAGATACTCAGAACTATTTTCCATTATGTATCATGTTCCCTAGGAGCAAATTCTAATTAAAAATCTATTCTTTAATTTTTATTTAAAAATGCAAGCACAAAAATAATCAAGAAGCCCCACACAAGACCAACAAGCACACACAGATACATACATATCACAAAGGTATGCTCTCAATATGCAAAGCAACAGGACAATCTTACTATCATGGTACTCAGACTCTTACAGTGTTTTTCAAGAGTTTGGATCATTGATAGATAAAATTTTAACACCTAATCTCATGTATGCTATTTTTTTTTAAGATTTTATTTGTCAGAGAGAGAGAGCACAAGCAGTGGGTGTGGCAGGCAGAGGGAGAGAGAGAAGTAGGCTCCCCACTGAGCAGGGAGACTGATGTGGGACTTGATCCCAGGACCCTGGGATCATGACCTGAGCTGGAGCCAGACACTTAACCGACTGAGCCACCCAGGTGTCCCTCATGTGTGTACTTTCAAAAGTAGTGGATTTGGAAGAACAAAGATGGAATGTAGGTATATGGATAAAAAGAGCCGAGTTTGAAGAGCCAAATCTAAAACGAGTGGACCATGAGTTGGTGAAATCATGGAGAACTGTCAGGTTTCATCAATGGGCTAAAAATATAACCTCTACAAAAACTGGGGTTCAAACTTCTAGAATGCTGTAAACGCATATTTATCCAATTGTAGTCCTTTTATGTGGTTTCTGACTTACCCTTGCTGGTTTTTGAAGTATTTAGTCTATGATTTTGAAGTCTATAACTTGAAACATTGTTTTCTAAATTTTTTGTTATTTTCTAAATTTGCGTGTTTTAAAATTAAAGAATACCTCTCAAAAAGACAAAAATAAATTCTATATTAGGTAACAGAAAAATCACCTAATAGCTAAGAGTTCAATGTTCATAACTTATTTCCTAAATCTATGGTTCCAGAACCAACTGGAGAGAGATACAGAGATTCTTTCCTTGTTCCTGCTAGAGTACCTCAAACCGTACTATGCATACCGTATCTGCTGTGGCCTTTATTCAGCTGTGGCTGGAAGGAACAGAAGAAAAAAGTGAGCCACAAACCTGTCTATTTGTTTTTTGGTTTTGACCATGAGGTGTCTGTGAACTTTGAAAACGTTTTCCTCTATTAAAGACAAACAAACCTCATAAATTCATACTTTCAGGAAGCCTATAAAGAAAGTTTTCAATTACCAAGCAACAAGCAAAACTATAGTTACAAGTACAGTCGCAGTTTTTACATGGAGTTGGCAAGCATGTTAATAAGGAATCTACATTCTGAATAGCTCAGGGTTTGTGTAAATGATACTGTTTATCATGCCACTGTTAAAATAACAGACATATCTTAAAGCACTTTGTGTGTGAAGAAATTCATAAAATAAAAAGCACTGAGTTCTGCATGAAAGAATATAGGATATCAATCTCATTTTATCTTATACAGAAGAAACCGTTAGGGTGTTGGTATAGTTAGTGAAGCACACAATTTGCAGAAACTCTAGAGACTGTCATTTTTGTTACATGAGCTTGTATTATTTTTTTTTAAGATTTTATTTATTTTTTTGAGAGACAGAGAAAGTGAGAGAGAGCATGAGAGGAGAGGAGGTTAGAGGAAGAAGCAGACTCCCCGTGGAGCTGGGAGCCCGATGTGGGACTCGATCCCGGAACTCAAGGATCATGACCTGAGCCGAAGGCAGTTGCTCAACCAACTGAGCCACCCAGGTGCCCAAGCTTGTATTATTTTTTCCAAAAGATTTATACTACTATATTTTTAACTACTATGTTCAATTTAAGACAGAAGATGAACTTAAGTTTTCCTTAAGTGTATTTTAGCCTCATCATCAATTCTTCCACAATCTCTTCAAAAAGGTACCTTAGGACACTGCATTCCCTGTGAAATTGTAACATTATCTGAAACTGTTAATGGGGCACCTAGGTGGCTCAGTCATTAAGCATCTGCTTTTGGCTCAGGTCATGATTCTGGGGTCCTGGGATTGAGCCCCTGCATCAGGCTTCCTGCTCAGTGGGGAAGCCCGCTTCTCCCTCTCCCACTTCCCCTGCTTGTGTTCCCTCTCTTGCTGCCTCTCTCTCTGTCAAAAAAATAAATAAATCTTTAAAACAAATAAAAAATAAAACTGTTAATATTTATCCGGTTATGGTAAAGATATCATTTCAGATAGGAATATAAAATGATACAAAATTAAAAAAGGAAGTCCTCTCTCTCTCCCTTTTCTCCAGAAAGACAAGCTAAATAGCTCCTCAAAATGTTATTTTATACTCAAAATGTTATACTCAAAATGTTATTTTACAAATTTAAAAAGTTAAAAAAATTATAAATTTAGTAACACAAATATAATCATATATATATATATATATATATAGTCTGGCAAGTTGGACTACAAGCTACACAGCTTGAAATGGAACGCTGGATCTGAAAGTACTTGCATTTGAGATTTTGATAACTATTGCTAAACTGTCCTTCAAAAAAAGAAAAGGTTATCGTCAAAAGTATATGAGAATAATTATTTCTTCCAACACTGAGTCCTATTAAACATTTCACGTTTTCAATCTTTTTTTAATTATTTATTTATTTATTTGAGAGAGAGAGAGAGAAAGTGAGAGAGAGAATAAGAGGAGAGAAGGTCAGAGGGAGAAGCAGACTCCCCATAGAGCTGGGAGCCCGATGTGGGACTCAATCCCGGAACTCAAGGATCATGACCTGAGCCAAAGGCAGTTGCCCAACCAACTGAGTCACACAGGCGCCCTCATGTTTTTCAATCTTGATGTTAGTCTATATGAGCAAGGGTGAGCAACTTGCCAAATATTTATTTTTATTTTGCTCTTTCTGAAACTGCTCATGTATTCGATCATTTTTTCTTGCGTTGTTCATCTTTTGCTATTGATTTCTGAGAACTCTTTGTATACAATAAATTACCACATGCTTGGCAAAAGCATCCCCAGTTTATTCTTTGTCTTTTGTTTATGGCATTTTCAACTCTCTGAAGTATTTAATTTGTATACATAAGATGCACCCATGTTTTCCCTTACAGCCTCTGAATTTATGGGATATGTACAGAGGTCATCTTACTACAGGTATTTTTTTTTTAACTTTTCTTACCATTATTCTCTATTTCTTCCTTCCCTTCTCTTGCCTTTTTATGTTTAAAACTTTAGTTCATTTGTAATTCAATTCTATGTAAGAGTGTAAGAATACAGCTTTCTACCTCTAGAAATGGTTAGGTGGTGTTCCAACACAATTTACTGTCCAGCCTCTCTCAATGAACAAAAATGACACCTTAATCACATATCCTTCTAAGTCTGTTTCTTGCTCTTCCATTCTTTTCCATTGACACTCTATTCTTGTACCATTGCAACACTATTTTAATTATCACTGATGTGTTGTAATGTGTTTTAATATCTAACAAGGCTAACCTTGCAGGTTAATCTAGAGAGTTTTCAATAAATACAATGGAAAATCAATGGTCAAAGGGATGACAGAGAGCATCTAGCTCAGCTTCTTTAATTTACAGATGAGGAAAGTAAAGACCAGGGAGGTACAAGATTCATGCAATAATCCACAGAAGTTCATGGGAACATGGGCTGCCTGCCTAGTTTCCTACCTCTCAGTCATCCTTCTGAACCAGGCTAGTTACCATAAGCAAATACATTGCCATAAACATCAGGATGTTCCGAATTATTCCTGAGCTGTTTCTCTGATTTTTTCTCCCTATTCTACTTTTTTTTATGCCTTTGAAACTTCACTTTTCTATAAGCTTGTGCGATTTTCATTACTATGTTTACTTTTAAATACCTGTACCTCATGAATACTAGTAGAAGAAAACCAAACCTGTCTTCTAACATTCTTTGTCATGGCCTATTTATTTTGTTCATTAGAATCCTGAGTAGGGGGGCGCCTGGGTGGCTCAGTCGGTTAAAGCCTCTGCCTTGGGCTCAGGTCATGATCTCAGGGTCCTGGGATGGAGCCCCACCCTGCTAAGCAGGGAGCCTGCTTCCTCCTCTCTCTCTGCCTGCCTCTGCCTACTTATGATCTCTCTCTCTCTCTCTCTCTCTCCCCCGGCCCCTCTGTCAAATAAATAAAATCTTAAATAAATAAATAAATAAATAAATAAATAAATAAAACTAAAAAAAAAAAATCCTGAGTGGGACTGTTCCAATGATGGGGAAAAAAAAATGTCCAAAGCGATGCACAATTGAACAGTAAAGTTTCCATTGACTAACCAGGCAGTTACAAGCCAGAGTCAGTCATCAGCATGTTAATGAGATCTATGGCTGGCATTAAATGGAAAGCACTGCAAACACTACTGAATGTATGAACATAATATATATCCGACTTCCATTAGATTTGAAAAGTCTGAAAGTTATCTAATAAAAATTATGAAACTATGTGATGGTGTTTTATACAATGATTTAGGGACAGAAACTTTGCCCTTTCCAAAATGAGAAAAAGGAAGTTTAGAAAAAATTTAAAAATAACACCAGATTAAATCAAGATAGCAGGTCAACAACTCCAGGGCTCTGGCAGAGAAGTAAAAGCAGATGTGGAAATTGAAGGATATTAAAGTCCAGTAAGTCACTGCCTGGGGTGGTTTCATATGAAGAGGCTGGACCATTTACAGAACTAGGAATCCATCATACTCTCACGCCAATTCCAAAGGTTATAGTTCTGGACAATTATGCTAACACCTAAACATTTCTAACTAAGTTAACAGTTATTGTATTAGATTTGCCCAAATCACTGTATTAAAATGAAGGATCTGGGCATTCTCCAGTTAAGTAGAATGAGGCACATGATAATAATGGAAAAAAGCATCTAATTTTCCCAAAGTCAAAATATCTAGAACACCTCAATATTGGCAATACAGGTTGAGAGTTTAAACCAAAACCCAGCATCACTTCTTATCTGGGAAGCACAATGTATGCAGAATATTGAAAAGGATCATACAGACTAGGAGCTAGAAAGAATTGTTAAGAATTGAAAGAATTTGAATTGATAACATCCACTGAGAGACAAGAGAAAAATGTTGCATGCCTCCCAATTACACTATTCTGAGAATTAAATTCAGATGCCTCTGGGCACTACAGATGATCACTTTTGACACAAACAGTTAAATCATGAAATTTTATTTTCCTTTCAAGATAGGTTATTATGTGAAATTACTCTTATGAATTTTTACTTTCAGAAATCTTGTGTACATACTGAGCTAATGCATCCAATAATAATGTCCTCTTTCAGTAACAACCACCCATGAATTGCTAAGGAGTGTTTCACATGAGTTTGGAGCTGGAATTCCAACAAAATGCTTACTTTTACATTTATACCTTTTCTCACGACTTTAAAGTATTCATTAGTGTCACCTACAGCTTTAAAATAGAGTGAGGGTAAATGCATGCAAACCACAAAGTGTGATGACTGAAAATATCTTTATAATGTATATGACAGAGTCTTCCCTCAGAGCAACTAAAGTAAAATCCATATGTTAAATACATACACTTACATATACAATTTTCCCATACCTGAATCAGAAAGAGCTGCAATTTAATACTTGCTCTTAAATCCCTTATAATTTGTTTTCTTAAAATAAAAAATAAAGAATAGGAACTAAAAGATTTCTTATTATAACAAAACAAATTGCCTTACCAACATCTAAGTGATATTACTTTAAAAAACAATTCAAGGGTGACAAAGGTCAAAATTTGTATCTTGATTTATCAAATCTAGACAGTAGAGTTCGTAAGCAGAGTAAGATTCTGCTTACGATTCATAATAAAAATCTCTGCTAATATTTGGTGTGTTGCATTTCTTTCCAGTACTTTTCTTATTTTTTTAGTGTTTGTGTGAGTGTCCATATGTATATATACTTATATTATTAATACTTTTTTACATTATGCAACATGTATGCATTTGTATAAATATGTCTGTATGATCATATACGTCCCCATAAGAATAAAGGCTATAGTTTTGTTTGCTATTTAAAAAAATATTATTTCATGTTGTAGGTAAGTTTTTAATTAGATTTTTAAAAATCTAAAAAAGTTCTGATGATGCTTGAGAGGTGGGTCATGAGTCACAAGGTGATGGAGGAAGGCAGACATGAAAATAAAGATAACAGCACACGGAGAATTTAATTCACCTAAACTTCCTAAAATACTATATTTTGCTTTTTCTTAACTAATTTAATTCTGGTTTGGGTTTATTTTCTATTTTGTGCTATTCTGTAAGCTACCTCCAATATTTTATGGCAATTTTACTTATTAATAACCCTAATATGGGGCACCTGGGTGGCTCAGTTGGTTAAGCATCAGACTCTTGATTTTGGCTCAAGTCATGATCTCAGGGGTCATGAGATCAAGCCCTGTGTGAGTTTCCATGCTGGGCCTGGAGCCTGCTTGAGATTCTCTCTCTCCTTTTGCCTCTTTTTCCCCCAAATAAATAAATAAATGTTAAAAAAAAATAACCCAAACAAGACTTTAATGAACTGGAAAGTTAAAAATTATTTTTATTATTTATTTGTATTATTGATTGATTAACACAAAAGTCTCTAACTTTCTACCTCACTGCAAGTATCTACTTAGTAATTAGATGATGTCCCTCCCGAGTTGGAGGATGGATGAATAAATGCTATTTTTCCTGGACTGTTTCAGGTTCCATGATCCTGACCCTGGATGGTGCCCGCTGGAACATGGGCTTAGTGAATTAAATATTGTATCCCTCCCTGCTCATTTCCCTGTATCCTCCTCCCCTTTTTGATTGACTTTGTCCAGAAAATCTTCATATACTTACAGGTGTGACTTCTTGCTGACATCAAATATTGTGGGAGCTAAATATATCATGAGCTAAAGCTACCTTGATTTTCCAAACCATCACAGTGTCATTTGTTCCCAAATTACTTTACAACCAACTTCTGATTACCCAAAGAAGATTATCTGATTACTGAGCAGTTAAATGAGAGTACTTCCCTGTTCTCTCAGCTAATTTCTCCTCCACGGGAAGGGAGAGAGGTTGGATTTGAAGAGCTAAAATCGGCAGCTGCCCAGGTGATATAATTTGAGATGACTGGGAAGAAAAAGTCATCTAAAACTTTAACTCATTGTCCTCCATCATTAGAGAAGCCTTTTATAAGATATTAGAATTTTTTTTTATGGTCTTCAAGGACTCCTTTTAAAATGTAAGGACTCCATGCTGGGCAAGAAAACCACAATCAGGCTCAGTGCGCGTCAGTGGGAGACCTTCATACAAAGCAGAGACTGGCTGTCTCAGCATGTGAATAGAGTAGAAAAAGGTGTCTTTCTGACGCAGCTCCTCACCCACTCACATGGAGACTTTGTATGGAACACACTGCAGAGCTGTACTCTGCTGACTGCTGGCTACGTAGTGATAGAAAGGGAAGGGAGGTAGGGGACAACCAAGTGTGCTGCCCCTGGGTTCCCCTATCTGGTTAGCCAAAAACAAAAAAAAAACAGCTTAAAACTGGTGCTTGTCTATGATTTTGATGGATTTCTGTCTCACGTTGAGGTATTTCATCCATTTTGAGTTTATCTTTGTGTATGGTGTAAGAGAAGGGTCAAGTTTCATTCTTCTTTACATAGCTGTCCAGTTTTCCAGGGGAAATCAGAGAGGGAGATGAACCATGAGAGAGTGTAGACTCCTCCAAGAAACAAGCTGTGGGTTTTAGAGGGGAGGGGGGTGGGGGGATGGGTGAGCCCAGTGGTGGGTATTAAGGAGGGTATGGATTGCATGGAGGACTGGGTGTTGTACATAGACAATGAATCTTGGAACACTGCATTGGAAACTAGTGATGTATTTTATGGTGACTAACGTAACACAATAAAAAATAAATAAAATGTATATATCAAAAGCAAAAGAAAAAAACTAGTGCTTGTCAATGTTGTCAGTGGTTTATAATTTGTTTTAGTTACCCAACTTGAGGCAGTATTTTCATTTATACAGATACTCAAAATTGAGTATATCTGGAAACATCATGTAGGAAAACAAAATTAAGCAAAACAATAGTAAAAATTCAGGTTGACACACTGACCAGTATCATAAATGTAGCACACGGCATTAATACAGTTTAATACCATTTTAGTTTAAAAGGCTGAGGGCTTGTGGCCATGTAATTAAGAACGTGTGTACTTTTCCTTAGTTGTCCCTTGTAAATACGTGACTTTCTGATCATCAGAAATATTAACCTTTGGCATCTTCCAAAGTTAGTCAGCCCTTAAAGCCATATTTCTTTTTTTTTTTTAACTTTATTTTTTTTTAAATTTCTTTTTTCTTTTTTAATTTACTAGAGAGAGAGAGACTGAGAATGAGAGGGGAGAAGGTGAGAGGGAGAAGCAGACTTCCCGCAGAGCCGGGAGTCCGATATGGGACTCGATCCCAGGACTCCGGGATCATGACCCGAGCCAAAGGCAGTCGCCCAACCAACTGAGCCACCCAGGCGCCTTAAAGCCATATTTCATATGACAACCATCCCACCGTCACAGGGCTCAGACAACCCAATGACTTTCTACCTTGGGGATTTTTTTAGTTTTCAAACTGAAACCCCAGAACGAGGGTATGGTAGAACCACCGTAGATTCTTTACAATTATCTCTATACTTCCTTTCATCTCAGCGGATCCACTCAGTATCTTTCACCAGTTTGGGCCTCTGAATTTACGTGGATAGTCTAACTCTGAGGTTAGCTCCGGCAGGAGATTTTAAACTGGCAACACTTCTGCGAACAGAGAAAAATAACCTACCAGCGAATTTTACAGGGGTCTCTGCTTTGGCCTCAGTCTCAACTCTGACACAAGGCACAGGTTCGAGGGTGACAGTGGCAGGTCTTTATTTCCTCTTTCAGCTCCCAGAGAGTTTCAACCACGTATGAAATAATGCCTTGTTTAAAAAGCACTTATAAATGGTTCACATTATTTTCAAAATGCTCTAGACACACCATTCCTACAATCGAGGGAAATGCTGGGCGTTGATAAGAGAAGGGAGAAAAGTAAATTTTAATAACATCTTATTGGAAGCTAAATCCCCAGCTGGGAACTGAATTTACAACACAAGAAAGCAAAAGGTAAATATGCTGAAGTGAGGCATTGTTAGCAATTCCTTCTGCTTTTTCAGAAAAGCTTAATTGAAGTCCTACCAAGATAGAAATGATCACTTAGCAATACACATTTGAAAGGCATTTAATGGAGCAACTCAATTCCTAGTGGAACTAACTTTTAAAATAAAAGAGCAATAACTAAGAATTATTATGGATGCATAATAAAATTGGATTCTCATATAGATACTGATTTTTCACATTTTGATGAAATACAGACTGCTCAGAATATCAGGGTGGAAGACTGAAATGTCTGACTCTGATGTCAAGCTAAGTATTCCTCACAAGCAAGATTCTTAGTTCTTAGTTCCTCTTGTCTGTGACCCTAATGTTTGCAGACATAGTAACACACAGTAAATGCTTAATGATTAAAAGAAGAAGAAGAAGAAGAAATGCAAAATATATTTTAAGTTTACCACCTTTTCAAAATGAAAATCAATTAAGGTTGAGTACAAAACTGGTAATACTTAACACATGTACATGAAAATGCATTTGGTGTTTTGTCTACTGATTGTAATGTATTGATCTTGTTTAGCTGATCAATTTCCTAACTGAGAGAAGTCATTCAAGAGAATGCCCTGTTGGCAGAGATCGAAGCAATTTGTAATCATCAATTATGGTTATGAGTTGTTTTCAATCATTTAAAATTTCAGTACATATTGATTACCCATGTGCCTTCTAGACACCACAGGGATACAAAGATGAATAGGACAGAATCTCATAGAGAAAATTTTCAGAAGAATCATTGGAAATGTTATTTATGAGGCATATTTACATATACATTTTTATTGGACACTTGTCTGTCACATATGCCAGACACATACACCATTAACTGGATGATCTAGGGAGAATCATATGGTATCTGTAAGGCTTTTTCTCCTCCGAAAAAAAATTAAAAGGTATGATAGGTCCATTTATCATTATTATACATTATTCTATATTATTCTAGAATATTCTATCCTTATTTCCTTTCTCTTCTTTGTCTTCTACACCATTTCCCCTAAATTTCAGCCACTTTTCAGATCATTGGCATGCCACTGTTTTTTGAAACTGTCCTTCTTTGGTTTGTTTCCATAACACTACCCTATCCTGGTGTTTGTTTTATTCATCCTTTTCTAACGACTCCTCTGTTTCTTTTATTGTTTCCTCTGTGTCTTCACGTATCCTAACACCTAGCTCTTTGTGATTCCTGCCTCCTGACTTTCTCCCTCAAACTGCTGATCAGTCTCATCAAACATCTCTGTGCTAATCACTTTTAATTTTCTTCCTAGGACCCGGTGATTAAAGTGGCCCTGAACTCTGACACCACATATTGATAATCGAACACATTGAAAACTCAATTAGATAGCATTTTATATCATTACATATATGTCAAGTTCATCTCCCCACAAGGACTGTCAGATTCTCAAGTCTAGGGACCACATTTTATATCATCATTTCATGTCTAGCGTTTGGTGAATGAGGCACCATAGAACTCCATTAGTAAATCGCTCAGTGGGTAATGGACTTAAGCACCCTAGGCTGTAAATCTGGCACCTCTGACACATACTAAATAATTGGATCAGCCTGCCTTGTTTTCTGCCTTTATAAAGCCTTGGATGGCAACTTTTCAACAACACAGTTAAGGCCGTAGGAAGCCAGTTTAGTTTGCATAACCTTGTAAACACAATTTAATGTGTTTTTTTTTTTATGACAAAGATTTTTTGCTTAAATGTGGGTGATTTATTTTCCTATGCTAGAGATTATAAAGAATGAAAAAATAGTAATAAAAATAGTAATGTGGATGTTATAGTATGAGTGATTTTGCTATGATGACTGATAAATAGTAGAAGCAAAAGAGATTTTAAAGGCTGTCATGTCACTGTCCCTCTCCCATTTTACTGATGAGAAACCAGACTTCTAAATTAAATTACGTTGTTAGTTTGAGACAGTGATTCACAACTTTGAATTCATGTTAGAATTATCTAGAGTACTTTCAAAAAGATACTGATCACTGTCCTCTCTCCCTCTCTCTCAGCCTCTCTCTTTCTCTCTCTCTCTCATACATATATACACCCTCAGAAAATTATGATTTAATCGTTTTGAGCGGGCTCATGGCTTTGAAAAAACCCTTTTTAAGTTCTCCAGAACAGTTTAATGAGAACCACACTGGCTTAAAATTTCTACACTTACTGCATGGTAATTTAAATAGGAATATACTAATTAAGTTGTGGTTTCAAACTACATGTGCAAAAATCACTGTTATGAATCATTATTCCTGGGTTTTAGAGCTAGCAAATATTTTAACAATCACTTTATAAATCACTTAAAACATATGTATTAAAAACTTAAGTATAATTTAAATACAAAGGAATAACACTCATGTATTCACTTTACAAAACCCATTATTTCTATAGAAATTTCTGATTCGTACTGGTATTAAAGGGCTTTGGAGTTCTACTCTTTGACCAATAGGTGGCACTGGTAATTTCTGTATTAAACTATACAGCAACCAAATTCCACACCATTTAATGAAATATATTTTTATATATATCTATCTATTAAGACACATTACAAGCTTTAGCTTCTGAAATTCGTTTTTAATTTATCTGCATGTGTTTCATTTAAGTGCTCTTTAATTACTAGAACGCTTAGCATAATGAATACTGAAACTATGGATTGATTTAATGCCACAATAAAGATTTTCTGCTTTAATCCTTAATTAGTTCACTGAACTTGCATCCATTTAATATCAGTGACTAGGATCTTATTAATGATAATATTACTTTCAAATGAGAAGCAATGCAATCCACTGAATCCTCTCTAACAACAATATCAAATTAAGGGTATGATTTGTGAGAAATAACTTTAACTTAAAATATATTTTATGTTCATAAATAATTTTTAGATTTCCTATAAGTTTAAGTAAAGATTCAGGTTAATCTAATATCACAGGACACTATTACTTAAACAAAATATAGACATTTAGTTGAGACACATGATCTGGCTATTTAAAGAGTTAATTCAGTCTCCGTCTGCTCCTCTCCCTTATTGTTGGTCTCTGAAAATCACTACTTAAATTGAGGAATGATAATATATACCAAAAGATATCCATCCACGCGATTTTCCTTCACCAAACAGCAAGAAAAATATTAACTAGCACTAATTCTGGTCTAATTCTGTTCTTACAGTGTGCTGGCCTCTAGACTAAAGTTTTATTCTAAATTTCTAGAGTTTTCAAGGTTGATAAAATACTAAGTAACAGCTTTTGCCGTGAGACTTAGCTCACACAAGTCAATTCCGCAAATATGCCTTTGGCTGAATTGACTTCAACAGATCTCTCATCTCCTAGGAAAAATTAGTCACATGAAAATAATAGAATCATAAATAGGGATGCCTTTTACCTTCATAATATTGTTTTGTTTTTAAATTGGGCTTGAGATGATATACTAAAAAAAGAAGTTTTGAGCCCTGAAATATCTCTTTCAAAGACACTTAACCAATTAACATAGAGAATTATGACTGAATCACTCACTGAGATGTGGAGCTAGCCTTACTATCACTGTGTGAGATTCCCCATATGCTGGGAAATTATTTTTCTCAGCCTGGAGACATGTTTGTTTTTTCTAAAAAGATTCAAGAAGGAATACGCAAGGCATAAATGTATAAAGTTTCTCTTGCTCTCTGGGGTTTTGTGCAACTTATTTCAAGAGCGATTAAAAATTGAGTGGTGGTAAAGTAAAGAGTGAAGTTGAAGTAGATTTTCATCTATCAATTTAAACCTGGCCATTTTGTTGTCCAAGTTGTTTTCTAAAGCCTTTTTTTTTCCTTCAGAATACATGCAATACAAATGGTACATTTTTTTTTCCATTTTATAGGAGAAAAACAGAACTTTTGTTATACCATGACTCACTTGATCTCCTTGTCCCCAAATTCCTGCTTCTCTCTATGGTCCCCAGTCAGACATGCCATTACCATTCCTCCTTGCAGGGCTCTATTGGGATTTTTGAAACCTATTCCTTTTAGGAAATATGTTCGTTTATCACTTTGTGCTCTTGAGAAAATGGTGATACTAGTAAAAAAAAAAACAAAAAACAAAAAAAAAAAAACACGAAATAAAACAAAACAAAAAACACCTGCTCATTTTAAAAAGTTCTCCGTGGTTCAACCTATTGAACATAAGAGTAAGTATACTTCAACAAAAGTCATAATCCTGAGGTACAAAGGTTTTCAACCTTTAGTGCACACGAGAATCACTTGGCAATAGGGTTACCAGATTTAGCACATTGAACACATAGTTCAATTTGAATGTCAGACAAATAAATAGCTTTTCTAAGTGTAATAAATAAACAAATAGCTTTTTCAGTGTAGGTATGCCCCAGGCTTGCAAAATTTATCATTTATCTGACATCCAAACTTAACTGGACATCCTCCATTTTATCTGGCAATCCTACCTGGAGGGCTTGTTAAAAAGAGATTATTGGTGCCATCCTCAGAGTTTCTGATTCAGTAGAGTATAGCTCAAGATTTTCTTTTTCTTTTCTTCTTTTTAAATTTTATGTATTTATTTCAGACAGAGAGAGAACATGTGCACAACGAGCAGGGGGGAAGGACAGAGGGAGAAGAGATTCCCTGCTAAGCAGGGAGCCCGATGTGGGGCTCGATCTCAGAACCCTGGAATCATACAACCTGAGCTGAAGGCAGACGCTTAACTGAGCTGAAGGCAGACGCTTAATCTCTCATCTCCTAGGAAAAATTAGTCACATGAAAATGATAGAATCATAAATAGGGATGCCTTTTACCTTCATTTTATTGTTTTGTTTTTAAATTGGGCTACCCATTTCAAAAATTGAGCTACCCCAGTGCCCCGGCCCAAGATTTTCTAACAGGTTTCTAGGTGACGCTAATACTGTTGGTATGGGGACCAGAGTTTTGAATACCAGTGCATACTGTGTAAGAGTGTAAGCTTTCAAGTTACTGGCTTTTGAATCCCAGGTCTGCAGCTTACTCCTGTGTAAACTGAGTTATTTGTTTGAGCACTATAAACATTGGTTCCCCCACTGAAGAAGGCAAATATTAATCATATTAGTAATGATGATATGACATTCAGAGCACTCAGAAAAATGCAGAGTAAGTGCTTGTTAAAAGTTCAATCACAAGTTCATCATAGAGGAAAGAATTCTCATGAAGTTCTTCATTTCCCAAATTGTTTTATAGAAGGCACAGAACCATAGCAAGTCAGCGTTGTTTAACATGAAAAAAAAATAGTTGGGAAGAACGTCGAGTATAAAAAAAACTCAGAATTTTAAGACTGCTCCAAGACTTAATGTACTAATAAAGAAAGTGAAACTCCAAGAGAAGTATTTTCCAAACTTATCTGAACATGGATCAACATATCTTCCTGCACAGAAAAGTAATTTAACCACATAGTTTTCCATGAGAAATCAATTTAGGAAACACTGTCATGGTTCTCAGGGCATCTAAACACAAAATGACATAATTACAAACAGGGATCACTTTTGCTACATAGAAAAAAAATATTTCTTTCAATTATTATTGGTATCCAGCAGAGTTTGGCTGAAATTACAATGCATTCATTCTTTCATTTATTCAACATATTTACTTAATATCTAAAATGTATACAAGAGAATGATGCACTATAATGATAAAAGGAAGAGTTAAATAAGAAATACTGTCCTTAGGTACCTCAGTCTGGTACTTAAAATAGTTAACAATGGGTATTGTTCAAGACTGTTTTAATGTTTCTCTCACTTAACCAAACTCTAGATAGGTTTCTTCCTGATTATAGTCCCCTAAAGTACCTTTACTTAGAGCACTTACTTTAGAAGACTTGCAATTGTAAAGTCTTTCTCTTCTCCTTTGATATGTAAATCTTCAACAACCCAGAAATTCTCAAGGAACTAGTGTCCCTTTGAAACATAATCATAGAAGTAGATATTGTCCTATCTCCCAGCCTCTGTGGGAGAGTAGGAGTCTAACAAGAAGTGACAATTAGCAAACACAGATGGCCTAGTCACACTAAACAACATACCCCCTAACATCCTCCAGTACTTTCCCATTAACTTCCTCCAGCATTTAAAAATCCTCACACCGTTTGTCTTATAGCACAGCTGAGTTGAATCTCTCTCTCCTATTGCAATAGTCCTGAATAAAGTCTTCCTTGCCTATTTAACTAGAGGGGTGCAATTTTTCTTTTATAGTACTAACCACATTTTACCTTCGATATTGTTAATCTTGTCTAGTCAGTATATTGTGAATGAATCTCATTAACAACAAAAAAGGCTGAATGCGGTACCTAATGTTCAATATTTTGAATACCACTCTTGCACATAGGCAGGGGACTTACAAAGAAAGAGCACTACTTCAGAAATCAAATAGAAGTTTGAATCTCACTCCTACCTGTTACTACTTATGTGGCCTTGGGAAAAACATTTAATTTATATGAATACTGTTTATTTTTTTTCCCATATGTAAAATAGGGATAACAAAAACCTACTTTCCAGACATACTCTGATTTAGAAAAAGGACAGAGTTGCAGGAAATGAAGCAATTTGTAATGAAGAGATAGTCAAGCAGGCACTCAGAAAAGCTGAGCCAAGATATTGGCGGGGAGCCAACAAAACCTGCCCAGCACCACCTACTGAATCCCCTCGTACCTCCTCAGGATGCTCTTAGTTCACTCTCCAAGAACAAGTCCTTCTAAGGTTCTGGCTCCTTCTGAAGATATTGCCTCCTACTATTCCTCCTCTTTCAAGAGTCTGATTCTTTGGCTTCTTCTGAGTTTCCACACAATTATTCCCTTACCAAAAAAAAATCTCATTTATTTCTACATTTTTGGCAACCAGTCACATTGTGTTTTGGATGTCTTCCCTAGACTGGACTGTTTGTTTGGTTCTGGTTAATTCTCTACTTCAGCCAAGTCATGTCTTTCTGAAGGAACCAAAGCCTTATGCCTTCTTTATTTCCCTCCATTACCCAAAATGACAATCATACTCCATATTGTTATTACTGAACAAGAGAAGCACATTTGCAACCTGGGCAGAGCCTCCTGAGGGATTATGTACTGATGTCTGTCATTGTAAACCAAGCTACTTTTCCTCTGAAAGGACAGAGTTGTTTGTCAAAAGTGGATTATTTTGGAACATGACTGCGCTCCACCAGGGCATCTGCTTTTCTCACTAAGTGAATCAATAGCCCTCTCAAGCCAAAAAGCACCTTTGGTTCAACCTCTTCAGTTTGAATTACATGAAATTGACATTTACTATAATACAATATTTACAGTGGTTGGGGCTTAATTTAATTAGTCCCAGCACTGAATTTTAATGAAGAAGCCTTAGAAGACACTGATTTAAATTTACTAAAGCACACTAGACATATTCCACTGGTACCAAATAAATACTACTGGGGTCACAATGAAAATGGTGAAATTAAATGAGTACGTTTCTTTTAAGTTTATTTATTTTATTTATTAATCTCTACACCCAGTGTGGGGCTCAAACTCATGACCCCAAGATCAAGAGTCTGTGTTCTTCTGACTGAGTCAGCCAGGTACCCCAAAGTGAGTACATTTCTATCTGTAATCGGGAATTTAGGGAAAAGCTATCAATTTTTTGCATAGCTTTAATTATCAACCAGTATCAAGTAATCTCTATAGACCTAGTACATGGCTACATGATATAGGATGTTCAAAAACAGAAAAAGCCGTAGTCTCTGCTTTTAAAGAAAAGTTGGTAAGATACATATACACCTGTGAATGTTTTGGTTTTTTTGTTTTTCTGTTTTTGTTGTTGTTGTTGTTGCTGTTTTTCAGTAGGCTGCACGCCCAGTGAGGAGCCAAGTCTGGGGCTGGAACTCATGACCCTGAGGTCAAGACCTGAGCTGAGATCAAGGGTCAGGTGCTTAACCAACTGAGCCATCCAGGCACCCTACTTGTGAACATTTCTGACCTAAGAGAGAGGACCCTGGAAGACACTTCCTGATATTACTGGGAATTAATATAATCCTTATAGAGATAACGATCAAATATCTGTAAAAAAAAAAAAAAAGAACAAGAGGGCAAAATAAAGATAAATGTAGGAAAAGAAAAGTATGTTGACTAGAAGAATTAGTTGCAAATCAGGTCATGGGGTTGAGACTGTGTCTTAGAAGGACTATAAAAGGTATAAAGATACCTACATATGAATACTGGAATCTAAGTTGTAAAAGGCATCAGGAAATCTTTGTAAAGAGAAATAACCAGTGAGAGACATATTTTAGGAAGATTTTCCATATACAATGGGTTGGAGTAAGAGTAAAGGAGTAGGAAGACTTGTGGGGAAACTGATGCAACATACTGTTTTCTTTAACACAGTCAATGGCCCTGGAAGGTGACAAAAAGACACAGTGAAGAATGAAAATAAGGCTTGGATGCAGAAAGAATTTCCAAGAAAACACGCCTTAAATGAGATTTCAAATAAGCGGCACATCTCTCTACACATGTATATTGGGAGCTATCCACATCAAGGTGACAAAGCAGGCAGTGAAGTGCATGAGCTAAAGAAGTCAGTGTGTGCTGACCATGAAAATTATGATAGCCGAGAACTAGGGATAGATAAGAGTTCAAGAAGTTACATGATCAGTAACTATACACATCTTCTACGAAAGTGGTTCTTAAACTTTACTGTGCATGAGGACCACCTAAGGGCTGCTTGTTTATAATGCAGAGTCAGTAAATGTAGGGTTGAATCTAGAAATTTAAACACGGAACAGTAGCCCAGGTGAGGTTGCTCAGGTTGCAGGTGATCCTGAGACCACACTAGGACACACATTGAGAGAGACTTGTAAAATAAAGGGGGAAAAGAACACATGTCTTTCAGGCTACAATCTTAGTTTGCTTTGAAATCTGAAAAGTGATCTTCATATTTTTCCTTGCATTCTGCTTCATGCTGGAATTATACATTAAAACACAACACAACAAAACAACAAGAACAAAACAACAAGAACAAAAACTGCTGAAATATAAGAGGTCAGAAGTTTCCAATACCAAAAAACAGAGCATAAAAATGATTGCTGAGTCATCACTGCAGATTTAGATGTGAATGGTGTCTCTGTAGAAGTCTTTCAGAAGTATCATGGGTAAAATAAAATTTTAGAAAAAGCAACTTTGTGTTTTTATGCTACACTGTATCAGAATGTCTGCCATGTTCCCAATGTAGGAATCTTCAACAGATCTGTGGCAGTATCATTTAAGCTAGTCACATTCTTGGCAAGTCTTACATACTATATAACTTATTCACTGTATAATATGAAAAGGAGTTAGAGTTGTCTATTTAAATCTGGAATGAATATTTAAAAATTAATCAGTTTCCCACTTTCTATTGAAGATCATACTATATATATAATTTTTATCATTCCTATGAGATCTCTATTTTTTTCATGATTCCTCCCAATTATTTCCACTATAAATTTTTTGATGGGTGAATTTTATTACTGTGGAAATTTAGGAATCTGTGTGAATAATCACTAAATAGATCTCTTTCTTTAGAGTAAAATGACTAATAAAAGCTATGAAATATATTTAACACAATTAATTTGTGTGGAAATTTTGTGTGAAAATTTCCCAGTTTAATAGCTCTAGTCTCATTAAGGAACTTGTATTTTATTAGGAATATATAGCACCTATGAGACATTGTAAAATCTTATAACTTCAGTTCCCTCTGGTGGCAGAACCTTCAAAGTGAAACTGTCAGCAACTCTGGAAAGGGCCTGCATTTATAACTTCTAGATGAGAAGAGATACAAAAGGCTTATTCTTATGTATTGAGATGGCTTTGGAAATAGCTTCTCACCTATGTCCTTGGGACAAGTAACTACTGGGGAAGGTAGAAAAGAAAGGATGTGATTTTATGCTGTTGTCCTTTTTTTTTTTTTTAAACAGGAGAAAGCATGTTAGTTACTTCACTGAAGCTTAAGGATATACTCTGGAGGCTGCTTTGGCTAGTAATTTTCAAATTAATAAAATCTACTATATTTCTTAGGCAAAGACATACCAGAATGCAGATAAAAGAATTTTAAAAAGACAATGCAAGAGAAAAAAGATAGAGAACCCTCCTCCCTCCCTGCTCATCAGGAGAGTCTTCATAGGCAGGACAGAATCATGCGGCAAGGTGGCCGAAAGACCTGGGGCCCTCAGAAAAATTTTATATAGATAAAGGTTTCATTTTAAGTTTCTTTCAAAACCAGGGGTATCTTAGGTCATCTGAGGTAATTGAAAGTCCAAAAATGTAAATGAATTCTCGAACTTTAACAGCTAGTTAAGCTGTAGAACTAGAATTCAACACCAAACTTCTGACTCTAAACATATTTTGTGGTATGTTATACTTTCCAAATTCAGGGCCTGAAGCTGTGAACAACAAAAGGGAAGCATAGGTTATTGCATAAGAGGCATATGCTTGAAAGAATCCCAGATGTGATCAAATAGCTAAACATGTACTATTTTCTGTAACATGAAGCTTAAATATGTTGCTGATTTCTGTAATCCCAGTGAAATGTAGCTTCTGAAATACAATCATGTGTGCTCTTGCTTCTGAATCTTGAAGCCAAAGTATCAAAGTATCAGTAGGATTATATAACCCTCAGGGTTCAGAAATTTCAATAATCCAATAGGATAGGGTTTTATTTTAAAGTCCTTCTAATCCACAGATTTTAAAAGTCATTTGGAGGTATAAATGTCAAAGAGATACACATAAATGCATCAAACACTGTAGTTATTATTATTTTTAACTGTAAATCTTTAAATTTCAACTTTCTCAAACAGTGAGAAAGCAGAAAGCATCTTTGGAATGACCAAGAGATAAATATGATTTATTTGTTTGTTTGTATCACAGCCTTTGCTTTTTAGATACCTAATAGCCATTACCCACTTCCACTCCTTCTTCTTCTTCAATATTAATATGATTTAGATTTTGTTTACCTTCTTGGGAGAGGCCTTATCCTTCATGGAAGGTGGGCCTCAGCACTAATCTTTAAGTGGCAGAATCCAATCATGGTGATCAAATTCCTTTTACTGGTGACTGGCTCAGATAGAACATGTGATATAATAATGGCCAATGAGACAGGAAAGGAAGTCCGCTAGGAGGCTTTGGGAAACTTTCTTTGCTCTTAAAGATACAGGTAAACTACTTTAGTTTTTAGGAGATTTACTTACTTCTGACCGCTCATTGGTTAAACCACTCTTATTTGGCTTTTGTTATTTTCAGTCAAAAGTGTATTGATGTAATTTGTCTCTGAGCCTTTACATCTTATAATAGAGTAAGCTCTAGAGAAAACATTAGGTTGAAACAGGTTAAGTTAGTTTTTATCAACTGTGTCTATGGTAGATAGACTTTTCAGAACCCAATTTATTCCCATATACCAACTTGTAGCCCTTACTAAAAATTTGCGAATGAGGGCGCCTAGGTGGCTCAGCGGATTAAGCCTCTGCCTTCAACTCAGGGCATGATCTCAGGGTCCTGGGATTGAGCTGAGTTTATCGGGCTCTCTGCTCAGCAGGGAGCCTTCTTCCCCCCTCCCCCCGCCCCCGCCCCTGCCTGCTTCTCTGCCTACTTGTGATCTCTCTCCGGCAAATAAATAAATAAAAATCTTTTTTTAAAAAGTAAAAATAAAATAAATAAAAATTTACAAATGACCATCCATTGTAAAAATCTATAAAGTATAGCCTCTGTCCTTAAGCAGTTTCTAAAAGAGGACTCCAAATGGCTTGTCATGCCAGATCACACACTGTTAATAGTGGCTCCATACTCTTGCCTTTTCTAATTTCTCACCTTCCTACTCATAGTCTATTTCCTTAGATCTCTTTCTATCTGTCCCTTCCCCCACTGCCACCAAATAGAAATAGTGATTGATGCAATGATAAAGTCACAAAATCCATCATTCCTATAAGGATAGTTTGTATTATTTATATCTCAATAGGTTCTTTTAAAACTTAATTTTGATTTAAGAAGATCAAGAACTTCAATTAGTGTTAATTGTATTTTGTGGCATTTTCCCAGGTAATAATTATCTACAATGTACACTTGAATTATTTCCATACAGACAAGTATATGCATGTCCCCTAAGCATGGCCCTTATTTTTAAACTAAAAGTACAGTAAGTGTCTTGGAAGATAAAAGGTGCTATTCATGGTAAGAGGAATAACTCTCTTGGCATTACATTTAGTCCCCACACCTTCATAGAAGATTTTTATATACATTTGTTTGGACTGAATTTTGTGAATTTATATTCATATATCATTAGATATTTTTAAATAATGATAATATAAGATATCACCAGGATAGGACTGGGAGAGAGAAAAATGGGGAAAGGAGTTAAATTATAGCAAAAATTTATATCATCCTCAAAACAGAACTTTCTGGTAAAGTGTGAGAGACTTTGGCCATAAGATTTAAGTGTATATGTAAAACATGAATTGAATAATTAAATGTATATTCACATTTCTCTAATTTTACTCAGTTGTAATTAAATTTAAAAATATGCACCTGGAACAGTGTAAATGACAAAAAAAAATATGTAAATTAACTTCTACATACCAAAAAAGCAAAGAGAGCGAGAATAAACTCAACCCAATATTTCTTGACTTTCATGACGTTATTCTACTTTCATGTCATGTAATATTCATTATTTCCTTAAACTTCCCATTTAATGAAGAAAAATTTAAGATAAAGTAGTAAATAACAAAGGAAGAGGGTTCTATAAGTCAGTCAGAGAAATCTTACTCTTACAGAATAAAAACAAATCTCTTCATCCTTTAATTCAATCTATGAGAAATATTTAAATTATTTCTAAATGCATCTTTTTCACTTGGTTTATAGCCCTCAATGATTCTAACAACTCTATCTTCCCACATATATTATCGTATGTTTAAAAAACTCTTCCTCAACTTCATAAAAATCTATCTATGAAAACCCCATAGCAAATATCATTCTCAATGGGGAAAAGCTGACAGCCTTCCCTCTGAGATCAGGAATACGACAAGGATGCCCACTCTCACCACTCTTGTTCAACAGTCTAGAAGTCCTAGCGACAGCAATCAGACAACAAAAAGAAATAAAAGGTATTCAAATTGGCAATGAAAAAGTCAAACTCTCTGCGCAGATGACATGGTACTTTATATGGAAAACCCAAAAGACTCTACCCCCAAACTACCTGAACTCATACAGCAATTCAGTAATGTGAAAGGATACAAAATCAATGCACAGAAATCAGTTGCTTTCCTATACACTAACAATGAAAATATGGAAAGGGAAATTAGAGAATCGATTCCATTTACTGTAGCACCAAGAACCATAAAATACCTGGGAATAAACCTAACCAAAGAGGTAAAGGATCTGTACTCGAGGAACTACAGAATGCTCACGAAAGAAATTGAAGAAGACACAAAAAGGTGGAAAAGCATTCCACGCTCTTGGATGGGAAGAATAAACATTGTTAAAATGTCTATACTGCCCAGAGTAATCTATACTTTCAATGCCATCCCGATCAAATTTCCTCCGGCTTTTTTCAAAGGGCTGGAACAAACAATCCTAAAATTTGTATGGGACCAGAAAAGACCCCAAATCGCTAAGGAAATGTTGAAAAAAATAAACAAAGCTGGGGGCATCACATTGCCTGATTTCAAGCTTCACTACAAAGCTGTGATCACCAAGACAGCATGGTACTGGCACAAAAACAGACACATAGACCAGTGGAACAGAATAGAAAGCCCAGATACGGACCCACAACTCTATAGTCAAATAATCTTTGACAAAACAGGAAAAAATACCCAGTGGAAAAAAAGACAATCTCTTCAATAAATGGTGCTGGGAAAATTGGACAGTTATATGTAGAAGAATGAAACTTGACCATTCTCACCATACACGAAGATAAACTCAAAATGGATAAAAGTCCTCAATGTGAGGCAGGAATCTATCAAACCCTGGAGAAGAACATAGGCAGTAACCTCTTCGACATCAGCCACAGCAACTTCTTTCAGGACATGTCTCCAAAGGCAAAAGAAACAAAAGCAAAAATGAACTTTTGGGTCTTCATCAAGATAAAAAGCCTCTGCACAGCGAAAGAAACAGTCAACAAAACAAACAGGCAACCCACAGAATGGGAGAAGATATTCACAAACGACACTACAGAAAAAGGTCTGATATCTAAGATCTAGAAAGAACTCCTCAAACTCAACACTCACAAAACAGAGAATCACATCAAAAAATGGGCAGAAGACATGAACAGACACTTCTCCAAAGAAGACATACAAATGGCTAACAGACACATGAAAAAATGTTCATCATCTTTAGCCATCAGAGAGATTCAAATCAAAACCACACTGAGATACCACCTTACACCAGTTAGAATGACCAAAATCAACAAGAGAGTAAACAACAAATGTTGGAGAGGATGTGGAGAAAGGGGAACTCTCTTACACTGTTGCTGGGAATGCAAGTTGGTGCAGCCACTTTGGAAAACAGTGTGTAGATTCCTTAAGAAATTAAAAATAGAGCTACCCTATGAACCTGTAATTGCACTAGTGGGTATTTACCCCAAAAAAGCAGATGCAGTACAAAGAAGGGCCACATGTACCCCAATGTTCATAGCCGCAATGGCCACAATCGCCAAACTATGGAAAGAACCAAGATGCCCTTCAACAGATGAAGGGATAAAGAAGATATGGTACATATATACAATGGAATATTATGCCTCCATCAGAAAGGATGAATACCCAACTTTTGTATCAACAGGGAGGGGACTGGAATAGATTATGCGGAGTGAAAAAAGTCAAGCGGAGAGAGTCAATTATCTTATGGTCCCACTTACGTGTGGAGCATAAGGAAAAACATGGAGAGCATTGTGAGAAGGAAAGGAAGGGTGATTGGGGGGAAATCGGAGGGGGAGATGAACCATGAGAGGCTGTGGACTCTGAGCAACAAACTGAGGGTTTGGGAGGGGCAGGGGTGGGGGGCTGGGCAAGCCTGGTGGGTATTGAGGAGGGCACGTATTGCATGGAGCACTGGGTGTGGTGCATGAACAATTAATCTTGTAACACTGAAAAAATAAAATAAAAGTATTTGGGGAAAAAATATAAAAATAAAAAACTTCTCTTTAGAATCTCATATGCTAAACTGCCTAATCTATTGGACTGGTAATAATTTATCAAAATCAAGAAGGTGAAAATCCAGTAATACAACTGCTAGATAAGTAGGAAAAGAATACCTTTTATAAGAGGAATTCTATCCATGAAATAAAAGTATACTACATCTAAAATATTTGTATGCTGAATTATTTCTAGGTGGAATTTTTACTAGATAACCTTCTGTTAGTTGCATGAAACAAATTAAGTGCCAATTTATCAATTATTAAAATAGCACTTTCATTGTTGCAGTAATAAAAAAAATAACATTATTTAATTTTGAACATATCAAGGAAAGACTTTATAAAAAATCTTTTTCTCACATTTCCAAATCAGGTTTTCATTCAAAAGTGTGCTTACATTGACTGTTCATATCTTCTATTATTATACACATCCAATTTTTTAAGAATTTTTATCAGACTCCAATACGCCTGACAAAAACCTACTCAGTTCACAGTCTGATGTTCATCTCTGATTTAAAACAGTCTTCAAACACCTTGTCAGAATCTGCCAGTGTATTGCTTTAGGCAACAAGTTCCTAACAATGCCCCACAGGGCTACAGAGGAAAATGTTTTCTATCAAATGCAGCACCTTCCCCTTTTCTTATCTTCACACGGAACACTGAAGGCTTGAGTCTGTGGTTTAACGTGGATAGCAATACATTTTACTGCAAGGAGTACACTCACAAACTGGCTTATGTATGCTTTTCTTTTATAATTAAGGGCAGAAATAATATCACAAAGGAATCGTCAATGATACTCTGAGAACAACCCTCTCTCACATGGAGATTATCTTGTGAGAGGAGTCTTTAAACATCTCAACTTGGGGTTTATAACCACAGGAGGTATTCAGAGAGCCACAGAATGAGGCTAGATTAAACTAATGTATCAAAAAATAAAAAAAATTAATGAACATCTGCTGTATGTCAGGCAGTGGGAATTCAAAAATGATGAGGACAGTCAGAGTCTTCTGCCCTAAGGGGGATATAGTGGGGAAGAGAGTCAATTAAGCAAAACTACAGGGGTGATCTTGAAGCAGATGAGGGCAACAGCTAACTCAACTGGGCTGAGGGCAGGAGTAAGGAAAGGCTTCCCCCAGAAGGAAATGGCATGCATTTAATCTGAGACCCTAGAAGAACCCAAAGGAAGAGGAAGTGTTCTGAGTTTTTTTCAGATACAGATTGTGTTAGGGTATTAAATGGAAGAACAACTGGAACTATATCCATATAGTATTTAGTGTTTGCTAGAAGTTTTATATTTAACATTTCATTTAGTTCTCAGAACCAACCTTCAGTGAATTGGATAGTATCTCCATTTAGCAGAAGAAGAGATCTAGTTTCAGAGACGCTTGATAAAGGCCCCAAATTCAACTGAATTCTGAGAGCCCACCCACTGAGTTCTTGCAGATAAATGTGTGATATGTTGTTTGTTCCTCCAGATTCATTCTCCACCCTTAAATAGCAAAGCTGGTGGTTTAACTCAGGCACATCAGATTCCAAGGTCCTTGCTCTCTTCACCAGCACAATTTCTGCTATTCCAAGAAGGAAAGAGGGAAGGAGGGAGTAGGGAAAAAAAAAATCAAGGACATAAATCAATGACATAGAACTTATATTCTAGCCCACACAACATTGCCATTGTCTTTAATTGAATATTTGCTTCATTTACAAGGCTGGAACAGAATTATGCCAATTCTTTTCTCAGAGCTACAAAAAGGTTTTGAGTGACATGCTCTATCACTGGGACTTCAGTTTTTGCGTGTGATGCAGACCAGTCGAGGGATCCCTGTCCTAAAGGTCCCTACCCCCTCCATCAGCTTCACATATAAAATCTTCAAACCAAACCAACCCTGCATATCACTGATTCCTCCTTGAGATTATCAATGAGAGATTGATTAACCATTTCCTTGAAACTGGCAATTCTCTTATCATGGCTGACAACAAAGAATGATGAGCGTTTTCCTATACATGTTCTTTAGAACGTGCTCTCAAAGTGTGGTTTTTGAACAAGCTGCATTGGTCACACCTGAGAGTTTATAACAAATACGGACTCCATCAATTTCAGATTCCATTTCAGACTTGCTGAATCAGAATCTATATTTTTAACAAAATATCCATGTAATTCTTAAGCACTTTAAAGTTTGAGAAGTAATGATTGAGAACAGTAATGATGCTCTATGTTAATAAACGTGCAAGTTTCCTTCCACATGTCTTCTACCTTCCTTAAGATGTTCATGATCACTGAGATCCCTTTCCAGTGGCCATATGCTATTCGTGGAAATAGAGAGCAGAAGAACACAGCAAATCAAAGAATTATTAACTTGGAAAAATAACCTTTTTTAACACTACTATTCCACTATACTTAATGCAGCCAGATTTGTCTGAGGAAATACATTTAATTTTAAGGCCATTTGCTTTGTTCTGCCCTTTACATATGGATTTCTGTACATATCTTCCAATGTTCCTAGGATGCATTCTAGAATTAAAATTATATGGTAAAGAGTTTTATTTATTTATTCATTTATTCATTTGTGTGTGTGTGTGTGTGTGTACAAGGTGGGGGGAGGTGGCAAGCACAAGCAGGGGGAGGGGCAGAGGGAGAAGCAGATTCTCCACTGAGAAGGGAGCGGGGCTCGATCCTAGGACCCTAGGATGGTGACTGAGCTGAAGCCAGACGCTTAAGACAGTGAGCCACCCAGGCTCCCTAGAATTTTACAGTAAAAGAAATTATCATTTTACCAACTGTTAAGTATTATTTATAAGGTTTGATGTCAGGACCAAGGTCATGCTTCAGATATCCTGGAGACTGCAGGAAAATAAAGGGACTTGGGCTCCCCAAAGAAGTAAGGAAGTATGTCAAAAAATCAAAAGGAAAGGTAAGGAGACAAAGGGCTTTACCTACTTTAAAATGATGGCTACACTACAGCTGTCACTCACAGAAGAAAGATGATGGCTCGGTGCGTTAGCCGGGCACCAAAAATAGGCATCTAGCAAATTATAGAGAAAGACTTACAGGCATTTCTTTTTTTTTAAGTTGTTGCCATACTGATACCATATGAGCTGCTAGAGTTGGGCTTCTCTCTGTGGCACAGGTACTTTTACCAAACAGCAAAGCCATGACTTTTGGAACCAAATGAAACTAGAATCAAATGTACAGACTCTAGGCAAATCAAATACCACACGTGTGTCGCCTTCCTATCCTACTCTACTGTTTCAAGCTGTCCCAAGCTGTCCCAAGCCCACGTGCTTATGCAGCCTTCTGTTCCTCAGCAGAGCGGAGAGCTGCAAATCTATCTGATGCAGACGTCTTAGGCCATTTAGGCATCTCCTCCCTATCCCTAGGCCTGGCTCTGCTTGGATAAAGTATGTGCTCCTTATTAAGCTCACCCCTCTGACTGTTTTTCTCTCTCGGTCTCTGTCCCTCTCTTTCATAACTACCAAATGTGAAACAATATCACTACTAAGAATTACATGAGAGAGCAGCAATTGTTAACATCTTTCATAGCTTACAGAAGTGTGAAATCTGCTGTATCAGAAAATCCTGTCTCAATGGAATGGGTGTTTAATATCTGCTAACACCTTTGGAACAAGGTCATGAAATTTAATATGGACTTCATATCACTGAAATAGAGAAATCAATTAAGTAACAGATCAGACACCCATACTATCTTCTTTGATGGACTATTGTTGATACCACTAGCATAAGAAATAACAGTTCTCTCTGCATATCGATCACCTGATTTTATTAGGCAAAGATACAAAGATAGATTTAGTGGTAAAAGGGGAATAAGAACGTGGATGAATTTCTTGAACTCAGTCCACTGGAAGAGACCAGGGAGACCATCTAGTTTTAAAGATAATCTCCCCTGGTAATTGATTTAAATTATCCCATAGCACTTAGAGAATGACATATAATTTCTATTTCTGCAGTGTATTTGTTGGAAACCTTAAAACATTTTCCAAGTCTTAGTTCACTCTTTTACTTCTGGCTGCACCAAGTAACTTCTGTCTTACAGTTGAGAAAACAAGAACTTAAGAAAAAGAAAATAATTTTGAAAATCCCATTTGGGATATAGTTTCTCCTTCATTTAACTATTGCTTAAATATTGAATTCCAATTCTCCTATTTTTTTCCTCCTAAGTGATCTACCTTCTCACAAGACTTTTGGTTATTTTTTTTTTAAAGATTTTATTTATTTATTTGAGAGAGAGAGAATGAGAAGGGAGAAGGTCAGAGGGAGAAGCAGACTTCCTGCAGAGCCGGGAGCCCGATATGGGACTCGATCCCAGGACTCCGGGATCATGACCTGAGCCGAAGGCAGTCGCCCAACCAACTGAGCCACCCAAGCGCCCCAAGACTTTTGGTTATTAACATTAGGATGATAGTAGAAACATTATACCCTCAGTCCTAACTCAATTCTATAGCTTTAGAATCATTTATTAACTACCTACTGCGTATTTGCAAATATTTGTTAATTGAACAAATATTTTTAGTGGCTTTAAGAATACTATCATTACTGCTATTATTGGTTGCGATGGTAGGCAAAACACACATAGTTCCTGTCTTCAGGAACTCATATTCCAGTATCACATAAAAACCTCAAAAGTAACATATCAAAAGCTAAACTCACCACCTTCCTTTGAAACTAAACTTCACCCATTTTTGTTATCTTTATTCAATATATAAATATAAACCTATTCATTTAAGTATATATAGTCATTTAAAAATATTCTTTCTATTTTTGAATGGTCAAATTATAAAGATGAGACTATAATTATTAAGCCCTGTTTTCTCTTTTTTGCTACAAATTGGTATTTTTCCAAGACATATGGGATATATCCACCTATATGTACTTGGTACTAAAAATGTAACACTCCTCATGTTTACCCCAAACTTTATTTTCCTTACATTTTTCTAGCTTAATTAATGATGTCCTCATGTACTTAGTTAAATGCACACCTCATTTTAAAAAACAAAATTTCATGTATTTTTTTTAAGATTTATTCATTTTAGAGAGAGAGAGAGTGAGTGGGGTGGGGTCAGAGGAAGAGGAAGAGAAATCCTCAAGCAGACTCCCTGCTGAGCAGGGAGTCTGCCATAGAGCTTGATCCCAGGACCCTGAAGTCATGACCTGAGCTAAAACCAAGAGTCAATGCTTAACTGACTGAGCCACCCAGGTCACCCTTGATTTGGATTTTCATTTTATAATTACTAATGGTGTTTCCTGCTGCCAATTTGTATGTTATCTTTGGAAAAATGTCTATTTAGGCCCATTTTTTAATTTGGTTATTTATCTTTTATTGTTGAATTGTAAGAGCTGTTTATACATTCTGGACACAAATCCCTTATCGGATACGCTATTTACAAATATTTCCACCCATTCTGTGATGGTGTCCTTTGAAGCAAATTTTTAAAAATTTTGATGAAGTCTATCTGTATTATCTTTTGTCATGTACTGTGATGTCTAAGAAGTCTAATACAAAGTCTCTAGATTCACTGTTTTTTTAAGTTTTATAGTTTTAACTCTTTTACTTCAGTCTATAACCCATGTTCAGTTAGTTTTTCTACATGGTGTGAGGTAGAAGTCCAAATTCATTCTTTTACATGTGAATAACCAGTTATCCAACAAACATTTGTTGAAAGTACTGTTCTTTCTCCTTTAAATTGTCTTGTCACCTTTGTCAAAAATTAACTGACCATAAGTGTAAGAGTTTACTTCTTGATTCTGTTACATTGCACTGATCTATAAGTGTATTCTTTTGCTAGTATAAAACTGTTTTGATTATTGTAGCTTTGTAGTAAGTTTAGTAATTGGAAAATGTGAATCCTCTAACTTTGTTCTTTTTAAGATTATTTTGTCTATTCTGAGTCCACTAGGCAGGGGGGAGTTTGATGGCCAAATGAATTCTAGATCACTGTGTAAATTTCTGCAAAACAGTAGTTGGAACTTTGCTAAAAGTTGCACTGATTCTGAGAATCAATTTAGGGAGTATTACTAGCTCATCAATATTAAGTTGTCTACTTCTTTTTGTTTCTTCTGCCACTGCTGTGTTTGGCTTTTATAACCTTCAATGTAGTTTGCTGCTTAAAACACTTGCCACTACACTCTGGATAAATTCAAATTCCCTACTATGGACAATAATAATACTTTCTGTAGGTGGATATCTACTCTCCTCATTGACTTTATCTTACTGCTCTTCTACTTCCTTACCGCTTCATTTTTTTTCTTTCTGGTCCTGAACAGGCTATGCTTGTTCCTATATCAGATCCTTCATGCTTTCTGTTCCCTCTGTCTGAAATTCTCTTCTCTGAAATCTTTGCAAGCCTGACTTCTTTTTATCATTTAAGTCTTAATTATATGTCACCTTTGCAAAAGGCCTTTGCTAGGTCTGCTATCTAGTATGTTGCAAAAAAACCCTATACCCTCCATCCCTTAGGTGTACTCTGTCAGATTACTCTATTTCATCTTCTTTGGAGTACTTCCAAGTATATGAAAACATCCCACTTATTGTTTACTTCTTTACTGTCTAACTTCTTACCTGGAACATAAACTCCATCATCTTTTTTCTTTTCTTTAAATAAACTCCAGCATCTTGAACAATGCTTGACACATAGTTTTCATTCATGAAGCATGCTAAATGTTGTTGCATGGATTCCTGTATCCTCTATATAGTTTCTCAAGTAATATTAATAGTAACAAGTATAATAACAATAGTAGATGACATTTATCCAGCAATTATGTGTTAGGCTTTGTAGCTAAATGTATGTAAAGTCATGCACGACTAGTTCAATCTTCAATAACAACATTATGAGTTAATATAATCATTCATTCCCATTGACTATGAAGGATCTGAGTTAGGAGGTTAAGTAACTTAGGCAAGGCCATTGGTCAAGTGACAGAGCCAGTATTCAAATCTATGCATTCTGGCTCCAAATCCCATACTCATGAGCCCTTTAAGGCCTCTCAGTGATGAATAAGCACTTGTTCAAAAGTCTTTTACATTCTAAGCATTATGTTGGGTGCTATGCATATGAAGACCGCTGCCTTCAAAGAATTCTACACAGAGAAAAATAACAAATGTATGGTGAGGTCACCTAGTAGACAACATTGGACACTGTTGAGGAGTTTATTCGTTATTCTCTCTGAACATAGTAGATGATAACAGACTTGATAAAGCCATCATATAATTTAATTGCTCTATATTTTAATAAACTCAGAAATTCAGATTTGCTAGATATTTTTAGTGGGTGAAAGTCAAAAACTTCTCTAGAGAGTGAAAACATCTCTTTTTGATGGAGGTTTATTTGCCATAAAATCTAACAGCAATTCCAACTTTCTCAGAAATTTTTAAAATTTGAAACTTTAAAAAACAGAAGAAAAGGTGACAAGCTTAACAGGAAATCCATTAGTTATAAACCTGAGAGCTAATTTCCTACATCCTGATGCCAAAGAACTGTTATACATTTTAAGAAGAGAGTTCAGATAAGGAAGGAAAAGACAAAGATTACAGGACACAGTATTGCACTGAAGTATGAAATCAAGAAAAGAAGTTATTTAAAGATAAAACTATCAATGCTATCACATGAAATAAATCCAAAAGAAGAAATAATAAATAATAAAATTCTGAATGACTTGTTATGACTATTTACAATATTCATAGCATATTATGTTCGCTAAACATACCATCATTTTTCAATTTTCTCTTTAAAAACTCCTTCAGGCAAGGTAGAGCCAATGGAAAATGATTAATAGATACCTTATTTGTACCAAGATGATGTAATATGTCTTGACAAATTCAAGTAATGGCTTATATCACTACTTCCTTTACCTCTGGGGGTAATGAGAAGTGGGGGAGGTATTGTGACTAGTGAGGCGTGGCTTGCTATATGCGGACAGGGACTATATATTTTTTTTCACTCTGGGATCTCTGATGTCTAGCACCAGTGTTTGATACTTGGTAGACACTCAATACCACATTTCACCGATACTAATATGTCACCCATTATTAGAAATATCATAATTTCAAACGTGATCAAGAAGAAAACACATTGCCAACTAAACAAATTATTTCTTACTAATTTGAATTTAAATATTATACTTATCCATAGCATCATTCTAGACTCATTTTGATGTAGATTTATCACATACCATTCTAGTTGAAAATGAAAAAACATAAATAAAAGAAATTAAACTATTTCTAAAAATATTCATGTTCAGAGTCAAACTTTCCTACCTTCATTTAAACTCAGAGGTGTTGATGTGCATGTTTTCTGGTACACTACTGTCCTTTGTGCCAATGTGGTATATCTAAAAAGAGTACTCCACTCTCGTTGCTGTGATTTTCTTCTAAGCCAATGCCACCCATTCTATAAATTTGCTGCTGGGGGACTCGGACCATATCAGAACTTCAACGGGAAGTTTTCAGACTACAACATCAGAACTTACATCTCCTCCTTAAATAGTCCTTAGTGTTTTGATTGAAACTTCAAGAGAATGGAGTCACCCAGTCATTCCACTAGGACTAACAATCAAGTTTGTATGTGTGTTGGTGATGACATGAACATCACAACCACCATTTGCCAAAAGTGTTTGCAATTTTCCATCAACTGAAAGATGCATCCCAATTTCAGGTATGTTAAAATGCGAAAAAAATCTGATTTTTCAAACTGATGAAATGTGATATTAAAATAACAGAGGTGTCAGGAAGAGGACAAGCAAGACAGATGGGATGGCATGCTTTATGTGAAATAAAATAGATTAAGCCTTGAATCTTGTACAGGGCCCTCTCTTTGCATTCCCTTTCTAGTACTAGAGGCTAGAAAGATTCACACAGTCACCATAGCCTCTGCCCCTGTAAGAACTATGTTGGGGAAGGCAGTTGAGTAAACGCCTCAGTTAAATTCATTCTAAAAAATGAAATGGTATTCATTCATTTATTAATATTTATTAATAACCTAAAATATACCCAGTTCTCTTCTAGGTGACAGGAATATAATCATGAGTCAAAAGGCTACTGAGCTTATTTTCTAAGAGGAAAATCTCATATTGTTAATATTGTTAATAAAAATTAATTGAACAAGATAAATCCAGAGTGATACATTTTGTGATATTACAGAAAGAGAATAACTGGGGTGGGTGGAGTGTCTTTTAGAGAGGGGGTCAGGGAAGGAGTCTCGGAGGGGGGATATTTCTTCACTGACGGCACATACGGATGGGTGGCTGAATACGCGGAGACGATCTAGAAGTACGATCTCAGTGCACGGATTTCCCTTAAATTTCCTCAGGTGCGTGTGGACCAGTTTATTTCAGCAGCTGAGATTCCCACTTGGGTTCCAACTGCAAATTTAAGGAGGAACATCAACCAGTTCTCCCTACTAGAAAAAGCTGCCAAAATCTTTTCCTCTCTGTGTGAGCTGATTAAGTCATAAAACCTAAACGAACCAGAGGTTATTTCCCTGAATGAACTCAAGAGAGGCTGATGGTCAAAATTAAATTGAAGCAGATGTTACGGTTTGTTTTTGATATCTAGCGTGTGGGCATTTTATCAAAGAACTATGAATACAGTTTATTTTTAAAATAGTCACTCTATATAAGAACCTGCCAATGTTTCCTCAAACATTGATTAAACTTTTGTATTAGTAAGGGCAATTGATTTTTAAAATGTAAAAATGCTCAGACCATGAGAGTTTTTAAGAGTCCCATTTTCAATGGCAGCAAAACCTTAAACTCTTGCAGAACGTGTGGAAACAGTTTCATCTAAGGGCCACTTGGTGGCAGTATAACAAAATTGCAGTGAAAGCTCCCGACCAGGAAACTAAACTCTAAGGAAGAGCTAGTGGAAAAACAGTATGCTATGGCTGTTTAGTGGCATATTAAAAAAAAAAATTGCTATTTTTTCTAAGTTATTGAAAAACTATTTTTAAATACATATAACAGTTAGAATTGTACTTATATTAAAATAACATTAACAAATGTTTACTGTTTCTCTTATAATGTCAGGTAGGCATGGAGTTAGGGCTTGGGTTAGAAAAATAAACAGTCTCTTTTGTGGGCCGAATTGTGTCCCCTAAAAATTCATATGTCCTATGAAAAAATCCTACTCCCTAGTACCTCAGAATGTGACTGTCTTTAGAGGTAGGATCTTTCAAGAAGTGATTAAGTTAAAATGAGGTCATTGGGGGATGGTACTCTAATCCAGTATAACTAGTGTCCTTGCAAGAAGAGGAAATTCGGGTGCAGACACACACAGAGGGAGACCATGTGAAGAAACAGGGAGAAGATAGAAATCTACGAGCCAAGAAGGAAAGCCTCAGAAGAAATCAGCCCTGTTAACACCTTAATCTCAGACTTTGATCCTCCAGAACTGTAAGAAAATAAAATTTCTGTTATATAAGCCATCCTATCAGGTACTTTATTAAGGCAGCCCTAGCAAACTAATACAAGTGTTAACATCACAGGACTAACATTCTAATTAAAAAAAAAAAAAAAAAAAGCAGAGACAAGTACTTATAAAGCCATGTGATGGGTTTTTTAAATAAATATATGTTAAAAACAGGAGTGCCTAGGGGCACTTGGTTTCAGCTCAGGTCATGATCTCAGGGTCATGAGATCGAGTCCTGTGGCAGGTTCCATTTTCAGCGTGGAGTCTGCTTGAGATTCTCTCTCCTACTTCATCTGCCCCTTCTGCTCATGCTCTCTCTCTCTCTCTAAAATAAATAAATCTTAAAAAAAAAAATAAGGGCACTTGGGAGGCTCAGTTGGTTAAACATTTGACTCTTAGACTCTTGATTTCAGCTCAGGTCATGATCTCAGGGTTGTAAGATCAAGCCCTATGTCGGGGCTCCATACTGGGTATGGAACCTGATTAGAATTCCCTCCCTCTCCCTCAGCTCCTCCCCCAACTTGTAGTTTCTCTCCCTCTCCCCCCAAAAATTATATGCTGAAAATATAAGGGGATCTTGGCAGAAAGGATGCATTCTTTTAGATTATCGTAGGAGACTTCACATAAGAGGAGTTTTTAAGAGTGACTAGAATATTTCCCAGGCAGAGAAATGGAAAGAAGGAACGGCATTTAGAAAAATGAGGATATTGTTACTGCAGACTGATAGGTAAGGAAGCACATGTTGTAGGGCAAAAACCTGGAGTTGTTCTGAGTTGCTCTTATCAGGAGACAACCCTAGAAGTTAAGTTGAGAATAGGTTTTGCAGAGCCCATAAGTCACATAAAGAGAGTTATATTCTGTCCAAACCACCCCTCTCTTGAAATGTTTAAATGGCTTATAACCAATCTAAGATAGTTGACTGTTTAGGTTTTAAAAAGATAGGTAAGGGGTGCCTGGGTGGCTCGGTGGGTTAAAGCCTCTGCCTTCAGCTCAGGTCATGATCTCAGGGTCCTGGGATCGAGCCCCCGCATCAGGTTCTCTGCTCATCAGGGAGCCTGCTTCCCCCTCTCTCTCTGCCTGCTTCTCTGCCTACTTGTGATTTCTCTCCTTTCTGTCAAATAAGTAAATAAAATCTTAAAAAAAAATTTAAAAAGATAGGTAAAAAGGAGGAGGAAAAATAAGACAACAAGGACAGTAAAATATGATAATCTTAAGAACCATTATGTTTGCAGTGACTGATCTTAATTTTAACCTTTCTGGAGCCAGGACACAAAAGGAAACAGGTAAGAAAATGGGAGGAAAATTTTATCATTTTCTTAGGGCCACAGAGCATCTTCTGCATAAAATAAAAAAGAGGGGCGCCTGGGTGGCTCAGTTGGTTGGGCGACTGCCTTCGGCTCGGGTCATGATCCCGGAGTCCCGGGATCGCGTCCCATGTCGAGCTCCCGACTCTGGGAAGTCTGCTTCTCCCTCTGACCTTCTCTCCTCTCATTCTCAGTCTCTCTCTCTAATAAATAAATAAAAAATCTTTAAAAAAAAAAAGAGAATTTTCACAGGACATTTTCTATCGGGGAAATCGAGTAATATAATGAATATCTTCAATAGCATTTTGCAGCTAACACAGAGACAGGTTTGATCTCTCTTTCCCTATTATTCCCTTCCGTACAACCCGAGGGCTTAACTCATCGTAAAATCCCCTAGAGATTCCAGGAATCCCTTCTAGGAATCTTACTGAAGCAAAGGAAGAGTTTAAAGTTTAAAGTACATTAAAGAGTTTAAAATACATTAAAAATTGATAGATGACACGTGCCTTCAATAATACACCCTAAACATTGCCTCTCAGCTGAGCTTTCTATAGGAGATGCTAAAGAATGCAGAATTTATCTTGTAAGCATTGAGAAACTAGCATAGATTAGTAATCCAAGAACCAAAGCAATCAGATAGGGTTTTTGGAAAGAGAACTCCAGTCAGGAGTAAAGAACAGAGATTCTCTCAGAGTAGTAGTCCTTGACTATGGAAGCAGCACAAAAATATGATGAAAATATAGTAACCCTACTTTTGAATACCCTAACATCAAAGCACTGCATTGCAACTGAAGTGGGATACATTAATTTTCTTAGCAAAATTGTTATAGTCCGTATTTGTTAAAGATATTAGAGAATATACTAGTAGTCATTAACTAACATCATTGGCATGTGTAATACTGTTTAAATATTAATGAACTTATATATATTCCTAATCTTTCTTGAGTCCATTAAATTCCAAACTTAGGAAAGTTTGGAAGAGTCCCATGGAAAACAAAATTCATGACAGTCATTTATGATGATATCCTTAATTGTTACTTTAATAATTCAAATTCTGCAGTCCTAAATACTTTGTATATTTTAAATAAATTTTCTTTAGAAAATATACTTTGATAGTATTAAAAGATTATTTTTAAATGGCTTAGTACTTTTGGTAATAAATGTGACAAATTAAAAAGTGATCCTACTTACTTATAATTTAGTTTTTTAGAGGCTTTATAGAAAATGATAGTCTCTGCTACAGTGTTTTCATTAATTCTAAAATCGTTTCAAACATATATCTACATAAAGCATAAGGAATATAGTTCATGGTATTGCAGTAGCATTATATGGTGACAGATGGTAGCTATATTTATGGTATGCATAGCATAACATACAGACTTGTTGAACCACTATGTTGTACACCTGAAACTAATGCGACATAGTGTGTCACCTATACCTCAATAAAAAATAAAATAAAATAAACAAATGCCTATAAAGCCTACTTCTAATGCTGAATTTTGATAAATAAGAATGCATGTCTTAAAGCTGAAATTAGGGGCACCTGGGTGAATCAGTTAGTTAAGCATCTGACTCTTGATTTTGGCTCAGGTCATGATCTCAGAGTTGTGAGATGGAGCCTGCGTCATGCTCCGTGCTGGATGTGGACCCTTCTTGAGATTCTCTCTCTCCTTCTCTCTCTGCCCCTCCCCCAGTCTTTCTCCCTCCCTCTCAAAAAAAAAAAAGCTGAAATTAGCAATGATGCTCAGAATTTAAAGGGTAGCTTATGTGAATGGTTTGTTGATTTTGTGATCAGATGATTCAGATAAGGGAAAATCCATAATTGATCCTCGTTGATATTTGCAATATCACTTAACTGTCCTAAAAATAGTTAATCTAAGTAAATCCACTGGCTAACATGTCACATCATGAATTGATAGTCCAAAGACCTCATACTGCTTATAAGACTAATATAATAGGGAATGACATTTCGGTCAGCTTGTCTTGCCTTTCCTGAAAGATATCTCTGAAATATATAAAACATATACATGTATATACATGATCATATATATACATATATATGATAAACTATATACATATATATGATCAACAAACTTGGGTATGAATATTGCCTTTTTGATAAAGGGTCTGGGAGAGACACAGAATCTTCATTCATGCTCTCTATTGCCAGCATTCAGTTTTAACCCAAGGTAACATGATGAAATTACAGAGCATAATAAAATAACAATAACTGACTGTCAGGTATATGTCTTAAGCACTGATTTTTATCTGGTGTGTGTGCGTATGTGTCGGGGGGGGAGTGAGGAGAGAGAGAGAGATCCTGTAGATGGTATAGTTGTTATCTATAGACTTTTATTTTAAATTATTCAAGATATTAAACATCCAAATCACCAAACCATACACAAATTGGGAGATGGAAAGGAGGCAGGAGAGAATGGTGAACAGGGAATTTCTGAACATTGTTATTTATGTTATAGTCTTATTCTTCAGTTACTTTGGTGGAGGAAGAAGGAAGACTGAAATCTGCCCTACTAAAACTGCTAGGAAAGATACTTGTTATTCCTGGAAAAGGACCATCAATAAACAGCATTTTGCTCTTCATGCTTCATTCTAGTGTTCTAAACCCTGGACAATGATGGTTGATATAGCTGAAAACTTCTGTGATCCAGCCCTCCCTTTCTGGTTTTCTAAGACTAAAAAGAAATCTCTGGATTTAACTCTGCCCAGATACTGCTACCAAACGCTGAGTCAAGCCAGGAAGGTGTTCTGGAAAAGCACCAGTGCCAATCCGCTTCTCAGCTTGAAGTCCTACAGCTGTCTCAAAGTGACAGAAAACACCAAAAGGAACCAATATGAGCCCTTATACGATGTGCAAACCCTAGAGCCCTTAAGACATTAAGAAGAAATTCATTAAGTAGTCACACTCCTTTTTTACACCTGAGTTATGTGGTCATGGAATGTTTAACGTGTCAACCAGGGAAATCAAGGTGTTCACGTGTCTAGGTAATGGAGAAGTCCACTGTATAATCAGCCTCTAACCAGAAGTGATCCTTAACTGTATTTCAAAATACCTTGTCAATCACTATGGAGTAGATGATGCAGATCACTGAAGGAAAATATATACATGAGGAAAAGCCAATAGAAAAACCGTGGACATGGGGTACTAAATGAGCAAACTACATTATCCTGCGTTACCAATTTTCTTGGCTCCTTGGGTAAGAGCTGTCAGTTCTCAAAGAAAAGAATTTGAAGCCTGATGTCAGCATGTAGAGTAGATTTTTCAAAATAATTGTATTTAAGTATTTACAGTAAATCACGTACATATTGTGTTCGGAGTATGAGCTGAGTCACTTCAATAAAATCTCTTATTTTTTTTAAATAAAGATGTAGATTAAAGAACACATTCATCTCTGGAGTCTGTCCAGTTTTCTAACTTCATTCTCTTCAACATGGGATAAGTAACAATGGCTGTAACACCTAAATTGGAATCTGACTAATAAAGAAACCAGTGAGAGTATGTTGATGCATGCATACCCAGTTCTTCCACAACTTCTATTCTTATTGATCTCCTTGATATGAGCTACTATAGTGATCTTAGAATTAATTTAACCCGGTAACTGTTTACCATCTCATTCTGATTTTTAACCATTTTATATCTTGGTTTTTACCTTAAAATAATATTTTTTCAAAGGGCTCTAATATATCCTTGGCAAGTCATGTGGAAGACTTTGGAAATTAACTATTAAATATTCCTGTGGTATCATGTTGATTTTTTTTCATTTGATATGAAAACATAGACCTATATTTTTACTTTAAAATTTCTTTTTTTTGTAACATGTGCATAAATGGGTACTTGGTCTTAAATGTGTCAACTTGAATCTTTCCCTGTTGAACTTTTCCACGTCATGATTCAACATTACTTTTTTCCCCCTTTTTCACATAAATCCTTTGTAGTGGTCTGGATTAGAAACTTTCAGTATTAAGTGTGAACATAAACAATGAGCCATGACACCTCAGGGACATTCTAGTTTGCATACCTTCCCTGAGATGCTATGAAGTATCCAAAGCTGTTACAAAAAATTGAATCTACATGTAAGTCTTTGAACACTTTCCTTTGATTTATGAAGAGAAATTTTGAGTTTACTGTTCTATGCTTGGACTTTGAGCCTGCCAGGATGGATTTATCCTGAAAACTCCTTGTAAAGGTACCTCACAAAAAATAAGGATTTACATGAGCAGCAGGAGTGTTAAGGAATTTACAGTCTGCCTTGGAACAAAATGGAAATTTACTGAGGAGTTAGTGAGCATTGTGGTACCATGGGCTGCTTTCCTCAAGGCAATTTTTGAACAAATGTTTTATAAGACATTGTCCTCAAAATAACAGTGTAAAAACATAGTTATAACTAGTGGGTCCAGCTGGACAGTTTTAAGATCCCTTCTAAAGAAGAGTCACAGGATAACTGAAGTCCTGAATTGCTAACTGGGCCTAGAAGTTATTTCCAGAGTTATCGATACTGAAGACTGTAGGTATTCGTAGACTAGAGCTGGGATCTGGATTTGGTGATAGGCTTAACCAGAAGATTTCCCTAGAAATGCACATTGTGTCAGACCATGGAGAAATTACTCTTTAGGCAACTCCACAGTTTTCCTCCATCTCTACATGCTTCATCTGTGGGAAAAATGGTTTTCCTCTATAGCCACCTTCATTTAAGGAAATGGTAGATACAATTGGAGTTCTTTACATTCATTATCAGCAAAAGAAATAACAAGCATATGCTATGAACCCTGGGATCCGGAGCTTTGGATGAGGGTTTATGATAACTGTTGGAAAACTAGATTCTTAACTAGACATAGCTACCTAGTTGAAAGAATATGGCATGGAGTAGAAAATCACATTATAAATATATTACATGAAGGCTAAAGTCTAATTTTGGTCTTCAAGTTATATTACAAAGCTGTATTGATCAAGACAGTATGGCGCTGGCACAAAAACACAGATCCTAGATCAATAGAACAGAATACAAAACCCAGAAATGAACCTACAACTCTTTGGTCAATTAATGTTCAACAAAGCAGGAAAGAATATCCAATGGAAAAAAGACAGTCTCTTTAGCAAATGGTATTGGGAAAACTGGACAGCTACATGCAAGAGAATGAAACTGGACCACTTTCTTACACCATACACAAAAATAAATTTAAAATGGATGAAAGACCTAAATGTGAGACAGGACACCATCAAAATCCTTGAGGAGAACACAGGCAGTAACTTCTTTAACCTCAGCCATAGCAACTTCCTAATGGGATTCTTTTAAAGGATAAAACCATTGGTACATCTAGTATCTAGGTAAATATTTCATTCTCTTGAAATTATTTTTGACTATTTTCATTTCAGGTTGAACATTAGAAGCTGCCTAACTCTAAAACATGAAAACAAATGTGACTGTGATACTGGTTCCATTTTTCCTTCTTTGACCCCTCCAGAAATTTCTGAGTTTAATCTGATGTTTCTACAGAAAAGCACGGTTAAGTGGTTTGTTTTATTTTTTTATTTTATTTTTTTTAAGATTTTATTTATTTATTTGACACAGAGAGAGAGAGATCACAAGTAGGCAAAGAGACAGGCAAAGAGAGAGGGGGAAGCAGGCTCCCCGCTGAGCAGAGAGCCCGGTGCGGGGCTCCATCCCCGGATCCTGATATCATGACCTGAGCTGAAGGCAGAGGCTTTAAGCCACTGACCCACCCAGGTGCCCCTAAATGGTTTATTTTAAAATTATGTATGCTATCTGTGCACACTTGGGGTGGGAAACTGGTTATGGGTAAAATTTTTAAAAGAAAACTGATCCACTTCAGGATAGCATGTGAAATATACTATATTACTATATTTATGTGTAGAAAAATAATGTTGGGGCACCTGGGTGGCTCAGTGGGTTAAAGCCTCTGCCTTTGGCTCAGGTCATGATCTCAGGGTCCTAGGATCGAGCCCCACATCAGGCTCTCTGCTCAATGGGGAGCCTACTTCCCCCTCTCTCTTTGCCTGCCTCTCTGCCTACTTGTGATCTCTCTCTCTGTCAAATAAATAAATAATCTTTAAAAAAAAGAAAAATAATGTTTGGTATGACAAAATGATATGGAAATGACTTTAGAGAACATAGACAAAATGTCATTATTTCATGTATACATTATCAGAGAAATGTTGAAGTTGCCAACCCAAATTTTCCCACTGCTCTTACAAAATAGTTTTCGCTCTTTGTCTCTGTTAACACCAACATGTGTTCTCAGTCTAGAGACAAGTCATTCAAAACAGAAGGTGTATAGCTTCTTTTGGACTGTTTCCCAGCACAGTGGCCTCTGGCACAATCTTTGGCTATAGAAGCATGAGCTAGTTCAACAGTGCAATAAACATTCTTCCCTTCCTCCACATTTGTGGCCCAAATGGCAATTTGTCCAAGAAATTGCCTGCTGGTGCTGTAATCTCAAATCCCACTTCCACTGGCAGAAAGGTATTCTTATCCACAAACAAATAAAAGAGCAGAAACACATCTACTGAGACAGCTGAAGAGTTACACCATTAATTGCTTAAAGTAATTTGGAAACATATTTTAGAAGTCATAATACAAAGAAGAATATGACTAAAAGGAATTATTAAGTAAATAAAATCAACTTGATTTTTTTCTACCTGATTTCATTTCTGTTGGCCATTTACTAGGTTTATGTAGCATTATTCTCAGAGGCTAAGCAAGCCAGCTGTAAACTAATAATAATTTCTTTTCTTAAAAAAAAGGGTTACATTAAAATCAGAGAATAGTAGCAACAGCACTCTAAGAATAAAATTTGATACAATTATCTAGAAGAATTGCCCAGAATACTAATAACTTCAGAAATAATACAAAGTGGAGCATATTTCTTTTAACTTTAACCTGATTAAAAAATAAAATATTCTCTGGCAAAGAAAAACAAAGCCTCAGTTAAAACGACTTCACTCTGACTACCCTCCTTGTTCACTCCTTTACATTCTTCCACCCTTAAATATACTAAAGGTCATGACCTCAAATATATATCTTATCATTTGTCATGCAATTTTCTTGTGATAACTACTTTTATTTTGTAAGTGTTTTTCTATGGCCTGTCTTGCTTGATTTAATTCTCATGGATTTTGTTTTTACCTAAGAATCTCAATATGTGTGATGTAAACTCTGACTATTCAAAGATTATAACATGCAAGATAGAAGAATAATAAAAGGCTATACATATAGAGGAATCTTTCAAGATTTGTGTTGGAAAAAGGAACTAGTTTGGAAATGGTCTTTCCTTCCTTCCTTCCTTCCTTCCTTCCTTCCTTCCTTCCTTCCTTCCTTCCTCTCTTCCTTCCTTCCTTCCTTCCTTCCTTTCTTCTTTCAAAAGGGAGTATTGCATTTTTTAAAAATTCAACATGGTTATATTTTTAAATATATGTATTATACATAGAGTTAAAATAGGTACAGTAGTTTAATTTACTTCCTTATTAAACATTTCTTAAACATTTGTTGAAGACTCAGCATACAAAGTAGCATGAGATTTAGCCTTTTTAAATTTTTTATTCAGTGTTCTAAACTAGTTTAATTATAGAGACAGTGTATAACCTGCCAATGACATGATTTAATTGTGACGTAAAGTTTATCAGGTTCTTCATTTTTTATGATATTTATCTAGAATATGGAGAAAAATCCCTTTAGTATATTTGTGCATATAACATGTGGGAACGATATTTCTTTAGTCCCTGAAAGTGACCAGGAAAGACTATGGTTAGAAAAATTATTTTCTTCAGTGTTAGATATTCAAATGTATTCTATGTGTGTAAAATTCTCTACTAAATACAGATGAAAGCATATTTCTAAAGTTATAGCAATTTACAAAGGCATGAAATAGGGTAAGGCATTTATTACTGAAGCAACCAAAAGAGGTAAAAGGTAGTGCTGTTCAAAATTTACTGTGCATCAGAATCACCAGGAAAACTTGCTAAAATTTTAAATTCCTGGCTCTACTTCCCAGGGATATTTTATTAGGTCTCAAATGGAACCCAGGAACCCACATTTTAACAAATAATCCAGGAAATCCTGATGCATTTTATTTGGGGATCATACTTTGAGTCTAATAAGGTAAAGAACTAATTATTGAATAAAGATTAAAGGAGTTGGTGAACATAGGACAGTAAGGAAGGGGGGTCATTAGTAAATAAAACTGATGCTCTTGCTTTTTATTTTACTGGGAAAAGAGAAGCAACCAGAAAAGAATTTCCTAAAGTTCCCACAGAACATTTATCCATTCAATTGCAACATAAAAAAATGTGTTATTAGGGACATCCCTAGCTAAAATCAATCACTGTACTTGACCAGTAGATCGATCCTCCCTCTCATACTTACTAAAGATTCCAGAAATTCTTGCCTTTCTACTGCACCATCCATGTTTGCCTTTTTGTTCTCTGATCATTATCAAGGGCATGAAGTAATCTCCTATTTCATGAAAAAAAAAAAAAAACCCACAACTCTCTATTCCACTTCCCCCTTTAACTACTGTTCTGATTTCATTCTTCTCTCTACAATAAAACAATCACTGCCCCCCTCTCCAGTCTTTTCTGGTCACTGTTTCTGATTTCCCTACTTCCATATTTTCTTGACCTCTCTCCAGTCAGGATTTTCCCTCTCCATCAAAACTGATAATAAAAGAATCTCTAGTGACCCTTACATTGTTAAAATTAATGGTCAAACCCTAGTGTTCATCTCCATGATCTGATACCAACATTTCACCTTGGCCTCGATGCTCTTATCACTCAGCTTCCAAGACATCAGAATAGTCATTCTTTCTCAGGCTCCTGTGCTCATCTTGCCATCCTTTCCTCCCCCTTCCCTGTTGGGGATTTTAATCCATCTGTAACTTCCCATACCATCTACAAACAGATGAATCCCAAACATCTGTCTCCAGCTCAGATCATCTCCCATGAACTCCTATGTCATATTTCCTATGGGTCTTCTTGAATGTTTAATAAATATCTCAAATTAAGCATTTCCAGAAACAAAATCCTGATGATTTGTACTCCTCTGTCCTAATCTATTATTCCACAGCCTCTCCCACTTCAGAAATGGCAACTTTATAAATTTCAAATCTCTTAGGCCAAAATCTTGAAATCATCCTTGCCTTCTCTTTTTTGTCACACCCCGTATCTGATCTATCCATGAATCCTTTGTGTCCTACTTTAAAAATGTACCAGTTTTACCACTTCTATTGCTAACATGCCAGTCTGAGCTTTTCAGATCTTTTCAGAAAGGCAGCAAAAGTGATTCTATTCAGAGAAGTTAAGATCATATCGCTCTTCTATTCAAAATGCTAAAAATCTCCATCTCGCTCCCAAGTAAAAGCCAAACCCTTGAATGACCTTCAATAGCAAAATTAAATCAAGTAAATTCAAATCATGCTAGGTCAAGCCAAGGCATGTCAGCCAATGCAAACTGAGACACTTTTAGTCCTGTCAAATCAGGATGCAGCGAGTCAAGATAGGTTAATTTCAGAATCTAGATGATCTCCTCATCCACCCTTTCCTTGTTACTCAGGCCTTCCTACTAGCCCTTTAGCTAGGCTCCAGTCCCACTGGGTTCCATGCTCTTCTTTGTTGCTGCTGTTATCTGATATGGCTTCCCCCAGAAATCCCTCTGACTTGCTCACTTGTCTTCCATCTTCACTCAGATGCCACCCTTGGAGGAGGAGCCTTGCTTGTCTATCCTAATGTTACAACTTTCCTCTACCAACACACTCCAGCCTCCCTCTCTGACTTTCTTTTCTGGCTTTGAATTAGTAACTCTCAGTCTTTAATTTTTCCTCCCCTGGGTCACTCATTTTTTCCTCCACCTATCATCTTCTAGTGGATGCAACTTTATAGAATAGGAATAATAACAATTCTATTCCCATTTGAGTATGTGCAGGGCATTCTAGTTGATAAAACAATTGCATATACATTGTTTCATGTAGCCTATTGAGAAATATACCCCCATCCATACACTCACATGTACACACACACACACATACATATATATATATATACATATACATGTACATATTTCTGTATTTGAAGAAATTTTATTGTTTGGGTCTTCCAAAGAAGCTAAGGTTAATTGTCAGTTGTTTTTTAATCTTGGAAGATTCTGTTTTTCTTTTCAAAGTGTCAATAACCTTTATGCTTTTTCTAATCCTGCCCTATCCTCCTCAGATTCTGAGTACATCAGATCAATTTTGTCTGTTTTAATGAACTTGTAGGTCACACAGAAAGGAAAGAAGGTAATGTTTATTAAGTGAAAATTATGTGGCATGGACTCTGCAAACCCTTTACATTCACATTTAATCCTAACAATTACCCTGTGTGGTGTGTATTATGATTCTCATTTTATGGATGAGGAAATCAAGGCTCACAGACGTTAAATAACATGCCTGGGGCTATAGAGCTAGTTAGTAGCAGAGCTGGATTCAGGAGCTTATGTTCTTTCTACAATAACAAATTACACTTCTAAGTAAATATAGGGAAAAATTATAGTTTTTAGAATGGATTCTGATTTTCCCTGATACATTATTGTCAAAATTTGAGGTGGCAAGTTGGAATCAGAATATAGACCAGCATTGACTCTCCCAGGATATATAACATGAACCACAAATGTAAGGGACATACATAATTTAAAAATCTTAGTCATCATATTATAAAAAGTGAAAAGATAGAGATGATATTAATATTAATAATATATATTTTATCTGATGTATCAAAATTATCATTTCAACATGTAATCGGTATAAAAATTCCAATGAGATAGATCGCATTTTTATCATACCAATGGTTTGAAATTCAGTGTAGATTTTACACTCATAACTCATATCAGTGCAGACTAGCCACATTTTAGGTGCTCAATAGCCACATGTAGTTAATGAGCCTCTATTGGACAGCGCAGGTATAGACTAATCTGTAGTAGGTCTAATTACTGTCTCATCTCCTTCCCTGGGCATCAAACTTCTTGGAGAGTCATGTATACTCACTGATTCCACCTTCTTCACATTGTTTTACTCACTGAGAATGAGCCTGGTTTCAACTACCAGCATTCCAGTCCATTTAGCATATGTTGACAAATTATCTTCTGGCTTCCTATTCCTCCAGCTTCTGCTTTACTTGACCTCTCTGCGGCATCTTTGACCAGTACTGATGACTTTCTCCTGCTTTGCAACTCTTCTCTTTGGCTTTCTGTAAATTCACTCCTAACTGGTTCTCCTTGTACTAAAATTTTTAGCCCATCACATTGATTCTACTTAGGCTCTTCCCCCTTACATGCAAACATTAGACCACAGTCTTCTTTTCTACTCTCTTCTGATTTGGAATTGCTAAGCCATATACAGCTTCAATTGCCATGTATACATTAAGGAGATCTAAAACTAATCACCATCCACACCTTCATCATGAAATCAGGCCTATATATTCAGTTATGAAAAGTTCATTTGCACGCACAATTAAAATATCATTTCTAAAATCACACACACGTACACCACTTCCTCCTGATCATCAGAAGGAAGGAAGGTCTTGGGAATTTTTTTTTCCTCAAAAAGAGCATGCAGTTGCTGGCCAAGTAGATTATATTTTATTTGTCTAATTAAGTAAATTGAAGGAATTAAGAAAAGGAAAGCCATAAAAATAAAATGTTACACAAATATTTTTTTCTATTTTTTAAGAGAATGAAATTCTTTTGGTAGAACTGCAATCTATCTCAAAGTGAAATAAATGGGCATCCTCTTGAATTCTATAATTTCTGTCAGTTTGACTACTATCGGCAGCGCTACCATCCAAGGAATGTGACCATAAATTCTGGAGAAATAATCATACTTATCAAATCCTTACTCAGACACAATCTATTAGTCATGTATTATAAACTGCAAAAGGAAGAAAACAAAAATGCCAGAGTATTTATGGACTCCACTGTAATATGTATTCATTTTCAGGCTTCTCCAGTACAATGTGTGCTTTTGCAAAGGAAACAAAGATGATTTTTCATATGAAGTTGAAAGTATAATTAAACGAATTTGCTATAGTTTTTTCCTCTTTGCAGTAAGTTTTTCTTCCATTTTTAATTCCACTGGTTCTGCTTCCCAATTCAAATACACTACTCATGGGATACATTCTCCCTCTACAGACGTGTGATCAGTAGCCGCCCTCCAGCTTGTTTTAATACATGCAAATACACTTCTTTGGTTGGGAGCTGCTGTTTGCAACCTCTGTTTTTTTGCCACCATGTCTCAAATTTACTTTCTGTCTAAAAGGGCTCTCCAAAGCCAGTTGTGGGTCTATTCTATTTTTCGGTGTCTTCAGTCAGTCTGATTTTTGAGACTAAGTTCAAAACATCTATTCAACATTTTTTCCTGGCTTTCTAACTTGACCATCTACCCCCAGTTTATACACAAGTAAGTCCGGAATGGCTGCCACCATCTGTCCTTTGGATACATCTTGTAAAGTTGACTAAAAGGGAAACACTAAAGCATGCAAAGGCTTGTGTGAATATAGTGTTGTAATGCAATAAACAGTCTTTAACTTCCACGGCATGACCATGTTTTACACACTTGTTTTCCATGTTGATTGTCTTCCAATATCCATTTCCCTTTCCTGTTTAGTAATAGAATCCAAAACAATGCACCCAACTAAAAGGTTGTCAGCCTTACCTACACAGCTGGTATGGTCATGTAACTAAGTCTGGCCAATGACATATAAGCCGAAATACATATGTGCCCATGAAAGAGTCTCCTTGAAAGGGAGGGGCTAACATAGACTTGAATGTTGACACAATAGGTGGAACTCTGCTAATCATCTTGACCCCTGAATTTGGACATCCCAAGCTGAAAATGGAAAAGTAGAAAATGAGCCATGGTAACACTGGAGAATTGCCTGCCATAGGAGCCCTGGACAGCCTATCTACAAACTCCTTTTATGTGAGAGAGAAATAAACCTCTACCGTATTTAAACTATTTTCTTGTTAAATGCAATTCAACCTAAACCTCCTGGGGACACATACCATGGACTGTTTCCTGGAACTCAGAGGTGCTCAGTTTTAAGCAGATAGATATGATTGGCCCATATTTTCCAGGAAGATTGGCAAACGTAATATTCTCAAGACCTAAAATTCAGTTTCATGTGTGATTTGATAGTATTATATTTGCTTGTTTAACTTTGCAGAGAACATGCCTGGCTACTTGATTACATTTACATGGGTAGATTAACAGTATTGATTTATTTTTTTCTCTTTTCCATGTTAGGATAGTTACAGGTATGTCCTAGACATTCCCTGTGCAGACTTACATATTCTGAATTACTATCTGATCACAATCCCATGCTTGCCTATCTGCAGTGATTCCTGAACAAATCTGTATTGTGTATTGCTTAAGGGGAAAAAAATGTTACTTCATAGTAGTATGATTTCCTGTATGTGCAAAAAAAGCCCTGATACATGAATAAAAGGTACACACATACATACATACAGCTATTTTTCATAAAATAAGTGGGATCAAGCAATATTAGAGAAGAATCCTAAAATCAAAGTCACCAAGAAGACAATATTTTAAAAGATCCATGTAATGTTATTTATTTCTGTTTCTAGGGTCATACTTTTTTTTTTTTTAAGATTTTATTTATTTCACACAGAGAGAGAGAGAGAGATCACAAGTAGGCAGAGAGGTAGGCAGAGAGAGAAGGGGGAAGCAGGCTCCCTGCTGAGCGGACAGTCGATGCAGGGCTCGATCCCAGGTCCCTGAGACCATGACCCAAGCCGAGGACAGAGGCCTTAACCCACTGAGCCACCCAGGCACTTCTCTAGGGTCATACTTTTAAACACGATTATATATAGCATGACAATCCAATTCACCCTTAATGAGTCTAACACATAGAGGTTTAACATATTTAAAAGATGTTTTATATTGTGTTGAGATTTGTGTTGAGATTACTTTCTCACCTGTGTTTATATGTACAACCATATAAATTTTCAGAAATTATTATGAATTCTAAATACTCAAATCTCTTAAAATCAAGGACTCAATAACTACTCTTTTATGTTAAATAAAAACAATTTAGTTCACAGAACAGAACTGAAGATAATATCTGTTTAAATATGGTAGCAATTTTTGCAAAGACCTTTAGGAAGGTGACATGAGTACATTGCTTTGTTTATTCTCTATTTTTTTAAAAAAATTCATATGTTGTAGAGCAAATATAATGCAGTCATATACTGAAGACTCCATATACACCATAAATAAAAGACTATATACATCAAAGTCAAAGTTCCTGGTGGATTCAGATAGAGTTACCATAAATCCATTGTCTTTTCAAAATTTAAGAAAACCCACTAAAAATGCTTTCTTGTGGCTTTCAAAAGTCTCACAACAAAAGCTGCTTTGAAACATGCGGGGAGAAGGACTAAAATACCACGCATATAACCTGTTCAGAATTTTATACTGTGAGCAGATTACCAATTGCCGTAGGTATATTTTCTGGATGTCATTATTGAATTTTGATCATCAGATGGACATAATTTGAATAATAATATGTAATACTATGGTAGTTTTAAAATTTCATTACCAAAGCTGTTCATTTATTTGCAACATGTGAAATGTTCTACATTCAATTAAACACTTAGTACTGTTAATAAGTGAAAATGGATTTACATTTAAAAAATACATTAGAATTTTACTTATCTTTCATTTCATACCAAGAATCTAATCTTAGCATTTGACCACCAGGGCACTGGTCATTAATAGGAAATTACAAAAAGAGATGTGATGTGAATATGTTAACATTCTTTTATGCTTTCATATCATTTAATATTCAATCTTTGGATGTAGCCATATATCCAAATTTCTTAAAAGGGAAAGATCAGGTTGTCTAACATTTAATAAAACTTGCAGATTCCCTCAGAGTTGGTCCAACAACCTTTATGTTCCAATGGAACTCTCTGGAAAATAGTGTCTACAAAAATAGACAAAGTGCTTCCATAGCGGCACACCTTAAGAGAGAGCAGAGGATATATTTTTCGTTCTATAAATTTGTTTGCTCTCAATTAAGAGCCTGGATACCATGGTGATTATATAATAGGAACATGTACCAAATTAGCTAGAATGCTTATTAGTTTTTCTTTTTTGGTGACTGTTGTTAGAGACAGAAAAAAAGGTAATACAATTGAAAATTCACAAGAAAAGTACTAGTGAAGAGTGAACTCTCAGGAAAAATAAAATGCATAGAACACTAATATTTATTGAATGCCTACTATGTGCTAGCCACCAGATTAGACAGTGACCTACATCTCTCATTTAAATTATTATTATTATTGGCAATCAAATGTCAAACTAACTATATCAGTGGAGACTCATTTCAATTTCTTACATGGTTTTAAAGTGGTTATTTTGTTTATCCGCCTCACAGCATTATTCAACTGCTTGATCAGAGAGTAATATGAATTTCCCAAACAGTGGAGATGAGAGTGAAGAGGTCTGTAGATGGGACCTAGGGTACTATTTGAACACACAAGTCCTTTTGGTAATTTATTTTCAACACTTTATCTTCCTCACAGTAGCACAAATAAGTGGTTTATTCAAATCATTACTATTTAGAGAACAAAGACCTTTGGGATCATTCAACCCACAGTTTTCTACTTAGGCAGATAATTAACTAAGGCATAGGAAGATCGCAAGAATCCATAATTGTTAGCAGCAGAGATGGGAGTAATAACCAGCTTCCATGCTTTCCCTCTTGTAAATGCCCGGAGATGCCAACTGTCACCCAGAAATACTAATCGTTGGCCTTAAACCCTCAGACAAGCAGTGTAGTAGTCGTCAAGAGTCCAGATTCTGAAGCTCGACTGCCTGAGTCTAAATCCTATTATTGCCACTTATTAGCTATGACCATAGGCAAGTTACTCGAGCTGTGTGGCAAAAATCCCATTTTACTGGGTACAATAATCATATCTACCTTATGGATGTTTTGTGTGGCTTACGTGTAGTTACATCTGTTGTACACTTAAAATCATACTTTATGTATTATCAGTTAATATTTTTTTGTTTGTTTTTCTTTTTTTTTCTTTTTATTTTTCAGTTAATATTTTAAATGATGTGTGCCTTCATTCATGGACACAACACAAAAATTTGAACTCCTACTATGTACTAAGTATCAGGAATCCAAGAATGAAGAAAATAATAAAATCCTCTCTCCGCCTAACAAGCTTACCGTCAAGTGGGAGGTAGAAATTAGTACTGCGACACTTGATAGCACAATGTTTTATGAAAGGGAGGGAAAGAATGCAACTAGAATATTTAGGAGAAATGCTTAGCCCAAATGTGGGACTTCAGGAGCAACTCCTACAGAAAGTACCTAGAAGTATGAGCAGTTAGCTGTGGGAGGCACAGGGGAAAGTGTTCCCACTACAGGAGGCAGTAGGTGTAAGGGATCAGTTAGAATGAAGGTGGAGCTGGAGTGGCTAGCTGTGGAGTGTAAGAGTGAAAGGAAAAGAGACAAGAGTGGTAAGAGTCCAGAAAGGAGTTCACAAGCAACATTAAAGAATTTAAAATATTAAGAAAGACATGGGGAGCCACTGAATGATTTAAGCAGGGAGCTGATAGGATTGAATTTGTATTTTACAAAACACTTTGGCTATAAAGTAGGTAAGATGAGGTCAAGATAATTCAGGAACCCACAGATACAGTTTCAAGCGAGAAGTGATGAATGACCACAATAACGTGAAAGTTTATGGAGCCCTGTTTTGGAATGCAGCACACACGATAATCCCTGGAGAGCTAGAGGTTACCTGGGGCCAACATGAATCTCCTTTAGTAAAGAGAACACTGTTTAACACTACAATGCAATCTGTTTTAAATATAATGAACAGGGTATCCGGTCTTCTTCTTTTTTTTATTCTTAACCTGTTTTTTGTTTTTTAAGATTTTATTTATTTATTAATTGTTCATGCACCACACCCAGTGCTCCATGCAATATGCGCCCTCCTCAATACCCACCAGCAGGCTGTTTTGGGGAAGCTAGAGACAAAGTGTCTAGAGTCAGATACTGTGGGTTTAAAATTGGCTCCCTTATTTCCTCAAGTATGTGACTGGGGACAAATCTTTCTAGATCAAAGCATTTTTTAATGTATAAAACTAGGATAAGAGAAGCTACTTTGAAGTGTTAAATGAGACAGTACATGCAGGTATCTTAAAATCTATGCCCGGCATATATTAAGCATTCAATAAAACTTAAGTCTTACATTAAGTGTTTTAATTTTTTTATAGCTTACATGAAGTCAAGTTACAAAAACAATGATCCTTATTTTTAAAGTCATTGAAAACCATAGTATTTTCAAGTGACAAGTATACTAGCCCCTCAAGATGTAACAAATTTGCATTTTCAGTACACAAGGAAAGAAACAAAAGAAATGCTGCTCTATAGAACTCTTATAAAACAAGATAATTTGCATTTTCAGCTCTTCACACATTGTTCTATCATAATGCCTTAAATATTCCCTCATGTCTAAGAGAAAACTTGGTCTCTAAGCCAAGAGTCAAAGAATTAAATTGGTTAGTGTTCTTATTTTCTCTTCCTGACTACAAAGCAAAGTTACATCATATTGAGCTTCAGCAATTTCAGATGCAATCACCAATAACCTCCAGTAGAATTCTATCCATCCATGGACCTGGAATAGAGATGTTTCCACAACAATAGATCTAAAAAGTACATCACTATCTGTCAGCCCCTAACCCTCAACCCCTACTGCCATACAATCATCTAACCATAAAATGTATGGCATTATAACTCTCCCTTTGCTCATGCTCATGCCTGGAATGATCTTTCTGGAAGTCTGGAATGTCTACAGAAACTGTCAAGAAATAAATTTTTATGGATGTTATCTGAAGACAACCCTACTTTTGCTGGTATGTCCAAAATCATAATTAACAACAGACCATGATTATAAACCCAACAAATGAGTCAGTAAGTGTGCTAAACATGAGGGATAGAGGTAACTAAGAGATGGCTGTTGACTTCAAGTAGTACATATTCTGATGTAGGAAGCTGATGTGTACAGCGGCATCTACTATAATGTGAAAAGTGCTACAGCAGGACACTGTACCAAACATGGTGAATAAACACATAAAGTGTTATTAATTCTTCCTGGAGGGGATAATGAAAGGCTCATAGACAAAGTCAATTTTGAAACAGTTCTTTTGTTATTTAAAATTTGTTTATGTGCACGTGTTGTGTGTGTGTGTGTTTGTATATATGTATGTGTGTGTAGCTTCTGAAGATGCGCTCGCAGGGAAGGTAACATTCACAGGAAAATATTCTTTTTTTAAAGGTCATTAAAGTCTGTGTTTCAGAGAAAAAAGTTCTCTACTACTACCACCAATACCATAAAGTATCATTATTTTGAAAACTCCACAACATAATAATTTATCAACATCAAATACTGGGGAATAGGGGAGTTCCTCATTTCAACTCATACTGAGCATTCGATAATCTTCCCAAACTGTTCTTCTCTCCAATTGTGAAATCACCCCAAATAATCAGTGAATAAGAACTATGACTCCAAATGTTTTAGCATACGGAAAACATACACATACACATTTGGAAATCAGTTTTCGAAGTGTTGAAATTCTCACTGCATACAGAACTTTTACTAGGCACTGTGAAATCAAGCTGTGCCCTTTCTTCAAAGAGGGTGAACAAAGTATATAGACCAAAAAGAACAAAGAAATGTGGATTTTAAATTAATAAAGCACTACTTCTAGATTTTTTATATGAAGTTTGCATGTTGAGCCCCAAGAATTTTCAAATAGTCATCATGGTTGTTATAGTCATAAATTCAGCCTCCTATGAAAAAATTGGAGGAAAAAAAAAGAACTAGTGGAAAATACATACTACCACAGAAGGATTTTAACATAGCTCAAGTTGCACTACTAGATTAGTGGATTTTATTCCAGGCTATTTCCTCTTATGGTTGAACCTACATAAGAAAAAAACAAGTAAATAAGATTATATTTTGAAGTTTTTAAAATTCATTAAGTGATATATGTCATCTAATAATGGAAGGAAAATATTTTAAGAAACCTATGAAAAGTATACTCCCAGAAGCATAAATTATGTTGTAGTGTTAATATGCCTTGGAAGCCCTCCACTAAAAAAATTAGTCATCCAAAGCAAATGAGTTTGGTGTCAGTGATACATTGTCAGATATTATGCATCCTGTTTTTCTTTAATTACTAAAAATTACAGGGCTATTTTAAAAGCAAAAACTCCCCTGACATCTTAACACAACTAATAATGAAATGGAGCAGCTGAGAATTAAGGTGCTGTGACAGATGTTCAAAAGCAGAATGGAGGCTCCCCCATGTACGAAATCCTCATTTAGGCATGGTAGTGATGAGTACCAGGATCTTAACAATTCAGGTAGTGTGCTGAATTTACACTCAGGCTCCGAACTTCTGACAGGAGTGAAAAGAATATGTTTTCACTCTAAAACCACAGTCATGCATTAAGGGTCTTTTCTTGCACATTGTCAGAAGTTCCAAGTAGATAAAACTATGAAGGGAAGCTCATTTGGCATAATATTAAGAAACACTACAGAGGCTGGGGCCACACTGGCTTGATTTGTTTATTTATTTGACAGAGAGAGAGAGACCACAAGCAGAAGGAGTAGCAGACAGAGGGAGAGGGAGAAGCAGGTTCTCCGCTGAGCGGGGAGCCCAACATGAAGCTCGATCCCAGGAACCCGCAGGACCCTGGGATCATGATACGAGCCAAAAGCAGACGTTTAACTAACGAGTCCACACTGGCTGGATTTGAATCCTGCCCTGTCCTCCTCGTAGTCGCATGACCTGGGGCAGGCCTCAGGTTTCCTATCTCTACAATGGGAAAAATAAGAGTACCTACCTGAAAAGACAGTGCTGAGGATCAACATTTAGACCATTCCTCTTGGCAAATACCCTGCAAGCATTTTCTATTAATATTATGAATATCTAGTCAGAGATAAGAGAATGGGTCTTAGAATTACTTCTCTCAGAAATATTTTTTCACAGAGCATCTTTGTGAGGCATGTTTAATAGAGACAGAACGTGCTGGGCTTATGAGAAGAGACAGTGAGATTGTTCAGAATTAATGGAACCCTCAGGACCCATAGATTCCACTCAGACATCTATTCTCTCTTTTCTTTTCATCTGACAGAGGAAAACACTGACACTTAAGGAACAAGTTATGACCAGTCTAGGAACAGTGGCAATTACATGCCCAGCAACGAAGAATAAAGGCGCAGTTACAGTTATATAACAATACAAAACCAAACCATGACTGTCAGTCACACTTAAAGAGTTCCAAATTCCGGAGCATCCACATACGGTGTCTGGGAAGATACCCCATGAATCATGTCTCCAGGGAATATGTGTATGCCCCCACACACATACCTTTTTTCATCATATAATAAAAGCAACACACTCCTTACACAGCATTTGTAAACCATGCTCAAATGTAAAGAGAAAGAAATAATTTATAATCCAGAAAGATTCACTGTTGATATGTGGTATATTTCCCTCCAGTCATTTTCCTATGCCTATTAAGGATTAGGAAGTTGAAAAAATTGAATTTTATTTTTAAATTTATATCAAAACTACTTACTTTTATTATTAAGTATTTTTAAATTATAATTTCAATGATTAAGTGGTATGAAATTTTAGAAATGTACCACAATTTATGTAACTGGCTCTCCTCTAAGACATTTAAACTACGTTTTCAACATTTTTGGCAATTACACCAATATTATGATAATCTGTAAAATGTAATCCTTGTGCATATCTCTGTCTCAACTTCTACAAACTGACTCTATGGAAATAGTGTTCCCAAAGTGTGAAGATGTTTTTTAAGGCTCTTAATGCTTGTTGTTAAATTGTAAGCCAGTAGCATTCTCATCATCAGTGTTGTTATTTTGTTATTTACCATCACGTTTTATTTTAAGAAAGTATTTTCTAATATGATGAGTAAGATACAGCTTCTACAACACTAGTAATCAAATAAATACAAATTAAAACAATAAAGTCGAATACTCTTTTTTTTAGATTGAACAAATACTATTTAGCATCCTTTTTTCCTTTAAATTCAATTAGCCAACAAATAGTACATCATTAGTTTCAGATGTAGTGTTCAATAATTCATCAGTTGCATATAACACACAGTACTCATCACATCATGAATACTATTTTTCATAGATTTCACATAATTTCAGTTTCTCTGATTCAATTTCAGTAAAACTTGTGACATACTTGTCTTTCCTTTGACAGTAAGAAGTGGTCTCCAGTCCAAGTACCCACGACCATCAGTGGCCCTGTTTTAGTTCCATCAATGGTCAGAAAAATCTTTGTCACCCTTTTTAGACACAGCACCAAAAACAGAAAAATATCAGTAACTGCCATTATGTGCTAAAATTAGGAGAGAAAAGGAATACTACATGTGGAATTAAAAACAAGCTCAAAAGAAATACACAATAAAATTAAAGACATAGTAAGTACATGAAAGCAAAGTCACATCAAGTACCAATTCAGCACTATGGAGGCAGGATTCATTTACTTTTCTCTGGTGCACTAAGTCCCTGTTTCATTACAAGTAATCAACAGATACTTTGAATATTGACATGGAATGGAAACAGAGAACCTAGTCTGTAAGGACTTTCGAATTGGTATGAATTTTTAGCCAGAATTTAACATTCTGTTTGAACAGAGGTAGCTTACTTAGTTCCCTTCTCTTTCTTGGTATCTCTCTCACACTTAGATCTTCCAAAACATGTAGCCAGGTTGCATATAATTTTTATCTGGTTATTATTATTTCTTTCCCAATAAAGAATAAAAACAGAAGTTTAATTGGCTACCTAATTGGCTATTGTGGTTCACTGACCAGCAACATTCATATCACCCAGAAACTTGTAGAAATACAAAAATCTTGGGCCTCACTCCAGATCTACTGAATTGTCAGGAGGATGGCCCAGGAACCTATACTTCTAAAAAGTCCTCAAGATGATTCTGGCGTATGCTAAGGTTTTTGAATCACAATCTGGGGTTATTCTACCTCTAATATATGTAATCCTCCACTCCCTGATACACACACTGGCTTAATCCATTATCTAGAATACCCGATTTACAGAGAAGGTAAAGGAAATAAACTCACAGTTCTAGGGTCACCATTTCATCACTGTACAAATCAACATTCCCCACTTTAAAATAGGAACTATGCAGGGGGGGCCTGGGTGGCTCAGTTGGTTGAACGTCCAAGTAATGATTTTGGCTCAGGTCATGATCTCAGAGTCTGGCTTCCTGCTCATCAGGGAGAATGCTTGTCTCCCTCTTCCTCTGCCCCTCACCTCCCACTCATGCCCTCTCTCTAAAATAAGTAAATAAATCTTTAAAAGAGTAAAATAAAGTGGGAGCTATGTATTAAAAAATCTCAAATCACAACACCGTTACTTTACATTGTTCATTTTTTCACAGTACATAACAACTGGGGGTTTTTTCTACAGAAAAAAATTATAACATTTCATTAAATGATTTGTTTTATTGCCTTACAACATACTTAAAATGACAATTTCCCTAGCACATGAATTTTGGTGACAGAGTTATTTTAAAAAGAATACATTATATAATATTCTAATATTGCCCAGGCAAAGTGAAATAATATAAAATATTATCACATCACTTCAATAATTAGTGTAACATTGAATCCTCAAAACATTGTTTTGTCATTGAGTTTGTCTCTGAGGCAAAAAATAAGATAAAAACCCTTTGTATGATTCCTTAGCATGGTCATTATTAATCATGAAGATGGCTGGAGGAATCTGTCCCTATCTTTTTCACTGCATAATGTTCGCATTAGCAGCTACATATGGACTCAGTGTCAGTTTCAATACCTGCAAAATAATTATGATAATATTAGTTTCTTGTTCTCCCTGACAAAGCCATTTTTAGACCCTGTCAACCAAATCCTCTGGGCTCCATGGAGACGTGTGCTACATAAATACAAAGCATTATTTTTACTCTTTTCACATTATTGTGGAAATTGTTAAATGAAGAAGCAATGTACTAAATATTAACAGTTTTGATTCAGTGAAAGCCATTTTACACCTTCGTTAATAACATTATTCCAAATAGAAAACTGAGATATAAGGTAATCAATCTCTCACTTAATAGTTCTGCGTTACCACCCAGTTATTCTACAGACAGATGACACTCTTTAAAAGACTAAACTAATGCAGTTAAATTTGGGATTGATTACAAAAATACTAGAGGCTAATGAATTAAAGGGGGCTTTAGTGAATTACCTAGGGAGAGTTTATATGAAATTTGGATCACTGTCCAAATAAGAAAAGAAACAGGGGCACCAGGGTGGCTCAGTGGGTTGAGTGTCTGACTCTTGATCTCAGCTCAGGTCATGATCTCAGGCCCACATCAGGCTCTGCACTCAGCACTGAGTCTGCTTATCCCTCTCCTTCTGCTTCTCCCTCCACTCTCACACTCTCTCTCAAATAAAATCTTAAAAAAAAAAGAAAGAAATTAAATTGACATGAATAATGACCAAATATTTCTTGCCTCACTGTAGCATAGCAGCAACAAATCACCTGCATCTTACTGCTGTTTAAAAGTGAGAGTCACTTTATAGTGAGAATTGTTTTCTTCGTTGACGGCAATCTCTTTGTGGCTTTTAACTAAAAATGTTTTACTAAACAGTGGTAGGTAGACATAATCTGTATTTGTGTTAGGGCAAGGTTTTTAACCACACTCTTTGCTTACTAGCTATAATATTTTGGATGAATTACTTGATTTTCTTGAGTCTCAGTTTCTCATACACGAAGTGGGGATTATATTGGCTTCATACGATTATTGTGAGCTTTAAGGTAGTTAAGAAATGGGCAGAAGACATGAATAGACATTTTTTCTAAGAAGACATCTGATGGCTAATAGATACATACATAAAGCATGCTCAACATCACTCATCAATAGGGAAATACAAATCAAAACCATGATGAGACCACCTCATACCTGTCAGAATGGCAACAAGAAACAACAGGTGTTGGTGAGGATGTGGAGAAAGGGGAACCCTCTTGCTCTTTTGGTGCAAATTGGTGAAGTTGCTCTGGAAAACAGTATGGAGGTTCCTCAAAAAGTTAAAAATAGAACTATCCTATGATCCAGCAGTTGCACTACGAGGTATTTACCCAAAGGATAAAAATATACAGATTCAAAGGGGTATATGCACCCTAATGTTTATAGCAGTATTATCAACAACAGCCAAACTATGGAAAGAGCCAATATATCCATTAAATGATGAATGGATAAAGAAGATGTGGTGTATATATACACACAATGGAATATTACTCAGCCATCAAAAAGAATGAAATCATGCCATCTGTAACAATGTGGATGGAGCTAGAGTGTATTATGCTAAGCAAAATAAGTCAGTCAGAGAAAGACAAATACCACATAATTTCACTGATATGTGGAATTTAAGAAACAAAATAGATGAACATATGGGGGGAAAAATGAAAGAGAGAGGAAAACAAACCATAAGAGACTCTTAACGATAGAGAACAAACTGAGGGGTGAGAGAGGTGGGTGGGGGGTGGACTAGATAGGTGATGGGCATTAAGAAGGGCACTTGTTATGATGAGCACTGGGTGTTGTATGTAAGTGATGAAACACTGAATTCTACTCCTGAGACCAATATTGCAATGTATGTTAACTAATTCGAATTTAATTGAAATCTGAAAAAAAAAAGAAAAAGATTCAGTTCTTGTTAACATTATCAGTTTCATTCCTTGGTGTTTTGAACTCTGGAATTGAGCAGACCGATTGAAAAAACAATCTCCTTTCTCCCTGTGGTCTATGATGTGTCACTATTGTTCTCATCCAGCCCCAATACTGCCAACTTCCCTTAATGCCTAACAATCTACTAATCAATTTACTTTAGATACAACTTAATCGCATATTCATTCCACGTTCATTTTTTTTCAAGTAATGACATTAAATGACCTTCTAAACTCCATAGTTTACTTATAGCATTTCCTTTATTTACCACCCTAACAACCCACCTTAAAGAATTTAGATTTATTCTTAGTGGTTATTCTCTAACTTTTTATTAAGCAACTATTTAAAGTGATATTCAATAGATGATAGTTGTTATTTTTATTTCTCATATAGATCTGAAATCATTAATAAGTAAGAGCATAACACATAAAGAGTTTTCCTTTAGCAGAGCTAAAAGACCATTTCCAGTAGACTGAAATCCCCCTGAATACACTTACCACTGCCTGATGGTTATAGGAAAGACCTAATACATATGCACAGAAGATAAGAATGCATACCTGATTAGATGAGCCTTCCATCCCTATTCTGTATCACATATTACTAAGATCTGTATTTTATGTATTATAAGTATTTATGCTAAGAGATAGCAACACACTCCATTTTACCAGGCAATATTTCTTTCTTCTTTTATGTTAATGATATACTATGCTACACATGGCTTCCAAGCCCATTGATTTCTATGCAGATGTATATTTTCTTGATGTCCATATTTCTTGATGTCCAACTTCTCTGTCCATTTTACTTCTTTTGGGAAAACTAAATTGTAATCTATCTTCTGTTTACCCTAAAGGGCTTCCTTTTGGAGGCTTACATAGCTTGACTTCTAAACCACAGTTAGATCATAAAATAAAAGGCAATATTTCCCTATATTTCTCTTTGGTTATATATTAATCAGGTTGGTATTTCATATTATAAAGTTCATGTTTATGTTCTACTAGGAATATTTGTTCGTTTTATACACATACTTTTGGATTCTTGTAATCTCCCCAGCTTCAATCTCTCTTACAAAACCAAACTAACTTTTCAAATTTAAAACATTTTTACTATTACAATTTTATTCTACTTTTTATGCAGTTAATTAGTAATATTACAAATATTTCCAATTACCTGTGATTCCACCCCATTTCATTTTTCAGGAGGTACCACGCAACAAGAAACATTCTGTGAAAGGTTAGTTAAATATTGGGACTTGCAAGAATAGTCTTTTTTTTAAATTATTATTATTATTTTTAAAGATTTGATTTACTTGAGAGAGAGAACTAGAGAAGAGAGAGAACAAGCAGGGGGTGAGGATAGAGAGAGAGAGAGAAAGAGAAGCAGACTCCCCACTGAGCAAGGAGCCTGATGAGGGGCTCGATCCCAGGACCTGGGGATCACGACCATGATCAGATGCTTAACTGACTGAGCCACCCAAGCGCCCTTTAATTATTCTTATTTTTTTAGATTGTATTTATTTATTTTGAGAGAAAGATAAAGAATGTGCACAAGCAGGGGGGAGAGGCAGAGGCATAGGGAGAGAGAGAATCTCAAGCAGATCCATGCTGAGCATGGATCCTGATGCAGAGCTTCATCTCAGCACCCTGAGATCACAACCTGAGCCAAAATCAAGAGTTGGATACGTACCTGACTGAGCCACCTAGGTGGCCAGCAAGGGTAGTCTTGTGTGAGAAGGGAACTGAATCATTGAGCCTTTCTTATATCATAAACTCAACTTAACTTGTGATAAGAATTGTACTTTTCCTTACTTTATGGAAATGAAGAAAAGTCCTTTCATTCTTACAAATGGGATTATCCTTTCTTCCTTTTTGAAAAGCTGGAATGTTTTCATTAAAGTGTTTTCCATTTTAAACATAAAAATTTTCAAACAAAGACAAGTGCATTTGGGAATCATGGAATGTATGTGGAGATTATTAAATAATGCATATTATTTCTATGAGTTAATAAACAAGAGTCTTAACACATGATACTCAAATCCATTTAAATTATTGATGTAGGCATTAAGGTGATTTTATTGGATGTGTAACTAACTTATTAAACAGAGTCACTTTCAAAAAATTTTCATTTGGAGTGCTTGGGTGGCTCAGTGGGTTAAAGCCTCTGCCTTCAGCCAGGTCATGGTCTCAGGGTCCTGGGATTGAGCCCTGTGTTGGGCTCTCTGCTCAATGGGGAGACTACTTCCCCCCTCTCTCTGTCTGCCTCTCTGACTACTTGTGATCTCTCTCTGTGTCAAATAAATAAATAAAATCTTTAAAAAAAACATTTTCATTTGATATGAAAATGTAAAAGATAATGACGTTAAAATATACCAACATCAATGAAGTTAAAATATACTAACTCATTATAAATAAGCCCAGCAACTCGAGTAGAAGATAATAATTAGCTTTTAAAAAAGTAGCAGCAAGTCCATCTGATCTTCTAAGAATTTTAAACTAATCAATTATGATTTTTTTTAATTTAAATATTTTTATAGTACGCTCTGAATAGATTTGCTATCCAATTACTTACCTATCTACCCATCCATTTCATCCATACTTAATCTAGTAAAAACTTTGATATAACATTGGACAAAGGATAGAACTTTAAGTTAGGAGACCTGGATTCACGTTCTGGTTCTGCCACTTACTTCTTATGTAACTTTAGTGCTCCATTTACTTATCCATTAAATACAGCTAATATCGCCAACTTCATTGGAGTGTGAATATTACATAAGATAATGGATATCCAAGTGTCTAGTACATGTTGATAAATGGCAGTGGATATGGGTAAGAATCACAATAGAGAAAGGGTCATTTCAGATCCCAACAAGCTGAAAAATCTCATTTTGAGTTTTAATTATCCATTATTTCAGACTTTTCCTATATTGTTTCTCACACAGAATAATGCTTTCAAATGCAATTTTTATTGTTATCAAATAATACACTAATTATCATAGCTGGCATTAAGCACTTCTTCTGTAACTTATCCAATGTTTAACTTAATGATAGGTATAATGATATTCAATAAATGCTATAAAATACCTAGGAAAATATACAAAAATCAACATAAAATTTAAAAAATATAAGACTAGGGTTGAAATGAATGGTCACAAAAAACCCGCAAAGGGAAATAAATTTTAAATCCTTTGTTTAAACTTATATGCCTTTAGCTAGTTTTTTAACAATAAGGCCATAGTACCTTTAGATGAGGAAAATGATCCCAAGTATTGGGATATAATTTAAAAGAGAGATAGAAACGAGAAAAATTAAAAGAAATAGTATAAACAAATAAGCATGTTAATAACTTTACAGCATAGCTTTTCTCCCAACTGCTAACTTTCTGATTAAAATGAAAGAAAAATATTGTTCTCATAGAGAAATCTACTCTGTAAAAGAGGCTACCTGAATCTTTGGCCGGTTTTGGCCTCCATTTATCTATATCAGCCTGAGATTGAAGCTTTCTAGGACAAATACTCCACAAATAAGGAAGTTGAGAGTGAGTTAAGATTTGAGACATTTCCAAATGGAGATACAACTCTTTACATTCATTCTACAAGGTGGGTCTGAATTGTATATAGCAACATATTGCATGAACAACAATTTATTGGCAGATCATAAAACAGAAAATTCAATAGTTGTTGGAAACAAATTTCAGATTGGCTCAAAAGTCTGACAGAAGTGGACTAGAAAAAAAGATGATTTTCAACTCTCAGTTCAAAATATGAACCACAAACTGCACCACAGGCAGGGATATCTCATAGGTGAGCTAGTAAATGATATGATAACTGTTTCCTTCCACACAAAAGAGAGAGAGGACTCAAACTAAATCAGAAATGAAAGAGGAGAAATAACGACTGACACCACCAAAATACAAATGATTTAAGAAAATATTATGAAAAATTATATGGCAATAAATTGAACAACCCAGAAAAAAAGTATAATTTACGAGAAATATATATCCTCTCCTAAAATTGAACCAGGAAGAAATAGAAAATTTGAATAGACCGATTATCAGCAATGAAATAGAATCAATAATCGAAAAACTCCCAACAAATGAAAGCCACATAGGACTACAGGGCATTACAGGTGAATTCTACCAAACACTTAAAGAAGAGTTAATACCCATACTTCTCAAAGTATTACAAAATATAGAAGAGGAAGGAAAACCTCCAGATACATTCAACAGGGAATGCATTACCTTAACACCAAAACCAAATAAAGACACTACAAAAAAAGAGAACTACAGGCCAATATACCTGATGAACATAGAGGCAAAAGTCCTCAACAAAATATAGCAAAGGAATCAAACAATACATTTAAAAAATCATTCACCACAATCAAGTGAGATTTATTCCTGGGATGCAAGTGTGGTTCAATATTCACAAATCAATCAATGTGATACATCATATCAATAAGAGAAGGGATAAAAACCACATGTTCGTTTCAATAGATGTAGAAAAAGCATATTACAAATTACAACATCCATTCATGATAAACACCCTCAACAAAACAGGTTTAGAGGGAACATACCTCACTATGAAAAAGGCCATATGATTAAAAACCCACTGGTAACATCATACCAATGGGGAAACATTGAGAGCTTTTCCAGTGAGATCAGAAACAAGACAAGGATGTCCACTCTCACCACTTTTATTCAACATAGTACTGGCAGTCCTAGCCACAGCAATCAGATAACAAAAAGGAATAAAAGCCATTCAAATCAGCAAGAAGAAGTAAAACTTTCATTATTTGCAGGTGACATGATACTATATATAGAAAACCGTAAAGACACCACCAAAAAACCACTAGAACTGATAAATGAATTCAATAAGGTCTCAGGATACAAAATAGATGTACAGAAATCTATTGCATTTATACACACCATTAATGAAGCAACAGGAACAGAAATTGAGAAAGCAATCCCATCTACAGTTGTACCAAAAATAATAAAGTACCTAGGAATAAACTTAACCAAGGAGGAAAGACTTGTACTCTGAAACTATAAAACGATGAGGAAAGAAATTGAAGATGACACAAACAAATGGGATGATAGTCCATGCTCATGGATTTGAAGAACATATATTGTTAAAATGTCCATATTACCCAAAGCAATCTACTGATTTAATGCAATCCCCATCAAAATACCAAGAGCATTTTTCACAAAACAAGAACGAATAATTGTAAAATTCATATGGGACCACAAAAGACCCCTAATAGCCAAAACAATTTTGAAAAAGAAAAACAAAGCTGGAAGTATCACAATTCCAGGTTTCAAGTTATACTATAAGCCTGTAGTAATCAAAACTGTATGGTACTGTACTGGCACAAAAATAGGTACATATCAATAGAACAGGATAAAAAGCCCAGAAACAACCCCATGATTATATGGTCAATAATCTTTGACAAAAGAGGCAAGAATATGCAATGGGAAAAAGACAGTGTCCTCAAAAGATGGCAATGGGAAACTGAAGAGCTACGTGCAAAAGAATGAAACTGAAACACTTTCTTATACCATACACAAAAATAAACTCAAAATGGAGTAAAGACTTAAATGAAACCATAAAAATCCTAGAAGAGAGCACAAACAGTAATTTCTCTAACATTGACTATGGAAATGTTTTTCTAGATGTCTCCTCAGGCAAAGGAAAAAAAAATAAAATAAACTATTGGGACTACATCAAAATAAAAAGCTTCTGCACAGTGAAGGAAACAATCAACAAAAGTAAAAGACAACCTACTGAACAGGAAAAGGCATTTGCAAGTGACAAATAAAGGTTTGGTTCCAAAATATATAAAGAACTGATAGAAGTCAACAACCCAAAAAAAATAGCAATTAAAAAATGGGCAGAAGATATGAACAGACATTTCTCCAAAAAAGATACCCAGATGGTAAAAAGATGCATGAAAAGATGCTTAGCATTACTCATCATCAAGGAAATGCAAATCAAAACTACAATGAGATATCACCTCATACCTATCAGAAAAGCTAAAATCAAAAACACAAGAAACAACAAATGTTGGTGAGGATGTTGAGAAAAAAGGAACCTTTGTGCACTGTTGGTGGGATAGCAAACTGATGCAGCCATTCTGAAAAATAGTACGGAGTTTTCTCAAAAAATTAATAGAACTATCCTATGATCCAGGAATCACACTACAGGGTATTTACTCCCAAAATATGAAAACACTCATTCAAATGAATATAGGTACCCCTATGTTTATTATAGCATAATTTACAATACCAAACTGGAAGCAGTCCAAGTGTCCATTGATAGATGGACATTGTATACACATACATACACACACACACACACATATACATACATAAACACAATGGAATATTATTCAGCCATAAAAAAGAATGAAAGTTTGCCACTTGCAAAACGTGGATAGAGCTAGAGAGTTTAACAAATACTAAGCAAAATAAGTCAATCAGAGGAAAACAAATACCATATGATTTCACTCATATGTGGAACTTAAGAAACAAAACAAATGAACAAATAAAAAGGAGAGACAAACTAAGAAACAGATTAACTATCAAGAACAAACCAGAGGGAGGGTGGGGGGGGGAAGAGATGGGTGAAATAAGCAATGGGGATTAGGACTGCACGTGTCATGATGAGCACTGAGTAATGTATGGAATTGTTGAATCACTATACTGTATACTTGAGACTAATATAATAATGTATATTAACTACATTGGAATTAAAATGTAAAATAATAAAAATGATAAATAAAAAATAAAAACCTAAATGAATAAATGTTCCCTTCACTTCATTTTCCCCATCACCTTTGTTCTGTGAGACATGTGTTAAGGTTTTAATTAGAGATGGGAGAATGTCCCCTCTTGACTCCAGTGCTTCAGATGCACTGTTTTTAGGTTTTGCCCCAGTGTAAGAGTATCATGATAAAACCAGAGAAAAACTGTTGCTGACCTTGTGTCATGATAAACTTTGAGGACGGCATAGTCTAACTTCAGCCACTGGTAACACCAAGGTGAATATATTCACCTGTGTGCCCAGGTACAGCTACAGTTAAAATACTGAAATAGTTATCAGGGGATAACTAGATACTGCTCTGAGCCATCTCAGTTCTCTTCTTGTTCTCTCCACAACTTGGTCACCTAGAGGTACTTTCTGGTACTGCAGGAGGTCTTGGTTGTGCCTTTGTATCACATCAAAGAACTGTAACTAGGAAACTCCAATGATGGCATGTCTGGCCTCAAGATGGATCACACACCCTAGTGCCCTACCGATCTTTATCAGATTATTCTTGAAAGTATAACTAAATTATTCATGTACCACATGTATAATTACAAACAATTTTCATAGGCTACTTTAAGAACATTCAACTATGTCCAGAAAGGGTGGTTTTAAAATATTAAGGAAAAGGTCTATTAGTTGACATCCATATTGAAATTTCTCAAGCATAAGTGATTTGTTTTTTGGTTTTCACTGCTAATCTATGAATTGATGAATCATCTTTGTAAAAAAACAACATAAATATAAATGTACTTGGGAAGGTCACTTTTAATTTAGGGTAAGTTCCACTCTAATGCCTATAAATATTCTGAAGACCTTACAAAACTGACAACACGAATCACTCTCTTAACCAAATGGAAAGATCTACAATGATTTTTAGCATAGTTTATTTTTATCAGAGCAGAGATTTTAGGCTCTGATTTTAACCTTATTTTGCTTCTTTGCACAGTGCTTGAGTGAACATCAGTAACCATGGTTTATGTATAGAAAAGAAAAAAAATAATACCTGCTGTGATATCAGCAGCATTTTGGATATGGCCAAAGAACTCAAGGTCAAGCAGAAAAAAAAACAACCTTGGAAAATGTACAGTATAAACAAAGTAATGGAAGAAAGTATAAAAGCAAGGCAAAATAGAGGCACCTAGGTGGCTCAGTTGGTTGAGTGCCTGACTCTTGGTATTGGCTCAGATCATGATCTTGGACTCCTGAGGTCAATATCAAGTCCCACATCTGGCTCCGTGCTCAGAGCAGAGCCTGTTTGGGAGTCTTTCCTCCTTTCTCTCCCTCTCCTTTTGCCCCTCTCTATTCTGGTGCATGTTCTCTCTCTAAAATAGATAGATAAAATCTTGAAAAAAAAAAGAAAGAAAGGCAAAATTGATGTCATACAAAATAGCAAAACTTCAGTACAAAAATCACAAAACTTAACACCAGAAAAACAGTAAAAAATATGTAGGAAATAGTTAAAGAAAAACCCTAAATATTCCTGAAATAACTATATGATCTTAAGGACACTATCACAATCTTAGTGGACAATGGGTGAATAAATCTTTTTGACAAACTTTAAAACCCAAAATCATATAATTTATAAATATATCTCAAATGAAAAATCACACAAAATGTTAATTTAAAAAGAAGTCATAGTTTTCAGCTATTAAGTTAGAAATAAAGAAAAAATCACTAAAATCCATGAGGATTTGGGTAACCTGGCACATTACTTTCATAAATCATTTAAAAATATAAAACATTCTGAAAAAAATAAAAATATAAAACATTCTGTAGTTCAGAAGTTAATCACACATGTATATATATCCTTGGTTTACTTTTCCCTAACACCCTCCACTTTCTCTTCTGCACTACTGTATTTAAGTATAATTACCACTGATATTTTAAAAGTTGGTTTTCTGTTTTTCCTTCCAAACTGCAAACAGCTCTTATTCCAGAGTCACCTTGTTCACCACCTTGTTTTAACATTTGGCACAGAGTAGACATTCAAATATGTTATGACTAAATGAATAAGGCTGCACATCATTTAATCAATATTTCCATTCTCAAGAAATCAACTCAATAATTCAGAAGAGCAAAAAGATTATATAGAATAATAGCTAACAATTATTGAGCATTTGTTTGTTAGTTTACATGTATTATCTCATTTAATTCTCAGGATAGATCTGTCAGAAAGGCATCACTTTGTATCCACTTAGAACACCAGTAAATGGAGGTTCAGGGAGGTTAAGTAACATCCCCAAAAGTCACATAGCTATAAACAGCTTTACCAAGATTTGAGGTTTAATCTGCCCAAATTCAAAATCCAAAGTTCTGAAAACAAGTATATCGTAGTGCAATATGTATGGGTAGAGTTATTTACACATGTCTATGGGTAGAGTTATTTATAGAAATTAACTATCTAACAATATGGGATTAGTTAAATATTATAATTATACAGTTTAAAGAATGACCAATCTGAAAGTACAAATTATGAATAATAAAAAAGGAGCTTCCCATATTTAAGAAGTATGCACTCATAGAACAGAAGAATGGAAAAATTTTAAATAGTGTGCTAAGATGAAAGAGTTAATGGTATATTTGATTTTTCATGCTCATAGTGATTTTTAATAATTATATCTAAAATTGAAAACAAATAAAAACCCATGTACTTTTTCCAAGTATTTAAACCTTTATTAGAAAAATACTAAAAAATACTAAAATTCGATTTTGTTTCTGGAGTCTTTGAATTTATAGAATTTTCAAGTGATCTTTAAACCTTAAAAGATGAGTGAAATTGAGAGCATTTTATTGTGCATTCCACTGTGAAATTCATTGTAAATTCTATAGAAGTGCAATAAAAAATTGGAGCATATTAGACTCTGCAACATTGGCCCTGTAGGGTGCAGAACACCAAATTAAATATTTTGAGCACACTCCCATACATGTCCAGAGTTTCATTTCACATGAAGATAAAGAAAATTGCAGAGAAAAAGAACTACAGCATAAGTTAGCACTACAGAATGAAATGCATACAGATTTGAATGAAGTAATCTCAGGCGCTGGTTCATATTTGCAATCAAGATTACCCATCTTTCTTTATGTAATTAAAGTGATGATTTTAATCTGTAAAGCTTGATATACATTTACCTTGAGTACCCATTAGATCACCTCTTCTTGAAAAAGCACAATAGTAAAAATCTGTTGGGCAAAAGCAGTCTCTGCTCTTCAAACTGAACCACAATGTCCACAGAGAAAACCATGTAGGACAATGCTCATTTATAAAGCATATTCTAATCTTTGGCTAAAAGACAGAATACAGGGTTTGGTCCCGCCTACTTGCCATGTGGTAAGTGAATCCTTAATTGCAATGTGGTGCAGTATCTACTAGTCAGACATCCCAGGTGTGCTTACTTTAGCAGCATCTTACTTGAGCTGCATGCAAGAAGTGAAGCTAGTGACCCTGGAACATCTTCCTACTATTTTTAGGACAAGTGATGACTGTACTGCAATGAATATAAAACTTTCCTTTGCGATGGTGTCTACCTGTAGGTTTGACATGTGGTAACTGTTCTCTCATGTAAGTGATTTTAAAATAGAAGAAAAGGGGGCGCCTGAGTGGCTCAGTAGTTTAAAGCCTCTGCCTTTGGCTCAGGACATGATCTCAGGGTCCTGGGATCGGAAACCCCCCTCCCCCCATCCCACCCTACCCCTACATCGGGCTCTCTGTTCAGCGGGGAGCCTGCTTCCTCCTCTCTCTGCCTGCCTCTCTGCCTACTTGTGATCTCTCTGTCAAATAAATAAATAAAATCTTGAAAAAAATTATAAAATAGAAAAGAAAACCCTTTTGGAGTCATAATGATTAATTATTCCCCTTGGCAATCTATTGCTGTAGCACTGGAATGCTTCTTTTTTAGGGGTCGGCGGGAATCAGGCTGGGGCTATATTTTTTTTTTCAGGCTGGGGCTATTTAGTTGTTGCTATTCAATATCGAGTTAAGAGAAATAGGGGGCCCAGCTCTGATCCTGAAGTTGCTTCTGCCTCCTCTACTCTTAGTGTGTGGTTTAAAAACAAACTCCATTTTTAACAACCTTCACTCTAATGTGAGTGGTCTGGGGAGAAACTTTGAGAACTGCCACTTAGCATAGTAAAAGAGATGGCTTAAATGTGCTATAAATGCTGTTTTAGCAACCTTCCTTCTATCAGAGCCTAGTGTAATACCTGTGGTTCTGACCAGAAAGATCGACAGTAGAGACTCTGATCTAGGCTCAGAGAGCTTTTTAAACCAGGGTCCTTAACCTGGGGAATATAAACTAAGAAAGTGAGAGTTTCTTCGGACGACTTCTGGGTTCTGTGCCTTTATAGGCAAAATGTGACATATGCATTTCCTGAAAAAAGATCCTATAACTTCCATCAAATTCTCAGAAGCGTTTGGGGCCCCTGCATACATCGTATGCCATGGTAAACATTGTAATGTACTTTTGCTCCCTTGAGATCAAAGAGCAAGGAGGTCTCCTCCAAACCAACTTAAATGATGGGAGAGACATGTAGTTGTTTCTTGAGAAAGGGGACTTCTCTGTCAACCCATGGGGGTACTCCCACTTCTTACTAAGGGCCAATGCTCCTTTGACTCTTTAGAAGCATTCAGAGCCAAGCAGGAGAAACGCTGATTCTACAACACTCAAACATGTACTGGCTAACCAAAGTCAACAGACATTGTACAATTTATTATTTTACTTAGGTTTATAGCCTTCAATTTAATGATGATCCCATGCATTACATAAAAATTTCTCAAAACTAAGTACAGGGAAGAAGAGTAATATTTTATGGTTATGTTTTGATGTACACTATCTTAAGAGTATCTTTTTAGGACAAAAATATTACATTTACCTCATTATTTTGTCTAAAGGACTATTCACTTTTTACCTGCCCAGTTTTAACGAAATCAATGTTTCTATTACAAATTGTCCAGTATTTCTAATTTTAGCTATTCAAAAAGTGTGTGCATTTCAAAACTATGTTTATCACTATTTTTCTACTGTTAAGTTATATAACCATACCAAGTTATAATTCTGTTACTTGATTTTTCAGTTTTAAACAATACCCTTTGTCTCCACACTATTATAGATGAGATAATCAGTAAATACTGTATCTGTGGTATTCTATGTACGATAGCTCCAGGTTTAGTTTTGTAAACAAGGTGCGAAAATACTATTTCCCCTACTCTCCCAATTTTAGTTATTTGTATCATTTTCAATTATCAAGACATATAAAATTTATGTTCTGTTTGTTATCTACTCCACATATTTCTTTTAGTCTTAGTTCTGTTAAATACATTAAATGCTTACCACTGGTCATTTTGCTAAAATTTTCTGTGTTATCCCTCAATTGGATAAGGCTCAGCCTCTTATAGGTGAGCAGTATTTCTTGAGTTGTGGCACATTCGATATACTTTTTGGCCTTTATATATAATAAAAAATCTTTAAAAATTAAAAATCTTGGCTGATCATGAAATTCTTTCTTTTCTCAATTACCTCAGAGGTTTTTGGACCATTGACTTTTTGTGTTTCACTGAGGAGAAATCTAAGGTAGGTGCGATTTTTTTCCCCTCTCATAAATAATGTGTTCATTTGCTTGCTACTTAAAAGACGCTTTCTCTATCATCAAAGGCTAATAAATATATGAGGATGTCTTGAGGACATAAACCTTGGGTACATAGCAGAAGGATATGTCTGTGTTGACTGGGGTCAGTTCTCATAGGTACATGACATATTCTTTCAATAAGTAGATTCAGGGATTCTTTTCAGAACTTTTTTTTTCTTCAAGTTATATCTTCAAATATTTGTTCTGTTCTACTGTTGCTACTTTTCTTCTTCAGAAACTCCAAATATGACATAGAGTGTCTTTTTAGTCTGTTTTATATAGTTATCATTTTCTCCTTAATTCTTCCTATCTTCCATTTTTATTTTACTTTCTTGCATCTTCTCAAGGATATCCTCTGTTTCCTTATTGGGTTTCTACAGTGTCTATCCTCATGTCTGGTCCTTCCGATTCTTTTGTATTTTTGAAATAGTTTTGATTTGTTTCTTCCTCATCACTAAAATCTGCCAATTAACACTCAATTTCCTCCCACTGTCTCATTATCTCTACTTGAGTTCTTGTATTTATGATTCATGTTCATAGAAGAAATAACTTTATTTTGAAAGAAAATTTAAAGACTTCATGTTTTAGAGAAGCTTCAGGTTTACAATATTGTTGCAAGGAAGGCACAAAGATTTCCGTGTACTCCCTGACCCCACACCTGCACAGCCTCTCCCATTATTAACATCACTCATCAGAATCATACTTTTTTTTAAGCAAAGATAAACCTACATTGGCACATCGTAATCATTCAGAGTCCATAATTTACCTTAGAGTTCACTCTCCCTGTTGTACATTCTGTGGCTTTGGACAAAGGTATAATGACGTATATCCATCATTATAGTATGTAGCCTTTAAGACTGGCTTCCCTTAGTAATATGCACTTAAATTTCCTCCATATATTTTCATGCTTTCACAGTTCATTTATTTTTAGCATTGAATAATATTCCGTTATCTGGGTATAGCACAGTTTATTTTATCCATTCACCTACTAAAGGACATCTTAGTTTTTCCCCAAGTGTTGGGAGTTATAAATAACACCATCAGAAACAACCACGTGCAGGTTTTTTGTGTGCAAACATAAACTTTCAACTCTTTTTGGTAAAAACTAAGGAGCATGGTTGTGGGATCATTTAGTAAGAGTATATTTAGTTTTATGAGAAACTATAAAACTGCTGTCCAAAGTGGCTGTACTATTTTTCATTCCCACAGTAGTGAATGAAGGTTGTTGTTTTCCACATCCCCATCAGCATTTGGTGTCCTTAGTGTCCCCGATTTTGACCATTCTAGGAAGTGTATAGTGGTATCGCATTGTTATTTCAATTTGATTTCTGATGACATATGATGTGGGGCAGCTTTTCATGTTAATTTGCCTTCTGTATACATCCTTCAGTGAGATATCTGTTAAGCTATTTGGTCCATTTTTAAGTTAGGTTGTTTATTTTCTTATTGTTGGATTTTAAAACTTCTTGTATGTTTTGGATAATAGTCCTCTATCAGATATATCTTTTGCAAATATTTTCTCCCATTCTGAGGCACATCTTCTAATTCTCTTGACATCGTATTTCACAGTTTTTAATTTTAGTGAAGTCCAGCTTATTATTTTTTTCACAGACTGTGCCTTCGATGCTGTATGTAAAAAGGTACTGGGGCACCTGGCTGGCTCAGTCGGAGGAGCATGTGACTCTCGATCTCAGGATTGTGAGTTTGAGCCCCATGTTAGGAATAGAGATTACTGAAGCAAATAAAAGCTTAAAAAAAAAAGCATCACCATACCCAATGTCATTTTTTTTTTCTCCTGGGTTACCTTCTAGGAGTTTCATAGATTTGTGTTTTACTTTAGGACTGTGACCCATTTTGAGTTAACATTTGTTAAGGGTATAAGGTTGTTGTCTACACTCTTTTTTTTTTTCTTTTTGCATATGCATGCCCAGTCCTTCAGCACCATGTTTTGAAGAAATATCTTCGTACCATTGTACCGTCATTGCTTCTTTGCTTCGTTGTCAAATACTAGTTGACTATATATATGGAGGTCTATTTCTGGACTCTCTGTTCTGTTCCCTTTATCTATTTGTCTATTTCTTTTTTTCCCCCCAATACCACATTGTCTTAATCACAGTAACTTTACAGTAGATCTTAAAATGAGGTGGTATCAGTCCATCAACTTTGTTCTTTACCTTCAATATTGTATTGGAAATCATGATATTAAAATTTTAAATACATAGTAAAATTTTAGATCACAACTTTCATATATGCCCTTGAGGAATATTTTTGATATAAGTGTTCTTAATTTGTTGACAAAGTTGTTGCTTTCTTTTATAAATTTTTGTAATACTTTTGTATCAATGGTCTGCCAGTTCCTTCTTTAATATTTATCTATTGAAAGGACTGAATTTTCCCCAAGAAGGTTTTATGACCTAATGTCCTCTGTAAGTGTGTATATGGTGGTGGAAGGGTGTGTGTGTATTTGTGTGTGTGTGTGTGTGTCCATGTTTAAAGGTCCAGAATTTCCAGAATTTACAACTCAATATTCCATTAATTTATCTTCAATTCTGATCTAGGCATATCAGATGACCATTGCATATCTAGGATGACCATTTATTTAAGATCTCAAGAAAGGGACCAGCATTAGTCCTGGATGCTAGAGAATCCCTTAGGTATTTTGTATATTATGGGAGCTCTTGTAGAGAGTCATGCTTGAAAAATCAAAACATAGTGAGTGAGACAAATGTTAATCAGTATGAACTCATACCCATTATAAATACTATTTACCAACCATATCCAGTGAACTTCCTGAATTTATACATAAGATAACTAAAGCTCTGAGGACTAAACAAATTAACCTAGTTCAATGGGATAGATCCAAATCCCTTGACTACTAATTATATAAGAGATAATGTGGAACTCTGTGAACTGGGGTTGTAGCAAATAACTGTGGGTGCACAACAAATCAAAGTGAAACAATAACACAACCACGGTATACTTCACTGGTAAGGAAATGAACAATAAAACAGTCTTACCTATGTTAATAATGTTTTGGGACCTGTACTACTCTGTGAATAATAAAACAGAATATATTGCTCCCCAGATATTTATAAGGTGGCTGGGGCAATACGACATATAAGACATAAACATATGAAGAAAAACAATGGCCACACAAACAAAAATTAGTCCAAATGGCTCATAGGCTATGAATGCTATAGAAAAGAGAGGCAGGGACAGCTCATGAGGACTGAGTCACAGTGACATGTCACAGATAGGATTTCAGCCAGACTTGTAGGATAAGTAAAAGAAAAAGTGTTTAAAATATAGGCATGATCAAGAGTGCAGAAATAAGAAAAATTTTCTGGTTTGTTCAGAAAATGATGAGAAGTTGAGTTTGACTGGAACATTGGGTTTATACATGTAGAAGCTGAGAGGAGTAAATGACAGGTATGCTCTGGTGGGTGGAAGATGTAAATGGCATTTTTTAGAGCTTGTACTTTACTGCATATTTAGCAGGGAGCCACTGAAGGTTAATGAGGAAAGAGTAATATATAAGTGATATTTTTTTAAGTGATCTTTTTCTAAGGTGACTCCAATAAAGCGTATGCTAGAGAACTGAGGCTAGGGTAAGTGTTGATGTTAAGGAAGCCATTGAAAGGATGATCCCCAAAGGGAGAACTTGGGTACATATGGAAAACAATCCCTCTTCTAATAAAAACTGCCTCTTCATCTGTAATTTCTCTAAATAACTATGAGACAGGAGGTCTGAAATGAGTAGATGATCTACAAGATAACTCTTAACATTATTCATAATCATCTCTTATTACATATTGTTATGGGTCGAATTATGTTATGGGTTGAAATTATGTTGAAGTCCTAACCCCTAGCACCTCGGAATGTGGCCTTATTTATAAATAGGGTCATTGTAGATGTACTTAGTTAAGATGAGGCCATACTGACCAGGGTATGCCCCAATCCACTGTAACTGGTGTCCTTTTTAAAAAGGGAAATGTAACCACAGACACATACACAGGGAAAATGTCATGTGAAGATGAAGACAGAGATCAAGGTAATAAGCCTATAATGCCAAAAATGGCCAAGAAACCACCAGAAGGTAAGAGGCATGGCAGAGATTCTCAATCATAGCCCTCCAAAGGAACCAACTCTACCAACACTTTGATCTTGGACCTTAGCCTCTAGAATTGTGAGCCAATAAATTTTTGTTGTTTAAGTCATTCAGTTTATGGTAGTTTGTTACTGTAGCCCTAGGAAATTAACACATGTATCAATACTAGAAGAAAAGAGACCAGGTCTTAGAGCCTGGGTTTTGATATTCCTTGGAGGCATTTTTTTTTTTTAAGATTTTATTTATTTATTAGAGAGACAGAGAAAGTGAGAGAGAGCATGAAAGGAGAGAAGGTCAGAGGAAGAAGCAGACTCCTGGTGGAGCTGGGAGCCCGATGTGGGACTCGATCCCGGAACTCAAGGATCATGACCTGAGCCGAAGGCAGTTGCTCAACCAACTGAGCTACCCAGGTGCCCTCCCTGGAGGCATTTTAAAAAATATTATTAACTCTCTTTGCTAAGTTCAAGAATTGAGAAATTTTCATAATGCTTGGTTCTTGGATGTATTCTTAAAAAACCTAAGAATTATAAAAAAGAAGAAAGAGTCTACATTAAAAATCAATCTTTGATTTTCAATTGTTTCCTGGCTCTGAAGATTCTACACGACAATAACAAACATAACTAGCATCTTAAGTATGCAGACTTTGAGATTTTCATCCATTTTGGATCAGTTATATATACCAGCCAAGAAAATTTTTCTTATCCATTATTTCCACTATTGCATAGAAAATTGCCAAATGTGAAGAGGTGTGAAAAAATATAATAATATTACCAAACTATTTGGCAATGATTTTCATTATTAGAGTATTCATGGTAGACCATTTCTTCATTATTCTCTTTTTAAAATTATCCTTGCATTTAACTAGTCAAATTCAAGGAAGAATAGACAATTCCTAAATTGGATGAGAGGAGTAAGAGCCCATCCTCCTTGAGAGAGTACTAATACTCACCACTGTGATTTTTCTGAAGTTGTCATTCTGTCTTAATTAGCAAGTAAAAACCACCATTTTTTCATTTCCTCATATTCTCCCGTAAATCACTTCCTTCCTACATTTTTCATCTCATTTGGAAACCACTTATTAAACCAAGTAGCTTTACTTCACAATTGTCTTTGTAAATATGCATAAAATTTCCTACAAACATTGCACCCCTCAGAAAAATCAGTCTTTTCTTGAGATTTCATCTTCAGAGTACACAATCTAAGATAACAATTTATCATAATTTTTCTCCCTCCTCCATATAGACCTGTAGTGAGAGAAATCTTCATAAACATTCCTTTGATTCTGCTTTTCCCTGTTCAGTCCTGCTGCCCTATTAAAGTATCAATCTTTTTCCAAGCATCCAAGTCCCTCTGCAGTCTGCACATAATCTTTTTTCAGCTTGCTCCTCCATTAATCCTTGAAACAAAGTCTGTGTTTCTAGTTGTTTATGCATTTCATGGTTTGCTAAACCATCTACACTCCTGGGCTCTTGCTTCTCTCCCAATTTTTTTATTGTTGGAGCACTTCCTATTCCTAAGGCCCATGTCAAATCTTTCCTTAAACTTTACGTGGTCTCCACAGGCAGAAATGAGCTCTTCTGTTTTCACAGAGCTATTGGTTTACACAAACACACACTGACTTGCAAGAACATTGTGTGTGAGTGAATTTTCCAACTCTTCCTTGAAGGCAAGGATGTCTCCTATGTAATCAGTTAGCACTTACTGCATCCCCATCTCTGAAAGTAATACATTATTATAGTAGAACGTATATGAGCATAGAGACTCTAGATATCCTTAACATCTGAGTCCTTGATTCTCAGATTCTCTGTGAATGGTGTCATTTCTTTGTATAGGGCCACGATTCCACAAATTCTTAACCCCAATAATCCTCACCTTTCTTATATTGAATTCAAAGTTTCTAAATCTTTATTGTTTTCATTTTGCCCTAACATGGCTTAAGTGATGTTTTACGTTACAGAGAATCTCTTCCATATTTGTACTTTGGAATAATGAGTAACAGAATGTCCTTCTATCCATAAACATCTTATAGAAAAATAAATAGCACACAAAATTAAAAACTTGATCTGACCTTTCTGTCAAATCTATCACATTTAATTCTTTTTAATTTTATCAAATTATTTGATACAAGATCAACACTATTTTCATTTGTCCCTACTCAGTCCTACCTTAATTATACCAGCCTCAGTCCTCTCCATTTTTCCATAGCCCCGGGGCTCTGTGCTATCTTTATTCACTTCTGCTACACTGGGGATCATCTCTAAAGCAACTGCTTGTCTCCACAACTCCACTGCCACTGAGTGATCAATTTCTCCTCTTAGCCTTTTTTCTTTCTTTTTTTTTTTTTTTTTTGGTTAAGATTTATTTATAAATTTGCAAGGTGGTGAAGGCAGAAGGAAAGAGAGAGAGAGAGTCTTAAGCGGACTCCTCACTGAGCACAGAGCCCGATGCCACCCTAATCATGTTCTGAGGGGAAACCAAGAGTCCCACATCTAACCGAATGTGTCACTCAGGCACCCCTGTCCTCTCAGCTTTTCAATAAGACTACCTTGCACATGGATTACCTCTCCCCTCTGGTCTTCCTTTCTGGTGTCTTACTTTATACCTGTTCCTTAAGCTGTGTTCCTGTACTTCCAACTGACCAGACTTCCCACTTGGAAGACCTGATTTCCCTTTTAACTTTAACCTGCATAATGTTGAATGGATTCCTTAGAGCCACACCCTATTTGTACCTTTGGTAGGCTTTCACTGAAAAGTCTGAGAAATATGAATAATGAAAGCATGGATAAGATCTAAATATAGTTTTTATCTGGAAATATTTCATGTGTATCTTTGTATGGACATGTATCTTAATACTAAGATAAACTGTCTCAGAGTTATATCTTAGAAATATGTTAAGTAAAAATATTAGTGCTATATTATTTAAAAGTTTCAATATCAATTAGCATCACTCTATACATCATCCCCTGACAAGAGATGATCCTTAGAAATAATCAGTGAGGGTGCCTGGGTGGCTCAGTCAGTTAAGCATCTGCCTTTGGCTCAAGTCATGATCTCAGAGTCCTGGGATCAAGCCCTGCAATTGAGCTCCCTGCACAGCAGGGAAGCTGCTTCTTTCTCCTAGCCCCTCCTCTGGCTTGTGCTCTCTCTCACTCTCTTTCTCACTCAATAAATAAAATTAAAGAAAAAGAAGAAGAAGAAGAAGAAGAAGAAGAAGAAGAAGAAGAAGAGGAAGAGGAGGAGGAGGAGGAGGAGGAGGAGGAGGAGGAGGAGAGGAGGAGGGGGAGGAGAAGGAGGAAGGAGAAGGAGAAGAAGAAGAAATTATCAGTGAGAAATTGCACTGTAAAATCTGGTTAAAAGGTGTGCTATTTGGCACATCTTTTACTCTATTATAAAAATAGCTGGAGGGGAAGAGGCCTGGAGGGATAGGGTGGCTAGGTGATAGACATTGGGGAGGGTATGTGCTATGGTGAGTGCTGTGATTGTGGACTGAGGGTCCACAGAACTGTACCCTTGAAACAAATAACACATATGTCAATAAAATATATATATATTTATAAGGCCAAGAAAATTAAGATGTATACTTAATAAAAATAAATAGGTAAATAAGATACAATCTTATCAAAGGAAAAAATAAGTATTTTCACAATCTATGAATGATACCTAATTAAGAGATTACTGGCATTTTCTAGAAATGTCTTATTTATTTGTCCCAAAGGAAAAAGCCATAATTTAAGTAATCTCATACAGGCTGTTTTAATGTATTACAGCTCTTCTAGCTTAATTATACAAATAAAAGAAATTACAATGGCTTTTGAGGTTCAAATTAACTGTATCTCTGAAAGTATGTAATGCAATTAGGGGGTAATAAGGGGAGACCACTTAATTTTATATATGTTCTGACATTGTCTCAATTCTATTGTATATATTAACCAAATTATTCAATGCTATTTGATAATCTCAATTTGTGTTGATAAATAAGCAACATGCTAGAGCAAGAATATGTATATAAGTGGTCTTTTGGATGTCCTTGTTGGTCAAAAAAATTATGTCTTATTAATTTCAAAGTCTCCAGCAACTAGCATATTGCCTTACATTTAATAAATAAGAACTCAGTAATTTGTATTCTCTTCTAAATTTACACAAGTCAAAAAGACCAGTTTTCTGCTCTTTTCTGCCATCAGATAAAAACAACTTTTCAGAAAAAGTACAGCATTCATCATTTACAGCCACTTTTGATTTTTATATTTATGTAGGTCATTATTTTTTACGGAAGAAGGAAAATGTTTCTAACCTGTTCTGAAAACTGAGTTTTATCATTTTTGAAACTTTAACGACATAAAATATATGTGCATTAATCAATGCGCTCCTTTCACTTTTAGAACAAAGTGTGCAAGGCAGAGGAAGTCAACACACTTAAGACAACAGGAGAGAGTAGCACTCTGTTCCACATCATTAATTTTGAGAAATATTCAAGAAGCTTTAAATTCTTCAGCTTAAAAGAAATACATCTCTTACATTTAAGTAATTTTTACCATCATTTTTCATTCGTCATTTCTGTGCAATATTTTATTTGTACATAAAAGGGGATATCCTTAAATTTTATGGACTTACGAAATGTAATAGTATGTTCATAATTTGTTGATTCATCCCTTTCATCATCATCCATAAAAATTTACAATTAGGTGAGATTATGTCCCAGTAGGAATAGGCATATTGAAGAAAAGGCTCCGGGATTCATTAAATAATACAAATAAATTCTAAATATAGCATCAGCATTCCTTACCTTCTGGATGTTGTTTTTTTTTATGAGTAAAACACAGTAGATTGGAAGCTGTTAGGAAAACTAATTGCTGTTTCTGTGTTGCTCTGAAAACCTGAGCAAGTCATTCCACTTCTCAGGATCTCAACCTCTTAGAAAAAGAAGAGGTTAAATAAGATAACCTCTAAAGTCTCTTCTAGCTGAAGTTAATAACAACAACAACAGCAACAAGACAGTAGGATTTATTATGGGTCCAATCCTGATTATTTAATCCTCACGGCACTATGTGATAGCTGCTATCTTTATCCTCATTGTACTTATAAGAAAACTGAGTCCAGACAGGTTGACTAACTCACTCAAGGTCACATAGCTTAAAGGTAGCAGTGCTAAGAATCAAACCCAGACAGCATGGACCCATAATCTGTTCTCCTAAATGCTACAGTCTACTGACCATTTTCATAAAGATTATTACGTATTTCTGCTTATGGCACTCACTGAAAAGTTTATTCTTTCCCCTTTGGTGTTTGGGGAAATGGAAGGAGCTTTAGAGTCAATAATATTGAGTTGTTCCCCTAACTCCATCATAACCTGCTCTGTGACCTTGGGCTAGGTACTTACGCTCAGAGTCTGTTTCCTCATCTGTGAAATGAAAATACTTACCTACCTCATATGGCTGTTGTATAAGGGTTAAGACTAAGGATGCATGGTCTGGCATAGTTCCTGGCATACAACAGGCATTCCATCAATTTTATTTCCTTCTCTCATGTTTAAGTTATAGAACCTTATGCTGAAACCTAAAACTTGAAATTAAGACCACATAGTAGGCATTTTTAGGATTCACACTGCTAGTAGCCCAAATGAGACTCAAAATGAGACCATTGCAGAAATGTGGGGAGTCATGTAGTGAATTAAAAAGAGAAAAACTGGCATGTTTCTGCAGGGTTTACATAGTGCTTAAAAGCTGAAGTTCTAAGGAATTTGTGCAGGTCAGTATTTACATTAATGCCAGGGATATGCAAATAGTCAAGATTATCTAGTAATGTACCTATCTATCTATTCTCTATCTATTATCTAGTAATCTATCTATCTCCTAGATAATAGTAATTATCTAGTAATGCATCTAGTAATCTAGATGCAACAATTAGTTAGAATATCGGGTTTTGGTTCTCAGCCTCATACACTATGCCTTCTAGATGGATCCTTAAACAAGCATAGAATTTATTTTAGTCTTTCAAAGATATTTTGGGAATACAGAATTTAAATACATTTAATATTACAAGAAAGAAAATGACTGAGGGAAAATGATAACTAGGACCTTGCCCAATTTTCTCATTATTCCAATGAATTTCCAAAAGCAGTCTCTCTCCCACTCTACAGTTCTATTTTAATTATAGATAGAGAGATAGATAGATAGACAGCTGATAGAAAGAAAAAGAGAAAGAAAGAAAGAAAAGGAAAAGAAAGAAAAGAAAAAAAGAAAAGAAAGAAGAAAGAAAGGTAAGGGAAAGAACTTTTGGCATACACCTTCCTTTGAATTTTTGAGTGACAAAGGCTTAAACAAATATTTAAGAAGATGGGCTACATAAAGCACAAATTGACAGTAGGATTAATTTCGAGAAAGATTCAAAGGATTAGGGCGCCTGGGTGGCGCAGTTGGTTGAGCGACTGCCTTCGGCTCAGGTCGTGATCCCGGAGTCCCGGGATCGAGTCCCGCGTTGGGCTCCCGCCTCCATGGGGAGTCCGCTTCTCACTCTGACCTTCTCTCTTCTCATGCTCTCTCTCACTCTCTCTCTCTTTCCAAATAAATAAATAAATAAAATCTTTAAAAAAAAAAAGATTCAAAGGATTAAATACAGTCATTTTTCCTATTAAAATTTTGAATTCAGATAAGAAGCATTCCTCTTTGTCTTTCTAATAAGTTCTAAATACTTTGATCTGTTACTGTGAAATTACTATTAAATATTTCCATGTTCAAAATGTGTAGCTCAGAAAGACTCCTTCAAAAGAAGGAAGATTTGTGTTCCTTTGCTGGGTTGATTATATAAAACAAATGGACAAACGAAATTTAAACAGCTCCTTTAAAAATTTATAGACTACTATTGTAGAACTAACTGATTTTATTTCATGAAACAACTATACTAGGGTAACTTTTATTATGGAATATTCCCATATACATAAAGATGAACATAAGACTTGAAAATAAAACAGTGAGTTTGATTCTAAAACTAAAAAATGTTGTATAAAGCAAATAAATAGTATACCCTAATATAAAAATGTAAAAAGAGTTATTATTGTACAGTTGATGTTAAAGAATTATCTAACATTTTATATATATATATATGATATATATATATGTGACATATATGATATTTTATTAGATATTTAGAGATATTATAGAGTTAAAGGATTCAGACTAAATTAAAGTAACCAGGATTTATAATGAATCAGCATTTTATAACTAGCTCTGGTTTGCCTTGTTATACATCTGTTAAAATTTACTTAAAATTCTCTCTTCACAAGCTTTAATTACTTACAATTAGGTATAACAGAAGTCACTGCAGAATTGAACCAACACGGTGATTTTAAATTTGCCATTTCCTAGCATGTAGGGATTCTTAATAAAAAAATGCTTAAAAGAGGGACACCTGGGTAGCTCAGTTGGTTGAGCAGCTGCCTTCGGCTCAGGTCATGATCCCGGGGTATTGGGATCGAGTCCCACATCGGGCTCCTTGCTCAGCGGGGAGCCTGCTTCTCCCTCTGCCTCTGCCTGCCACTCTGCCTGCTTGTGCTCTCTCTCTCTCTGACAAATAAATAAATAAAATCTTTAAAAAAAATGCTTAAAAGAAAAATTGAATAATTTACTTAGTATTTATCCATGCATGAGAAAACTTATAAAGGAAACAGACTATTCTAAGCATAATTCCATAACTACTATAGATGAATTATTATGTCAGAATGTATCAGTTTAAGTTGAAATAGTTTTTTAATTAAAATGATTAAAACATCAAATTAAACTCTCGCATTGTGAAAATATATGAAATTATTACAATTCGTGGACTATTTCCAAATTTTAAAAGCACTTCAATGTGAAAGATGGACAGTTCCTTAGGGACACAGATCAGTCTGTGCTGTGCAGAATTCACAAAAGTCAAAGCACTTACAGATTTACATGCTCCTTAAATCTTTCTTCTTGTGGTTTCGATATTCTTAAAGTACCATGCACTGTGGTGAGTGATTAAAAATATCAACTATTGGGAAAAAAAATATCAACTATTGGGGCACCTGTGTGGCTCAGTCAGTTAAGCATCTGCCTTCGGCTCAGGTCATGATCTCAGGGTCCTGGGACAGAGACCCGCATTGGGCTCCCTCCTCAGCGGGGAGCCTGCTTTTCCCTCTCCATCCCACTCATGCTCTCTCTCACTATCTCTCTCTCTCTCAAATAAATAAATAAAATCTTTATTAAAAAATCAACTATTTCACTGTTTTCAATGATTCAAACTTGTATGGTCACAGGCCATATGGGAGTAGATTAAAATTATTAATTCATTTATTCAAATCAAAATCACAATAATTAACTAGGTTTTGTTTTTTTATTGAAATGCAGCCCTCCTTTTCAGAAGTGTTGACTATTTCTTGCAGCACTAGAGACTATAAGATAAAGCCATATATAAATTAAAGATGGAAAGAATGCTCTTATTCGAGAGAACAGGTAAAGTATCACTATCTTTTTAGCAAAGAACACATTTAGCAACTCTTCATGCTTATAGAACTCCCAAAAATAAATCTTTGAATTTTCATAAACTCTTCACAAAGCTCAGAATGACAGTTATGCAAAGCTAGACATGGATGGCTTGAAGCATATACAAGCAGTTTTGCTTGATTTGGGGAAAACCTAACTGGGTGGTAATTTTGGAAATGGTGGTCAGTCAAGCAGAAATCACCTTGAAATATTCTATTAGTGGACTCCAAGACACAGCTTTGTAAAAGCCCTGGTTTCCTAGAACCTACGGACAGAGTGGTCATAAACTGGTGGGAAGGTCTCCCTAGAGGTCATGCAGCCCAAGCTTCGAGCCATTCAGAAATCTCTTAATAAGGGGATGCTTAGCTTCTGCTTAAGCCATTTCCAGGTGGTGGAAGGGGAAAGATGGAACTTACAATCTGGTTGCCCACAAACTGCTCATCCTGGAGCCCTATTCCCATAGGGCTATTACTGGAGGGCTAAATTATTCCCTGCATCAGGTATAGTAGAAAGAAACATATTCACAAAGAAGGTACAGTAATCATTAGCTTCAGATCTAAGAGAACGTTATTCCAGCAGGTGAGACTGAGAATACAAGTTAAATGCTTAGATTTAAGGGAAATTCATCTTACACAATCCAGTTTACAATACATGAGCTCTACTAAGAGCTACGCACAGTAGCTGCGTTTTAGGATTTTGAATGAGTTCTGGGTGCAAGCAGAGTCTTGCAAATTATATAATAATGCCAACAAAGCAATTTTGTTAAACTCTTTCGATATGCCAGGATTAGTACTTAGAATGCTGAGCACTTTTACATACGTTAACTTATTTCATCTTTTCATTCAACCTATGAGGTAGGTTCTATTAATACCTCCATTTTAAAGTTGAGGAAATGGATACTCAGAGACTCAAAGTGTGTTCCAAGAGAAAGGAATAAAGAAATAACAGGAATAAAGAAAATTAAGGAAAAATCACTAAAGTGTGAGAACTTTCTCTATAGATCTCTATGGCCTTTTGGCCACCGGTTTTATGGTTTCCATTGCTTTTCAAGTAGTGTTTAAGGGGTATACACATATGCATGAAATTATGTCTACATTCTTGAAATTATGTCTACATTCAAAGAAATAAGCTTACTGTCACTGGACAGAACACAGTTAGAACCTTCAATCAAAACTGATGGAGAGACATTTATTTCTTCGGTCAGACATGCCTAAGTGGCTTAATCAAAAGGCAATCCAGATAATTGTGGTTTTCACACAGCGTGTCTGTCAGTTCTATGGCTTTTTTTGTTTTTCCCATATCAAATACGTATATATTGCTTTAAATGAAACAATCACTGCTTATCAAAAAAAAAACCACCTGGTTATTAATGTCCTATTTTTTTTTGCTTATCTGACAAAAAACAATTGTTAGATATATAAACATTTTAAGACACTCTCTAAATAGAATTAACTTATTCTGAAAAACACTAAAGTTACATATTTGAGAGATTAACGTTTTCTGATTCTTTTTTTTTTTTAAGGTTTTATTCATTTATTTGAGAAAGAAAGAGAGAGAGCTGGTACTAGCAGGGGCAGAGGCCGAGGGAGAGGGAGAAGCAGGCTCCCTGACAAGAAGAGAGGCCCAAAGCAGGGAGCTTGACGTGGGGCTGGATCCCAGGCCCTTGGGATCACTACCAGAGCCAAAGGCAGCCGCTTAACCAACTGAGCCACCCAGCACCCCAATATTTTCTGATTTGATCCTTATAAGCAATAATCTGAGTCTATACATATATGATCATGCTTGTTTGAAAACTGATAAATATATGTATTTTTAAAAATTAAATTGTTTATTTGAGGTGATGCTGCAGAGGGTATCCTACGAAATTATCAGAAATAAGAAAAGACTACATATATATTTGTAGTGACCATTTTGCTTAAAGGATGCAATTTTATATTGTCTGTTGTACATAGACAATAGTATTCAGAGGAGTTGTATGATACTAATGTGTAGAATGGGTTATTTTAGCATGTTTTTAATTCATGAAATAGAAATACATAGTGTATCTACGAATTTAAAATATTACTTGCATTATAGAGTCAGTTAGAACTTAAAACAACCACTAGATTGCAATGACTTTCATTCCAGAATTGCTAATGAGTAACCTGCTGTGTTACAAATCTCTCAGCTCCCACAGTAATCTACATCAGCAATCACGACTAATAAGAGTGGAAGTGCATCTATCTTCAGCAAGTCATTACCACTGCAGAGTTTACGCTATACAACGTAAACGTTAAGGAAGTAAAAAATACAGAAAACTATTTTGAAATGAAAACCAAACAACTACCCAAAACATTTCTTATTCACAACATTGATAATTTTATGAAAAGTCACATTGATCTAAGAACGCTTTCAATTTCCAAAGCCTTTACAGTGTATTGAACCTTAAAAATAAAGTCAAACAACCAATATTTAATACTAAGTGATACCACCTTAAAAACCTGATTATAATACTGGCATTAAGAAAAACAAAGATAAGTCAGAGAGGATCCTTATTTCTACAATGAAGGACACAGACAATGTGTCCTGTGTTTTAAGAAAGCTATGTTATAATCCACAACATGACTGAATATAGAACTAGATACGCACTACATCACTGTGAGATTTTGCCATGGGGTCCTACTCTATTACAGAAATTACTCTCTGAATCAATGAATAATGCTCATTCCCTAGGTTCAAAATTAAGGGAAGGAAAGTCTAGCAAATTCCAATTTTGCCTGTCAGGCAAAAAAAGAAATTCCCACGTTTAAATGTGCAACTCTATCTATAACCCTCAAATTTAAACCTAGGGACGATTACAATGGTATTAAAAATAATGCCCAAGGTCACTTCACTCATTTTGTAGATTCTTTCAGTATTGGAAATCTGACAGTCAGGCTTGTTTAACTATTCAAACAGTACGGAATAGCCAGAAGCTGTGATTTCTTCAGATTAGTAAAGAATAACCCAAAGGACTCAAAAGTTGAAGCACAACTAAAGAAAAAGTCAACACACCAACACTATATCACATCAAACTTGTTGACAAGGCATCCTGGGAGACATGACTTTATCTTCAAAGTGACACTGTGCAAGTTTTGCTCACTGAACCAGGCATCTTATGTAGGGCACATAGCAGAGTCAGCTGCCAGCCGAGAACAGCATTTAAAACCTGGCTACAATTATGCTGACCCTCAGAAAATGGTTTGCCTATCAAGGAAACTATTTCATCTATCAGAAAATAAAAATAAGCAAACAAAAATAAGTGCCATCACTTTAATGTTTTCTCCCAACACTGCCTATGCTTTATTTTAACTTTAGGTTTAAAAAACAAGGTCAAGGAAGCTCTCGGGATTTTTAGAAAATTGTTAGAAAAGTTAAGTGCATAAACTAGAGAATCTGCAAAGGACCAACGGAAGTAATTAAGTCATGTCCTTCTGTCTTTGTACAAAATGGGCATATGTCAACTATTTTGACTCAAACAATTTTGAAGAAATGGGGTCTCATCAATTCCCATAAGTCTAAAATGAGACATAAATAATGTCCCCATTATTGCCATTTATTAGCTTAGAAATACTAGAAAAGCTATCTAACCTCTCTATAGTTATATTGCTTTAACCTATAAGAATAAATATATTGACAATTTCCTTATCTCCCACATATTTTTGATATAACTGTGACCATGTGCATGAAAACTTCCAAATAATAAAAATCATGCAAATGTTATTAGGCTAGATCTCTTATTTAAATGCTTACATATCTATTTCAAGTTGAGTCCATTCTACTTTGTTCAAGATGTTAATATGTATGATACTAGATCAGTTTTTAAAATATGTTGCAGTATTTGAAATTAATGGATGCACATTTAAAAGAAATGCATTCTTCATCTGAGTCATGAGGTTCCTACACAAAAAACCTCATTTACAAAAAACATCTCTCTGCTATTGTCATTTTACTTTTTCGTCCTCTCCTCCCATCTAATACCCCTCCATAGACACACATACAAGTATGAAAAACCAAGCACAGTGTATATTTGATTAAACAGGAATTGTCTAATGTATATAATTATAAATAAATGGATTTTTTTGCTGAAATCTGTTTTAATCCAAATCAACCCCAGTCTTTCAGCATCAGTTTTACCCTTATAAAATATTCTGAATGTTGTCTGATTTTTCCAAGGTATCTTAAATTGTGCTAGGTAGTTTAAAAGGTCTATATTCAGCAAGTAAGAGTGCTATACTTCTGAAATTATGGAGGTGCAATATATAAAGCACTTCAGAGATAGAAGGTTTCAAAATATTGAATCCAAGTCTTACTAGGAACAAAAATGCAGAAGAGGAAAAAGGAACACATTCACAGTGAGCAACTCAGTCCAGGAATCCTCTGTGTTTCCAAGGGTCTGAAATAGCTCCTCACCTACCCAAAGATATCAGAGGAGTAGTTGGGAATGGAGAAGTCTCTGGTGAAAGGATCCCACTACACTTCCCCCTCCACTGAGGGACACTTGGAGGCCCAATCTGGGGAAATTCCTTTTGCTCCTTCGGCAGCAGCAACATGAACCAGTGAGAACTCAAGTGGCACTAGATAAACCAAGCAGACAGTAATCACATTGTAAGGACTCTGAAATTAAACTGCCATTGGAACTGCTGCTGACATGACTCATGTGAAAGACCTACAAAGGGTAACTTCCAGCTAAATTAAAAGACTGAAAGACCACCCACCGTCTGCTAACATAGTGAAGTAAGCCAGACAGAAAAAGACAAATACTATATGATCTCCCACCTACAGGTGAAATAGAACGAAACTGAACTCATAGAGACAAAAGGTAGATTGGTGGTTGCCAAAGGTGGGGGAAATGTGGAAAATGGGTGAAGATGGTCATAGGATACAAACTTTCAGTTATAAGATGTACAAGTTCTGAGGAGCTACTGTACAACCTGGTGACTTCAGTTAATAATACTGTAACATTCACTTGAAAGGTGAAAAGAGAGGAAATCTTAAAAGTTCTCACCACATGCATAAAAAAAGACAACCAGGTTTAGTGATGGATATGTTAGCAAACCTTTTTATAGTAATCATTTTGCAATATATACATATATCAAATCATCACATTGTGCATCTTAAATTTACACAATATCGTATGTCAATTATATTTCAATAATACTGGAGGAAAAAAACCTAAAAAATATAGGAGAAAATCTTTGGGCAGAGAGCTCTTAGACTTGAAACCAAGTACATATTCTATGAAAGAAAAAATATACATAAATTAGATCTGATGAAAATTTAAACCTTTGCTCTGAAAAAGTCCATGTGAAGAGGATGAAAAGACAATTTACAGACTTAGAGAAAAGAGTTGCAAACCATGTATCTAACAAAGGAATAGCACCTAGAATACATGAAGAACTCTCAAAACTCAACAGTGAAAAAACAATCTAATTAGAAGATAAGCAAAATACATGAGCATCCACTTCACCAAAAAGAAAGACAGATGGCAAATAAACACATAAAAAGATGTTCAATATCACTAGCTATGAGGATTACACAAAATAAAACCCCAGTAAGCTCTCACTGTATATCTATCAGAATAGCTAAAATTAAAAAATGGTGACAACACTACATGATGGAGAGGATGTGGAGAAATTAGATCAATTACATATTGCTGAAGGGATATGAAAAGGCAGAGCCAGTCTAGAAAAATAGTTTCTTATAAAACTAAACCTGAAATAACTACATAATCCAGCATTTGCACTTTGGGGCATTTATTCCAGAAGAATAATAATTTATGTTCACACAAAAGCCTAAGTAAGTAAATATTTATGCATTTATTCCATAAAATTTATTTGTACCAGCCAAAACCTGAAATCATCACAGATGTCATTCAATGGGTGAATGCTAAAATAACTTTACTATATACAAACCACAGGACACTACTCAGTAAAAAAAAAGTAAAAAAATATTGACACCAGAAACAACTTGTTTGAATTCCCAGGAAATTCCACGGAATAAAAAAAGCCAATCCCAAAATGTTACACTCTATATAATTCTATTTATATAATATTTTTAAAGAGTCAAAATTTTAGAAATGGAGAAGGGACATGGCTCGGCCACAGCAGCATAACAGGATAGATTCGTAAGGTTCAGTATCTTCACTGTGGTGATGGATTTAAAAACCTAATTAGGTGATATAATTGTACGGAACTTAATATCATCCGTACAAATACGTAGAAAAGAATCCAAGTAAAATTAGAAACATTTTAATAAAATCAGTAGATTCTATCAGTGTCAGTATCTGGTTTTGATATTATGATAATTATTAAAAATACTATCACTGAAGGAAATTAGGTGAAGTGAAAAAGGAATCCTTGTATTACTTTTTATAATAGCATATGAATCTGCATCTCAAGAATTTTAATTAATTAAATTAAAAATTCCTATTACTTTCACAGATTCACTGTTTCTAAGTTTTCCTTTTCTGTCATACAACTACTGAAGTAGAACTTCTTTATAAGATTTATTGTCATGTTGCATAACCAAGCACAATCCAGTAATTTATGCCCGGTATACAACAAGGATCTTTTTCATATACAAACATCTTTATTAAAGATCGCAGTCCACAAAACTGCATTTTTAGATTCTCCTCTGTCCGCTCACAGAAATGATTTCTCAAACTTGCTCAGGTTTAACCTGAGCATTAAAAGAATTTTTATCATTCTAGCACAGATGAACTTGACTTTAAACACAGCCTGCTAGGAAAGCTGAATCTCATACATTAAAAATTAAGTGATCTTGGTAATTCAAGAAAACTATAAAACAAATCTCTCTTCTTTCTACTTCCCCATCCTTTATAAGAACTCTAAGATTAGGTATAACAACAGTGCTGCTGCTAATATCAAGAACAGACCATGACTATGTGGAAATTTATTAATTAAATGAATGGGCTATAAATGATACTTAACTATTTGACACTGACCAATTCTTCTAATAAGACTATACTGCTGGTGTAGGGCGCCTGGGTGGCTCAGTGGGTTAAAGCCTCTGCCCTCGGCTCAGGTCATGATCTCAGGGTCCTGGGATGGAGCCCTGCATTGGGCTCTCTGCTCAGCGGGGAGCCTGCTTTCCCCTCTCACTCTGCCTGCCTCTCTGCCTACTTATAATCTCTCTCTGTCAAATAAATAAATAAAATCTTTAAAAAAAAAAAAAAAGACTATACTGCTGGTGTAGATTTAATCAGTGGGAAATCCTACTCAAGAAAAGAATCTTGGGCGCCTGGGTGGCTCAGTTGGTTGAGCAACTGCCTTCGGCTCAGGTCATGATCCCGGAGTCCCGGGATCGAGTCCCATATCGGACTCCCGGCTCTGCAGGAAGTCTGCTTCTCCCTCTGACCTTCTCCCCTCTCATTCTCAGTCTCTCGCTCTCTAATAAATAAATAAATAAATCTTTAAGAAAAGAAAAGAAAAGAATCTTAATGCATCATTGATGCTGCTGATTTTTAATTTTACTACCTTTTAATAGTAAGATAATTCTAAAGTTTGAGTAACTTGGGGGATGGGAAGAACAGAGTTGACCAGGTAGGATAGTAGAAAGTTAAAAGTACCAAGGGCTTTTGACACCTGTAAGACCTGAATTCAAAACTGAATTTTTTCACCTATGATGTTTTGTGATCATGGCTAGTTAAGTCAATATATCTAAACCCAGATTTCCAATTTGTAAAAATGTGATTGCCATAGAAATGACTTTTTAGGACCATGGTAAGCAATAAATAAAATCATCTTTATGTGCTTAGCACAATAGCTAGAACAAAATATATGCTCAATAAAATATGCGTATCAGTTTGATTCATCTAGTTCCTGGGCAGGGTTTTTATAGCCCTTTATTGTTGAGTAAGGATTTCTAATTACTTATGAAAACATGTAAGCTAAGACAAAGTCAGTAGGAAAAAATTCCAAATCTATCCACACGTAGTAATGCTTTGCAATAGGGACATGATTTAATCAAGGTGCAGCTGAATTTTGCTCATTTAGTGCAAGCGATTCCAAATGGGACTCTAAAATGTAACTTAGCTGTAACTGTGGGTTTCATTTCAGGTACCTTCCATTCTTTGAAGATCTAGAGATACTTGATTTAGACACCAGCAATTCATGACTGTGAGAGTCCAAAGCTTTCACTTAAATTTCTGCTACCACTTATGACTTCCATTCTCTGTGTTTAATTCTAGGATGTGGTCTCTATTTTGACCCAATATTTTTCTTGCTATACAACTTATCCTTTAAACACTTGATTATGATACAAATGACTCTCAGCCTTCATTTTGAGAAATTCTGGTCTAAACACCATATATCATTCATTCGTATTTTAAAGGCCCAATTGCTTCCATGGAATCTTCTGCTTCTCCTGATTCAAACAGTTTTGGTGATCATTTTTTGTTTGGCTACCAGTTCTTAGGAGTCTCCACTATGACAGACTAGAGCTTAGGTCAGGATGTGGTGATAGTTCCATACCCTTGGGGCTTCTGGGCTCTATGAGCCATTGTTATTAGAAATGGATATGAATTTTGATCTTGAAGACTGGCCAATCTGGGGCGCCTGGGTGGCTCAGTGGGTTAAAGCCTCTGCCTTCGGCTCAGGTCATGATCTCAGGGTCCTGGGATTGAGCCCCGCATCGGGCTCTCTGCTCAGCGGGGAGACTGCTTCTCCCTCTCTCTCTGCCTGCCTCTCTGCCTACCTGTGATCTCTCTCTCTCTCTCTCTCTCTCTCTCTCTCTGTCGAATGGATGAATAAAATCTTTAAAAAAAAAAAAAAAGACTGCCCAATCAGAGGTATATCCACTATAGTAATACCACTATAGTAATAATACAGTACCAAAATAGGTCCTAAAAAAGCATGGAACCAGATGAGAAGTACAAAATTTCCTAAGAAGCCAGAAGTGTTGATTGCTCTGTTTCTCTTTATGTAAGGCTACAGGAGGACCTTGGTTGCCCAAGGAACTTTCTGACTTTTGGAGTTCTTGATTTCAGACACATTTTTACAAGAAAGAAAGCAAGGCCATAGAGATATTTATTCAGGATTCAACCCATTTGCATCTCCATAGCTGTATTTCTTTAAGTTGTCCTCATTGTTGTCTCTTTCTCATTCTTCACTATTTAGGTTTTCCTGTTCTCATTAAGAGAAATTCGTGGTTCTTATAATAAGCTATCTCAGGATTGCTTGAGAATTTTTCACCGCTGTGATACATGCTAGTTTTTAATCACTAGCATAGAATTTGCCTTCTATATAATCTTGGATTGAATTTACTACTATTATTTGTATCTTGATATTTTCTTGTCTTGTATGGCCTTTTTCAACATAATCAATCTTTATAATTGCTGAGTGTTTTCAAGAAAAAAATATATTATTGTATTTTTAACACTATTATTTACAAATTACTTTCATTGTCCTATTTCCTATTTCAATTTTAATACTATAACATCCTAATTTTCATATATTTAATTTTTTAATTTATTGGTTTTATATTTTTGTTTCTTTTATTTTGGATATAGCTTGATTTATCACTGATTTTTTAAAAACACTTTAATGTTTTCATCTTCAGTATGTTACATTCCATTTCATTTATGTTTCTTCAATCATATTCACATTTTAATCTTCTTCTATCCCTTTCTTTTTTAATGACTATTTCCTCTTCTCTGATTCTTACATAGTATTTTTATTTAACATTTCCCAATTGGTAGTATCTCCAGGGTCAAGTGCACCCATGAGCAGATGCTACCGTTCTTTCATCACAGCTGCCTCTGTGACCACCAACTCCCTTAGCGGATGTCTCAGGACAACCTCACCCAGGAAGGATTCCGATGATGCAGACTTGTAGCATAGTCTTGATTTATTGCAGACTGATCATGTCTTTTACAATATGAGTGAGTAAATGCCACTTTTTAGGAGAAAAGTCTTTGAATTCATTTCTTTCAGATGATGGGGGAGAAGATATCATTCCTGCTTACGCTTGGATTTAAAGAGTGCTACTTGACTTTTTAAACACCTATTTTAAAATCCATTAGTCACCTAAGCAACAAAATGGAAGGTGCTACACCATCATTACATCATTACCATCTCTGCAACCATTGTGGTTCTTTATCTCTAAAGATTACAGATTTTTAAGATCGTTCTTGACCAAAAGATAAGAAAAAATCATATACATGTGAACAGAATATACTCTAAAAATAACCAATTTAAAAATAAATTACAAATCATTTAACCACGTATACTTCTGATTCTCCTTTCTGAGTATTTCTACTGTAAATTATAGCACTTACACTTTGGAAGAGGAGTTTTATAAGCTGGCTTTAGATAAATACCTAAAACTCATATAATAACTTCTTGTGAAGTTCCAGTGGGTATAAATGACAGCATTCCTTCACAAAGTGTTTGCCAATTCTACTCAGGGACCTAACCCTGCCTTCTTTACTCCATTACCACAGACTATTCTGCAGGTAGATCTTTCTGGTTTTGGGGGAGGGGTGTGTGTGTGTGTGTGTGTGTGTGTGTGTGTGTGTGTGTTTAATAGCACCATCTCTGATGAAACAACTCAGTTTAGTTTAGAGTCTCTAGCCAAGGAATATTTTTTCTCATGTATACATTCTCTGTCCAATCAGGAATTCTGGTTGAAGTAGGTATAAATGTCATATAGAATATAGAAAGGCTGCCAAAATGCTACTGGGATAAATAAAGACAGCAGCAGGCATTGAAACTTGAATATATTATACCTTGATCCCAAAGCTATTTTCCTAGGCTTGTACAACTCCCAGCACAATATAAAACTGGAAGCCTATGAGATGTGATAAAAAATGAGACAAGGGTTTTCCTTCAGTTGTTGCATGTGGAATAAGTAATACACATACACACATGTGTACACACAGGATGTTCATAAAAGTGAGAATAATATCAAAATATCACCTACTACTCAGAATTGATAGTTAGTTGTATTTGTTTTATCTTATAAATAAACATAAGAAAATATCACAGATATATTTGAGGTTTTTCTTCATCCCTAGCCCCACCCTGTCCTCACATTCTAAGAGAAAAACTCAATAGTAAATTTAGTATATCCTATCAGGTTTTTTTATATTTCTTTATAGTCACACACTATGCCTATTTTTCTGCAGTTATGCTTTTATTCTCATAAAAAAGTGCATATTAAGATAAATCATTATTTTTCATGATGATCATGATATAATTAAACACAAATAGAAGTGATAACTAAGCAATTTTCATCTGAGATATTTACATTAGCGTCTTTGAGTGTTTATTTTTTGACAAGAATCCCTAAACATTTTGGCATATATATCTACAAATAGAAACTGGATAATACATCCACATTACAAATTGTTGTTGTTTTACTACAATGTCAGAGTTTGTCACAATGTCATGCCCTTCTTTGTGTAAGCAATGGAGACCTTACCACATTAGATAATCTAATTACATATTACTAAGGATCAATGAAACACCTATACATTCCTTGTGTCAATTAATGGAAATTGGAAAACCTAATACGCTGCTTTGGAAAGCATTTGATTCCTCTTAATGCAATTTACACTTATAAAAAAGGATTCATGTCTTAATCATTTTGAGTCATTACACTTATATCAATAAATATTACAGTGGTTCAATCAATTACAAAAAGGAAAAGAATCAATTAACACTTGAAATAAAAATTCTTTTGGCAGAACTGGAACAATGAGCCAGGTCCTGTGGTTCAGAAATAATTCATTTGATCATTTTGGTGAGTTGCATTAGCTCTCTTTAATGTATGGACATTATAGAAAAAATTGAATAGAGAACTTTGGCTCTGCTTTGCTTTCGCCTGCAGAGTATTAAGCTAATCCCCACACTGTTGCTTCAGATTAAAAGGCATGACATGTCAGCAGAAGTTTGTAAAGAAATACAAGACTTAAAAAAAAAAAAAAAAAAAGAAATACAAGACTTCATCTTCCCCTTCAAACTTTACCACTTTTCACTTCTGAAGAGAAATTATAGATCATGACCAAAATCAAAACTAAATTACTTGACTGATGGCCAATTTTTATCACCCTTAAGGCAACTTTTGCTGGGATTTTATCACTTCCAAAAAGTGTATGTACTGTTACTCAGCCTAATGAATAAACATAAGTGAGAAATCAAAAAATTAGAAACATTATGCTTTTATCAAATATCCATCAATGTCTAAAGATATTCCAATTTTTTCATGACATGAAGTCTTGTCTGGTCATTCTGGACAGAGTAATCTTTTTCCTTCTAAATTTCCATTGCATTGTGTCTATTAATCTACCATTTTCTAGTCTAATATTTTACTTATCAATATTCATGACAAGTCTCCAAGACAAAATTATAAACAACTATGTCTTAATATTTTAGAAACTTGAGTGAATAGATGAGTACATGAAAGTACCACCCTATAATGTAGCTGCTATGATTACACTATTTTATAGATAAAACACTTGAGGTCTCACTTCAGGGTCAGAATCTACATTGTCTGATTCTACCACTATATACTTAACCTATAGTGTTTCCCTCTTGGTGGAATTGTAAGAGATTAGCAAACCAATGTATGAGAGTATAGGGGGAGAGGGTCCAAATCCTGTCAGAAATGGAGTTTGTTAGTGTTTCACTTCAAACAAGTATCATTCTAAAGGGAAGGTTATGATAGAATTCAACTAATGAAACCAAGCCAGGAGATAACTGACGAATCAGGTACCTAACCTAGAGGGGTTTGGCAGGAAGGAATGTAAAAATGACAAAGGTTGGTACTGGGATGACAGGAAGATATTACAAACTGATCCCCTGTAGAGTTATAGATGACAATTGTTGAATACATAATAGAATAGACCAGATTTAAAACAGAATAAACTTAGAGCATAACATAGAGAAAGTAAGCTCCATGATGACTGGTTTTTAGCGATTATGTTCATCAATAAGGTTCGAATACCTCGAACACTGACTGCATGTAGAAGGCACTCAACTGTACAGTTGTTGAATCAATGAATAAAAGGTTATGGAGGTTTCTTTTTTAATATACAAAGAAATACATTAAAAGACCCAATTTTCAGTAACTCCTTGCTCACTCACCATCTGGTCTCTCCTCAGGGATTCTTCACTACTACTACTCTGGACAGTCCCTTCCTTTCACTTTGACTATGACTAAATACATATTCCTGTCAGTCTCTAACATCTTTAAGCACATTAAAAGTCATTTTATATCAAATTCAGAAAACATTCAGCTCTGGGAGAACAGAGAAATGCTTCAAAAATCAAGTGTTCAACTGAAGAAATCGAAGAGCTTTTATCTATAACTGTCACAAGTAAATGATAAATAGTACTTCACTTAAGAATAAATTATTTTTTACTCAAAGAAATAAGTAAGTTATGGTTAACTGCTGAGTTAGTAACTAAAATATTATCATCCATTATTGATCATATCTGTAACAATAAAGTGAGCAATTTGTGTTGTAATGTTGACATTACATTTGCTTTTTTTTTTAAGTGAGAGATACCCATTAAGATTATTACCAAGGAAATAATGCTCATAGTACATTGAAGATATGTTGATTTTTATGTGTACAACTTTCATCGAGTAAAGGTTAATTAAAATATAGGAGTTGCTCATTTATTAACAAAGTCTCAAGGAGAAATCAAAGGGCAAGGAAGAAGAAGAAACACAGTAACACGATTTTTTTCTGTTCTACCAACAGAACCCTGTTCTCCCTTTCTGAAAATTGCTAAATACATTCCAGGATAACTATCAATCATGGAATCATATGTTCAAATATCAAGGAACTGAGAAATTGTCTGCTCCTACATTCCATGGATAAAAACACAAGTCTAGAGACAATTAGCAATTTTCCCAAAGCCATCTTTGGAGAGATACAGGAAAGAACATCAGTGAAATAGATTATAAGTTTTCTACTACGTCATAAATTGTAGTTAATTATTATTCCATAGTGCTGTTTTATTTTTAGTCATTGCACAAAATATTTAGTCATTCTTTCATTTTTTTACTCTAAAAATGGAAATAGTAAATCTGCCTTATTTACCTTTCAGGATTATTTTGAAGAATAAATAAATTAATGTTCATGAAAAGATAGGAAGAAACCATCTTATATACAAAAGCAGGTTTTGAATTTAAAAAATACATTAATCATTAGCTATGACTCTTGAAATCATTAAAAACAATATTTCATTAATATTAATGCCAGGTACTATAATATTAGGTATTTAATAAATGTTTGGGGGCACATAAAACTTGGTAAAATATAAATTACATGAAATGTACACTGAAAGTGAAATAGGTTCCAAGATAACTAGTTTTATTTTGATACTCCATGAATTCCATATTTGCTTTATTTCCTTGTCCACAAAGAATCACTTTTCTATTAGCTCCCTACCTGTCTGTATATATATCTATCTAACTATAATTTAAGCTCATCTTTTAAACGTCCTATAATTTGATGTCAAAAATAATTATATGTAAGAGGAACTGACTCATTAAATTTGCATTAAAGTGTGAGAATTAAGTATTCAATTAATATAAAGTGTTTAGAACACTATCTGGCACAAAACAAGCACTCAATGTTAGCTATCCTGATTATTTCACATTTGAATAAGTTCTATTTCCCAAAGAAAAAAAATCCCCACTTTTAATTTGTAGCTGAATAACAGAAGCATCAGTAAATAAATGTCAAATTTAAATATCAAAATATTTTTCATTGAAAATCATGCCAATTTAAAAATTTTGATTTGTTAACCTCAAGTATTACTGAAAACATAAATAATACATTCATACACTGCCAGGGGAAGGAACATTGCCCTGAGAGATTGGAGGCCAATTTGATAATAAGCATTCAAATGTAGAATGTGCATTGACTATGACCTAACAATTCTAGTCCTTGAAAAAGGACATAGGGAGACAGCCACCTACAAGTTAAGGAATACCTGAGGCTACCAGAAGCTAAGAGAGAGGCCTGGAACAGATCTTTCCTGTGCCTTCAGAGGGAGCATGGATCTGATAATACTTTGATTTTGGACTTCTAGCTCCAGAACTGAGACAACGAATCTATATTTAAATTTAGCTTTTAGTATTTATTTGGTAGCACTAGAAAGTAATACAGTAACTGCATAGAAAAGTACATATTTTGTGTTTCGTGCAAAACACAAAAAATATTATAATGGGAACTTTGGGGAAGCACACTGAATTTGGATATGGTGTTTAAAGAAGAAATGCTAGTTTTTAACACAATATTATAGAAACTAAAAATAAATAGATTGGGAAAACATTTCTTTATGGGCAAGGACAGTCCATACTACTAAAACTCAGGAGATTTAGGCAAAACTGTGGCATTAGGAAAGCTTTCCCTTGATCTTTTCAAGCTCCCTTTTTATACTCTCATCTGCACTTTCAGTACTCAATAGCATCATTATTGCATTTTGGTTGCCCTGTGTCACTATATTGTCCTTCTGTTACACGCAAAACACTCACCAATGTCCTTGTGCATATAGTAGGCAGGGAAAGTTAGTTCCCTTTTCTTTGCCTTATTCCTTCTTGCTAAAGCCTCTAATGCTCCTAAATCACCCCACTTTTCAAATTGCCACCTATCTATATGGTCCGTACAACTAAATTTTAAATAGCTGACAGTTCTCTTGCTTTCTGAGTTAATTGGTAAATAAAAATAAAACTTCAGAAATGCAACCTATGGAATGGGAGAAAATACTGCAAACCATATGTCCAACAGGGACTAATATTCAATAACATAGAACTAAATAACCTAATTAAAAATAGGCAAAGAACCTAAATAGTTTTCCAAAGATGATATGTATATGGCCTACAGTGAATGTGAACTAATCACATTCCCTGGTGATTAGTTCAACATCACTAATCACCAGGGAAATACAAATCAAAACCACAATGAGATAGCACCTTATACCTATTATAATGGCTATTATCAAGAAGACAAGATATAACAAATGCTGGCAAGGATGTGGAAAAAAGGGAAGACTTGTATGCTGTTAGTGGAATGTAAACTGGCACAGACACTATGGAAAAAAATAAACTAAAAGTAGAACTACCATATGGTCCAGCAAGCCCATTCTAAGAGTGTATCAAAAAGAAACAAAATCATTATCTCAAAGAGAACTATGTTAATAACCGCATTATTCACAATAGTTAAGGTATGGAAATAATCTATGTGTCTGTCGATAGATAAATAGATAAAGAAGATGTGATAGATATAGGGGGACCTGACTGGCTGTCAGTAGAGCATATAACTCTAGACCTCAGGGTTGTGAGTTCAAGCCCCATGTTGGGCACAGAACCTACTTAAAATAAAAAATAAAAATAAATTTAAAAAAATCTTTAAAAAAATAAACCAAAAAATATGATATATAAAATCTCCACACAATGGAATATTATTCAGCCTTAAAAAAGAAGGAAATTCTGTAATTTGTGACAACAAGGATGAATCTGGAGGATATTACGCTTAGTGAAATAAGTCAGACAGAGAAAGACAAATATTGCATGGTAGCACTTATATATGGAATCTAAAAATATTTTTATTTTAATTTTTCAAAGTCAAACTCATAGAAACAGCTTAATGGTTTCTAGGGGCTGGAAGTGGGAAAACCAGGGAGAGTTTGGTAAAAGGGTACAAATTTTCAGTTACAAGATGAATAAGGTCTGAAAATCTAATGTATAATATGGTGACTATAGTTGGTAACACTGTATTGTATAATTAACATTTGCTAAGAGGGTAGAATTTAAATGCCCTCCCAGAAAAAGAAAAGGTAGATATGTGAGCTGATGGATATATTAATTAACTCAATGGGGAATCTTTTCACAATGTAATCAAATCATCATGCACACTTTATATATCTTATAATTTCATTTGTCAATTATACCTTAATAAAACCAAATAAAATATGATTTAAGGAAAGCTAAATGCATATGCATTGAATCTAATTTTATTCCGTATGATCAAATGAATTGTGCAATTTGAGTCTCATCAGACAGAAATCTTAGGGTAAGGTAGCTAGGTTGAACACTTAAGAGTGCAAACCTCACTCTACCAACAAGGGATTAGCTGATTGCTCATCTAGCAAGCCACGTAACTAGTTTGTAACTGGTGATAACTTCTGAGCGCAGAACTGGGCACAGCCTTCAGAACACCCTTCCCACTGTGTATGTATAGTTAGACAATCAAAAATAAAACTCGAAGGAATGAGCTACAAAGAATATTTTATCATCACATGAAAAGAGTCTTATTGTTTAGTTTATCCCTCATGAACTCTAATAACAAAGCCCAAATATATATGGCACTTTTATCTCTCATGGTATATTTTTAAGCACATTGGCTCTTTGTCTTTTATGATAATCTTATGAAGTAAGCCAGACAGGTCTAATTTACATTGGTTTGATCACTGAGATGGGCTTAACTGAATACCACACTGAATACAAGCAAAGAGGACTCCAGAAAGTGGCAGAAAAACGACGTGCATAGGGATTCGTGATATGTAGGGGGAGGCCAGTCCGAATAATTCAGAAGTTTGAGCTATACAGTTAAAGAACATTTCAGAAAATAGGCTGGAATTCCAGGTATTTTAAAAATTTGAAGTAAATATCTTTTTTCCCCAAATTAATTTAATACTATTTCTAAGAAATGTTCCTTTGGATATATGCTTTACATGCCTGGAGAAAATTGATGCATAACAATCATATTATTGGTTTAAATTATTCTGTGAAAATTATTCTCTTAAATAGGCTAATATAATATTAGTTTACCTAGAAAACTTCTTTTTCATTGTTAATCCAAAGTACACTTTTGGCATAATTCTCACATATTTTAAATTAGCAAGTTACAGGTGAATGGGTGTTAATTGGGAATGTTAATATATAACATATATAGGTAATATGTACATTATGTATTACATAATACATATAATCAACAAAAAAAGCCACTAGTTATTCACCATTTCTTCCTGGGTATGTGCTTTGGGAAATGTCAAGATTACTGAAAACCTACTCCTTTGTTTCATAGAGTCTACTAGAAGGGAAGAGTCACTCATGAGATAAAGATTATGGGAACTAAAGTACTGCTGGGGTTTAGGGAAAGAACCCTCTTTCAAAAGTAAAAAAAAATCTTTTGTAAGTTTTGTTTTATGTTTCATCCTCATAAAATATGCTTTTTAATAACTAACAACTACTTATTTTAAAAGTCAAATATATGAGGTTCGGTCTGTGAAATGGGAATTACTCTGATCCTCCCAAACAAAATTATAAATGAAGTCTTTCAACTATTAAATTATCACAGACATGCCACGCTACCAAACAGAAGAAAAATGTACATAATTCAGCTCCACAACAGGAAATGTGAAAAATTGTAGCACAACAAGCCTCCAGCTTCACAGTACACAGCAAGCTTGTGAAATGATGGTCTCCCAAGGAGCTCTAATGGCAAGAGATTTAGACTCATTTTTAAAAGCATTTTCAGCTTGGGGACAAGATTCATTGCTATCCATTATCAAACAGCATCAATATCAAAATCAATAATGAGACTTCTGAACACTATTAAAATATTGGCAATGAAGCCAAATTCTAACATTTCAGTAAGTGAAGCAAATGAAAAATAATAATAATAAAAAAAGAATGTTAAAACAGCTGCTACAGGATAGGGTAAGGAATGCAATCAAGCACAAGATGGACAGCCAAAAAGCTTCAAGGGCAAACGAAAGTATAATTTGAACCAATGTAACATCAACATCAATTGCTTCAGAACACCAGCAGCAGACAAGCATCGCTGGAGGGAACAATTAGTGACAGTGACTTGATTTTGGAAAAATAAGACTCTACAACAAAATAGGAAATAACAGATACAACAAAAAACTCCAGGAGTAACAGTTTTAATCATTCTCATCAAAATAATAGTGCACATGTGTTAGATATCACTCATTTTTAGCCTTCCTTGTCCTCATGGAAAACATAATCAGTCGATAATCTTAGTGAATGCACGAGCTTCGGATGTATGTCACAAAATCCAGTTCATTAAACTGAGCAGTGAGTGATTTAGACTAAAGATGTTTTTACAGATAATTAAGAAATCTTGGTTAAACAGATGGAGAAGACAGATGCTGCTCTTTCTCATTTCTCAAATTTTGGGGGTCAAGCCATCCCATGATTTTTGTCTTAGCCAGATGTGATGTAAATATGGAAAAGGGTTTTGATTTAGTGGATGCTGCTTGGGCTATTATAAAAGCTAAGTGGAGTAACTAAACTTTGATTATAATTATCTGGAGATAGGAGACAACATCAACAGGAAAAGATCATTTAGAAATTAACCCAAGTTTTAATAACAACAAAGACTTATACTACTCTGACTATGTAGCAGTCACTTGTTTACGTGTTTCTCAATATTAACTCCTTCAATCCTTATAAAACTTCTGTGAGGTAGAATTGAGCCATTTTTCAGGTTAGGATATTGAGATACTAGGGGGATAAGCGACTTGTCCGAAGTCATGTAGCTCATAAGTGGCTATACTTTAGGGTACTGCGAGCTCATTTTTGACACAGAAAGAAATGTAAGAGATATCCTATTTCATGGTCTGGCAAGGATCCCATTAAAATGGAAGGATAATTTCACTTACTTCCATAAGGCTACACAGGAAATACTGTCAAGAAGGTAACATATTGACATTAATTTTTCACAATATTCTCTAACCATCAAATGAACATTTCCTTCCAACTGGAAGAACATCAAGGTCTTTTGTGATTTATCACAATGTATACTATTCGTGGAGTTAATGAATTATTTTAATAAATATTTACTGAGTGATTTTATTATCTGCAAAATACAAACACTTGGAAAGACACATTCTCTAGAGAAAAACATACTTTCCACTGCGTTTTAAAATATGACAATAGCTAACCATACTGAAAATTAACTCCTTCAGTGTCCAAACATTTATGCCTTCATCTATGAAAATAATGCTTGTATGTTTTACACTGGACACTTTTCTATTTTACAAAACAAAGTGTTCTGAACAGGAACCCTATTAGGCATGATGAAACCACTGTGAAATGTGCACTGACTCCACAGCTTTAAGCAGCCCCTGGACTGGGGCCATGCTCCGAACCCTCTAATGCCGTGGCTGTTCTAACTGGTCCCTCAGGGTATTGCTGTTCGTCTTGTACAGAACACATCCACACTGATCCCTGATTCCGGTGAGTTTTCATTCTTTCTCTTTTCCGGTTTCTTTCTCAAAGAATTTCTCCTACCCCTTTATCACTTAAGTCCTTCACAATTTTTCCTTCTTTGGACACCTTTCCCCTTCTTTTATGTTCTCTTCTGCTTCCTTTCTGCTTTCTAATAATGGTGCTAAGCATTTTGCTTTTTATAGCCATTACTAGCTGAAACAACATTTCTGGTCAGCAAAAAGATGGACCATATCACAGAAGGGCTACACCATTTCTTATCCACTAGTTTTTGAATGAAATAACCTCTATCACCTCCATGTTTGTTGCCCTACTGGAGAGCTGAGGGTAGGAAAGTGCTGCCGCTTTTACTCCAGTGATTTGAAATAACAGCTGAATTTGAAGCCTAGTTCTGATTTTTCATTATTACTCTTTTAGATTTCTACTTAATGTTAACTTGAATTTTCCCCTTATTTAGTCTTTTTCAAATCATTACCATTAATTAAAATTGTCTTATCTCTAAATAAAAAGTTGTCTCAGTAAAGGGATAATAGGAAAGAAGAGTCCAGAAACTCAGTTCAAGCGAGGAGGTTACTTTTTAGTTTACTTAAAATATGCTGTTTTAAAGTATTTCTTTTTAAATAACTAATTATTTGTATACTATTAACAGAATGCTCATTTCAAATGATGGTAGTAAATATTATTATGAGTTTTAAGTAACTAATAATTAGTATAGCATATTTTAACAGTAATGGGCTATTCTCTTTTTTATAAAAGCTAATTCAGATTATATCAACCAATAAATATGAATTAGTGGATGTCCTAGCAAATGATTAATGATACTGGTGGCAACAGCTGTAATCAACCAGATTTGATTGAGATTAGGTAGAACTGGGTTTGAGTTAGATCTCCTTATTAAAGTTCCATAAACTTTTTTGGCTTCTCTTTCCTCCTTTGTGAAAAGAGGATAGTGGTGAAGATTAAATCAGATAATCAATGGGAAGATTTTGACAAAGACCCAAGTGTTCAGTATAACTTATTAATATAACTGTACAGGCACAGCCTTCTTTTTTAGTTTCCAATATTTCCCTTGTAAATGTGTATATTATAAATGTGTTATTAATAATTTTTGTTATAACAAATAGGCAAGGAAGTCTTTTTTTAAGTACTATTAAATTAGAAATAAAAAATTTCATATTACTTGTCTGGTATCCTCCCTCATATCTTTTCTACTCTAAAAGTACAGTTCAAATGTTCTATCATGAGAGTACTGATGCTAGTCCTGATATTGCTGGGGAATAGGGAGAAGCAGGATTTCTTTCAGTCTTACCTCTGTGACAATCTAACAGCTTTTGGCAAGCTGAGGAAGAAATAACTCCCAATTTGTCTTTCTGTTTTGAATCTAAATCTTACCTTTTCACACTCAACCATAAATTATTTATCTAGACAGAGATCTGTCTTTCACATTTATTTTATGATGAATGTTTTACTTTTTAAAAAGGCAGACATTCCTTTGAATCATAATCTAGTGGGAATTCTATTACAGCTCCAGTTCACTATAGGGAAGAATGGATCAAAGCCGATTTATTAACAGAAGAATATTTTTCTCCCTCTTCTCCCCAGGAAATGTTTATCATGAATTTTCCTAACTTAATTCGCATTGCTAAAATCTTATGATATAAATCTCATTGTACCATAACATTGTGGGGACATGTTGTCAGACACAAAGTACCAACACAGGGTTATACGTACATAATCCAGAGCCAGACTGCCTGAAACCAGAATCACAGCCCTATCTCTTAACAACTAGAAAAACTTACATAACATACTTGGGCCTCAGTTTCCTATCTGCATATGGTACCTATGGTACCTAGGGGTTTGTATAAGGGTTAAACAGTAATCCTTGATCCCTACCTCTTCACAATTATAAATTTTTGAGGGATATATCTCCATTTGTTAAAAATGAGTTTAAATAGATGTCATATACTTCAAGAGGTCTGAAAAAAATTCTAATTTGCTATCCCTTTTTTTATCAAAAACAGTGATATAAAATTATTTCTAAATCATCTTCAAAAGATTCGAATGAAGATCAAAAAAAAGTTACAGAAGACTGAAATGAGAAACTGAAAATACTTATTTTTCCACATTTATATTCTAAAGCAGCTACTTAAAAGCAAAAGTAAAGACACAACTTGGTGAGGCCAGGATTGGTAGGTATTCCCGTCCGGCTCATGAAAATGCTCCATAAATCCAGTTGTCTCCATTTTTATCTGTGCAGGGCCTGTGAGGGTGTTTGATACTGTTTCCTAACAGGGAATATTCATAATGCTTAGTCTTGCTCTCTTTGAATTTACACTTCATAGTAAGTAATCATAGACTGTCTAATCTTTATTTATTTGAACCTAGAATTCTCATGAGTCATAAAGACAAGGCTGATAAAAACATTCACAAAAATATTTAAGAGCTCAATAGTAATATCAAAATATAAATAATACAGGCATAAAATTGGATTTAAAATACCCAGTCATGTGGCTAAAGGCAAAGGCATTCCTCTGTGGTATGTGGTCCACAAATTCTTTTAATGATTTTTTTGTATTTAATCATATCCTTCCATAGTTATTTCTGAGAATAACAAGGCATTTGGACAAATATATAAACTAGGGGTATCCGAGTGGTACAGTCTGTTAAGCATCCGACTCCTGGTTTTGGCTCAGGTCATGATCTCACAGTCATGAGACCAAGCCCTGCATTAGGCTCCATGCTGAGCTTGGAGTTGACTGAAGTTTCTCTCTCCCTCTTCCTCTGTCCCTTCCTGCGCCTTTCCCTCTCTACCTAAAATAAATAAATAAGCCTTTAAAATATATTATATATATATATAATTAATCTATCATGGAAATAACTGTACATATTGCTTGGAAGTTACACAATTTCTACTATGCAAAGTAAAACATGTAGTAAATTGTGAAGTATCTCAATCACTTTCTGATTTCATCTTAATTTTTAAATCGCAAAACAGAAGAATCAAAGATTGTATTTATTCGTATTTATACTGTTTTTTTATACTGCTTTATGAAATGTTATATTTATTTATACTGTTTATATGAAATGATATGCCATGGCCAAGAACGCAAAGGCAGTTTAATATTAGAAAATCTCTTAATAATAAATTTGAAACCAATGCATCAATGGAAAAAATACGTTTATTTTGACAAATGCCAAAATAATCATCTGATTAGCACAGGAGAAACACAAGGATGCTTCCTTAAATGATACAACACACCAAAGCTGACATCATTCTAAATGATGAAATACCACAAGGATTCCTGTTAACTGTAGGAATAGGACAAGAGTAATATTTGGCTATACTACACAGTGCAATAAAATTCGAAAAAGAAATAAAAGTTGTAAGTACGTTAAAGGAAACAGTAAGTGCATATTAGGTATGTAAGTTATAATACAGTCATTCTAAAGAATAGTGAAAGAATGGAGTATTTACTTAATTCTTTTGCGGCAATTAATGAATTCAAGAGAAAAAACAAATACATCCTCCTAACATTTTATATATATATATATATAAATTCCAGATATATTAAGAAGTAAATGCCCCCCCAAAAAATAATAGCAACAAAACTCATAATGAGAGAAAACCACAGGTGAATGTTTACGCCGTCTCCTGTTAAGAATATCATTTCTATAAAAATAAATCAATCATATTGAAGAATGTTGATAAATATGACTACTTATGGTTCACTACTATGGTTCACTTAAGGGTCACTCTATTGGCCAGAAAATAGAAAAACTTGAAGGCTTCTGGGAAGTACCAGCAGCAAGCCTGTAAGGCTTCTTCCCCCACCCCCAAGTTGTTTTTTTTTTTTAAGGGATATACTTTTGTAAAAACAACACAAAGCAATATATTAGTCCAAACAATAACTGTTGGATTACCTGCCACAAAACTTATTCTCCCCATTAATTTGCTTTAAAAATGTAAGTAATTTGTTATAAAATAGCTTCAATGTGAAAATTCATAATATTTCTAGGGTATTCATAAAAAAATAGCACATTATTTTTTTCTGGGTAACTGTTAAACTACACTCATTAAGCTGCAACCAAAATGTCTCAAAGGTTTAATGAGCAATGAATGTAACTTTTAGAACACTTTACCTTTTATAATATGTAGACTGGAAAAGCTTTCATCTGTATTGACTATGGAAACCTCAAAGTAATAGGAACATACTAAACAGTTTCATATAGATGGAAATCTGGTTTTTCACAAATATCTTAACAGTATACTATTTCCCAGATAATTTCCCGTTAGCCTCTTGCAAGTATAGTTGTAGTAGACTAACTGATAATTAGCATGAAAATAATTTCCAGGGAAGACTATAGAAAAATGGGTATTTCAAACAAACTAGCAGCACCTTTATTTATGGTTTTCTTTAAAGCATTGTAGCTATGACCATGTTTAAAGGAATTATAAAACAATCAAAGCATACTAAAATTTTTGCAGTAGTACAAAAGGCATGTACATAAAGTATAATCAGTGGAAGGCTGGAAAAAAGTAAGATCTCTATTGAAGCTATAATGTGCAAGGCTGCAAAAATATAAGGCTGTAATAAAAAAAAATAAGGGGGGAGGTACTTAACCTAGAATACTATTTAACAACATTAGTAAATTTGGATCACACTCCTTCAGGACTAGAAATGGAATAATGTTTAAGTATCATAAAAATGCTTTAAGGCAAAATGACTAAATTTCAGCAAATGTTTGAATTTAAAAATATTTTTCTTTCATGTTTTTATTACAGATTTAGTGGAGGTAGAAAGCCTACTCTATTGCATTTAACAATTGCTTGCTGTCCTAAAAATTAAAAAAAAAAAAACCTACTCTTATCAGACATTTATCAGAAGCCTCTATTTTCCTCACCTATGTTTTACCTTATCAATCTACTTTACTATCTCTCAATAGATTATATCATTCTCTGAAACAAGGACATTATGATTACATGAAATTACTTGCATTGTATTTTAAAGCTATGAGGGAGAAGTAAACAAGCATTTTGAAAGTCAGAAAAAATATATAGCCTCACTATGTTTGTTGCCTCACCAACTCTGGGATCCCAAAAGCAATAGCAGTACCATTAATAATAACATATTAACGGTATAAATTCTAAGCAAAATTCTAAAACTGGGTAGTAAGATATCTGTACATGGTTTGTCCAAGTAGATAGGAAAATCTAGAAGATATTACCTAGAGATGCATGTAACAAATTAATGTTGAGATGCTGTCTTTGCATTTATACCCACAATTATTATGATGATTAGAAAAATATTCGACCTGGATTCAAAGTTTTGAAGTGAAATATCTGTTCTAACAATCTTATACAAAAGTTCAGAGAATGAATTGTGTCTCTATCTCAGGATTAAAAAAAAAAAGAAAGACTGGTGTGACTGAAAGCAGAGCCAAAGCAACAAGAGTCATTACGGTGAGTTACAAAAAAAGAGTATTTTTACTTGGTTATTTTTAAACTAACAGTTGGGCTGATAGTCTAAATCAATGAAAATGATTGAACAGCGATGCCATAGTTATTCTAAGGTGTCATAATAACATATTCAGCCTTGATACTTTTTGATTAATTTTTTTACATAACTAGGTTTATGGTATACCTCCCCGGAACAATTCCACTGTACTGTCTGGAAAATCCCTTTCCAGAAACTTTGACAGTATATGAAATTTGAGATAAGCACTTTTATTTAAAAATATATATAAGCAGTTAAAATTTAAATTATTAAATGAAAATTTAAAATTTAAAATAATTTAAAAATTAAGTTAAATATAAGCATGATATTGTTTATATATTTTTAAATATTTACATGTATATATTTTTTGTGCAAGTTTATATATACATATAATATACACACACACATATGAATAATCTGGGATGCCTCAGTCTTCAAAATTTATTCACTTCACCAGAAATCATCCATAAATTATTATTCCTGTTTTCTACTGTGTTAGCATTAACTCACAAGACACTAACATCTGATTTCAGCTTCTCAGTTGTCCAGGGAATCTACATAAGATGCAAGTCTTAGACCTGGGCAGGAATTATCCCTTCTCTTTATGTCAGTAGGACTTCCACATTTGTTTGCTCTTGAAATTGTTTACTTTTCCCTTCCTTTTCTAAGTAGGCCATATTGTCACTTCTGCCACCACAGACACTTCCAAGGATCTTTTTTTTTAAAAGGATTTTTTAAAGATTTTATTTATTTATTTATTAGGAAAGAGAGAGAGTGAGAGAGAGCAGGTCAGAGTGAGAAGCGGACTCCCCATGGAGCTGGGAGCCCGATGTAGGACTCGACCATGACCTGAGCTGAAGGCAGTCGCTCAACCAACTGCGCCACCCAGGGGCCCCACTTCCAAGGATCTTGATGCCCACTTTGTGTTCAACTTTCAACCTCTTTTAGGATATCCCTGCGTTACAATTTATACTATTGCCTAACTCTGAAAAATCAACACTGCTCTGAAAGTAACATTATTTACCATCAGAGGTTTGCATGAACAAACTATTGCTTTCAAAGAAAATAAATTTTTTGAAAACGCTTTCTCTTTCTACTTTTGGAATTCTGGTCCATAGTCTATTATTCTTTTTTTTTTTTTTTTTTAATCATATACCTTGTGAGTTTAATTGTTTTTAAGATTTTTTTTTTTTTTTTTTTTTGACAGAGAGAGAGATCACAAGTAGGCAGAGAGGCAGGCAGAGGGAGAGGGGAAGCAGGCTCCCTGCTGAGCAGAGAGCCCGATGCGGGGCTCGATCCCAGGACCCTGAGATCATGACCTGAGCCGAAGGCAGAGGCTTTAACCCACTGAGCCACCCAGGCGCCCCCATAGTCTATTATTCTAATTGTGTTCTTTCTTGTATTCTCTCCCTCTCTTTTTTAAAGATTTTATTTATTTACCTGAGAGAGAGAGTGAGAGGGTGAGCATGAGAGGTGAGAAGGTCGGAGGGAGAAGCAGACTCCCCATGAAGCTGGGAGCCCAATGCGGGACTTGATCCTGGACTCCGGAATCATGACGTGAGCCGAAGGCAGTTGCTTAACCAACTGAGCCACCCAGGTGCCCCTTATATTCTCTCTTTTTATTGTAGTCATCTTAGTGCTAAATTTAACTACTGACTTTAAATAATATATATTTCAAATTTTGACTTTTCCCTTCAGTATCCATTATCTATCACTAAGAATGCATAAAATTGTCCATGAGTTATGAAAGAATATACTTTAATTTTCTTAAATTTTTCTCTGGATTTAGATAACTTCACCTTTCTTCATTCCTTATTTGCTTCTTCTTTTTCTTTCTTTTTTTAAATCTGAAATGTGCTGGAATTTTAATACCTTTTTCAGAAAACAACCCATGCCAATAATCATATCAGTCCAATATTTTTGTTTTAAAATATTTGATTTATAAATTTTGAACTTTTTATATGAATCACTTATGATAAGACATCATTTAACCTTAAGGTTATAAAACTCACATTGTAGATAATAACTAATGATAACGCCATTTCACCAAACACAAATAATAGCACTTTCACTCACTTGGTGATGATATATGTGTAAAGAAACAATTTGAAATTAGGCTATTTATGAAATTAGAATCCAGCCTTGTTTCATTTTCTAGATTCAGATCATAATTATACTTTTTCTTTTGCTTCAGCTATAAGATCACTCATTTTTCTCAATGTAACATTCAGTGTGCTAGAATATGCTGATATGCTTTCTAAATCTCTGACCCTAATTGTTGATGAATGCTTAAGCTATTTATTGAGTCAAATAAAAACTATTATAAGTTGGGGGGCCTGGGTGGCTCAGTCATTAAGCGTCTGCCTTGGACTCAGGTCATGATCTCAGAGTCCTGGGATCAAGGCCCTGCATAGCCCTGGGATCAAGGCCCCACATTGGGCTCCCTGCTCAGTGGGAAGCCTGCTTCTCCCTCTCACTCCCCCTGCCTGTGTTTCTCTCTTGCTGTGTCTCTCTCTGTCAAATAAATAAAATAAAATAAAATAATAAAATAAATAAAATAAAATAAAATAAAATAAAATAAAATAAAATAAAATAAAATAAAATAAAAAGCAATTATAAGTTAAGCTTATTCATTTTTGGTTCAAACTAGAATAATACCTCAATTGAGAACTATACCCATTAATAAGAAAGAAAAGAGAGTGGCGCCTGGGTGGCTCAGTGGGTTAAGTCTCTGCCTTGGACTCAGGTCATGATCACAGGGTCCTGGGATTCAGACCCCCTGGGATCGAGGGGGAGCCTGCTTCCCCCTCTCTCTCTGCCTACTTGTGATCTCTCTCTCTCTCAAATAAATAAATACAATCTTTTTAAAACAAAAAGAAAGAAAGAAAAGAGAGCTCAACATCTGTCCATACTTACAAACTGCGAACGGAGTTCATTGACACATAACAATTAAATCTATAAAACATGATGAGACTTTAATCAAGTAGGTTGTGCTTAGTTCATTAGGGAGGCAGAGACACTAACTTGGGCACTGATGGGTTAACTCATTTTCAAAGAAAAGAATATTAGGATTATGATAAAATAAAACATATAAATACAATCAAGGTTATCATATTTATTTTATAAAAAGAAGACTATTAAGACAGGTCTGCCTCACCCTTTGACTTAATAATAATAAATCTTACAGAAGGGCAAATGGTTACACAGAATAGGAAGTCATGTAGTACACATTCTACATTCCACTTTTATGAGAAAAGCAAATAAATAAAATCATAATCAGGCTTATTTCAGAATCTTTTTTTTTTCCGTTGGCTTATTTCACAATCTTAACCAAAAAAGTAATTTCTCGTATATGTCTTGAAATCAAATAAGATTCAACCTCATGAACCACATGCACCAAATCATTAAAAAAATCATTTAAATAATCTTGGCCCAAAGCAAAGTACAGATATAAAAAAATAATAATCTCAAAAGAGGTTCGTAGCAATGGTAGCATTATTATAATAAGTATATAACGTTCTAATAATTTAATGTAATTTGAAAAAGATAAAATTTCCTTGAATATTTGAATTCTGGAATGCTTACTAGAATTCAAGCATTACTTTAGAGTTTTGCTGTGTATGTTAGAAGAGTTTTCATCAAAGAACTAATATGGGCCTTTTTATAAAAAAGACAACTTTAAGATTTCTTGAGATGTTGCGACATAATTATATTGAATAATCTATACACCTAATGTGTTAACAAATGAAATGCATATGTCCTATCCTCATGTAGTATTAATAAATTAAAATATTCCTTATTTTTATTTCAACACTGATCTACAGGATAATTTCAAATTTGTGTTATTTCATAAACATTCTGGTCATTATGGCATAGAAGAAATTGGTGATAAATACCGCCAAACTGCTTGTAGAACAGCTAACTTGCAATTTTTGCTGGTAAATAAAATCAAGTTTCTGAGATAATAACTGAAAATGAAATTTACCTGAAAGAGAGAAAGCATTAACTTATCACTGTACCACTATTACCTTGTATCATATTGCCTTTTTGGTGCTTACCTTTCCTATCTTGTCTCTATTAACTGTTTGGGAGCAAATGCAACAACAGAAAGAATGACTTAAAATAAGATAGAGAGCCATCTTCTAATTTAAAAATTACATATATCAGAAATTCTTTTCTAATCATTTAGAGAAAAATTATACATTTCTTCCAGATCTTAAGATATTTATCTCTAGCCAACCTGGAAATAATTCACTATATTTGGCTTAAAAGTTGCAATGGATTCTGTGAAAATGAAAATAATCCATTGTATACATAATGGGGAGGAGAAATTATTTACTGTCTAAATTCCTTTTTACTCTCCATGGATCTAGGGCTAGCAGGAATAGGGTTGGATTTCATAATTTTGGAGCTATGCCTATGGTTCTAATAGCTTAAACAATGGAACATAGAGTGGGAATCCCAGGAAGATTCCTACAGAAAGCTGAGGTTCAAGTACTTGAAAGAGCTTATTTATTCCACAAATATGTGTCAGCAGTGGTTAAGTGACACCAGTTATTTCAAGAATTTAGGATATGGTCATGAACAAAACCAGCATGAGGTTCTTATGGATCTTATATTTTAATGTAATAAGTATAAATTCATGTCCAGTGCTCCAGAAACAACTCTGAAAATAAGATTGCACACTTTAGAATCCAGACATGTAGAGAGAAGGTAATAATTACAAATAAATGAGGAGATTCCCATAAGGCCACAAATCCCCCTGGACTGACAAAATTCCCTTCTACAAATACCTGGTAACATGACTCCTAAGTATGTCTAACTAACTAGAAGAATCACAAACTCAAGGCATAATTCTTAAATCAATGGAATGTGCTGAGCAGAACAAAATTTTCAGGTACAAAGTTCTTTTCTTCAGAGATAGGACAACACTGCATGACTCATTTCAAGTATGGTGTTCTCTACTTGCCAGTTTTAGAATTTTTAAATAAAGTGGCATAAGCCATTCAATGAAAAAAATGTAATGTCTTGATTGAGTGAAACAGTAAAGCAAATGAAATAGCTTGGGAGTCACACCAGCAATTCTATTTAATTCAGAAGTTAGTTATGAATTGTAGTCACAAATTATGTCAAGGAAATTTTATTTTCTATATGAGATGATGAAGGGATGGATGTAGAAAACGTTGTCAAGCAAAGGCAGAGTGGGGAATTTGGAAAGGAGGTGGAGAAACAGTCTTTCTCTAACTAAGGTATGTGACAATAGCCAAATCACAGCACCATCTATGAAGAGTCTAATTTCCGGTCAGAGTTCAGTACAACCGTACCCCCATCATCACTCAAAGTGTGGGTTTCATGAACTCAATTCATAATTCATGTCAAGGAAGTCTTGGTGAAAGGGAGCAGAATCTTGGCAAGAACAACATTCAGTCTAAGAGATATGTTTCTGAGAGAATGAGTGCTTCCAACCTCTCTGTCTTGGATTGGTAGAAAGAACTACACTACATTGTGTGTGAAGACCACTGTCTTTTCTGCAGCCCCAGGTCTCAGATGTGCAGGACCTCCTGCCCCAGGATGAACAGCCCAATTCACAGTATCTTAAATCTATCAAACCTTCTACTAAGAGGTAAGAAGGAAATTCAACATTGGAAATATAGCTGCAGAATTTATGATATATTAATACCCTGAGCAATCTTTGTAAGTCTCCTATTTATGCTGTCAGATCCCCCCCCTCCCAAATTTGGTAAACCACAGAACAGCAAGGAGCTCAGATGTCACGGCTAACTTTCTGAATGAATGAGTGAATGAAGATGTCAAAATAAAGCATAAATACCTCAGATAAGGAAGGGAAATGAGTTTTTTACATTTATATGAAGCAGGGAGAGCTGGCTTAAAGATATAATTCATAACTTTTGCAAAGATAGCTGTAGTAATTAAAAGAAAACACAGTCTTATCATGACTTAGAGAATTATATGAAGATTCATAACAAACTAAAAATTAAAAAAAGACATACAGAAAACGTATTTTGGTTTTAGACTTCATTACTATGGGCAACTTAGGTTTGCTATAAAAATTTTTTTAATCCTTTTTTAAATATTTTTTATTTATTTATTTGACAGAGACAGAAAGAGATCACAAGTAGGCAGAGAGGCAGGCAGAGAGAGAGGGGGAAGCAGGCTCCCTGCCAAGCAGAGAGCCCAATGCGGGGTTTGATCCCAGGACCCCGAGATCATGACCTGAGCTGAAGGCAGAGGCTTTAACCCACTGAGCCACCCAGACACCCCAAGTTTTTCTATAAAATTTTTAAAAAAGAAGCAGTTTAAATAAGTTAGGAAAAATACCACTCCACAAACAATCATTTTTACTCAATTTTCATTAAGTTCTAGTTTGAACAACTTTTACCAAAGTCTGAGTCCAACTTTCTAAATTCAAGAAGTATCCTTTTTTCAACCATAATAAATACTTTCACCCATAATAAATATAGGAATGAGGCTATGCTGAGTAGTTCTCCCAGCATAAGTTGAGACAGCAACATCAAAAAACTATGGCTGATAGAGAAAAAAAATGAATTTAACACATACATATTTTACTACAAATAAATATTTTAAAAGGATTGATGATGATGTCTTCCCTCCAGTCTCACAAATCACAACAGAGACATAATATAAACTGAGGCAGGGTAGAGATTTGCACTCATCAAAAAATAATACTCTAGCTTTTTTTTTTCTCTCTTATTAATGTCTATTTGCACTATCTGCTTGGCTGGAAAACTTGATCATAGTCTTTAAATTACTACACTGTGTTGGAGGTTGAAACCCAATTTCATTAAATGGCAGCAAAGGAGTATTCTTCCATTTTGCTGATTTATTATAAAGAACTAAAAGGTAAAATCCAGTAATAATAGGCTCTAGTAACATCTAAGAACTTTTCATCAGACAGGTTCTATAACTAAAATAGTAATTACCAAATATAGCACCCAATGCTTAAGGAAAAAAAGACTCTTGGAAAGATTTTTTTAATTAGCTTTCTCATTTTCCCCCTTTTCATACAGTGATTCATCTGGGTAAAAAAAATAAATTCCTGGGCGCCTGGGTGGCTCTGTTGGGCGACTGCCTTCGACTCAGGTCATGATCCTTGAGTTCCGGGATCGAGTCCCACATCGGGATCCCAGCTCCGTGCAGGGAGTCTGCTTCTTCCTCTAACCTTGTCTCCTCTCATGCTCTCTCTCACTTTCTCTGTCTCTCAAATGAATAAATAAAAAAAAAAAAAATCTTTAAAAAAAAATCAATTCCTGATTTTCAGAAAAATTCGAATTCTATAATGTTTTAATTATCCTTTGATAGGGTTATACTGAGATAGTAAATCAGTGCTAAAAATTATTTTTTATAAGAAATTAAAATATAGCTGGGAAAAAAAGCTGGAAAAGAATTCTCATTCTTAGGTACCTATACACTGACTTCAGTATATTGACATTTGTAAGTGAATTTCTTGCAACATGTAAAACTTTGCTTCCTTTTATTGGAAATCCCATAGGTATTGTTTGTTTCACATTAATAATGTACCATCTAAGAAAAACTTAATGGTGCCTTATGGTTTGAGCACCCCAACTCTCCTCCTTTAATAAGTTGAATGTCTGAAAGTATTTTACATGACCACATATTACTGTTTTGGTGGCAAATATAGCCAGATGCTGCTTCCACAAGACAACACAGATGTCAGAGATAACTTTTAGGTTCTGCTTCTCTTGAAGCCTAGGAAACAAAGAGCCAAGCCTGGTAGTCTATGCAGCTATTAAGGAGTATGGTGTTCAGATGAATCTTTTTTTGCGTCTAGCTGGAAAAACTAATGATCATCAAGTTGGAAGCTTCCCACTTTGTGTCTCTGCTGTTTCTTTCCAGTCTGCATGCTGGAACTGTTGCCAGGGCCATTGGTATAAGAGAATTCTTTATTAAGTCTGAGAGCTGCATGCATCTCCCCCAGTCTAGGATAAAGGTGGGCAGGAGAAAGCAAGGCTTCTCACTTGGTTTCTTATAGACTTTTTCCCTGGATTTGAGACTCTTGAGCCTAATTCTGACTAGCCCAACTCAGGCGATCTCTCCTGGACATGGGAGCTAACAATGTCAGGCCCCCATGCTCAGATCCTTTGAAGTCTACGCTAATCCTAACTAGAAAAAGAGCTTGCGCTGTCCTCATTCATTTGGACTATTTGATATATGCAGATGATATATGTAGGTAGAAATAAGTGTGAGGGAAGAGGGAATAATTATCCCAATTAATCCCCTTGACTGGACTAATTTCTGACTATTCCCATTTCTTGTTGCCATTTCCAGATAGGATATCCTTTTCTGCTATAAAGCTGGTAACTTGTTATTTCTGCCAATTTTATATAGATGTGATATACCATGAATCAAATTCTGTTCCAAGATACATAATTACAGTAAACAGTGCAAAAGAGTTGTCACTGTACAATTAAATTATAAAGTAGGTATTTCAAACAGTAGACTAGCAGGTCTCATTCACCCAGCCTGCCCTTTGTTTGGCCTCCTTACTGAGAGGCCTGTTTGTAGAATGACCCGTTTCTTCATTCTACAAATAGTAAGTGCTGATCTTGTTGAAATAGAACTGCTTCAAATGGCAGTATTTGTTTCATTATTAGAAAGTTGTCACTATACACTCTCAAAGCAAGTCTTTCTCAGTTCCAATTGGTTTTATTTTTCTAGAATGGAAGCAAACTAAATTTCTAAGGCCCCAAATAAAAGTTAAAAAATTAAGCTTCTTTCAGACTATAAGTCCTTTGAGGAACATATAGTATTAAAACCAAAAATGTGTTCTGAACAATTTATGCCTTTAGTTTCTAGTACTTAATTTTCTGAATAGACAGTAATGTGAAATTCTAAGGAAAAAAATCAGTCGCAGCTTTCGTACTGTCAGGAGCATTAGTGTATTATGTGCTTCTTAGGTTTCATAATATTTAGTTGAAAAAAGCCTTTGCAATGAATTGGTCCAGGTTTTCTGAGTAGATGATAAAAATCAGCCTAAAGTTTAAAAAACAAAACAAAACAAAAAAAGACAGGGCGAATTACAGAAGGTCATCTTAGAAATAAATGTAAAAGTGCAGTATTCAAAGCTCCTATTACCTTGGATAAAAGTAAAAGAAAATTGCTGTTAAACAGAAACCATGTAATTATACAATGAACATAAAATAGTAATTGTGTGAAATAATATAATCAAAGTAAACTATAAAATTATGACAAAATTTGATAATGATTATGATGGTTTTCAGAAGGCATATGATTGGCATCTGACAAAAGGCAGCAATAAAATAGGAAAGTCTCATCTTCCCACAATGTGACACGGAGGTAGATGATCAAGTTCTGAGGACTGTGTCCTGTAATTTGGCTTCTTTGCTCAGAGAGTTTTATGCTGGGACTCTACAATGAATAATGACTCATGCTGCTCCTCGTGTTTGGAATGTCATTTCCTATTCTATCTCAAAAAATCGAAGTTCCACAGTTCCATCAAGGTTCTATTTACATTTAACTACTTTTATTAAGATCATCCTGATATATTGTAAATATTCCATTATTTCCAACTCTGCAGACCATACAGATACAAACCTCAATATAAAATCAGGTGTGTGATTCTGTATCACTTGCTGTTAAACCTTCTTTTATGCCTGTGAGTTTATTTTTCTCTATCCTTGCCTTAAATGTTCTAGAGCAGCTATGCTGACTATTCATTGTGAAGAGAATGGTGAAAAAATTAATAAATGAATGAACAAAAGAGATCATCTCCTTATAGACTAAAGCATGACTGTCTAGATAGGGCTCTGAAGAAGAGCCTGTACAAAGACACACCTATGGCTACTTTCCATTAGAATTATATGCATGTAGTTGTCTCTACCCTGTGAGACTAGGTGTTTTCTAGAGTCCATAGAGACTTGAATCACTTAGCAGAGCAAATGATACAATAACAGACTGCTAACTTTTACCACAAATCCGTTTCCTTTCCTTCCTGGCCGCATGACTAGATTGCATTTTACCAGCATCCCTTACACTTAGGTCCAGCCATATGACTCCTCCTCAGTAATAAAATGCTGTCACTTAAAAAGGCTATGCTCTTAGGAAGTGTCTGCCCATTCCCTGCTCTCCTTTTCCTTCTACCAGATGGATACAGAGGACAACAAGGACCCGATGGTGACAGAGCCATAGAACAGGAGATCAGTTCCTGAATCATCTGGAGGAGAACTGCCTGTTGACCACGAAAATCTGCCTGGCTAAGGAGAGGCAAGGTGTGTGCTTAGGGTATCAAATTCAAGGAGGCGCTTGCTCTCATGTCCTTGAGTTCATTCTTTAGAGGACATTCTTAATATAATTCAGTCATTGAAAATGTTTCCTGCTGAGGAACAAAAGACTCTCTACCAATGGCCATATACAGCTCCAATTTGAAATTGAAAATTAATTTTAATTATGTCAATTAATATCCTGTGGGTTTGGAGAGCATGTACTACCCTAATTACCCATGCATAGGGAAAAAACTAAACTCTCTAACACACAGCATTCTACACTAGTGAGCAAGCTATGGAAGAAAAGAAGTAGTTCTTTAGGCCCTAAAGGAAATTACTTTTAAAAGGCTTATTATTCAATGAAAATATTCACATTATTCATATACATTATTCTTCCTAAAACTGGCAGCACAGTCCTGGAGATACAGTCACATTCTACACACACTAAATGCAACAGCTTGAAGGTTGGTGTTTTTAAACGTACATAAAAAATAAAAATTACAAGTGTGAGAACTTTAAAAAGACAGAAATTGGATATGAATTAAAATAATTTCTTTTACCCTTATTTACAATGCAAATAAAATTGTTTCTTATTTTTCTAATAATTTCCTTTACTTTTTTGGTTACAGTAGTAATGTGTGTACATTTTATTAAATTTGAAAATTAAATTACATAGAATATACATATATATACATGTGTGTATTTGTGTACATTCAAAATAAAATGGCTTTAGATAACATAGATTTTATTCTATTTTCATATTTTATTGCAATAGGAACATTTCTCATATCACTAAATTATCCTTAAAATTACGATTTTTTTTTAAAGATTTTATTTATTTATTAGAGAGAGAGAGACTGAGAATGAGAGGGGAGAAGGTCAGAGCGAGAAGCAGACTTCCCACAGAGCTGGGAGTCCGATATGGGACTCGATCCCGGGACTCCGGGATCATGACCTGAGCTGAAGGCAGTCGCTCAACTAACTGAGCCACCCAGGCGCCCAAAATTACAATTTTTAATAGTTGCTTAAAATCTCCTATTTGCACCACTATTTACCTCCTTCCCTATTCTTGAAGTTTATATTGATATTGGGTGGGTTTGTTTGTTTTTTTACCACCATGCTTTTGTATCAATATTTGTAAATGTGAATACCTCTAAGCAGGTTTTCACAAATTTCCTCAAGATGGTGCATATGTGCATTGGTCTCAGCACACTCTAATCAGCAGTTAGTACTAATAGCTTGATCTTTGTTAATCTGATAGATAACAATAATCTTACACACTTGTTTTTATTAGCAACTCTTTATATAATAATTTGAAAAACATATTTTTATTTCTGTTTTTAAGAGTTGTTTCTTTATGCCTTTTGCTCATCCTTCCCCTGCCTACCCTTCTGGAATATATGCCTTTTTGTGATTTAAAAGTATGCATTACATATGAAGTTTAGTGGATTCCCAGCTATCATGTGTATTGCAAATATCTCATTTCAAGATGTCATTTATAGTATTTTATCATACAAAACAGTTTAAAATTTTTTGATAATCAAATTTATTTGAACTTTCCCCCTTATTTTTTCTTTTATTTTTATGCTTAGATTGTCCTACATTACACAATTATTCTCACACATTTCTGCCCATATGTGTTTTACCTTTGTTCAGTTTCTTCTTACTTCTTTAATTCATGTATTTTGGTATAATAAATGGTCACTTATGTCACTACTCTATGCAAGACTCTAGTCACATGCATTTTCCAAACATATCTGCTTTCTGATAGTGACATGGTGACCAGCACAACTAATCAAACATAATAGTGAAATAAGCTCAACAGGGTCTATCTAAATTCAAATATTTCTTTCAAAAAATATCTAATTAGAATTCTGACATTGGAACTTTCAAAAAAAAAAAACAAGTTTAATTCAAAAAAAATCTATCACTGGAAATAGAGCTATAAATTTCAATACACTATTTTGTTAAGTTAAACAGAAATTATTCCAAGCAGACTATAAAGTAAGAGTTTACTTTTCACATCAAGTTCTTTTTTCTTAGAAGCTTAGTACAGAGCACTATGCAGTGCATATTTGGTCTGTGTCTCATTTTCCTTCTTTTGTCCCTTCATCTTCTGTCTTAAGGCCCAAATTTTCCTCCTACATTTTACTGGCTGAAAGGAAGTCTGTAATCTTGTACTATTCAGTAGGTTCCTGATGTTTGTGAGAGCCATGTCTTGAGACAAATCCCCAAATCTATCAGTGTCACCATACCCACCATAGCCTTTAATTTTCCTGATAAAAAGCAGTCAAATATAATTGAACAACATAAGTTTTGGAAGAGTATCTTGGAGTAATGTTTTTCATCAGTGATTAATTTATCTGGACAGGAAGTTATATTCTTAAACCTAAATCATTTACTTTCATACCAGTAAAATGCTTTCTAGCACCAGTGAAATTTCCTCACCCATGAAAACTCCAAATATATATTCTGCCTTCAAAGGATTGTGCAATTTAAATACAGGGTTTCTATTAACTCATTTAAACCATTAATCTAAAGGACCGAAGCTATCCATTTCTTTTCTTAAACTAATGTTTCTGATTCAAAGGGCCAAGTGTTATCAAGGAAATTACAAGTAAAAACAGAATTGATCTATAGCAAAGTACGGAAATAAAGGAGGTAAAACTTGTTGTGAATATCATTTATTATTGCCTTGGAGTTCAGATCAAATTTCTTTAAGAACCCTAAATTAGCCCAGATATTTTAGGTTCAAAATATTCCTTTTCTTTTACTGGAGCTCAGCAAAATCCTTCTCTTTCTCAAATATCTATCCAAAATTACTGAATCTGGGGTCTCCTTCCATTTACCTGATTGCAATATTCCAATTCATGCCAGAAACACCAGGTCTGGGACTTGTTTCTTAGTTGATGGTAGGTTCAGATATATGACTGTCAAGAGCTGTAGAGAGCAGCCTTGTGACTAGGTAAAGATTAGGCACAGTTATTACATTTCTGGAAATACACACCCAAGACCCACAATGGAAAAGCTACAGAGGAAAATGCAATCCTTGCAGAAGAAAACCTATCTGTAGATAGTCTCTCCATGTGTCTTTTGGGTAATGGGTAGATTATGCTCTAGTTTAAGGATCTTTAATTCTTTGCAGGATCTTAATACTTGACTACTGAGGCTATGTTTCCCATATGTTCGAATAAGATACATTTTCAACATGTGTATACATCAAAGGCAGTCCAAAAGGGGATGTTGCAGCAAATATTAAGCACTTGCCTGAAAAATATCTAGTTAAAATTTTTAAATCAAGTTGTTTTCCAAATATTATCTGGATGTCCAAAGATTGCTATATCCCTGTCAATTAATACTTCTAAATAATATAGTATAGTGCCCATTTAGCCTTAAGGTAAGTTTTAAGCCTTTAAGCCTTAAGCCTGTACGGTGTACAATCAAAACCTTTAGAAAAATATTCTAGTCTGATTTTATTGGATCCATTGCAGAACACAGGAAAATATACTTGAATTTAGCAAAGGTTGTCAGAGAGAGAGTAAGGATTATAAATTTGAATTCAGGAACCATACTGTTCTATGTCAACATAAGCCCATTTTTATCTCCTCTTCTCTATTTTTCTATTTTTCTCTTCAATAAATAGACATGCCTATGGGAAACAGGAAGAACGGCTCTGATGAAAATAGTACACATTGCAGAACTATAGAACAGCAATGTTACCAAAGTTTTAATATTACTGAATTAGTGAAATCATGTTTTAACACACTATTGTGTGTGTATATAAATACTTAATAAAGTAAATATGCACATTAAAATATATGTATAAAAATAAATAGTTTGGAAAAGGAAAATCAAAGCAATTATATATTATACATTGGAGGAATCATTCCTTAAAAACAAAAAACAAAGGCCACAGTGCTGACTTTGCTTTTCATCCTTAGAGTTGCAAAATCTATCTGCAAAAGCAAGTTATATATAGATCACAGTTAACATATACTCAAAGCAATAAATGTATAGAATAGCAGAAGAATAAAATCCTTATCCTGTGACTTCACTATAGAATTCTCTAAAATAAACCAAAATAATTGAAATAGTGTTTCTTAGCTAATTTTCAGCAATTGTGTATTTCTTTGTCATGACATACATTATAATTCATAGTGCTTTTAGTATATTTGTTCTTTGGACTCATGTAATTGCACCTTTCAAAATAAAGTAATTTTCCTAAATGACACACCTACTTGATTTAGCACACCATCAATTTTTCCTCTAAGTACAGCATACATATGCATATTCTACCTGCATAGGTTTCCAAACGATGAGCAGTTCTTTAGAAGTGGCCATGCCCATTACGTTGGCTACATTCAGTGTTGGTAAAGTGCTGTCATTAGACACCACTGACTGATTTATTTATTTAATGTATTTGTATTTAATGTATTTGTTTAAGTCACATAATCCTGGGTTGAATACCTAGTATCATCAAAGTACATTTTTACTCTTGTACTATTGATTGAAATATATCTTGGTGCAGTCACCAATATATATTGGTGAATATATAGAAAACAGTATGGAGGTTTCTCAAAAACTTAAAAACAGAAATAACACATGGTCTAGTAAATTCACTACTGGGTATTTACGCAAAGGAAATGAAAACACTAATTGAAAAGATATATGCACTCATGTTTATTGCAGCACTATTTACAATAGGCAAGATATGGAAGCAACCCATTTGCCAATCATTAGATGAATGGATAAAGATGTGCTATATGCGATGGAATATTACTCAGTCATAAAAAAAGATGAGATCTTGCCATCTGCAACAACATGGATGAATCTAGAGAATATTAGCCTAAGTCAAATAAATCAGAAAGAGAAGGACAAATACCATATTATTTCATTTATATGAGGTATGCAAAAAAGCAAAACAAAGAAAGCAGAAACAGACCAATACATAGTGAACTGACAGTTGCCAGGGATGAAAAGGAAAGAAAGATATAGACTTTCAGTTACAAAATGAGTAAGTCATGGGAATAAAAGGTACAACATAAGGAATACAGGCAATAGTATTGGAATAGCCTTGTTGTATGGGAACAGATGGTAGTTACACTTGCAGTGAGCATAGCAGAACAAATAAACTTGCAGAATCACTATGTTGTACAGCTGAAACTAATATAATATTGTGTATTCTTCAACTTAAAAATTTTACGTATAGGGCACCTGGGTGGCTTAGTGGGTTAAAGTCTCTGCTTGGCTCAGGTCATGATCTCAGAGTCCTGGGATCGAGCACCTCATTGGGCTCTCTGCTCAGCGGGGAGTCTGCTTCCCCCTCTCTCTCTGCCTGCCTCTCTGCCTACTTCTGATCCCTCTCTGTGTGTCAAATAAATAAATAAAATCTTTAAAAAAATTTACTAAAAACTTTAAGTATGTTTTTATTATACACTAGTAGGAATTTTTGGATTTTTATATTCATTTTTGATGAATAAGCAAAAAAAGTGCTATGACTTACAATATACAGATGACACTTATAACTGAAAACACCCCAACAAACAGTATTGATCTGTGTACAGACACATATGTCTTTTTCAATCTTTCCCATTTGAGCATAGGCCATGGTTAATATATTCACAAACAGTTCTTGGTATATTGTTTTAATAGCACTTGCTATCACCTACATAGCGTCATAGCAAAACTCATTGAATAAATAATTTTAATAATATGCTGCTTTTCTCATTTAGGCAACATCACTTTCAGTCAGAATAAAGGATATCCTCACTTGAAAAGTAACCCAAAAAATGGCAGTTTGTTCTCAGCTGTCATCTTCTAATAAATTATAACTATGCCATATTGCTTGTTTGTTATCTGTTGACTTTTAATTAAATTGGGAAAAAGAGCACATGCCCTCAATCTTTTGCAGTTGTTCAGATGCCAGATTAGCTTTAGGGATAAAAGTCCAAACTTAGATACAGAGCACAAATAAGGACAGAGAACTCCAAAATGATAAAAGTAATGAATAAATACATGAGTTCTTACTATATTGATATTCTAACATAAGCATGCTTAGATTTTTAAAAAATGAGATAGATATAGAAACAGGAAGATATAATTATTATGCGATGTTTACCGATCAGTTTGGTCCTGTACTTACGATAAATAGAAAGTCTCTAAAACTTACAGTAATGACAAAGGAATAGAAAATAACTAACTGTTTTACAAACATGAAAACATAGCAAATTGACTCAGCTAAATTGGCTATGCCCCTACTTCACTAGTTAACTCTCAAGAAGAGGCTTAAGTTTTGTAAGAAAGATTTAGATAAAGAATAAAAAAAAAAAATCAGCGATCCAAATACTGTGTGCATTACAACCAGCTATGTGAAAATCTCTAAAACAAAACAAATAAACAAATAAAAATCTCTGAAACAGGATTCAATAAAACCTGTCTATGCTTCTAGCTGTCCTGGAATTTTCAGTTTTCGGCCTTTCACATTCTTTCTAAGCTTTACGGTTCTGTGAAAATAACTATAAAAATACAGCTTCAAAACCCAAGATTAAGTTTTAATGAAATAACTCACGATTAAGTTAGTTGCAATGAAATAATGGATTTTAAAAAGGAGCTGAATGTTTATAGGAACCACAAGGTTCACCAGAAAACCGACGTCATCTGGCTCAATCCTCCCATTTTTCATTGAAACCTGAGGCTCACAGATGGAAGCAGGAAGAAAGAGGGCAGGATGCTTTTCTATCTGCTTATGTTTTCAAAATTATTATGAAGAAAATAGGTCATAAAATGTCTAATTTATTCCTCGCACCAAGTCATAAAAAATATGACTCTCTATGTTTTATATATGAAAAAACTGAAGCTCAGAGAGGGTGAGGTGAGTTGTTTAGAGCCACACAGCGAGAGTGGCAAACTTGGACCAGAACTAAATCTCTCTCTTTTTGTTTTTTTTTTTATGATTTTATTTATTTATTTGACAGAGGGAGAGAGATCACAAGTAGGCAGAGAGGCAAGAGAGAGAGAGGGGGAAGCAGGCTCCCCACTGAGCAGAGAGCCCTATGCAGGGCTCCATCCCAGGACCCTGAGATCATGAGCCAAGCCAAAGGCAGAGGCTTTAAACCATTGAGCCACTCAGGCATCCCTAAAACTCCCTCTTCTAAGTCCGGTGCTTTTCACATATCCAAAATTATGCAGGAAAATGAACTACTACTATTCTTTCCACTATTTTTTTAGTTAAAAATGTTTTCAGTGTCTACTGGGTTACCATGCTTTATTAATTTCATAAATTTCCAAGGGCAATAATTGAAGAAAATCAGAATGACTGGTTCAATTTTCCTATCCACCACATACTACTATGTGACCTTGGCCAAATCACTATGTGCTCTGTGCCTCAGTTTCCTCATTTGTAATGTAGAAACAAAAACAGCACCTGTTTCAGTGTGTTTAAATGTGATAAAACAAATAAAGTGCCTGGAACAGATCCTAACACACACAAACACATTTTTGCATAAGATGGTATGCACTTGAAAGTTTTACTATTGTTTTTGTTGCTACTTCTGAGTCAATGTATAATAAAAATTGGGGGGAATCTTAGTGTTCCTGTACTAAAACTGTATTTCAAATAATGGGTTTTTTTCCCCCATGTATTCATTACTTGTATTTTTACTGAAGATTTCTCTATGTCAAGCTTATTAACAGTATATAAAGATTTAAAACATGTTCTCTTAATATTTAATAAATATATCAACTATTAGTTTTCTGATTGCATAAATATTTTCATAAATAACATGGGAAATACAATGCAAATGCTAATACCTTAAAAAAAAGCTTGTCCTGCCTTCTTTAAAAAGAAAGCTCAGTAGAAATCCCCTTAAGATTATTAAAAAATAATTTCTGGACAAAGTGTAAGAATACATATTTTAGGTGCAAAAACAACCAGTCAAAAATTTTATGAACCCGCTCCAGAAAGCACAGTATTCAATTCCAGTTAAATTTTTGTTTCAAATAAACATTTGAAACTAGGCCACATCCTGTTCTATGCTTGCCAAAAATGAAAATTTCAAAATCTAAACTCATGTTCTACTTCCCAAGCACACACAAAAGTCATCTTAAACTGAATCTAGCCAATTTAAAAACGACTATTAAAACTTTGAAGAAAAGATATTTTCAAAATATAAAGTGAACATAATGTAAATCTAAGTCAACATCAAATCTGACAGAGATGGTTACACTATGTAAAGCATGAGCAACTGCAATCACATAGATCACTATAGGATATGAATTTCTACCGATGAAAACTGCAGTATTAAATGTAGAAACCTGCAGCACTCTGGCACCTGCTGGGATTTGATGACAAAAAGCCAAAGGCATTTTCAAGGACCAATAAGGGAACTGAAAAAAGCTCTCTTTAACTCTCCCATATTCAGAGATGACAATATTAATGTTTACCTGAAGAACTAATTATAGCCACCTGCTTCTCAAACTAATTGACAGCCTAGTTCTATGACCCCAACAGCTAGAAAATGACATCCAACATGGATACAACTATGAATTTCATTCTCAATATTTCTACCAATGATAAAAGCAGGTTCTTGCACAGTCTTAATATCTCAACTCACAAAAGGGAAACTTTGATTGAAGTAAATGGTAAAGAGCATCAAGAACAAATATGCTGGGGCCCCTGGGTGGCTCAGTGGGCTAAAGCCTCTGCCTTCGTCTCAGGTCATGATCTCAGGGTCCTGGGATCGAGCCCCACATCAGGCTCTCTGCTCAGTGGGGAGCCTGCTTCCCCCTCTCTCTCTGTCTGCCTCTCTGCCTACTCATGACCTCTCTCCTCTCTGTCAAATAAATAAATAAAATCTTAAAAAAAAAAAAGAACAAATATGCTTACTCCTAGGCTTTTGCATTAATTTCTGTCTCTGATACTTCCTTTAGAGTTATATGAATTCCTTTCGTTGTAGAAACCACGATGCCAACTCTTTTCATCACACACATTTGTGTATTTCCCAAGAACAATTTCTGGGAGAAATAAAAGGAAAAAAAGCCCAATAATCATTAGACCCAGGCAAAAACACCTGTCCTAGACCCATAGACATCGGTCTTTGTCCAATCACAACCCTCCAGAGGCCTTAGGCTTTCACACCCAAAGTCCATATTTTTTTTATATAGATCATTCTCTGGGTGCCCAGAATTCCCAAATTCCTTATCTAAATGGCCTTGATATTACTTTCAAAGATCTTTGTCAGGTCCATTCTGATCCTAAGGGGAACCTCATCCATGTGTATATCCACATGCATACTATGCCCCAGGGAAGACCAAATGGGGGCATTTGGTCAAGGATTAGTAGTGCAGCATTGGCCATGCAGGCTAAATGCCCATGTGAGTACCTATGAGTTCCCTTGTAGTGTTGGATAAAGTCAGGATAGAAAGAGAAAAGGAGCAAGCCATGGACCAATAATGGGGAATTTGACAGAAAATTCTTAATTTGAACATGGCCTTCCTAGTCTTTGCAAAGCTGTATTGGTTAAGACAGGAGATAGATCATATATAATTTAACAGACTTGTGAGCCTGCTTTATAATTTTAAATATTCAGACTTGACATAAGTGGGCCTCCATTTGAACTTTTGCCTCAGGTCATGCAAATGTTAAGGGTTAGCTTGAATAAAGCAATGGGGTTTACCTACTCAAATGTTATCATTCATAAATACAAGGAAACCTTGTTCTTCCCCTCTGCATGTCAAAATTTAACTTTTTCTATCAAAATTCTAAGTGAATAATGAAGGATTAACAATGTGTTCAGATAGCACTGGTCAACTTCTATAGTTTATAAATCCAGAAAAAGATAGCATTCCTTATTAACAGTTATTATTAGATGCTTCACCTTTGGAAACAAAAATTCAAATAGTACCCTATCTCCACTATGGTTTCTCTGTGGTTCCCTAAACATTCCCCTCCATGCTTCAAGAGCTGTAGTATATTCTTTGTTATATTTGTATAGGGATTATCATGGTACCTAGGCCTTTAAGTCCATGGAAGCTCTGAACTTAAATGAGTTCCATGGGACCTAAAACAAATTAAAAAAACAGATTCAATATCAGGAGTAATTTTAGACACTAAACTTTTAAGTTCCATATAAATCACTTAAGTAAACTGGGTCAGAGAAAATATCCTTGATGATTGACTGATCTAATATTTTTGAAAGCCTAAAATATCCTTTGTGCTGATAAGAGGCACATCATATTACCCTCTAGGGGGCTCCACTCTGGAGCAAGAATGACCTTGTAATCACAATGCAAAGAAATGGAGTCCTTCGTAGTTTACAACAAAAAAGGACTAATTTAAGCTACCAAATAATATTATATGAAGATAAATGATGTTTCCCCAGTCTTGTGTATGTGACTATATGGAATCATCTAAATGAATAAAGTTTCTAACAGTTTAGAAACTTTGAAATTTCCTGTGTAAATTCTATCAAAGTATGTACTTAAAGAAAATTTTCTGTATTGATAAGGATACTTCTTTTACAATTGGAATTCATAAATCCTTATTTAATAGATTTAAATAAAGGCAAAATACAAAGAGAAGAGTACAAACAGTAACAGAGTAAAATAAGTTATTACAGGCAGAATGACAATGGATTTGAAAAACATTTCAAATGACTTCAAGCAGTTGAAGGTTTATAATGTGGTGCTAGTTTTAATATTATTTCAATCAAAATATGTAACTATAGCCAGTGGGTGGCAAGTTATAAGAATGCAGCTCTTCCTTAACTATATTTTAATAACTAGAGCTACTAGAAATGGGACTAGTGGGTTTGTGGGCAGTAGTTATCTATCAGGGGAAGAATGGAGATCTGGCTGCATTGCAAACTGTAAGCTATCGTTAGAGGAGAATTTCTTCACAGGGGAGGCTGAATAGGGACACTGAAAGTTTATGTTAATAAACAGGTCCCATAATTCATAGCTAATGAGGTTCCCAAAAAAGACAATATAATCAACTCTAGATCTTTCAGGATCTGAATTTTCTGCTTTTGGGTTATATAAAGACCTCTCATATTTGTCGTTAGCTCATCTATCTACATTTAGCAAACATTTATAAGTGTCTGTTATATGTAAAGTCCCATGTGGAGGGCTGTGGGGAAAATAGAAATGAACATCATTCAGCCTATTATACAAAAGACACTCCAAAAGAGAGTTGAAAAGGAAGTTAAATTTTTGATCAGTTATTACTGCAATTTGCTAGGAGCACCTCTTAAAAGAAAAGACTTTGTGGGGAGTCACAGGATATAAAAAAAGTAGAAAGCAAATGCTAATACCAGCTTCGTTAAATACCTACGGGCTTCACTGTCCAGATACCCCCTTCCTTGTGGCATAATATTACCAGTGATTTTGAGATGATTTTGTTTCTTGGTTTAGAAAAGCTGATTATTAAAGAAAAAGACAAAAGAAGTATCCACACATATGTTTTACAAAGACAGGGAAAGTCATTATGTTATTTGTAAAATGTAATCACAGTACAAAATGAAATTGCTTTGGAATCACAATGATAAATTTTGCATTTCTAAACCTTGACCCAATATTCATACCCATGTGTCTATCCAGAAATGATGAAAGTCTAGTAAAGATAAATCTTGAAGTGGAACTGATATTATGAACTGCTCATAAAGAAAACTTCCACACGGTCATTTTTACAGGGCACTAATTAACTCTTACATACCCTGAAAGCTGTATTACCTTGGCTTCTAAGCTTAACTAGTCCCTGTATCTCAGTATGGATTTTTCCATCTCTAGCATCAACTGTTTACTTCCAAGAAGAGGTCTGATATAAATGAAAAAGTTCCTTCTAAACCATAAATTTACTAGGATCACATGAACTTTTTTGTTCTAATTTGTGCACTGATTCTAGCTGCTATGTGAAATGGGCAAGTCAATTCATATTTCCAGATTTGGCTTTCTCATCAACTTAAGAGGGTTTGAAGAACATTGTCATGGGTTTCTATTTTGTGAAAATTCTGGTCAGTTGTAAGGGCCAAGTCTTCTCTAATCAAAACTTAATTTTGGGAGGAAAAGAAACTTCTGCCCAAAAGTACAAATATGACCATCCATATGTTCTAAGATATAAATTTCAAATTAGTCCCAAGATCCAAATACATTTATCACAAGAATAATACAATATATTCATTTTTTAAAAGCAATTAGATGCAAATAACTTTGGATTTCCACCCATATATAGCATATATAAGATATAAAAGTCTATGTTTTATATTTGCATATTTTTTATTATGAACCTTTAATTTCTTATGTGCCACTTTCAGAGACAGTTGATTTAAAAAAGGGTACTTTTATAACACTTACCACTTAAATAATATTTTTACACTTAGGCCTTTTAATAAAAGCTTTTCATTTATTCACCTTGGCATGGCTTTTGTGAGATAGCTAACATTATGCTCCATTTCAAAGGCTATAAATAGAAATAGCCTAGCCTGGAAACCTGGATTTTACTACAGCTAAAGTTTACTACTACTAAATGATTTGCATACTGTTAGAATTGGAACAACATAAGCTATTCATATGCTCTATTCCTTTCCCAGTATATCTCCTAAGGAAAATGAAACTATTATGATGATTATAAATGAGAAACAATGTATACTGAACCCATTTTACAAACTGCCTAATAAAATATATATATGTGCATATATATTTTTAAATATTTATTTATTTATTTGAGAAAGAGAGAGAAAAAGAGAAACAGCATGAGCGGGAGAGGCAATGAAAGAGGGAGAGAAACTCTCAAGCACACTCCACACTAAGCCTAGAGCCTGACACGGGGCTCAATCTTACAACCCTGGCATTACCACCTGAGTGGAAACCAAGAGTCCAACGCTTAACCCACTGCACCACCCAGGCTCCCATAAAATTTATTTTAAATAAGAAATATATCAACATACATCATTAAGAAATGGAGAACGAAATACAGAACAGAAATCACTGCAATCAAAGTTAGAAAAGAATGTCTAAATTTCCAAAGGAAGCACAAATAATACCATGGAGTAGAGATGTTACAGAGACAAAGAGAGAAAGAGAAGAACTAGGATAAAACAAGGATCTGTTGTTTTCATGAATGAGGGAAAAAAGTAACTAAATAGAAATGTGTATACCAAAAAAAAAAAAAAAGAGTTAAGGAGTAGTGGAAGAGAAATGTACATGTCAAAAGTATGAAGTGAGTTAGAAAATTTAGTAGGAAAAAAAATGATTATCTGTTGTTACCACGAGGGAGGGAGAAAATAGATGACTGAAGAGAAAAATGTATATCAAAAAGAATTGATGATAAGTGAAAGAGAAATATCAAAAGCATGAGGCAAATTCAAAATTTAGTACCAAAAAAAAAATTGATCTGGAAGGGCAAATGAGAAAACCAGAAAGAAGTAAAATGGGAACTTACGGGGCGGGGGGTGGGGGGTGGGGGCAGGCTTCACATGGTGTGATTCCATAGAAGAAAACAAACTGAGGAATCCACATTTCCTTCAAATCCCAAATTTCAAGTCTGTAGGTTATTAATCTAAGGACTTAAAATGATACTAGCTGGTTAAAACAATTAAGGTAAAACAGTGGACTCTAAGATGAATTCAATTCAGTGCCTTGAGCATTATCCAGAAAAAAATAAAACAACTAATAAATATAGTACGAAGGTTTAACATGCACAGACAATGCATATCACTCTAAACAGCTGTCACCACATAATAAAAGCTGAGTTATTTCAGATAAAAATCCAAAGAAAAGCCTTTACAGAAGTATAGGTTGAATAGTGTCAGACACAACTTCAGTGAATCTACACAATATTTTTGCATACCTACCTGTAGGAAAAAGTGATATTTGTTAGATACATTCACAATAAAAAAAAGTAAAACAACTATTTGTTTCTACCAGTGCAACTGGGAATTTAATAGAGGTGCCAAAGATTAAAAAAAGTATATTATCAGAGAATGTCAGACTGTAGATTTAACCTTAGTGTTTTCTTTTCATATTACATTAAAGTGATTGTCACCACAAATACTCTATTTTGAGACCTGAAATGTTATTAAACTAAAGGTTGCTTTACATACATGAGCTTGGTGATATGAATAAAGTGGATTATTTCAGTATAAATTTAACAAAGATTTAGAAGCTCTTCCACAATGGGTAACATCCTAAGGCAAGAAGAAGAAGAAGGAGTTATAGGTCACAAAACATCATTCCCATTGTATCAAATACAACATGGAATAACCAGAGTATAAAATTATTTCAGTCTTTACAATGGAGATAGCCAAGAGTTATGAAGCTCACAGATCTTATCATTTCTCTATATCCCCTAAGTCAATTTAATCGTTAATACTTAGCATTTTTTCTCATAAACACAAAGGACATTACTAATTAATGACCGCCAAAAGTTAATCAATTTAAATGTTTAGTATAAAATAGTCAGAGCTAGATTTTTTTTGGCATTTATTTACTTATTTTTAATTGAAGTATAGTTGACATATAGTATTAGATGTACAACATAGCAATTTGACAATTACATACATAGGAAATGCTTAGTAAGAAATGTAGTTACTATGCGTCACCACTCAAAGTTATTACAGTATAATTGACTATATTCCTAACACAACTAGATTTTAAAAACAGACTTTCATTTTTATTTTTTGATGACCAGAATACAATATTTGATGAGCAGACTCACAATGTTGAAAGAAGAATAAATAGAGAAACAATTAAAAATGCATATAGGGGCGCCTGGGTGGCTCAGTTGGTTAAGCGACTGCCTTCGGCTCAGGTCATGATTCCGGAGTCCCGGGATCGAGTCCCATATTGGACTCCCGGCTCTGTGGGAAGTCTGCTTCTCCCTCTGACCTTCTCCCCTCTCATTCTCAGTCTCTCTCTCTAATAAATAAATAAAAAATCTTTAAAAAAAAAAAAACTTAAAAAAAATGCATATAGGAGTTTGGGTCATGCTTTTATATTGTCATCAAAATAAGATTAAGGCATCAAGTCACTACTACTACCACTACTATTACTACTACCACTGGCTCTGTATAATATTTATGATGTACAGTCAGTATTCTAAGTGCTCTCCCTAGTTTTTCCAAAGTTTAATCAAATTTAGTGGTCATTTTAAATTAGAATGTAATATATTTAATATTATGTATAATATTTCATGTATATTTCATATATGATGAAAATCTGATAATGCTAAATTTAGAGAGGCTGTGATCTTCAAAATTTGAACCTGAATTCTTTTTGAATCCAATGTTTGAGAGGTCTGGAATAAATATGGAGTGAAGAACATGAAAATGGAAAGAGGAAAAGGTGAAACAGGCTTTTATTTTATTCCACCCAACAGCACCTTGCACATTATGGATTGTGCACATTGTGGATGCTTAATGTGCACAAACACTGTGATGCCACATGGTCTTTCACTACCAAAGTATTTTCTCTCTTGGGTAAAGGAAGATATGGGTGAAGTTTATAAGCAACAAAGATGCCAAGGAGAAGAACCACCTGCTCAACAGTTGGCACTGACTGATCTCAATATGTCATGATAACCTGTAGAAGAAACAATGAATTGACTAGTCTTCCATAAAAACAAAAGGACATTAATAGTATTACTTCCTATACCATAAGATAGCCTAGTCACCTTAATCAATTTCATGGAATTTGTATCACCATATTCTATTGGGCGAAAAAAATAATTTCCAACTTAATGTACTAATTGCTAAAATGTTTGAATGCATGTCAAAGGAAAAAAAGTAAAATATGATAAATATGCTTTTTGAATGTGGATATATTTTGAATTTTGATCAAAATAATTTTCTCTGAATGTAGTAGCTGCCTACAATTAGTATACATTTAGGTGTATTCTTTCAGAATAAGCTCAAATAATTGGTAGTTAATGTGTAGGTAATAATCAGCACATATTTAGCTGTTGGGCATCCTTCTCTATATGAGGCAAGGATAAAGAAATGCGTCTCATTCTATGCATCAGAAAAATATTGCCCTGGGTCCACTAAATATCCACAATGCCAGCATGAAGTTCTTAACAGAAATACAGTGATACCCTGGCAGCTTGCTGTCAAGTGGTAGTAAGAGCTTTTAATTTCATCCTTTTGAGCTCTATGGGAGGAAAAAATTATGACCCCCAAAGGTGCCTAAATCCTAATCTCCAGAACCTGTGAATATATTAGGTTCCAAGGCAAAGGAAAATTAAGGTTGCTCATCAGCTGACCTTAGAATAGAGAGATTAGGACACCTCGGTGGCTCAGTGAATTAAGCGTCTGACTCTTGGTTTTGGTTAAGGTCATGATCTCAGGGTCATGGGATTGAGCCCTGCCTTGGGCTCCACACTCAGCATGGGATCTGTTTGTCCCTCTCCATCTGCTCCTCCCCCATTCTCACTTACTCTCTCTCAAATAAAATCTTTTCTAAAAAATAGACAGATTATGCTGTATCGCTGGTGGGCCCAATGTAATCACAGAAGTTTTCTAAAGGTGGAAGTGAAAATCAGAAGACAGGGAGAGAAATAGCAGTGTGAAAAACACCAACCTGACATTGCGAGCTTTGTAGATGGAGGAAAGGGACCTGAACCAAGGAAATTAGATGAGTTTTAGAAGGTAGAAACAGCAAGGAAACAAGTTTTCCCCAAGAGCCTCCAGGAAGAAACACAGCCATTGATCCACACCTTGATTTTAGCCCACATAGATCCATTTGGACTTCTGACCTCCAGAACTATAAGACAAATTCGTCATGTTTACACCTCTAAGCTTGTGGTTGTTACAGCAGCAATAGAAAACTAATCCAAACTCGTCACACTAAGTTAGTAGTAGATAGAAAACAAACACCTCTTTCCTCAAAATGAACTGTAGAATCTTGATGGAAGTCTCTTATATTACCATAACAATTCCCAGCTCTTCAATCAAAATTATATGAACAATGGATAAATATTAACTAACATAAAAGGAAAAATTGAGCCCTTCATATGTGCATATAATTTTTCATTAAATCATTATCATTTAAAATTAAACTTAAGTGTAAGCATTTACTTTACAAAAGATAAAACTTCAATCAGTTTATCATTCATTCTGGAAAGTAGCTATTTATTCATTTCCTAAGATACTGATTTATATACCTGTGAAACTTGAAAAATAAGAACCACTCATTTCATAAATTAGATCTGTATTTTTCTGACCACACTAGAATGTTTACAAATTAAGGGCAATGCGATATCTTTTTTTTATTCAACTGAGTGAAAAAAAGCACCCTGAGGGGATATTGTTCAGTATTTCTAAGAATCATATGAAGCTATTTCATTGCAATGTATATTTATAAGAACCTAGTTAGAAGTCAAAATTACTGCTAAAAATATGAATTAAGAATACTTCACATGTGGGCGCCTGGGTAGCTCAGTTGGTTGAGCGACTGCCTTCGGCTCAGGTCATGATCCCAGAGTCCCGGGATCGAGTCCCATATCGGACTCCCGGCTCTGCGGGAAGTCTGCTTCTCCCTCTGACCTTCTTCTCCCCTCTCATTCTCAGTCTCTCTCTCTCTAATAAATAAATAAAATCTTTAAAAAAAAAAAGAATACTTCACATGTTGTGTCCCTAGAAAACAAAGGAATTTAAATTTCACAAAGATATATAGATATAGATATATATCTGTATATAAATATTTGTTTATCACTGCACAAGCCCCCAAACCATACATTATGACCACTGGATTTGAGGTCACCATTATTTCCCTTTTCATAATTTTATAGATAGGCAGACTTGGTTAATAAATGAAATGTTTATTTTGGCCTTTGCTTGATATCAACATAATGATAACAACATTCATGACAAACATATCTGTGTTGGCAGTTGACAGTCTTTGGAGGGGTATCTGGACTCATGGCAACAGTGTGCTATATTGCCAATGAGACCCTTTTTCACTGGAAGTTTCTATTTAATACAAATGGTCCTTATCAGAAAAGTGCTATTCATGACAGAAAAGAAGTTCTGTAATTTTATATTCCTTTTCATTTGATTCTAAATATTGAACTTGTTTCTCTATTCTTCCACAAATATATATATATTATATATAATATATATATTTCTTCCACATATAAATGTATATAAATATATAAATTGTTTACCACAAAAGAACTAAAAGTGTTATCATTAGATATAAAATCTGCATGTTTTATGCTGCTGAAATTGAGAGCTATATTTTGGCTTGCCACTACCTCTCCAGGTGGCATGGCTAAGTTCCCTTGTGAGGCTAGCTCCAGGCATCCTGGCATTGTTACAACCTGGTTTTTGTTGCCCTTGACTGTCCTTTCTCAGATTGTTCTCCCTCCTCAGATCACTCTTCCTTCTCTTCAGAAGTACCTTCCCTTTGTTCTCTTGACAGAAGATTGATCCCTACTGAGGTGTGACATACAGAAAAAACTGATGTTGAGAGTCAGGAGATGTGGCACTAGCTTTGGGTTCTATAACTTTGTGGGTAGCACTTTGCCATTCTGGGTCTCAATCTCTCCAACTGTATGTATATTGCAAGCAATGGGTTCAGTAATCTCGATAGCCCATTCAGGATCTGAAAAGCTATAATTCTTTGAGCTACAGAATACCCATCTGGGCTTACCTTTGGGGCTTGGGGCCCTAAACGGATAGCCAAAAGTAAAGGCTTATGTCACTGCCATTTTAGACATGTTTATATTTCATGTGATGCTTCCTGAGGAAGGAAATGTCTTCAAAACTTCAAAAGAATGACTGAATCTCTAATGAAAGAATTTTAGAACACAGTGTGATATTTTGGATTTTCCTCTGAAGTCACCACTCGAGAGATAAGAATAGTCCTGCATACTGCCAATGGCCACGACACAACTTGGAAAACAAGGAAAACAAGGCAATTTCACTATTGAACAATCTGAATTCTCACAAAGAATGAATGTGGATAAGGATGACTGAGTCTATATTTAAAAGCAATTTTGCAGGCAGGTAAATTCTTCTATGCCGCTTTGTTCCTTCCAGATCACTAATGTTCATCCCCATACAAATAAACCTAGTTCCCAAGTAATTCCTTGTTCCCATTCTGTCCACTAGACAAAGGAGGAGATTTGTCTACTAGCGAATGTGACGGAACATCCTGCCCACCCATATAAAAGTGGTAGGGTTTTTAGTAGTCAAGCAGTGCTGTGAATAAAAGTCCTTTGTTGATTCATCTGAGTCCTTTTTATTTTTTCACCAAAACCATCACAGTAAACAAAGCAATTACACTGAGCCGAGTTATGCTAGTGGCACAAACACCTCTTTTAACAAGTGAACTGGCTGTTGGGGACCAACCACTCCTTTAATTATACCTCAGAACTGCCTATAATGAAAAAAGAGCCAGCCATACTGCCTGAGCCCCTAATGTGGACTGGCTCTGGACCAAGTCCTTTGCGTCAGTTCTCTCTTCTTTCATCCTCCCTCAGTGTGGTGCTGTTATAGGAGATTACCCTGTTTCTGCTTTCTTTCTTATCCCCTTTCACGTCCTCAGCTAAATTTCTTACTCCAGCCCCTACTGTTCTCAGCCAATAATATTTTCCATGTTGAAACACTGTCCCCTTCAATATACAGTTTGTTCAACAGTTGAAGCACTCAGTCTCCTTGTCTATACCATTCATTTATCCGTTATTAATTTATTCACTCATTCGATGTATTGATCTATAATGTTTTTTGCTATTGATGATAGGGAGCCTCACAGATCATTGGGGAGAGAAATCCAATATAAGAATACATTGTAATAGAATATGTAAAATTTCACAGGACATCAGAAGAAAGAATGTCTATCATATTCAAAGAGTTGGCAAAAATTTGTTAAAAGGCTAAACAATATACTGCCTTGAGTTATTCGATTTATGTTACAAAGCTCTAGAAAACAATGACCTTATCTAAAAGGTCACTGTATCTCCTCAACAGTACCTTGTAAATAATGGATACGTCGTGGGTGCTCAATAAAGGCACATATTTTAACCATGCATCATGGCACCATGCAGAGCCACAGGCTGGTTTTTCTTGCCCTTAACCTTCCTCTCAGGTTGTCTTCTACCTCTTTTCTTTTCACAAGTACTTTTCTTTTGTCTTTTTGGCAGAGTCGATCCCTACCAATATGTGGCATAGAGGAAAGAACTGGTGAGTTCCAATTACTTAGGTCAGATGATAAACAACACAGTCAAGACCTAAGTTCATACATGTGACTCCTGTCTTGGCCTCTTATTTTGACTCTCATACACGACCAGAGGTCCTATTTCTGACACTGACTGGTCATTTTGCAAATGGCTCTACTTGTTTTAAAAAGATTTCAGATGCCTCATCTTCAAATATGGAAAAAATTTACCTCCTCAGACCTATAAGTGGATGGTTCCCCAATCTTTACATCTTTGGCCATTTATTGAACAGTTGCTACTTTGTTAAGAGTTGTGGGGATACAGAGCTGAAAGGTGTACCCACCTTGGTTAGTAACAACTCTTTCTTCTTCCATTTCCCTCCTTTCAAGGGTTAGCCTATCCTGTTTACTTCTGTTAATACTCCTAATCCAGGGGTGCCTGGGTGGCTCAGTGGGCTAAGCCTCTGCCTTCGGCTCGGGTCATGATCTTGGGCTCCTGGGATCAAGCCCCGCGTTGGGCTCTCTGCTAGGCGGGGAGCCGGCTTCCCCTGCTCTCTCTGCCTGCCTTTCTGCCTACTTGTGATCTCTCTCTCTCTGTCAAATAAATAAATAAAATCTTTAAAAAAAAAAACCCTGCTAATCCAGTTTTAGTAGAATGAGCATGTTCAGGTCTCTTTATAAGGAGATACACTGTCCATTCACTGAATATAGGTCTAACAATGGGCTTAACTCTGAATGTATTTTACATTTGAGAAAATAGACCCAATGAAGTTTAAACAATGTAGCTAAGATCCCAAGGATGTTAATTGTGAGTTTTCCTTCTTATAGGCTCCAGATGCAGAGAACAATAGGTAACAGATCTACTCGGGATAGTTTTAGAGAATATAAATCCACTTTGGCTTATTACTCACCTCTAGATGGTATTTTTTTAAAGATTTTATTTGTTTGTTTGTTTGTTTGTTTGTTTGTCAGAGACAGAGAGGGCACGCGTGCACATGCACAGGATGAGGGGTAGAGGGCGAAACAGACTCCCCTCTGAGCAGGGAGCCTGATGATGTGAGACTCAATCCCAGGACCCTGGGATCATGACCTGAGTTGAAGGCAGATGCTTAACTGACTGAGCCACTCAGGAGTCCCCAGAGAGTATTAAAAAAAAAAAAAAAAAAAGCTTGTGACTTCATGAGGATTTGTGAAAAACTGGTGGATGGTATCAATTTACAGAAAGAGTTTCTGGAGTACTGGATCATTCTCTCCTTACCCTAAGTCAAGACTTTCTTTCTCAACTCACTCCAACTCTACGTTTACTGGTGTAAGGGATGGTTGTACTCCTAAGAATTCCTCTATATGAGGCTGACAAGAGGGAATAGAATTTTGAGACCAAACTATTGGGAAAGACCTATACATCTAGTGTTGAATCCAATAAGGAGGCATGCATTTTCCCATTGACTTAATGGATTCATGAAAAGAGGTTGTCTTGAGAATTGAAAGGGACTCTTCCTAAGAAGACTCTCTAAAATAAAAGAGCCCCAAAAGAAAGCTCTTCTGGGAAGACAGGATTTGAAAGGAAGGTGTAAATTGCCAGTCAGAGAACTGGAAGTCTCCAGTGGTGGAAAGTATGAGAAGAATCAACAAAAGTGCTTCATAAGAAAAACAACAAACATTTAAGCATCTGAACACAGAGCAGTTTGACACCAGATTAAACAGCACCAGATATATTAAACTATAAGTAAGACTGTATATTAGACTGCATTATACTATTTAACAGCAAGGGGGAAAAAGAGTCTATTTCTAATATCTAATAGTGGCTAGAAAACTAGAAGGAAAACCAGGAGCTGGAAAGAATCCATAGAGCTTGTTTCAAGGCATAACAGTGAGAAAGAAATCTGCTTCTTTCTTACTGAATCTAACTTGTTCAATAACTGGTGACACTGGCTATTAGTATAAGCCAAATTTCCTGGCCCCAAATCCACTGTTTCTTTATTCTCTAAAAAAAATACGTACATACATATATACATATATATATGTATATGTATATGGAATATATATTCCATATATATATATATATGGAAACATCAATTTGCTCTATACATGGTAGAGAGTAAAGACTTTAGAAACATAATATTCCAGTGCAGTTTTCAACCTTGTTTAGGCCATGATTCATGAGAAAGAAAGGAAGGAAAAAGGAGGGAGGGAAGAAAGGGGAAAGAAGGAATGGGGAATAGGGAGGGAGGAAAGGAAAGAAAACCAACTTTCAAAAGATATCTTTGAGACAATCAGGTAAATTTGAATATAGACTGGGTATTTTATATTAGGTAATTAGTAATAAGTTTGTTAGCTGTGATAATGACAAGGTAGTTATGTATAAAATGTTTTTCTATGTGAATTAAGCACAATGACATCCAGATAGTAAAATTAAAGAAGCCCGGTGTGATATTTTGATTTATAATAAGGAATTTTTATTTGTTCTTCATCCTATTTCTAGCACAGAGTCCTAAAACCTTTGGAATTTCCTAAGTGATGAGAGCTATACAGGGGTCTTTGTTATGTTGATGAGTGGACTTTGGGAAAGCACCTAAGGATGGAGGCTGATTGCCAGAGGAACCAAAAAATGTGATTAGAGGACTGCAACTTTCAGTTTGACCCACTAACCTCCAGGGAGAGGAAAGAGCCTGGAGATTGGGTCAACTGACACCTGGTCAATGATTTAATCAACCGTGCCAATGTAATGAAGCCTCCAAGAAAACCCAAAAGGACAGGACTCAGAATTTCTAGGTTGGTAATGCGTGGAGACACAAGGAGAGTGACACACCTGAAAAGGGCACAGAAGCTCTGTGTCCTTTCCTCATACCTTGCCCTATGTATCTCTTCTATTTGGCTGTTATTGAGTTATATCCTTTTAAAATAAACTGGTGATCCAGTAAGTAAACAGTCTCCTGGGTATTGTGAACTGCTCCAACTAGATAGTGTCGGAAATGAATTGAATGTAGGACACCAGCTGGTGTCCAGAGAATTGCTTGGATATGTGCTGAAATCTGCCCCCTGTCATATATTATAACTGGGTCCAGAACCCTAATACCTGGTATTTGCTTTAAAATACTCCAGAGGAAAATAAAATAAAATAAAATAAAATACTCCAGGGGAAGAGAAAAGCAGTGAAAATAGATAAAACAAATTGAAAAAATACAGATAATTGTTGAATAGGTCATGGGTACACAGATACTTATTCTATTCTTTTTACTTTTAAGGGTGATTAAATTTTCCATAATAAAGAGTCAAAAATGAATAAGAGAAATTCACAGGTCCATATGTTTTGATTTGCTGTAACTCTGCCTCCTCTACAACTTTTGACTTATGTGAGTAAAGCAGCTTTCCACAAGGATCACTTCTGCATAAACACCATACACTATATCTAATTCATTGTATTATAATTCCTTTACTTTGTAGAAAGTCGTCTGGAATCTAAAACTAATGACTTTATTCCAAAGCTGTTCTTTGAACTGGGAAAGTCAGAGTTCTCTGATGAAAATAATTGACAGTTGAATGCCCCAAGTGTCTCTTAATATAACGGTTAAGACTCAATTTACCAAGGTCCTGGGTACCACATCTTTGCATCCATATTCAATGAGGGCATCAGAATTTTGTGACAGAGAGGTCTGTGAAGAGCATAGGCCCTTGGGAAACTGCCTTCATAGGCAACTGAAGAACAGAAACTGATCGTTTTTCAGACACATTTGTATAGGAGATACCTGTATGCTGTCAGGCTGAACTAATTCAAACTACTTATTTAAAATATACTACCATATTTGTTGTCAATTTTATAATAATATACAGACATTTCACATTCTAATGCCTCTGATCCCGAAAAAACTTCTGGTTAAATTATTATCATCCCTGCTGCATTTATGAAATAGTTATATGTGTCTATACACACACAAAACAAAACAAAACACCTTGCAGAATTGAATCCAGTGGATTGGGAAAAAGTTACGGAAACAGTGGAGTTCTCTTTTTCTCTCTTGTTCTCTCCTTTTTTTAAATAAAAGTTGTTAAGAAAATTCCTTTTTTTTAACAATTCTCAATGTAAAAACGAAACTATAAAAAAAAAGGTAGACATCAATGACTCTAAACAGAAAAGTAACTGGAAGAGTTAGAATCTCAAATCAAGGCATTTGGGGATATCTCACCTAAGGTTTTCATGTACATTTTACTTTTTTGCAAGTGTATATATATTGTAGTTCATAAAAACTGCCTAAGTAGTTCCAAAAACCTATCTTCCAATAAGTATAAAATAAAAATTCTAAGTGACATAAAAGAATTGTATCATAAATTAATTAGCAGCATGGTTTTTTTTTCTTTCTTAGTGATAGATAAATAATGTCATATCTTAAAATCAATGAAATTCAATATCTGAAATGGAATAAAGCTTATGAAGATGTGACACATTTATGTAGGTTACATAATAATTAAGGGGAATTATAGATGAACAAAACATGTTTTTAATGCTAACAGCATTCTTTAGAGAAATAGTCATGATTTTATGGGATCACGCCTATAAAAACCAGACATAAAATAATAATGCTTGTAACCCATGGGGCTAGCAAATGAGGACACTTCTGGATGTTCATATACACTCACTCTAAATATCTTCCTTCCTACTCCCAAAACTGGGAAACTGGATATATCTGGGTTATCATCATAACCACAATCAGTTTAGACAAGGAGATAAATTTCAAACCATTATGATGAAAGACTGTAACAAATGGAACTGTCCAACATGAAAGCTGTGGACACTGTCATCTTGGAATAAAGGACTTCAGCTATTACCTTTAGTGCTTTGGGAGTGGTCTCTCCACAGGGAAGGAGGACGTACTAGAATGAAAACCTACTGAGCCTCTTTCAGTTTTGACTATATGTTCCTAAATAATATCCTGTAAACCTGCTCATAAATATTGACTGATATATTCTTTAACTAGATACTCACCCTTAAGTTCAGTAGCCCCATCGATGGAAACGAAAGTAAGAAGTTTCAATACCCATGTAATAATATTTTATCAAATAGCCATAAAAATTATGCATAAGCTCAGTTTACACATTTTATTTTGTGTTACCTTCGGCATAAAATTAAGGACAAATTAACAATGCCATCCAAACACCATTCCTAGAAAAATAAACAATTCAGCTTCCCTCAGAGACTCATCATAGGTTAAATGTACTACTATATTCCTAATTCATATATTTATTACTGTTTCTTCATTGTCCTGAAGTGTCAATGACTCTTAAGGTAATTTTTTAATGATAATTTTTAAATTATTAAAATGAATGAGAATCTTTATATTTTGTTTACCATCATTTCCTATTCTTGTTCTTTCATTCATATTTTTTGATAGATTATTATTCACACAGAAGGAAAACGGATGCTGATCTTCCTAAAATATTCATTTTTGACATGACAACTATTATAACAAGTTTGCTTAATCAATACTACTATAAGAACAAAATTTAAAAGTATTGTTACAAAATAAAAGACTATTAGAAAAATGTAATTGAAGAAGAGGAAAGGGAGAGGAAAAAGAATGTATTCTTTTCCTTTATTTCCCCCAAGCTGCCTAAGTAGAGACAAAATGTGAGAATGTTGTACTTCAAGCTTTGAATCCTCCAAATTATCATCTGATTGTATTTATTTAAGGGACAAGAGAAAACTTTTAACGGTGTCCAAAAATTAGCTTTGTTTTTTCATCTGAAGCTGTCTTTGAAGATTCGTATAATATATAAAAAGTAAAGCATTAACAAGACAATTATAAAAGTATTTGAACTATTTATTAAATACCAAACTTATCTCCTTATTCATGTTAAACATATTTCTTGTGAAATAAAAACTTTCTCTAATGTTGTAAATATTTATCTTATTATCATTGAAGGAATAAATACAAACCTCTTAAAAGGCTATTTTATTATTATGTTGGAAAACAGATGACATGAAAAATTTGAGCAAAAGAGTCAAAATAATCCTAGTACTCTCTGGTAGCATAACAAATGAAAAAAGATATTCCCCCCTCCAATAACATGTCTACCTACATGTACCTAAAGATCTACTGCAGGGAGCTAATTGGTGGCACATATTCGCCCAGGAGGGCATATTATGGTTACATCAATGCACAGTGGGATGTCCCAGTAGAACTAAATATAAGGCAGCTTTGATTTCTTTGCTCAGGACCATCTAACCTAATTTTAGATAGCCTGGATCTTTATCTGAGCAACTTTGTGGAAAGCATGCTCTGATTCTATTGTCCCAGAAAGCAGAGCAAAATATGCATCAACTGACCTTTAAATAACTGCATTTTGAAATAAAATAAAGGAGGAAAGGATTGCACACACTTACACAAATATGCACCTCTGTCTCCACCCTTTCTCAGAGAATTAATTTTAAAATGCTGTAATACTGCAAAGATACTGCTTTAAAAACATAACCAATGCCATTAAAATCAGCCTATTATGAAAACAAGCAACTACTTAAAAGTGTGGAATATTCCCAGCAATGCCCCTACTCATCACATATACACAGCCATTTTAAAACCCCATAGGATTTCTACTTGTTTTCCTAACAATACTGATTCTTAAATGTATTTTGTATCAAATTCACTTTTCTCGATTTCAACATTATTCATCTTTTCTGTGATCAATGTGGAAGTGAAGAAAACAAACACAGCACTGAACATTTCAGACAGGGTAATTAAACATGTGGTTTCTCTAGGCGTATATTACAGCATCAGCATTTACAACTCAAGAAGCCATGGATGAGTCAGGCTAAAATAAAGTCCTCAATGGAGCTGGTACTTTATTTTGCACATATGCTACCAAGATGACATCATCATCGCTGAATTCAGAACCGACTAATATTTTGTTAAGAACTCCAAAGTTCAAGCATTTCTATTCAAACCACAAAAATCCATGGAATGCCAGACCCTACCCTGACATCATAGGCACTTAGAAGTTTCTGTTGTATTTTTTTCTTTTTATTGCATTAAAATAATGTTAACATCAAATGTGGATCTATAAGAACTCAATGTCGTGGCTTCAAGTTATGAGAAAGTTTCTATATGAATGTTTATTATTTATGATCTCAAAAGTGGTTGTATGAATATGTTATAAAATCAAACATTATCCACAAAAATAAAAAAAAATTAAAACAGAGAAGAAAATGTAACAATAGAAGATAGAAGAACAAAATATTCCTTAGAGTACCATGGAATGTGTTAACAATTTGAGAGATACAAAGAAAGTAAATGTCACAGTCCTACCCCAATAAATCTGGTTGACATTATTACTGCAATAACAACTGATGTACAGGCAGATGATTTTATCTATTTTGTTCACCCAGAATCCCCACTATGGTGCTTGGCTTATAGTAAGCACTCAATAAATATTTATTGAATAAATTCAATGTGTTGTTTGATCTTTACAAGAAGCCTTTAGTATTATTGTTACCATCTTTCTTTTTATTGTTCTTATTTTACCATTTACTATTATTATTCATATTCTACCAGTGAGAAATCAGAGTGTGAGAGAATAGCATCAAATGCCTGACTTATCGTCCGTTCTGTCTGACTCCAAAGCACCAGTGCTCTTGTTGATAAAAACCAGATCTCTTATGAAACACTATGTGAAAAGGGTCAATAAATATTAAAGGAGGTCACTATCAGCCAGGCTGGTAACCAAAATTTCATGAAGGATACAGATATGAATTAAAAATCAGAGTACAGTCAGGATTAAAATAAGCAGAAGGAGATGATATTTAAAGAAAAGAGGTAGCATGAGAAAAGAGGGGCAATAAGGCACAATTAACATTCAGGGTCCTTTAATGGACCTATCTGTCTCTTGTGCAGTGTGGGATGCATGGATAGGCTTCCTTGGGGTAGACATGTTCAGTACTCAAAGCAGTGTGGGGAAATGAAGCAGTCAGAGGTCAGTAAAAAGTTAGAATGCCAAAAATACTAAAAGTCTGGAAGCTTTTGGAACCACAAATTAGAAATAAACCAGAGGTAAAGGGTGCCAGATAAATCATAACTTAAGGCAAAATTGCAATGTTGGAGGGCTCAGTAGGGGTTCGATTATCCCATAAGTACCAATCATCCAGCAGACATGTGAGGCTACAAAAATCTTGGGGCAAATTACCCAAGAGCCAGATGAATTGAGCCCAATAATTTAGAAGGAAAGCATTTCAAAAATACCTGCAGAGATATCAAACAAAGGTAGCATAGTGGTGAGGGTATAAATTAAAAAGAGTACATTCAAGTCACATGGACAACAAGTTAGAAGCTGTGTATGAATTGGAGCCAATAACCCTGAGTGTCAATGAGAGCTGAGGAGTCTAAGACAGACTCTTGGAGCTGCTTGTCTAAGTCACATATGCTTAACCTCTTTTACGACATTATGTGTGCTTCCAATGGCAGCATGTGCTATTGTTGGCCTCATGACAAAGTATTGTAGCACAGCGACGAACCTAATACTGTAAAACCATTCTCTGGTCTGGGTGTGCCTTGACCTGCAAATTTGTATGGGTGACAAGTGTTGTAAGAGGCAAAGGAAATATAATTGGGGGTAAAACCAAACTCTGGTCAAAGATGTGTTCTGATAAGTTCAGGAAGACAGGTATTGAGAGACATAACTAGAAAAGTAGATTGAAGACAGCCTGTAAAATCCTTGAATGTTTGAGGAAAGAGTTTGGATATTTGGTTCTAGGAAGTGGAAGGCAATGGAGATTTTGAGTTGGGAAGTACTCTGATAAAAGCTTTATTTTTAGGAAGATGAATATTGCGGCAATGTGATCTACAAAACAAAGATAAAAACAAAGGACACCAATTAGGAAGCTACTGTAATAATTTAGAAGTGAGGCAAGTAATATTTGAATTATATCCTTGACAACAGGAATGCAGAGTTTTGGAACACGTGGTATGAGGAATAATAATGGATTAAAGAGCCAATAAGAGAAATGCCTTATAATGAAAATTATGAGCCTTTATCTAGAGGTTGAAAAACAGACACAAATGCACACATGTGCCTGTGTGCACATGTGCACATGCACACACACAATCATACTTTATGTACATTGGAAAGAATATTGTTTTAACTCATAGCAAGTATATCAATGTATCACAGTAGATGTAAAGTTTCAAACTTGTGATATCAGGTGAGAGGTATAAAACTCCATTACTCACATCACATGCATTTTTATATATTTAGATGTTTCTTTTGTTAAGTAAAAGTACAGCTTTTTGACAGAGCAAAGTCTTACACAATAATGCTGAATGTCTAAAATAATATACTATTCCAGAGAACTCATTAAAATGAATTTAGATTTTAAACATTCTTTTGAAAATTTATACTTCAGCCAACACAACTAATATTTAAGTAACTCATGCTGACAACACTGAACCACCATCTAATGAACTGTTTTTCAAGGGATAGAGTGGATATGATCTTATCTTCCCACACAGCTCATCCGCACATGTACGTCCAGAAAAAGGTCTCAGGAAGAGAGCAGTCTACAGTACAAAGCATGGCCCACATGGGACTCAAACCCTTCTTTCTGGCTTCACTAATGCAATCCCTACTCAACAAGACCCTAAATAAACCAGTTTATTTTCATAAATTTGAGGTTAAGATGTTCTCTTTTTTTTCATTTTGGCAGAGTGAGAAGTATGGATTCAGTAAAGTTTAGTAAAGTTTTTAGTTTCGGAAATATAAAAACCAGAGTTGATATTTATCATCCGAAATACTAATTAATTAATTAGTAATAATTAATTAAATACTCTTCAAATAATGAGTATCAGAGAAAATTAACTCCAATAAGAGTCAAATAATTTATATTGCTGGAGTTGTGAGATATATCCTATTCAGATTAAAGAAAGATAACTCATAGCTTTATTACAGATATCTAGATATCTGGACTGATAACTATATTTGGGCTGTTCTTGACTATGGGGAACACCAGTTTTAATTTTTCAAAATATGATGGGGCTAATACAATACCTCAGCATAAGTTTTTGAGCCCAGAACTTATAAGGCATTGTCTTATTCTTCCATCCCACCATTGTTGTCTCATCAGGCATTTACAAGATGATTCATTCAAAAACGAATGCATTCAGTCTGGACCCTGAAATGTTATACTTTATAGTTATTTTGGAGATTTAAGGTCTAACAATCGCTATCAGTTGATGCTTTTGTTTTTTACTGCTACCATTTTTGTTCTAATTAACCAAAAGGAACAAATATTTATGAACGGTTAGATTTTTCATTTATGTAACGTTGGGGACCAGAGAGAATAATTTTTGACAGTTAAACTTAATTATTCAATTAAACACCAAATTTGAGACTTCAAAAAACTTCAACCAGATAGCATAGTACTAACATGACAGTTCTATCTTGTTTTTAAAATACTTTCATTAACAACGATGAAAGAAATCTTGGAAGGTATCGGCTAATACATCTGACAGGAGCATTTCATCATTATCAGCAATTGTCAAGATCTGGTCTAATCTGAAAAACTAGACAAATATTTGTGGCATTTTGCTTATTTTTTGCCTATCACATTATCTACTTGTATAAGTGGTTCTATTTCATGGCAATACAGTTGTCCCCATGCACATGGTGGGCCTAATCAGAAGAATAGTATATAAAAGAAAGTTATACCCAATACTATGAAAGGCAAATGCTTGGAAATACAACACAGACTAAAACATTTAGGGTGTTTGAATGGCTGAATACGTGAGTCTCAAAAGATAAAAGACACATATTTTCATACCTAATAAGTAGGTATGTCATTTATACATTTTCAATATAATGATTTCTATAATTTATGACTTCTATACTAGTGTCTTCTTATTCTTATATTTCTTCCTATCTGAATTCACCCAGCCTTCGCTGAGATCCAAACAAATGGGAATATTTCATTGTTCTAAGCCTGGCTTATTCGTTTCCACTGCAATTCACAAGCCACCTGTGCTCAAATGCAGTATCTGAAGAATGATGTTGAAATAGACAAAGCAAGCTCTCAGGACTAGTTATGCTAAAGGAAATAACTTCGGGCAATTCTGAAATAGTAACATAACCACAATATTAGTTGGTTAGAATATGCTAATAAATACTACATGACCCTTTGGGAAACAGAGTGGAATTATCTAAACCCATATTCCACACTTTCAGCTCAACTCCATCACCCAAATTAGCACCCTTTGTCCTTGCCTCAATAATTTCCTCTGTGCTTATCAGTGAACAATTTTTTGCTTTGTTTGGGTGTCTTTTGTTTGTTGGTTGGTCTGTTTTCATTTTTGTTTCTGTTTTCTTGTTGTTTGGGTGTCTTAATCCAAAACCAAATCATGAGGTATGCTTTCGGGTAATCACATATATCAGTTATATATTGAGCTACAAAATACTTTATATGTTACTCTCCCATTCAGATATTTTATGTAGTTTAATTATAATGCCAAACATAATAAAATATACAAACAGTATATCAGAAACATACACCCAAAATGACAGAAATACACATTTGTTTCTCTGAGTGTTAAAAAAAAAAAGATAGTAATAAACTCAAGCCATCTTAAGCATTTCACATTGACGTAACAAAATAAAACGAAGCTCAGCTGGATGCATAGCTTTCTACAATTTCAAACAGTAAGATATAAATCAATAAACTTGCTTGATTTTTTTTTTTTTTCTTTTGGCTTGCTTGATCTTATTTAGGAAGGTTTTTCTACTACAGATTTTGTTCAAGGGAATAAGGCCAGGTTCCCAGTGTGCAAAAATACAGCCTGACTCTACAAAGGCTCGATCACAAACTAAACTTGGAACTGCCCAGTGGCAATAAGTACAGCATGCCAAGGTAGATAGAGAAACCTGTATAATGGTAAAACAAAAGGTAGGGTGTTCTTGGCACACAGAATTACTTTCTCCCATACCAGAGCCAACTTCTTGTGTATCAGTGAAGCCTTTAAAATTTGAACTACTGACACACCTGCGTGGGTCAGTCGTTAAGTGTCTGCCTTCAGCTTGGGTCATGATCCCAGGGTTCTGGGACGGAGCCCCACATCAGGCTCCCTGCTCTGTGGGAAGCCTGCTTCTCCCTCTCCCACTCCCACTGCCTGTGTTTCTGCTCTCACTGTCTCTCTCTCTGTCAAAAAAAATAAATTAAAAAAAATCTTAAAATTTGAACTAATGTAATAAGGTAAAAAAATGCTTGAAAGATATAAAATAGAGAAGGAAAAAGGTAAATAAATTCACAAAATGTGTTACACCGATATCAAATAAATTTTTGTCATAACTATAATCTTTCCCATTATAGTACTCTCTTGGAACCAAATATAAAGACATACATAAATATATATATATATATTTGCACATTTTAGTAAGAGTCTTCAGAAGTGTTTTGAAATTTTTGTAAATGGCGAACAAGAAACTACATTATTTTAAAACAGATTTTCACATTCAAATTTCAACACCACTAAAAATTAGGCATTAAAATCTCTGTTTTAGAAATGAGGACAAAACGACTTAGAACCAGTAAGTTGCCCGTGATCCAAACTTGGATCTGTCTGATTTCAAAATTTTAATTTCACAATATTAACTGTAACAAAATATACTTTATAAATTTTACCTGATCAGAAATAATTCCAAGATGTAATACTCAATCTCTATTATGTGTACTGCGTGAAGGATACAAATTAAGTATGGATATAACCTAAGAACAGCTTCTGTGGGGAGAAGAGCCTTTTAAGAAATAATTGGAAACATTATTTAAACATATGTATACGTAGATATTTATGATATACATTATATATTTGTTACTATTTCTTTCATTATGTATTTTGGATAAGGCCATCATTGAAGATAACATAGCAGAGAAATGGAAAGAGGATGTATTTTTAGTCACTCAATCAACCAATCGTGGTGTCGACCCTATCTTTAGACTTCCTGTTGGATAAAATCATAAATATCCTTATGGTTTATGACTGCTTGATTTGGATTTCAGTAACTTGAGCTTGAAAATATCAGAACTAATGCATGCTATTATAGAGGTACAAAGAAAGCAACAGTATAGAATTAGGAGTTTGGAGAGGTGTCTGTTTAGTTCAGATAATTATCTTCACTATGCATATTCATTTAACTACAGTTTTTCAATCCCAGAAAACCATGTTCAAGGCACTGGAAATACCAACATAAAATATTGCTTTTCCTTAAGAAGTTACTGGGTTTGCATATTAGAGATAGTCAATAAATCACAAAATATTAAAAATCACCTAACCCAGTGATCTGTTTTGCCACTCAGAAAATCTGAAGTCACACAATGCACAGTAGAAAATGGACTCTCACCTCCCAGAACAGAAATAATGGTAGAATCAAATGTTTGAGAATTATCTGGGAAATAATTTTTTATATAATGCTTCAAAATCTGGGCTGAATCATGTAAATCGTTTCATTCCTCACGCCAAAGTCTTATATCATGTGAAGTAAATACAATAATATTACACTTAAATATTTATTTCTATTCATGTCTTCTGGAATTCTTGATTTTTTTATAATCTATAATAAAAAATAGCATTTTTATTACAATCTATAATAAAAAAATTTGCAACTAGACTAAGTTCTGGCCAACAGGATGTAAACATAAGTGTCTCATCTTCTCTTTTGGAAACTTTCACTAAAATATGGCCAAATGTGCCCCTTCTTTCTCTCATCTCTCCTGCTATTTCAAATGTGCACATGTTGACTGAGTCATTAGGATTAGAACCACTCATGGGGATAGAAGAACCAAGAATTGGAGCATTCTCTGTTCTAGATAACTATTATGCTTCCACATCAGACCTGAAAGGCTGTGTGCAAGAGACATCAACCTAAGTCAAAATTACTGGTGTTTCGGTATTCTCACACAAATACAACACTAACGTCTTTAAGCTAATATATATATATATATATATATATGCATATATGTAAAATACATATATTATTATATATGGTATAAAAGTATACATAATAGTTTAAAATATATAGTTAGAAATATATATTACATATACTACTATAACAGTATATATAAATAGAATATATAGTATATATACTATATATTTTATGTAAATACGTATATAATAGCATACATGATCTATAAATATATATACTATATATATTAGTACAGAATGGTATTATAGAAAATATGAGGTACATAAATGTTTTGATTACATAACTATCATTGCCTGAGTTTAATGTTACCTGAGTTATGTGACTGGAAATTAACCTGATAACATTTGTTATAATCTTGTGTCCTGTGATATCTGCTAGGAACACACAGACATAAGAAAGAGAGAGAAAAACCACTAAAGCCCTTGGGGAAAGGCTCCAATGACCACTGACTCTCTGCACTATGAAGCATTGTGCAGATTATTTAACAACAACAAGAAAGCTGCACCAGGAAACTAAGTGTTTGAACTTGAACAAAGGATACTGTATTGTTTTAAAGAAAGAATCTTTTCAAAGAAACACAAACGATTGTTTACTGTGTTTAACAGAATCTAATTGAATGTTCTTCAAAAACATCATGCACCTTTGTCTTGACCCCAAACTGAGAGTGGATTCATGGATTCCTATGAACCAGTGTTTTAGGTTTTGTTATGGAGCTGCCTGCTCAACTATATAGTTAGAGTATAGAGCTATACTCTAAACTCGCAACTGCAGAACTCCAATATAGAAATTATTAGATAAAAGCATCATTGTAACAATTTGGTTGACTGAACACTTTCCAAAGATAAATGCACAGATTAGATCAAAAACTCAGGTTCTGGACTAAATCAAACTCTCCTTCTGATCTTCCACCTCTCTTCTCCTTACTCCCCTTTTCCTCCTCATTCTTCTCCTTGGCATCTTCATGGAAGAAATTCTCAGACCTACATAAAAGCTTATCACTGTAATAGCTAAAGCAAAGATAAAAAATGATTTTCTAGCTTTCAGAAATTAAGAAACTAGGAAGGTTCTCATTTTCCCACAGCTTCTAACTCTTCCCTCTTGAGTTCAGTGGAAGACATTGGTTATTTATCTGCTAAAGTGCAGTGTTTTGAAAAATCACTGCATATATAGCTAGGATTGTCCAAGAAAATTGGGCATTTATATTCTACCTCCATAAATTCGTCAAACTAACCAGGGATGCACAATGTCAGAGCTGAACTCTTCACAGTTTGGTTCTGAAACCAGTTCCTCTTTTACTCTTTTTAAAGAAATTATTATTGAACTACAGACCCAGACATTATGGGAAATCCTAGTCTATGTTAATGATATCTTAAGTTGCAAATACAATAAATCTATTCTTCCCTTTCTCTTGATTAGAATTGCCTTCCCATCTTCTCCACTACTCAGATTACATAATTGTGTTCTTAAGCATTTTTTAAAATTAGGTCACTTCAGTCTGAATACCCGAATGGTTCTATAGTTAGTTTTAATACCACTAAATAAATAAATAAATAAATGCTTTACTCCCACCAAACTGCACTATCTTCTCTTTGGAAGGTTTTATTATGGAAACATTTAAAAATAAAAAAAAAATTTAAAGATTTTGTGTATTTATTTATTTGAAAGAGAGCGAATGGAAAAGAGTATGAGAGGGAGGGGAGTCAAAAGGAGAAGAAGACTCCCTGCTGAGCAGGGAAACTGATAGGAGAACTGGATCCTGGGACTCCAGTATCATGACCTGAGCCAAAAGCAGTCACTCAACCAACTGAGCCACCCAGGCATCCAAAAAATAAAATATTAATATGGTCTGTTATCTGACAGAAATGCATTACATACAATACAGAATCAAAATCAGCGGGGCACCTGGGTGGCTCAGTGGGTTAAAGCCTCTGCCTCCGGTTCAGGTCATGATCTCAGGGTCCTGGAATCAAGCCCCACATTGGGCTCTATGCTCGGCAGGGAGCCTGTTTCCCCCTCTCTCTCTGCCTGCCTCTCTGCCTACTTGTGATCTCTCTCTCTCTCTCTCTCTCTCTCTCTCTCTGCCTACCTGTAATCTCCCTGTCAAATAAATAAATAAAATCTTTAAAAAAAACTTAGCAGTCTGAGGACACAAAAATTCATTCCTGTCTTGAGAAAGAGACCTTCTTAATTCAATAAATATTAATAAGCACCTACTCTATGAGGGCAATAATGAATGGGACTACAAAAATATTTAAGCTTGAATCCCCAAACCTAAGAATTCTATGGAATGGTAGGTAGGTGATATGCATATAAATAATGATTTTGCAAGGTAGTTTATGAGTGTCCTAAGATTGAGGTAAATAAGAATGGAGAGAACACTATTTCTAATTAAAGCAATGAAAGAATCCTTCAAGAAGGAGGTGACATTAGAGCCAGGCAGAACAATATTCTTGGCTGAGGAAGGAACAAAAAGATGGAGATAAGAATGAGCATACCTGAGATGCAGTGTATACAGAGGGCGATGCTATCAAACACACATAGAAACTTGTTACGCGGGAAGTTGATGCTATCAAACACACATAGAAAGTTGTCAGGTGGGAAGTTTGGAATGCCGGGTGAAGCATTTAAAGTTTATTCAGTAGGGGAGAAAAAAGAGTAAAAAGAGAAATACAATGATGAGTTTTATTTTAGGCTGGTTATTTGGTAGTCATTTGCTGGGGTAAGGCATGAGAAAGACCATCAGCAGGAAACCAGATTAGAAGCTATTGTATTACATACAAACATTAGAAATAAAGGGATACATATAGAGTGTTAACAGAAGAAAAAGAAAGCAAGAACAAGGATAAGAAATATTTCTAAGACCTAACTGACAGAATTAAACAAATTAAGGAGTCTAATAAAAAAAGAAGCGATGGCATGGATTTCCAAGTTTCCAGTTCAGGTGAACCAGGGATCGATCGATGGCACCATTAAAAGAAACTGGAAAATCAGGAGGCATGGCTTACTAAAATGGAAATTCAGTTGACTTGTAGATTTTTAAAGAAAGAAGCAGAGCATACATGTGGAAAGATACAGAGAGCAATTAGAAAAGATAGAACTGGGTGTACTCAGAGAGGACTGGATGAAAATTTGGCATTTCGGGACACCTGGGTGGCTCAGTGGGTTAAGCCGCTGCCTCCGGCTTGGGTCATGATCCCAGGGTCCTGGGATGGAGTTTCGCATCAGGCTCCTTGCTCGGCAGGGAGCCTGCTTCTCCCCCTGCCTGCTCTGCCTGCCGCTCCCCCTGCTTGTGCTCACTCGCTTGCTCTCTCTCTCTCTCTCTGACAAATAAATAAATAAAAGAAAAAAAGAAAAAAAAAGAAAATTTGGCATTTCCCAGATTGAAAATTAGGTCTGAACATATATCTGTATAAATTCACCAAAAAAAAAAAAAATAGGCAGAGAAATCTGCCTTTATTATTCATAAAGAAATCTTTTCTTCAGAGGAAAATGCAATAATTTGAATATCTGTAGAAGTAAAGAGTTAAGATTAAAATGAAATAGTACTTGTATAAACCATTCCATCTTGAAGCTATTCCACTTCAAATACATTACAGTCCTAATAACAATGACTTGTACTCTCTGTGACTACTGCCAAGATGCCATCTTGCCATAGTGGTGCTTACTTGGTTGGATCAAATGATTTAGAATATCATTATTTATGAACAGCCTTATTCTTGGTGGGTTATAAATATACAAGGAGTGTAAAGAGTGACTAGACTTATCAAGTGTCAAATTTTAAAATTCAAAATTATTATAATCATCACCATCTTCATGTTTCTTGTTCATCGAGGAATAATCAGTAAAATCTTCAGAAGTTGAGTGCTAAGCAAATGAACGGGTAACTGAAAATACATCTGTACTGCATCTTTTTGTTGAATTATATGTAATGACAAATCAGCTAATATCCCACTGAAAATGTATGATTGCCATTGCTCCCATTTGTTGAAAGCCTGTCCTACGAAAAGTTTACCTTTAAGAGCACAAAAACATCCAGTTTTCTATATTTTCCAATAACTAAATATTTAGATAGCCTTTGGGGTGTGTTTTATATAAAGACTTTATAAATATGCCTTGCTTATCAATTATGAAAACAATAATAAAAGTAGACTACCTATAGCTTTATAAGAGAAATGACCTGTTTACAAGTTATTTTTTACTAATAAATTTTTTTTAAGATTTCATTTATCTATTTGACAGAGGGAGAGAGATCACAAGTAGGCAGAGAGGCAGGCAGGGAGAGAGAAGGAAGCAGGCTCCCCGCCTAGCAGAGAGCCCAATGCGGGGCTCGATCCCAGGACCCTGCGATGGTGACCTGAGCCAAAGGCAGAGGCTTTAACCCACTGAGCCACCCAGGCGCCCAGGTGGGTGAAGTTATTTTTTTATGTAAGTTCTTTATACACTCTACAAGTCTACATCAAGATCCCTGACACCAAATCCAGAGTGGCAATACTTCGTAAATTAAGGATATATTTTTCCATTCACCAAAGTACTTTCCCACCCTTTATGAAAAAATGTTATTCAACAGAACAGCTTACAATCTATTCCATTTTGTTTGAATTAAATCAAATTGTTTCAATATATAATAAATCTTGAATATAAATGTTGTTCTGTAAGCTTCCTTGACAAGTCAATAAATTAAAAAAGAACATTTTGATTTCTCTGTATTTCTTAACAAAATTTACAAGGATGCTAGAAAAAAATTTCTGCTCCCTATCTTCTATAGAGTTTTGTGTTGTTTTTTGGAAGTTAGCACAAAAGGCAAAATATAAATTGAAAAAAACTTGTTGCAAAAGTTTATTGGAGAACTTAATGTTTTTCATGTATGTTAGAATTCTATATATTAGAATTGACTTTTCTCTAATAATAGCAATAATAAAATAATCTCATTGAATACAGAATCAAAAGTCTACCAATTAAGACAATTTAGCAGTTGGCCGTAATGGCTATTTTTAAGTTTAATGACTTTGTTTTGTCTTTGTTTTTTGTTTCCTTTCAAGTTTAATGATTTTTTTAAAAGATTTTATTTATTTATTTGACAGAAAGAGGAAGATCACAAGTAGGCAGAGAGGCAGGCAGAGAGGGGAAGCAGGCTCCCCGCCGAACAGAGAGGCCAACGTGGGGCTCAATCCCAGGACCCTGAGATCATGACCTGAGCCAAAGGCAGAGGCTTCAACCCACTGAGCCACCCAGGCGCCCCTAATGATTTTTTTAAAAATAGGGATTATAAGGTGCCTGGATGGCTCAGTCAGTTAAGTGTCTGCTCAGGTCATGATCCCAGGGTCCTGGGATGGAGCCCCGCATCGGGCTCCCTGCTCCGTGGGGAGCCTGCTTCTCCCTCTCCCTCTGCCAGCTGCTCTGCCTACTTGTGATCTCTCCTTCTCTGACAAATAAATAAATAAATTCTTTAAATAAATAAATAAATAAATAAATAGGGGTTATAACTTAAAACAAAAATGCCATCCATGTAAAATCTTAAAAAAATGAAGGTATTAGATAATAAAACACTGTTTCTAACAAAGAACACTTTTGAAAATTTTTAAGATGTATTTTGTTTTTAAGCTAAATGAATTCAGAATAAAATAAAACAATTTTCTAGGGGCACCTGGGTGGCGCAGTTGGTTAAGCAACTGCCTTCGGCTCAGGTCATGATCCCGGAGTCAGGATCGAGTCCCACATCGGGCTCCCAGCTCCATGGGGAGTCCGCGTCTCACTCTGACCTTCTCCCTTCTCCCTTCTCATGCTCTCTCTCACTCTCTCTCTCTCTCTCCTAATAAATAAATAAATAAAATCTTTAAAAAAAAAAAACAATTTTCTAAAGAGGCAACCATGATACTTATTACAAAGAATGCATGTGTACTTGACATAAATTCTTAGTTAATAAATAGGAAATTTTGGGCCCCTGGGTGGCGCAGTTGGTTGAGCGACTGCCTTCAGCTCAGGTCATGGTCCCGGAGTCTCGGGATCGAGTCCCACATCGGGCTCCCAGCTCCATGAGGAGTCCGCTTCTCACTCTGACCTGCTCTCTCACTCTCTCTCTTTCCTAATAAATAAATAAATAAAATCTTTAAAAAAAAAAGTTAAAAAAATAAATGAATAGGAAATTTTAAGTTTAATTTCTTAAATATTATATTTAAAGTGTTTAAATGTACATCAATAATTCAGTCTTCTGCATTTAGTCATTCCTCTACCTCATAGTGGTAAAACAAGGCTTTGTAGAATTTTTATTTAGCCTTGGCAATCAGCACTATATGGAAAAAAATGACAAAGAAGCAACTGCACAAAGTCAGCATCTAATTTGATGCCTTTATTGACTTTATTCTGCCCTCCTGCTGAATTCACGAATTTATATAAAAGCTTCAGAACAAATTTATTAGAATGAGCCAAATTCTTAGAGGTTCTTATTAAATCCCTTGTGTCCTTGAGAATAAAGGAAAAACTCTGTGTGTGTGTGTGTGTGTGTGTGTGTGTGTGTGTGTGTGTGTGCTTGCCACAAAGTTATTAAAGAAACACAGAGGGAAAAAAGGGACCTATGTGAACTAGTTTCTTGACTCCTACCCAACTATCAGTTCCACAACCTTAATATACAACTTTCTGGAGCCCCAGACATGAATGACAAGAAAAGTACCCAACAGTCTCCAAAACCCAAGTATGTAATTGGGCATCTAACTATAAATATTGTTTATATTGTATGCAGTGACTCACATGTGCTTATAACCTCTACTTCTTTACATATTACACGGGCAAGGAATATCACAGAACTCAACACATTCAAGTCCATCTTCACTCTAGCTTCGCTAATAGAAAAGGACAATGGCCCAATCTATCAGAGGCAAGAAAGCGACATCTTCCATACTACGTCACAGTGCTAAACTGTGCCCTGCACCTACTTGGGCTTATATCTGCAACACCAAGGAAGACCAAAATCAATATTAAATTGCTAACTCCAAATATTTAATAAATGGTTTCTGCAGTTAAATAAAGACTGATAAGCTTGAATGTTAGCTTGAGGGAATAGCCTATTCTTTTCTTTCCCTTTCTATATTTGCTTTTGCCAAACTTCACTCGGGCTGGAAATAATCATAATAATTGGAACCAGCAGAAGGAAATAGCTGATGCTGCTAGGCAAGATGAAATAAATCTGCAACTCAAGTAATGCTAAATATAAGCTCCACATGAGCATAATAGAAAGAAACACCTGAGATAAGACAGTTCTTTGGAGCCAAATCCCCAAGTTTACATTTTACAAGTAGATACATTTTAGAAATGCAGTATTTATAATGTATCTGGATGGTACTGAGAGTAAACAAATAGCAGATTTATGTCACTATAGCAGTACCACCAACAATTTCCTAGAGGGAAGAAAAGACAAATAAGAAATGTTTGATTTCTGGGGAAAAAAATATTCACATGTTAATGTTTAGTGTTAATATAATAAACTTCCAAGTTTGCAAAATGATATTTGTTTAAAAAATTCAGAAACCATAAAAACCTGTTCGGGGAATTTTTAATTCTTTGTCATTTGTAGAATTTGATTCTCCTTGTCTTTTAACATAGTCTTATTGTAGTATTTTTATGGATGCCAATGGTGTATGCTATGGAATCCTGAGACAGCCAAATAAGAAATATTATAACACTTTTAAGATGCTTATGATTTCAGTATGAAAATCAGCAATTAACTTGAAGTGTTTGAATCATTCTAAGATGAGAAAAAGGAAAAGAAATGAATGCCATTTCTACCCAAAATTTTGAAGCTTTGGAAAAGGAAACAGAACTAGAAAAGTGACACATCTGGGTATTATAATAGTCCGCTCTGCAGTTTGGGGCACCATCTAGGGGATTGGTTCATTAATCCTCTAGACTCTGTCCTACTCTGTTTTAGCAATATAGCAAAGTGGATAAAAGTTAGGCAGCCACTTAGGACTGAGTGACATTGGACAAGCTGAGTGACCTTGGGCAAATAATGAAACTATGCTTCAGTTTCCTCATGTTTAACTGCGATGATAAATAACACTTTTGCTCATAGAGTTAATGGGAGCCCTAAATGAATATAATTGTGAAGTGGGACTCTTCTTGTTTTCCAGGAATGCAGCTAAACCTTCAAAGCTAAGGACAATGAAAAATAAGTTATCAGTCATATCCCTGGTAAAACCAGTCCAATGACCATCACTCCCAGTAGCTGGGATGAGAAGACTAAATATCTGAAAAGAGATCCACAAAAAAGGAATCCTTGCAGGGAATCTTAGTGAACAATGAAGTGTCATCTCAATTCTCTCTTAAACTTTGCTGCATGCAAGGAAGTGGTCACTCACAAGGGTCACTCCCAAGCTGGTTGTCTGTTGAATTCTTGAAACAGTCCTAGTTTCCCCCATGCTACTACTACCCAGAAGCAAAGTATGACAGAGTTCTTGGAACAACTTGAAAAGTTTTCCCTGAGCCTCAGGGTATTCATAAAGATAGGGATCTATGCCTGCCTCTGGGGTCAGAGAATTCCGAAGGTAGGAGCTTGGGCCTATGATATCTGAACAAAAAGAGAAGTGGTTCCATTTCTTCAACAGGATGGGTCAAGGACGCCTGAAGTTTTCCATGGCAAATTAGACACTTTAGCAGAAAGCCAGTGAAAGCTCTCTAGAAAGTATCCTGCTCAAGAGGGCTGCCTGCTGGGTCAAGGGCAGCAACAGAAAGAACTTGGGGGTGTAATGCAGTGGACAGGACCTGGCAGCGGAATTACATGTGATCAGGTTTAGAGCTCTGTCAGGACATGCTGCAATCAACATGGTGGGGTATGCAAAAGGTGATGAGCAAGCAAGACTATGTCTGAAGAACATACAAATGTCATCCATAACAGAAAGCCACCATCTGGATGCCTGACATAACAGAGGGCACATATGGGCAGATTTAAAAGAACTAAAGAAATGGGCCTTTGTTCCTTCATGTTCCTCCTCCTCCCTTGCCCTGACCTCCAAGGAGACAAAGTAGGTGGGAGGCGGGGAGAGGTGGAGCCAACAAAACAATGAAAAGGGCCATACTAACCTCTCTCATTATTGGCTTTCAAAGTTCCTTATCAAGATTGAGCTCAAAGATAGGAGAACCTTTCAAATGGATGCAAGGTTTAAAATTTGTATTGCAAACAGACTACATTTGCTTTATACCTGAAAATGAGATGATTCTGATATATTAAAGTAAACTAACAGTCATGAGGTGAGGTGAGGCAATGAGGTCCATGGTAAGGCAGGGGTAAGGGAAAAAAAAAATAATTATTTCTTGTGTGTACCCTTCAGGCCAATCTATTTAATAAACCGCTCATATGATATAGTATACATGACTAGAATGTTCTAAGCAGTCAATATAATACAACCTAGCTTTTATTAATACTGAATTTTTTTCATTAAATTCATCAATGTTTATATTATTGGCCTAAGTCAGGCATGAACTTTTAGCTTCGACATTAATAACTTCAGGAAGGACCACATAAATACTTAAATTTAAAAAATAAGAAAATTAGTTGATTTACCTATTTACCGAATACATCAAATACCAAGTGGAACAAAGAAAAGGTAAAAATAAATCTTTTCAGTACAAAAATGTGTACTGTGTTTTTTCTCGACTGAATGAGCTCTTACACCTGATTATTCAATTTAAAGATATTTTTAATGGGATGGAATATGAATACCATTTTATGACTAATTTACTACCAACTACTTAACCTACCACCTCTACATTTTCCTTAGTTCGCAAATAAAGTAATTTTCTCTCCTAAAACAGCCTGAAACAATTCTCATCCTAGATGAAAACCTCCCTTCTGGAGCAAAAGAGCCAATTTAATTCTACCAATAAAGAAAATCTTTTATTCTAACTAAGCCTCTAAGCCGCCTTTTGATACTGGAGGTCTGTGGCAATGTCATTCTGCCTCAGTCATTAGCAGCTAAACTCTCTTAGATTTTGACAGGTAATGGACTCAGCAACCTGGCTTTCCACAGGGCTCATACTATTTTGAATCAAGCCAGCATAGGTTACACGTTGCCAAACCATTTAACATATAACTTTAAATTAAACAAAAACAGGCTCCTTTCACAACAGTTTCAGTGTAAGAATGAAATGTTACTCAATAAAGTAGGAACATTCTGTAATTTAGATTAATTATGAGCAAGAACGTATTTCAGAACAAAACAGAGCATATTTTGTGGAAAAAAATAACACTCTAAATGAAATGAGTCTCCTAAAAGATGAGGTAGGTAATGATCACACTGCCAAAAACCTACCACAGCATAATACAGAGTGCTGTTAAGTATAGTCAAAAAGAAAATATTTAAAATGTTTTAAAACCTTTTTCAAGGATATAGCTGTAAGCTTAAAGGGCTCTACTTACAATGTTTGTTAATTATGGGTAGAGTGTCCTAATGTGTATGATGGTTAAATTTACATGTTACCTTGACTGGACCACAGGGTGCTCCGATATTCGGTCAACGATTATTTTGGCTGTGTTTGTGAGGGTACTTTTGGATTAGATTAACATCGAAACCACTAGAAAAAATAAAGACTATTGCCATCCCTAATGCAGGTGGGCTTCATCCAATCAGTTGAAGGTCTGAACAGAGCAAAAAGGCTGACCCTCCCCCAGGTTAAGGGGAGAATCCTTCTACCTGAGTGCCCTTTAAATGGCACATGAGATTTTCCCTGCCTTTGGATTTGAACTGAACCATTGGCTCTTCTTGGGTCTCAGGCCTGCTAGCCTCCAAAAGAAGTACACTATCAGCTCTCCTGGGTCATCAGTTAGCTGACTTACTCTGGATATATTTTGAATTGTCAGTCTTCATAATCACATCAGCCAATTCCTTATAATCTATCAAGCAAGCAAGGAATCTCTCTCTCTATTTATTTATACACACACACACACATGTATATATGTGTATATATACACACATGTATACATATACACGTGTATATATGTATATATCTTACTTGTTCTATTCACAGGGAAAGAAGATCTTTATCAGTCATTCATTCAACAAATGCTTCTTAAATATTCTGCATAATTTCAGGCATCATTCATGATGAATTAAATATGAATTATTTACTATATAAATATGAATTAAATACTATACTTTGATAAATGAAATGAAAATGAAAATACTATAATATGATAAATATGAATTAAATACTATTCCTATCTTTGATGAATTCAGGGTTAGTGCAAGAAACATATTTGACAACTTTATTGGAAAACCATTATTAAAAATAAAAATTAGTAAACATTTTGTTATGATATTAAGAATTAGAAAATCTGGGGGCACCTAGGTGGCTCAGTGGGTTAAAGCCTCTGCCTTTGGCTCAGGTCATGATCTCAGGGTCCTGGGATTGAGCCCCACGTTGGCCTCTGTTCGGCGGGGAGCCTGCTCCCCTCTCTGCCTACCTCTCTGCCTACTTGTGATCTCTCTCTGTCAAATAAATAAATAAAATATTTTTTTAAAAAAGAATTTAAAAAATCTGGATCTAATTTTCATATACCAACTCTGGATAAAATAACTGAACTTTGAGATATTGGGATATATACACACACCATTCTATTAATTAACAAAATTATATAACAGTTAACAGTTATATGATTGTATGCAGTTCAAAATATTTCATACTTCATTTCTGGGACCTTTAACTAAAGAAGCTACCTACAAGAAAGAAGATAAAATTGTGAGTCTTTAAAAAGATATATATTCCAACCATTGCCATATGGTAACATTTGAATAATTTTACATGTCAAAGGAAGGTAATTTATTACAAATATAGTTTCAATGAAGAATTCCTAGTATAATTTAGAGAACGGTTTGCATTTTCAGGTTTTACTCCCAATATAGTTTAGAATATCATAGCAATGGTCAAAGAGCTTGATCTCAAAATAGCACCACAGAATAAAAAACTGAGGCATTGTTTAGTTTCTGTGGCCTTTGAATTAAAACTAAAAAGATACAGCAGATAAAGACAGCACTGTTGAAGACAGAGTTCTCACTATTATTGTTTGTATTTGGCTTGCTAATGAAATAGAAGCATTATCTTTAGTCCTTAACACTCATACATTCACATTAAAAATCTGTGTATGATACTTAACTCCAATATGATTCATATTATAAAGAACCCAATGTAAGAGTATATTTGTACATTATTAAAGATCTATGTCCCTTCCAACCCAAAAGTACTAGTAAAGAAGACTGTAGTAAAGAGGCCTGTGAAATACAGGAATTTCTCAAATTCCTATTCTTGGTCTCTTCTCACTCAAGGCTCTTCTTTTTAAAAAAAAAAAAAAAAAGACTTTATTTGAGAAAGAGAGAGAGAGAGCACACTAGGAGGGAGGAGAGAGAAGCAGGCTCCCTGCTCAGCAGGAAGCCCAATGTGGGGCTCCATCCCAGGGTACTTGGATAGTGACCTGAGCCGAAGGCAGCCGTTTAACCAACTGAGCCACCCAGGTGCCCCTACCCAAGGCTCTTCTAAGGGTACCATAGCTCCTGGAAGGGCCACTGGCACCAGTATAAAAACAATGTCACTCAATTCTCCAATCTGCAGTTCCAACAATTCTGTGAGCTCTAGAGACATGTGACCAACAACTTTAATACCACAAACATGCCATCTGTCTGCCAGGTACCTCAAATATATTACATTCCCAGACACTCAATTTTTTCCCCTCACTCTGTTCTTTACATAATATTAATTGGAGCAAAATTAAATAAATAAAATAAACAAAATAAAATCTACTAAAAATTTAAAAATAGGCCATTTTATAATTTAATTCTGTTAACTCACGGTCTCTAACTCCAATGCTTAGTCTAAATTGTTTTAAGTAAAATATCAGTGATAAATACCTCATGAGTATAATCGTATTACTTCTTCACTAAAAGCCAAATATACTGAGTAGCATGGTGCTTCTTCTGCACTTGTCGAAGAGAGCAATTTTTAATTTCTAGAACAGCCCGAAGCCATTTCCCGTGCAGATTAAATTTTAATCTCTGTAGTTAATGGCATCTTCATCCACTCCACACAGCTATCCCAAGTAAGAAACCTCAGAATTATCTTTGACTACTACCTCTCCTCACCACTAGCTCCCATTCAATTGGATATAAATTCTCATTTTTCCACCTCTAAAATATGTCTCAAGTTTATGTCCCTTCATTTCCACTACTGATACCAGACCTTAGGCCTTGCTGTCTGTTTCTTCTCCACTCAGTATATACCTCAAACCAAATTTCCTCCCTGCTCCACCCCAGGAAAAAAAGCAAAAAACAAAAACCAAAAAAACCCACTTTGATTATGCTTCTTCCTTGTTCAAACACCTTCAGTGGTTTTAGTCACCTAGAGAATATGTCCAAACTATTTAGGTTTAGGTTTGAGGTCTTTCCTGACAGGATTCCAAGTTTCCTTCCTGGAAAAATTCTCAGTTGCCACTAGGAGTACTCAGGTACCCCTTTCTCTGGCCTCCTTGATTTGTATTTTGTTCTCTGCTCCGTCTCTTACCTTTGGCCATGCTCTTGTCTCTACTTTCTACTCCTCCCCTCCTGAATTCCCCCTCATACTTTAGGGCCAGTGTCAAAGATCCCTTATGCTGTGAAGCATGCGTATCCCCTACTCCCAGCCATCTTCCATCTCTAAATAGTAACACTTCCAACTTAACTGCACTACAAGTTTTATAAAATATTTCCTCGTGCACTATCTTCCCTTTTTCTTTTTTTTTTTTTAGAATTTATTTATTTATTTGAGAGAGAGACAGTGTGTGTGTGTGTGAGCATGAGAGCACAAGTACGGGAGTGGGAGAGGGAGGGGCAGAGAGAAATAAGCAGGCTCCCTTCTGAGCAAAGAGCTCTACAAGGGGGGTTGATGCCCCCCTGGGATCATGACCTTGCCCCAAAGCAGAACCTTCACCAACTGAGCCACGAAGATGCCCCATTATCTTCTTTGATTCTAACAACCGTATGTAACATATGAGGAGACTGAGTCTTACAGGAACTTAACCCCCCATAATGAAGTGAAAACAATGAACTTGGGACTGGAATCCAATTCAGTCCTCATACTCCGAGATCGACCCTCTTTATATATTACACTTGCCTGCTTCTTCTGTGCCCTTCTAAGTACTATAAAAGCAGTATGTTTATTTCTGTATCATTCCACTAAAACTCAGTGTTTTAAGATTAGCTTTGTACATAATTGCCTCTTCTTTTATTCCATATGCTTGGAGGGTAGGGTCTGACTCTTGTTATTTTAATGCCAGGATCTAGTTTTAGCATGACACAAAACACAAATATAGGGGCCCCTGGGTGGCGCAGTTGGTTGAGCGACTGCCTTCGGCTCAGGTCATGATCCCGGAGTCCCGGGGTCGAGTCCCCACATCGGGCTCCCAGCTCCATGAGGAGTCCGCTTCTCACTCTGACCTGCTCTCTCTCACTCTCTCTCTTTCCTAATAAATTAAAAAAAAAAAAAAAACCACACAAATATAATGAATAATAATTCATTCAATTAATAAGTTAAAGGATCTTAATTTGCTAGAAGATTTTTATAATGATAGAATAAAACATATTTATGTGACAAATACAGAAATTCCATTATACACACACATGCATATGCCCCTACCCCTCTTAACCATGCATGCCCTAGAGAGCAACCACCTATTATCACCCTTTACTTCTATGCAAGCTTCTTGAAGGAGTAGGATGCACGTGCTTTTTCCATTTTCTCACTTCCTGTTCACTCTTCAGTCCTATGACATCTGGCTCTCCTGCACCATCCACTCCACTGAATGATACTAAACAAACATGACCTCCATTTTTGCCAAACACAATGGAACCATTACAGACATCCTCTTTTAACCATTTCGGCTGTGTGTGGCGGGGTTGAGCACTCACTCAGTGTTAAGGCAGCCCTGATAACAGTCAGGTTCTTTCCTGGGATCCCTTGACTTCTAATACAGATGCTACAGCATTTCTTTTGTCTTTTTTTCTTTACATTCTTTTGTTGGATAATCTCATGTTCTCTAATCTTTAACCCCAAGCTCTCTCCTGAATTTAAGACTGTAATAGATGCCTATTCTTTCCAGGTACCTCATGTTGAATAGATCCCAAATGGAATTACCCTCCACCACATCTACTCTTTGCCTCTAAATGATTGACACCACTGGACAGAAAACAGAAAATCAAGCAAGATTCCTAACTCTTTATCCCTATCCAATCAGATACACTTACATTTTACCATCTATACATATTTCTTGACCCAGCTCCCCTCTTTCCCATCCCTACCTTCATTGTTATGGTTCAAGACCTTAAAACCTCCCTCTGGATAACTCTGTAGCCTCCTAAATGGTCTTCCTGCCTATATCTTCAACCTCCTTTAATTAGGTCTTTTCATTGCCTACATATGGTCCATGAAGTAGTGCCTACATTTTCCTCACTGGGAAAACAATGGACAAATATGACCTTGTCAATCCCATTCTTAAAACCTTTCAAATACGGAGAAGCAAACTAGCATAGCGGTTAACAGCACTGACTAGGTTTGAATCCTAGCCCTACTAATTATTATGTGGCCTTGTGTAAGTTTCTTAATCACTCACTCCAGGCTCCAGTTTTCTTATCTGCAAGTGGGCCTAATGATAGTATCTACGTGGTAGAATAATCTGAGGATTAAACTAAATAACATTTATCTAAACTGTTTAGAACTCTGCCTGACCTATAGTAAGCACCTCACAAATGTCTGGTATCAATACTAATAATAATAATAATATAACATATTATTATCAGTGGCTCAAGATTCAGTTCTATATGATGGTTTGGCCCACATCTAATACCCCAAGGTCACTTACTATTATGATCTACATTAAATTCCAGACTTTGGGGGCAGCTGGGTGGCTCAGTGGGTTAAAGCTTCTGCCTTCAGCTCAGGTCATGATCTCGGGGTCCTGGGATCAAGCCCCACATAGGGCTCTCTGCTCAGCAGGAAGCCTGCTTTCCCCTCTCTCTCTGCCTGCCTCTCTGCCTATTTGTGATCTCTCTCTCTCTCTGTCAAATAAAGAAGTAAAATCTTTAAAAAATAAAAAATAAAAAAATAAATTTCAGACTTTGGTCCTTAGAACCTTTTTATCACTCTCCTTGAAACTCTTAATATCATTAAGATTGCTTCCTTGCTTTTTCTCTAGAATATACTATATTATTATATATAATTTTGAGGATATACTATACTCCAGGCCTCGAGCTATGCATATTATAGGCATTATAATATTTATTCCTCATGACAGCTTTATAAAGTAGGTTCTGCAATAATACCTATTTTACAAAGGATGGAGCTGATTTATAAAAATGTAAAACAATTTGTTCACTTTACATCTAGTATGGGGCAAAACTCTGGAATCCACACCTGTTTGTCTCCAAAGCTCCATAATACTAACTATTACACTGCACTGCAAAATTCCTGAAGTAGAAATAAGAGTCACACACCTTTCTATGGTCATTATCTAACACACTGTCCAAAACATAACATTGAAAATATACACATACAGAGTTTATGTAGTCCCTTGAACTGTAATCCATGATGTAGAATACTAAGAACTCCTAACTCATACCCATATTTTTTACCCATATTTTTTCTCCAAAATATTTTGTTTTCTCATCTTTTATTCTCTTTACATCATGGAAGATATATTTAAAAGATGAAAGAAACTTTTTAACTCATATCACACAGGTATAGAATAGGATATTACTACTTGAGGGTGTGGATAATATCTTAATGAAGGGTTATTCATCTTTTTATCACCATTTTCTTGTTCAGTGTCTGCTAAAGAATAGGTTACCAATAAATGTTTGTTAGATAATAAGTAAATGAACTCTAGTCCTGGAAAAATGGAGTTGGAACACTTTTGGTGAGTCAGTTTATAGTTATATACACTCCTGGATCAATGGCACAGACATTTGTAAATACTCCATAATTCAAAAAATAGTCCAAGTTGGTTTTGGCATACATTATGAGTATATTTTTATAGCTGATTTCCTTTCTTGATTATGCTCTATTTTGGATAATGTTAAAATGAATTTGTGTTCCAACATATTTTACTTCAGAATGGTTAAAATTTTCTGGAATTTAAAACCGAGTCCAACCAGAGCAAAATTGAATGAGGTAATGAAGGCTTACCTAGATTTTGACTGAGGTTACCTAACAGGAAAATACATCTTAGTTTATTCTTCAAATAGATTTCTCTTTTCAAAAGATCTTCACCATTGCTCCTCAAAACAATAACATAGGAATGAAATATCTATTTTTATACCATTTTATACCATTTATATGAATCAGAAATTTTGGTTACAACATAACAGAAAAACCCAATCTAAGTGGCTTAAAATATCTTATGTACTAATACCTCAATAACAAGAAGTCCTAAGATAGGGCTGGTTCTGGGCTCATTATTTTAGCAGTTCATCAGGGAGCCAGAAGCTTTTTATCACTCTGTTCTGCCAATCTCCACTTTTTGGGTAGCTCTCCTCATGAACACAAGATGGCTATAGTTGCTCCAGGCATCACCTCCATGTGCAGAAACTTTCACAGATGGATAAGTAAATAGCTCTGTCCTGGATCTTATTTTAAGAACTAAGAAATTTCTCAGTAAGTCCCCAAGGGGACTCACCTTACTTTTCATTACTTAGAACTGGGTTATAAGCCATTTCCTAAAACAATCACTGGCAAAAAGATGAAATTACCATGCTTGGTTTACACTAGTCTAAGTTCATCCCCTTGGGATGAGGCCAACCTAATATGAAACACATGGTATAGCAGCATCAACATGTGGATACTTGAATAAAACTGTCCTTCTGTTAGTAAGGAGGGATGCAGGAGGAGAAGGAATGCATTCTGGAAGAAAACTAACAATGTCTCCCCAACAACTTTGTGACTTTGTAAAGTCTGAAAGCATATTCACCTGAAGCAAAGCATCTCTTTAGTCAGTGCTAAGAGTCAATTTCCCCAAGGATAAAGGATATCATGATGTTCTTTGCACTACACAATGAAGACTTTCCAATTATTTTTAAAAGGGAGAGGTGGAACAAGAATATTTAAAAAAAAGCATTTTCTTGATTCATTGTAGTAGTTTAGCATATTGTGGGGGCTATCAACAATATCATTAATTTTATAAAGTTTTTCTTAGATTTTTATAGTATATGTGCACTTTATAGATTCATATACAGTATCACTCCATAGTAGATTAGTTGGACATAAAGAAAATAGCTTGAAATTTAATACATCAATGTAATTCAAAATATTCTCCATTTCATAACAAAATCTCATAACAAACCTTCATAACAAGATTCATGCTAACTAAACTAAGGGTTTTCTTGACATCTTTAATTTAAAGCAATACCTGTGCACGTATTTTAGCTAAACACTTATAAGTTAAGCATCATTTAACTTATTTTTAAATGAGGAGTTCTTTAGAATTGTAATATATCTTATATCCATAGCATGTTGGATCCAGTCCTCTCACCTTACACTGAGACATTTAAATCCATGAATATTAAAGCCACTCTGTAAATATGTTATCATGATGATGAATAAGTATGCCCATTGTCCTTGCCCCATCTTTCGTTACTTTAACATTAGAGCATTATCCTAGGCATTATATAGTCCATTAGCCATTTGGCCATGCAAATAAAAATAATAAAATTCCACAGGGTGACTTGAGTGTCTCAGTCAGCTAAGCGTCTGCCTACGGCTGAGGTCATGATCTGAGTCCTGGGATCAAAATCCACGTCAGGCTCCCTGCTCAGCTGGGAGTCTGCTTCTCCCTCTCACTCTCCCTCTGTGTTTTTGTCTCTCTCTCAAATAAATAAATAATTTTTTAATTTAAAAAAATAAAATAAATTTTAAAAAATCAAATTCCAAACTATTAGAATCTGACTTCTCATTATCATTTCTAAGGACTAATATATATGAAATTTAGAAATCATCTCGGTACTTAATTTCATTATGTCTTCATGGTCTCCCACTGTTAGGAGCTAATAAGGGTTAAAAATACCAGTCACAGTTGAAAATTAATAAGTGGCTATATAAGCTTTTCAGTTAGGTTTATCACACATGGAATAATTTTATGTAACTCTTTCCCTAAAATAAGACTATATCCTCACATGCATAAATATCTTTCTGGGACTATTGATTTAAAACTGGCATTAAACCTTAGCGTTTGAAAAATGTGTGTGTGCACCTACATGCATGTGTGTATGTGGGTAATTCCCATGCATACAAAGAAGCAAAATAAATCCGCAGTTCTCTAGAGCAATCTCCCACACTAAAAAAGCAGAGGCACTTTCAACTAAAGAGGAAAAAGAGATTCAGCCACAGATGTTTCAGTGAAATACTAAGAAGGTTTTAATACTTTAACTTTAGATAGGTAAGAGCATCTTGATAACATTCTTGATTTTCCAGAGGGGAAACTTCTCTCTATCTAGGCTCCAATGCTAACACCAACAAAATGGCCACCCCTAAGTACCCGATTTGCTAGACAGGCAGAATTATAGTTCTTCGTGTTCGGGGTGCTTTTGGAAATAAGCCAGGACTTTTGAATGGTTTTAGTGACCTTTTAAAAAGCCTAAATGTTGGTTACTTTTCAAAGAAATTTTGTGTAGTAAAGAGTTGCTTTAACATCCTTACAGCACAGACCACAAAGAAAAGCAAACTGAGGTCAACTATGGACTGATGAAGGCTTCACAGACATAATACTGGACATTTCATATACCTGAAACTTGCTCATGCTTGCAATCCAGCTAATCAGATTTTTAAAAGTTTAGGTTATATCGCTAAATAATCTGTGGGTTTCTACAGCACTTACTATCCTTGTATTCATGTATGTTCTAGCTAAGTATAAACCTTCCTAGGCACAGCAATACAACATACTGGGATAAGCAAGGTAAAATGTTTACCTATAAAATGAAAAATAAATATTAAAAAAATTTTTTTACACTTAACACTTTTACTCAGTCTCTATGATCTATTAAGTGACAATGTAACAATGTAAAGTGCAAACCACTTTTATGGCAACAAATAATTCAACATTATATTTGGGAAACTCGTGTTTTAAGAAATTTCTTCAAACACAATATAATGTGAAAAATAGATAAATAAAATATACTTTTTTAAATTAAATAAGTTTGCTTCTTCCTGCTTACTCCACAATGACTTAATAAAGTTCATGGTTATTTAAGGAAAAATCTGATTTCATATGCACAAATTTCACTATAGGCAGTTAAGAGGTTTGAAAAAATTCTTCCACAAATTTGTCATTAAAAAATCAGTATTTATAGAATATCTTTTATTTGAAACCATAAAAGTTTGTTTGTTTTTTCTGTCACCTGTTTGTTTTTGGCTATTATTGGATACATAATGACTGCCATGGTTTTGACACTGATTTTTTTAAGTGGGCCAAAATAATAAAATGACATAAAACTTCACATGGATTCATATAACAATCACAAGAAATAATGTATTCCAAGATAGAGCAACCATATAATAATAAATTTTGAAACAAATGCAATCATGTATTTAAAATATCTACTCATTAGCCTACTGATTTTTTGAAAATCAAGACACTGGATGCATCTGAATGAATATTCAGTCAGTTGTCAAAGAAGGAAACTTTTTCTGTTTCTTCCAGACTATTGAAAACAGTCAAGAAGACCATATACGACACTTAATACAAATTTTTAAAGTTTTTAAAAAATTTATAGCCAAATGGATTTTTTTAAAGAATTGGTAATGTGTCAATGAAATGCAATAATGGAACATTGGAATAATGGAATTATTAATTCTCTATGATGATGTGAGCATTTTACAACACTTTTTGGCAGATGCATGTCTTTTACTAATTGAATTCAGTAATTATGAGTCAATTATTATTTATATATTAATTAAAATTTACTCTTATTAAAGGTAATGTCACATTGGTCCTTATTGGAGGCAGAAGAAAGAGAATTGGGAATGAAATAAATCATTTTTAAAAGGTCACAATACCAAAAAACTTGTAAGACCCTATTCCATATTTTTGTCAAGGAAATAACCAGATTGTAGGTAAGAAATATATTTTTTAAATTTGATATTAGACACTGGAGCTTCAAGTTAGAGGTTTCTATTGAATTCAAAGATAAGATTAATTTAATCAAAATTCTAAAATCATTGGAAGACTGATAGTAGATATATAGTTGGTTGCTTCATCTTGGAAGTGTTAATATAGAGAATTATTTATATTAAGCTACTGACATTCTTACAAGTGCAAAGTAAGCTCTCTGCTGAAGTTTTATGCAGTTTGATTATATATGATTGTGAACACTTATGAACTAAATCTGGGTTTTTTTATGAGCTACTTGATTTCTAGATGAAAAAAGTTCACCCTTAAAACATGATACTTGTGTCTAAAACAGTCACATGCAAAATGTATAAATTCCTAAACTTAAATTAGTGAAGTCTAATAGGATTTCAATGTTTGTCAAGCCTAGAATAAATGATTCAATATGTTCATCAACTGCTTAAAAGAAAAGATATGGGTACAAAGGAAATAAACTACTGAATGAAAACAAACAGTGGCTAAATATGAAAATAAATATAAAACAATGATCTTCACACATAAAGGCAGCATCAGTTGGAATTATTTTTAAAAGGTAAAATATGTTCCATTCCACTTAATGGCATTACTCTTCACATGAATGCTTTACAAAGAAAAGGATTTATTTTACTCTACAGAAAAACCTCAAGAAGACTACTTGAAAATTACTCATACTATTAATTAGTCAATCATTTCATATATTTTAGTTAGTCTTCAATAAAGAGTAAAATATGTTGAAAGTTAAAAACATCTCATATGTCACTAACTCAAAATGACCAATATGTTTGGGATAACATACTCACATAATGCTTATTAACTTCCAGACACTATCTTATTTAAATACATAACATTTAATATTTAATATTCTCAAGTTACTCTTAGTATGCCAGGCTAGATAACGTGCATATATAACCCATACTAAGTGGCATACTCAAGATTCAAACCCAAGTAGTGGTTAAATAACCACTATTCTATCCTACCTCTTGAGGGAAATGATGCAACCCAGGTCTGCTATGCATTTGAAAGCCACTGCTTAACCTATAAGCAGTTGGGTTGTCAAATGTGAAAACTTTTTGCTAATTATGAGAGTGAATGTGTGAGTTTCAAGAAACGAAAAAGGAAAGTGAGCATAATAAATATGCCAAAAGATCACACGGTATAAATGTTAACAGCTGAAATGGTGGCACTTAAATACTTCAGCTGTGATTTCATCCTGAGATTACTCTCGTTAGAAACACACACATAAAAAAGCAAACAGTCATATTTAACATTCAAGGTCATACCACTTAAATTATGTACATACACCAAAAATTATAGTAGCATCATCCATAAATTATGCTCAAAGATAACTGTCTCATTAACCTGGTTCCAAAACATTAAAGATACTTTATTCTAAAATAATTAACTAGTCAAATTGTTCTAACGATTTGATTGTTTATTGGTCAATAAAATTCACATACCTTAAATTTTTATGGAGGCAAGTTAACCTTTATTGGAGAAAATTTGACGTAATTTGCTTTTACCTTTCCAAATAAAAAAGGAGCATAGAGGTTTAACTGTATGATACTAGCCTGAAGTCAGTCAAGAAGAAAGCATGACTCTTAATAAATGTGGATCTACTTTCCTTTGAAAGCAGCTTTGAAAGGAGCAATAGGAGGGAGAGCAATGTACATCTCTAGAACTGAATTTCAAAGGCCTTATTTGGCCCTTCTTCCACATGGGAAGAATTAGAAAACTTTTTGCCTTTTATTTTCCATTGTAAGATCCTAAATGGGAAAATAAGTCCAGGCTATGTAGGTCTCCATGTGGGATTAGATGCAGTAACAGTCATAGTGCAAGGAATGTAGGACACAATGGTCTATGTAACTGGCTGCTGTGAACTTTAGTGGCAAACTTTAAAAAAAGAGAGAAAGAAAGAAAAACCTTTACCACTTCAGCACAGATCTCAAAATCACTAGAAGACACTTCCTTCAACTGGGTCTGCCGCATTAATGAGATCATGGAACAGAACTGCTAATTTAGAATTAAATGCTTTGGTGAGGAAAGCATTATAAACTAAAAAGCCAGAGTTTATAAAAAATAATTGGATGTGACAATAAGTGGTATTTTTCATATATGACTCATCACTGTGTGGATTAAAAGTAGCTTAAATTAAAAACGGAATCCCTTGAATTTAATTAAATGGCTTTTAAAAATGGTTTTAAGGACATTTAAATAATGTAGGAAAATCATGATACATCGACTTTGTCTAGTATGTCTTAAAATCCTACTAGTTCACTTCTTTTAAAATTATGATAAAATTATGACAACTAATCAAATTGTTAAAACAATGTGTTGAATACCTGAAACTAATATAACACTGTATGTTAACTCTACTGGAATTAAAATACAAAGCTTATTAAAATTTTTTTAAAAATACAGTGCTGAAAGTAAAAATAAAATAAAATAAAATTATTACAACTCTAACGTCAAATTAGCCAAACACGCAAATAAAAATTGAGTAAAGAGTGCAATTTTATCTGGTACGCTTGTTACCAATATTCTTGTTATTTAAATGTCTCCTTTTCTTTGGAAAAATCTGCCTTAGTTTACCTGATTATGTATGTAATCTGTATAATTCCCATGTTTAAATGAATATTCGGAAAACAATTATCTCATTCATATTTTAAAAATACAACTTCTGAACAAACCATGTTAAAGTTTGTCAGCTATGCTAGCTTATTGACTCACCAGAAATAAAAATACTGAGCCAAGAGTTTTTAAATATTTTCCCAGCAAGTGAAATCTGTAGTAAAACCCAAGACACACAAGCACCATTATCTAACTTTCTGAAATTTTCACTTTGCTTACAATGATAAATAAAATAAACCTATCTGTTGTTTGATAAGGGAAAGAATGATTTCAACAAGGGAATAGTACATATGAATCACCATATTTAGAAGAATATACAAGAAGATTCTATTTTCCATTAAGTTAAGCGAGCATTTTTTTTCTTTTTTGATCAATAATGACTCAGGATATGAATCAGTTTCCTGAGGGGGCTCTGCGAACATCACTACAAGATCAATCATCAATGACCAAGTGAAGCCCAGAACTGAGAGTTAATAGAGAAAAAAAAGAGATTTTTTCCCTAAATATACCACTTTATATTTGTATATTCCATGAGTTCTAAAATCAATAATCTTTCAGACAAAATATTATATAGAAGTTGGGTAATCAGAGACTACCTTGGACCAAATCACTGCAAGATTTAAATGACATCTAGTCCAGGCCCCATCGTACATAGGAATCATGACATTTCATGTTTGCCTCTTTATAAAGACCCCAAATGATGGAGAGCTCATGAATTCACAATATAGTCCACAAATTTTTGTAAAGTTATATTAGAAAAGCTCATCTTCTCTCTGTTTTATAAAGTTCATCCTCTTAATGTAGACAAAGATATTTCATCCTTTAAATGAAACATCCTTTAAGGATATTTCATCCTTAAAAATTTCCATAAATTTACCTTAGTTTTGTCCTAAGGAAGTTATCACAGGATAGTCAGAATTCCTGTTCTCACTTGATAGTTTTTCCGTATTTAATGATAGCTTTCATGCCCTCACTTTTCCAAGTTAAGTCTTACTATTGGATTTTCTGTAATATATCTATAATACCAAATAATCTTCCTTTCTTTCTTCCTTGGATACATTCTTGCTCCTAGAGTTACAGTTTGCCAGGGTCCATCTAAAAATGCAGTGCTCACAAAGAATACATTAAATTGTGGTCACCCCTGCAAATTACACTAAAACAATCATCTCCTTCATTAGGATACTATCATTACTCCAATTTAACAACACATTAACTCTTGCCGCCACTTACCACTACAAATACCTAGCTTCTGACAATAAAAGCATGGTCATTAATTGTGTGGTGAATTTCTTGGACTCAAAACCAGAACTTTACATTTGTAACTACTGCTGTAAAATAATATCATGACATTAAGTAAGTTAACATGAATCCCTATATTTGAGCCTCAGATATGTTACCTTGAAAAATACTAAGATACTCTATTTGCCTTCCTACCTAACTTCTAAATCTTTAGTTCCATACAGTATTGAGCTATGTTGACTGCAAATCAACGTTTATGTCAGCTTATCTCAAGTCATCAGCTATTAATACTCAAGAATCCCCAATGAAAATGTTTTCTTGTATGGCAATTTACATTTAAGAAATTTTGCTTGAGACCTCTTTTTCACTTGTTTGCTTTTTAAGCTGGTTTCATAGAGAAGAACATCTCCCTAAGATCGTTTCTTGATAGTTGGTCATGCAGTAAGATTAAGTGGCTGTTCAAAATTCAGACAATGGCCTGCTCAATTTTATCTTTGAGGCAGAACATGAAAAATATCAACAAGAAGCCTTCAGTCTGATATGAATTTGCACATATACATACATACCGCACATGGAAGGTGCGTTTGAACTACAGAACACATACAAATCACATGAGGAAAAAAAGATAACGCCACTTTATTCTAGTTAAAGTTGTCCTCTTCCCCATTAACTTTTATCTCACTCTTCCCTCCTTCAGGACCTATTTTCCCTTCAGCAAAAACGGAGTTAATTAGAGTTCTGCAAGATCCCAGTCTCTCTAAGTCCCCATCACAGCCTTCAAGTGAGGCTCATGTAAGCCAGGTTGGAGCTGAGGGAGCCTGAGCCAGTAACCAACTGGCTTTTCCATCCAAGTCCTCCTCAGAAACACACCCCTCAAATCGGAAGCCAAAAGAGTCCAACCACAGAGAACTTCCACTCATCAAGGGCAGCCCCTGAGGAGAGAACGTTCGGGTAACCATTCCTCTCCTCCCGACCCCCAACACTAGAACCCGCTCCTAGTGCCGCGCCTTCTTCTCGAGCCTTCTCCCGCCGGCCAACTCGGGGTGAGCGCCCGGGTTAGTCAGTGCGCACGTGACGCGCGGTGCCCACATGACACGACCGAGGGCGGGGGAGGGGGACAGAGGAGCGAAGCAAGGAAAAAGTTAAGGAAGACCCGTCAAAGCGCCCAAAGCAATCTGTCCCTTCCCTTCTTCGTCAACCGATGGCTCAGGGAGGGATCCTTAGGGGATGGCTGCGGACCAAGGCGCCTCTGGTCCAGCTCCCAAAAAGGGGGGCGTAGTTCTCCGCTCGCCCCGCCACCCTATGTCCCTCCCCTCCCTGCTGGTGATGCCGCTGCACCCTCAAGTTGTTCCTTCCTCCCCTTTTCTCCCTCCCTCTTTCCTTCCTTCCTCCCTGCCTCTTTTCCTTCCTTCCCTAAAAGCTCTTCAGCCACTGCGGGCTAAGCCACTGACGCACATTCAATTTGCCCCGGGAGCTCGCCCGCACCTCTGAGGTCACACAAGGCCAAACACCTTCCAAACTGGAGGGTATAACTGCGCAGACAAAGTTGCACGCCACACCGCAACCTGCCCCTCCCTTCCATTTAGCACCCCGTTCGGATCCCCTGCGAAGCTCGCTCGCCCTGCCGGTCCTCTCTCAACCTCACCCACCGTCGCGCCACACACCCCCTTCCACACGCGAGCCCACCCTCCCATTGCTCCGCGCTTCGAGCGGTCCAGCCGCGGGGCAGGGCACCCAGCAAGCCGCTGCGCTCACCTTGTTTGACACACTTGAGTCGGAGGGGGTCCTTGCAGTGTTTGATCACGGCCAGCACGTCTCTGATGGTAAGCCCCGCCACGGGGGTCTCGTTCACTTCCAGCAGCAGCTCCTCCGACACCAACTTGCTGCCGCTCTCATAGGCCACCTTGCCGGGCTTCACCTCCCCCAGGTAGGGGAACTGTCCGTTCTCGGCGCCCCCCTTCAGTTCAAAGCCCAGCTGGCCCTCCGGGTTCCTGCCAATGACACTCTCATGGACTTTGCTAGTCCAGTGGCTTTTCTTTTTCAAGCTTTTGGACATGGCAGTGGGGTGAGTCGCCTCAGCTCCTGAGGGATTCCTCTGGGGTCGGGGAGTTGGTGGTGAGAGAATGAGGATGGAGGAACAAGGGGGCCAAGAGGTGAGAAGAGCAGACTTTGCCTTCCTCCCCCTTCTGTTCGGTGCTTTCCCTCTTCTTTGGATGGAGTGTGGATGATGAAGGGGGAGGATGAGAGGGACGGCTGGGCAGAGGTAGGAGAGCTTGGGTGAGGTTGTGCTGTCCCTTGAATGACACTCAAGGCTGTGGCCCCGCAGCAGAGGAGAGCTGTGGTGGCGGCGGCGGCGGCGGCGGCGGCAGCAGCCTGAGCGAGCAGTAGCCGAGCTGGTGAGCGAGTGGGGTGGGGGTGGGGAAGGAGGGTAGGGATGCCGGGGGCCACTCCTGCGTGGTGCGAGTGGGAGCGCGCGCGCGCCTGGGTGTGTGTTGTTAGCTGATATCCATGGTAGCTGCAGTGGCAGCGGCAGGGTCCGTGTGCGTGTGTGTGAGTGTGTGTACTAGTTGTACTGTACTGGCAGGAGGGGAGGAGGCAGAGGAGGAGGGAGCAAGCTGGAGGGGGGAGGAGGGCCGCGCGCGCGCGCCGGGTGGGGAGCCGCTTCGCCACTGTCTCCGCTCCCTCCCTCCGCAGCTTGACCCGGTAGTGAAGGCAGAGAGAGAGGCAGGCTGGGTCCGCCTGGCAGCCTACGAGAAGAGGCGGGAGCGGGAAAGGAGGGGAGCCGAGGCCCGGCGTGGGGAGGCCGGCAGGAAGGGCTTCGAGCCCGGTGCGGACCTTTTTTCAGCCTCCGAGCGGCCGCACGGCACGCTAGGCTGCTGCGCCGTGAGGACGCCCGGACTTCCCCAGGACTAGGGCTCGGCGGGAGCAGAAATAGCGGGACCTGGACTTGGCGGCGCGCCCCCGGGTCGGGGGCTTCGGCGGGAGCGCTGCGAGCCCCCAGGCGCGGGACCCTGCAGCGGGAGAGCGGAGCCGGTGGGACCCCGCGGACCTGCGGGGGAGGCCTGGGCGCGAGGCGCCGGGTAGAGGCGGAGGAGTGCTCTGTTCGGAGAGGCTTTGTCTCCTCACGTTTTCAGTCAAACTCGTCGCAGAGTTCTCAGAATTCCCCCTCAGAGGAGCGGAAAGTTAGGGAAGTGCAGGCTGGTTACCCAGACAGCGAGGAGGCAGAGCATCACTTTGCGGGGTGCAGGTCCAGCCCGCGCGTCGCGCTGAGACCGGAGCTTGGCTGCGGGGCGGAGTAGTCCGGGGAAAGGCGAGTCCAGGGACGTAGGGGAAGGGGCTTCACTTTTCCAGGTTAGGAGACGCGGAGCGGAAGGGACCGCAGGGTGGGGCGGGAGAACTGTTGCCTGGAGCAGCCTTCTGGGGGGAAAGTTCCCCAGGAACTGCGGCGGAGACGGCTGGGGCACGTCCTCGCCCAGGAAAGCGTCAGATCGGGCTTGTACCTTAGGAAGAAACCTTAACATGTCCTGGCCCGACCACTTCGTGCTCCAGAGAAGGAAAAGAAGGCTCTCGGAGCGAGCTCGAACACCGCGGCAGAACCCGGGCTGGAAGTCAGCTAGCAGGCCCACCACCGGGCTCCTTTCCCTTCACCAAGTTTGCAGCCAGGAGGAGAGGTGAGGACAGGGGCGCCAAGTTGCAGGAGGGCTGCTGATTGTCACCCAAACGCTAATTTTGTGTAAGATGTTAGGAGTGACTTTTAAAATTCCTGTAACTGGTAAATGAATTTCATTTGCTTTTTTTCAAAATGATACGTTTGAGGAAAAAAAAAAAGTCGCACACCCACTCATCTCTGTAAAGCAAAGCTTGAAAAGCACTGAGCAGTTAAGATTTTCGATGTCTGAGATGAAGAGAGTGTGGGAGGCAAGTACAGTTAGAAACGTGTAGCCCACCCAAACAGAAGGAGCAGATTTGAATTCAGACTCTGCTACTTACCAAGAGTGTGCTCTTGAGTTAATTTTTTGACCTTTCTGAGCCTTGGTGTCCTTATTTGTTCAATAGGGTTAAAAGTACTAATTTGATAGGATTGTGATGAGGGTGAATCAGGTAATGCACACAAAGTGCTTGCCTGGCGCAGGTGGGTAGGCGCTCAAAATAGTAATTTCCTTCCTATTTTCCTCTCAAGTATAACTCACTATTTGGGGAAGTGGGGGATCAAATTTAGTCAGAACTGGAAGAAATCTTAAACATGAATTATTTAAACATGTGTCTTTTTTTCCCTTGAGAAGATGGATCCCCAGTAAGTTGGTTCACACTGATGAGGATTATTGAGTGAACCAGGGACAGTGCCAGGATCTGAAACCAGAGCTGAAGGCAATGCCCAGGAAGGGGCAAGACTTTTTGGAACATAGCCCAATCTCACCCAAACAAGTTGGGTTTAGTATAATGAGATACAGACCTGCATAGAAATTAAAAATAAGGGTGCCTGGGCGGCTCAGTTGGTTGAGCCACTGCCTTCGGCTCGGGTCATGGTCCTAGAGTCCTGGGATCGAGTTCTGCGTCAGGCTCCCAGCTCCATGGGGAGTCTGCTTCTCCCTCTGACCTTCTCCCCTCTTGTGTTCTCTCTCTCTCTCTCTCTCGCTCAAATAAGTAAATAAAATTTAAAAAAAAAGAAACTAAAAATAACTGAATATGTACTTTCAAACACCAATTACTAACATGTATGAGTAAATACTTATCAATTTCTAACCACGTGCCAGATGTTGTACTATAGGCTTTACATTTGTTTCTCCGAACATCTTAATAAAGTAGGTATTATTAGCATCCTCTTTTAAAGATAAGGAGACTGAGGCATACAGAGATTACCTTTTGCAAGGCTGCAGATTTAATCAATGCTGAAGCTAAAATTCAGACCCAACTGTTTTGGCTTCAGACCTGGTCTCATTCACTGCCCTGTACTCTCTCCATGCACTTAACCATGTGTCATACCTGTGATCAGTGCATAATGTCCCCAGAGGTTGGGTCTGCATTTCATTGTAGGGGTGATTAGGGGGGAAAAAATGGAGTAGGTGTTTGACATAAAAGCATTTCCCCCTCAAGAACTCATTAGAGTCACTGAGGTCTGTGCCAACAATTTAGTGCTTCTCAGCTCCTTATTCCTCTTCTTTGCCCTGAATTGTGATATTTAGAGCTGGAACCTGTAAACATTGCTTTTTTCTCAGTTGGTCCAATGTTAGGACTTGTCATTAGAAGGTGCTAGAGGAACCCTGCATAAAACTTCTTGGTACCAGTGTTTTTCTTCTTGCTCATATGGTGTGGTCAGTGAGTGGCTTTCTGGCCAGCGATGTGCAAGAGACAAGTGGTTGACTACCCTTCAGTAACTTTGGCTGGTTCCCTAGTGTGTGGCTTTCCAGTAAGCCTTACTGGCATCCCAGTGGGTGGATTCCTAGCAAGTTTCACTGGCATCCCAGCTGGGTTACCAGCCCAATCTGTGATACTTCAATGAATTTCATTTGCCATCTCTTGGGCCACAGCCACATTAGTTCCAATAGGGTCTATCTCCCTGGTTTAGTAGCATGGAGGACAGGGATGGAGAGAATGGTTCTTCCAATTTATTCTCTAAGTTATTGGGTACTTTCCCACAGCCTAGGAAGTACTGCCTGCTCCCTAAACCACTACTGTATTTCTAAGTGATCTCCTCTCTTGGTGGTCACTTCCCTTGTACTAGTTAATAATTCTGACACTCTGTCAGTTATTCTGTTATTTATGGCTCCTGCCTAGATCTTGATTGCTGTAGGTATAAAGCGATCATGTAGAACCATCTGCAGACTTAGAAATTGGGATTCTGCCTCTAGCTATACAACTTGGTCTAAGTCACTTAACCTCTCAGAACTTGTTCCCTCATCTGTAAAAAGAAGGTGATAATATATATGACAAGGTTGTGTTAGCATCATGTAAAATTCAAATACATTTTAAATGCATGAAAAAAATTTACATGTATTCTGAGGACTTGTTAGGTTGTTTCCTGGAGTGAAAAAAACAGCATTTTCTGTCAGATATATATTGTCATCAAATTAATATATTATTGGTTGGTTAGATGACTTTGCTAACTTTTCAGAGATGAAAGCACATAATTGTGAGTCCCAAGTTGTTCAAGTTTCCAGTGCTATGAAAAACATGACTGAAATTAAAATCATTTTAAAATGCTGGATTCAGACTAATTTGATTACTTTCTATTCTGGTATCCTTCACATTTGCTTCATTTCTTCTTGTCTCCTTTACCCTTTCTGGGTTTGATGCTTGTGTCAAGAAAGAATTATTTCATTGATGAGCACTCTGTGCAGAATATGGCACTAGATTTTGCATGCTATTAAAAAATAGTTTAGGAATCTTAAAAACTGAAGCAAGAAAAGCAGTCTTATCGCTGTGCACATTCTCTGGCACAGTGCAAATGCTCCGCAGAATTCTACCTAATGACAGATATGTCCAAAGTGAGAGTGTATAGAATTTCATTGTATGATGATCACCTTCTTAGGAATTTTTATCTTTAGTACTAAATGATTATCTCTTACACTCATACTGATTTCTTAAGGCAATGGAATGCAGAAGAGCACATATTGATGAAGACAGAATATTCTTAGCAGTAAGGCTGAGGTTAAGAAGAGAAGTCCAATTCTTCAAGAGCTTGGCACAGGGTCTGAGAGGTGATAGTGGTGATGACAGTGTCAGTGGAGGATAAACGACCCCAATCCATAGTGTGTCTGTGGCCATTCCTATTATTAAACCTCCTTTCACTTCTTCAATATTCACACACAAAAATGCTAATCCATATTTATAAGGTAGATTTATTTAGCATAATACTGAGATTCTCAGACTTTTCTATCAAAATATCTCCAACAATGATATCCTCACCCACCCCCAGCCAAGAATAATCTTATTTTTTAAGAGTAATCTTCTTTGAAGTCTCCAGTGCTTATCTAAAAATTCATATGAGTTTTCTACTCCGTAGTGAGTTCATATTTATATGGATAGAAAATGTGATTTTTCTCCCAAACTTTGCCTAAAAGATGTTCGAGGAGGATTTTCTATGTCTATCTGCCAGTTTCTTAGCCCAGCCTGGTGACTTCATGGGTATCTACAGCCTAAGTACAGTGACTGGATGGATATTCAAACCCAAGTCCTGGGGAGAGAATTTGGGCTACAAAGATAGATGTGGGGACACTTTGAAACCTTGGCTCCTCAGCCTTACCCTGCGCTATGCTAACTGTGAGAAGAGAAAAAACCCTGAACTCCATTTTACAAAATCTCTTAGTAGGCAGAGAAGATCAATGAAAAAAGATTGTATTGCAAGGAGAGGATTGAATGTTGAGAAATCAAGTTTCTTGAAGTTGGTGAGGGGAAAGTTTCGGGGCTGAGATGCCCATGTACTTGCACAGAATTGCATATTTCATTTGGTATCTCATCAAATCATATTATAGTGCTAATTCTCTTTAACTGAAAACCTCAAATATTTTGATGACTATAACGTTTAGATTTATATCAATTGAATGTATGTGGACGGGCCAGAACTGTTTCATTTTAGTGTAAAATTACTGTTCATGACTGTGGTTCTGCATTTGGTAGAACCTTCTTACTATGTTTTAGTATTGGTTGTAATATTGGGATGGAATACATGGTCCAAAGTCTCCACACCTCGGGAGCTTCCTCTCAAATGGCACTGTCAATCAGTCACCTAGCCCTGTGTAAAAGATGGGGACAGGCAAAATGTGACTACTTAAGTCTACGAGGGTATTAGATCATTTTAGTTGGCAGAAAGTTCTGAATGATGTGAGTTTGGTCCTTCTGCACCTTTTTGTGTGAAGTTCCTGGACCATACAGGGTACACAAAGGCAGGGGACAGAACTGCAAAAACATTTTAATAATTTTTTCACCTTAATTACAGAGTTCACAATGGGTGGAGCAATTTGACCAGCTCAATAAAAGAAAGCATGAAAATGTTTTTTTGTTGTTCTGTGACTTTAAAGTCATTGCAATATTTTTTGTAAAGGATAATGGGTGTGTTAGTAAGAACTCTTGATACTTTTGCTACCTATTCAACATATGCACAAAACACAACAGGCTAATACTGTATTTGGATCTGGAATGTATACTTTCTATGCAGTGCTATGCAGGTATACTTAAATGTCAATATCTGAATTTATCTTTCTTTTTGCTGTTTTGCTTTTTACTTATTCTGTACCTGTCAGTCTTTTATCATCAGCTCACATTCTACTAAACTCAAAAAGTTATTTTCATACCTTTTATACTTTTAGGCCCTTAATACCAGATTTTTTTAAAACACGTCAGAAATCCAAGTATTTCAATTTCATGCCATCAAGTGCAATGTGTGCCCCCCCTTTTTCTTATTTGAGTGAGTAGTTTAATTGCTGTCACTTGCTATTTTGTGATTCTAAATCTTTTAAAACCATCTTGCCATTTTTTTCATGCATTCATCCTTACAGAACACTCTGTCTATAAAACACTCTTATTTTTTTAAGTGCTTCTTTTTTTTCATATTATTATTCCTGCTCTTTTCCAAATGGATCTCTCAATTTATTCTTTGTTCTCTGTAGATCTCTGTAGATATGTCTTCAATTTCCCATCAATTCCCATCATAAAATTTAAAATAATCTTAAAATATCCTACATGTATTTTTAATATGACATCTACTGTCCAAGTTCTAATCTTGCCTATTTTTTAATCATTTTTGTTATTAATTTAAAATAACATTAGTTTCCATTGCAAGGAATAAGCATAAAGGGATAGTATTATTAGGAGCTCAGTTTTATCAGTAGTGAACAATCTCTAGGTCTAAAGAAAGTGATGGAAATAAAGTCAACAGATTCTATTTTGAAATAGTAAGGAATAGTCAGATGTGTTTTCTAGTTCTTGGAAAAGCATATTTCAAAAAATTCAAAGAAAACTTCATCATGTTTCCTCAGCCAGATTGCTGAGAAGAAAAAATGCTGATGAACAATTGGAGGCAATGAGAATATAATTCTAATCATACTAATTCTAGTAATTTTGAAGCCTCTCCAAACACTGCTCTGAGTGGCGTACCGTGCTTTTAACCATTTTGAATGTCATGTATGTTTTTCGGAATATGATGTATACTAGTGATCTTATCCTGTCCTTCTGCCCTACCACAGATGCATATGTACATATATCTTCCAAATATTATATATCATTTCATGTAATTTATAGAGTCACCGAAGCCCAATCATTTGCTTGGATATGGAATTCTTTGAAAGTCCAGCCTAAATAAATCTCTTCTGTAGTTGTTTATTTATATATAATCAGCTGAAAGTAATTTTATCTACTGAATTCCTATGAAATTCCACCTGATCCTTTTCATGACTTTTCTTTCTGCCTTCTGTTACAACATTAGATTTATCTCGGCTTCAATTCTACGCTATAACTTCTTTGAAAGCATAGCTTATGTTTGTATCCCTGACAGAGGTTCAATGAATAAAGGAGAATACAGTACTCGGAGGAAAAAGAAACACATAACTACAATGAATATATATTACTTACTATGAAAATGTATCTATTATTTTAAGCAAAGAATCAACTGATGCTAGTTAAGTAAACCCAAAATTTAAAAGTGTATTTCAAAAGATCAAGAACAGCAAGAAGTTGAGGAAGCTGTTATTGTTTTGAGATAGTTGTCTCCCATTTTGGCTATTGAGAATATTTTTAAAAGTAAAAGAGGGAGTTTAAATTTCTTTAAGAGAAAATTGTAGTTTAAGATGGGTCATAGGATAATCGGAAATCATTTAATTCTCTTAGACCATCCTAATCTTCCAATTTACCTCAGTTAAATTGTAGGGCAATAAGAGTTCAGACGTTTGGCAAGCCATTGTCCGTAATCTCTGAAAAAAGTGGACATTAGGGGAGTCAGGAAAAGATGGATAAAAAGCAAAGCCATCCTGTGCTTCCCAAGAGAAGAATGTACTCCACACACTATGGACCACAAAAATTAGGACATCAGGAGAAAGAAGTAAAAACATGAAGCTAGCATAGCTTCATAAAGAAAGCAAATGCACATTTTTGTTTATAAAGCATGAGTTGTTCGTTGTGGATCCATGTTAGCTAAATCATTAAGCATTAAAGCCATCACCTATTTTCTAATATCAGCAGTGAATACCCAAAGCCCTGGTCTCCACCATCAATGTAGTATCTTCCAGTGATTTCAGTTTGCAAATGCTCTACATTCTCCACATCTGACTTTGCCAGGACTGCACATAATAGGCCTATTACTTACCTCTCATAAGCGCTCTCCAATATCTCATATGTTCATTTGATCAATTCCCATTGTTGCTTCATGTTGATTTTGTGGGATAACTCCTGCTCCTTTCAAAACATCTAAGCCTTTTCTTGAGTAATTCACTGACCCTAAAGCTGTCAGATATTTTAAGACCACTGTCACAATTTTAATATTGTAAATGTATAATGCAAATTTAATCAAGATGTTTAATGCAAAATATACTTTGTGTACATAAAACTATGCTATGAAAAAGTAAATATAAAAAAGCATACATTTAAAAATTTTTCACAAATGTTTAATGAATTTCAGACTGTGTTATTTAAAGACAATTACGAATATTTTACCTACAGTTAATAATGTGATATTGGTCAATTAGTAGTAATATATGGTCTGGATTTAAATGAACTCAATCTAGTTTTGAGTCTTAATGAATGAATTTGCTTATACTAAAGACTTTTAGCGTATAATGACTGCTATTTCAATAAAATTTCAAAATTTTGAGAACATATTTTTATTACAATATAATTATGCTTCCTACTTCAGGCCATTTTTAAATTTTTATTTCTATTGTCAACAGTATCTTGATAGGAGAACTAGAAATACGGAAGTAATTCTTTTCATTTAGTAGCAAGAGTTTTGGGGGTTTTTTCTAAATCAGAATTGAAGAGGTAAATGGTCCTAGGCACTTGGTAATTTGATTGGGTGACTTTAAGAGTTCAGGGACTCATTCAGATGTCTTGCAGACCACAGAAAGAATAAACATTTCATTTTCCTCCTAAAGGCCCTGAAATATTTTAAAGGATGTGAGTTTATATATAAACATACCCTGAAGCTCCTACTTTAGCAGGAAGCGAAATAAAAGAAATTTAAGTTTCCCAATACAAATGGAGATTTACTTCCTAGCCTATTCTCTGGAGACAAATGTAAGTCTCTCCTCAAGGGTAGGAAGATTTGCATATGATTCTAAGGGCTAGAAACACCTTTTCTGCTCTCCAAAATGTTTCAGTATGTTTTGTCATATTACGTAATGATTTTGCATTGGAGATTTATCATTTCAAGATAATAAAATGCCAATATCTCTGAAAATGTCTCTTCTACTTTAGTCATTTATATGGCTACTAGTGAACAAAATGTGTGTATATGTTACAGGATAAAAGGAAGATTGCCAGCCAACAAATCCCTAGAGTCGGTACTACATTATATGTTGCTTAGCAATTTCCACAATTTTCTCAGTCTAGTTTACAAATAAAGACATTAGAAATCAAGGGTAGGTGGATATGTTATATGAAGTTAGGAAATTGGTATTTATTCTGTTTCTAATCTGTGTTGACTTTAAAACAAAGGAAATGGCAGGTTAATAGGCGGTGTGATAGGGTGGCGTTAATTTAGTTGGATAGCATAGAAAGGTATTTCCTAGGAGATAATTTCTATTTATTTTTTGGTTTCTTAAAGACTCATTTATTTAATTTGAGAGAGAAAGAGAGTCGTGTGGGAAGGGGCAGAGGAGAGAATTGCAAGCAGACTTCCCTTTGAGCACAGAGCAATCTTATGACCCTGAGATCTTGACCAGAGCTGAAATTAAGAATCCGGCGCTTAACCCACTTAACCTACTGAGCCATGCAGGCACCCCTCCTAGGAGATAGATACATTTAGGTATCTATCTAACCAGTTAGATAGATATTATAGATATAGACCATTAACCAGTTGTGAAAAAATCTTTGGGAAGGAATTTTCAGACAGAGAGAAAAAAAAGAAGTATCTAGGACCTGGAAGTAGTAAGGAACACGACATGTCAGAGACTGGATAATTTTCATTTAAATTATTGTATGCATTCGGTTTTACTACCCTTTAGGTATTCTTTGTAAGGTCTTCCACAAACTGGACTCTGCTTGAAGTTTAATTCTCCCCCTATCCTTTCTCACCATGTTCCATGCTAGTTGCTGCCTCTGTGACTTCGTATAAGCTGTTTCTTCTGTTTAATAGCCTCTCATTCATTTGTTCTTGGCCGGTAAACTGACTCACCACTTAAACTGCGACTCAAGCATTCCCTCTTTTACAAAGCTTTCTCTCATTCTCTGCTGCCCACCATCCATAGAGTTACTCAGGTGACTTGACTTGTGCACTTGAGACCTGAGGTTGCATTTATTGATTCACAGGTCTACTTTCATCACTAGTGAGTTTCTTTAAGACAGAGACATTGTTATAATTCATCACCTGGTATGTATGGTCCATAGTAGTGCTGCTATATGAGTACATAATCCTGGTAGTATATAGTAGATGTTCAATAAATCATTGTTAAATAAATCAATTCGATATCTTCTTGTTGTTATAACTTAACTAATGTGACATTTGTCTTCAGAACAGTTTCCATGACATATTTATTCTAGTTAACAGCCACAAACTAACTCTTCACTGTAGCTATTATTCGATAGCCCCTAGGATGTTTATCATTATTTCATTTCAAAACCAAAAAAAATGCTAAATTAAATATAATCATTTATGTTTAATGCAAACTACACTCATGGAAATATTCTGAAAAGATTAATTTCTGACATGCAGTTTTCAATTCAGTTTTTTGTTTAGCATATTTCTAGTAGATTTTCAGCCTAGTTTTAAATATGTTGGCATTGAGAACTGGGTAATATTTAATGAAAGTCAGGATTTAATAGCATGTTTTATGTGGCTTGTTTGTTTTTTTTTAATTTAGAGTAGTAGAGTTATATTTGAAATCTTCATTGCATTTTATTCACCAGAACTCAATGTTCTTTCTTAACTTGGAAGCTAAGGGCTTTTCCAATTCCTAAGTGCCTGGCAGAAGTAGAATAGCTGGATGAGAACCTGGGAGGAGAAATTATGGGAGATGTGGCAAGAGAGGTGGGAGGAGGATATGGACATTTTGGCAGCGCCAAACCTTAAGAGATGACAGAGATACGGCATTAAAGTAACCATGCAGAACTGGAGATACATACTTGGAGCTTTTCCCGCCCCAGGAAGTTTCCAGTATACTAACACTGTTCAGTGTCTAAAGAGGTGTCTAAGTGATTGACATACGTTCTAGGCTTTATCCTAGTCAGGAAGAAGATTCCACCCTGTAGGTTCTCCTTGAAGTCCTTGGGGGTACAAGTGAATGATACAACTCTACTGAATGAACTAAGCTCATGAATAAATAAATAAGCCTTTAATATCAGTCCCCTTATTTGTCTCTAAAGTTTATATCAATACGTACTCCTAGATTCTTATTTCATCTAATGGGATAGAATCTACTACTAATATTCTTTGTTTTGACACTCAAATTGTTTGCTTTGCCCTGTAGGAGCACCTTCAAGATAGTTTACTTATCCTTTTGACATGTGCTTTTGATTATTTGAACACTTTTTTGCTTCTTTATATAACAAAATATTCCAATTTTGGAATATCTTGCTCTTTCTCTTCCTCAGCTCTGGAATTTGCCTTTCCCCCTGCAAGGAACCCTGTTCCTTTTAGTGGAGGATCATATTTAGAAAGCAAGATATATTGGGGCACCTGGGCGGCTCAGTGGGTTAAGCCTTTGCCTTTGGCTCAGGTCATGATCTCAGGGTCCTGGGATTGAGCCCCATGTCAGGCTCTCTGCTCAGCGGGGAGCCTGCTTCCCCCTCTCTCTCTGCCTGCCTCTCTGCCTACCTGTGATCTTTCTGTCAAATAAATAAATAAAAATCTTAAAAAAAAAAAAAGAAACCAAGATATATTTTGGCTTATTTATTGCTATTGCTGGGCCATTATTTCTAAGCCCTTTCAGTGGACAGAGTTGGAAATGTATATACAGATATTTCAAGTGTATTTATACATAATATATTAACTACACTTATAAATATGAAAAATAATTTCACACTGATACTTCCAATTAACATGACAAGTCCCTTTACTTTCCATAAGAAGAGATAACTCAAATCACTGACTTATTATGAACAAAACACTGGAATATTGGGTTTTTATTTTTGTTTTGATTTTTAAGATTTTATTTATTTGAGATTGAGAGAGCACGAGTCGGAGGGGGGGAGAAGGGCAGAGGCAGAGGGCGAGAGAGAGAGAGAGTAGCAGACTCTCCGCTGAGCCAGGAGCCTGATATGGGTCTCAGTCCTCAGACCCCAGGATCATGACATGAGCCGAAGGCACTTAACCACTTGAGCCACCTGGGTGCCCCAAAACGCTAGCAGTTTTGAAGGCATAGTATTTGTTACTTATATAAAGTGGGCCTGGAAAGTAATAATCTTGATCTCATACAAAGCTCTCTATAATAGGTTTCATGAATAATTAAACAAAATATTTATTAGAATCTTAGATATCAGAGGGAGGCATTATCTAGAATTGTGATCTAGATGTTATATAGTAGACTCTTGCAGTGTTGTTCTGGATCTGCATTGGAATAGAAAATAAAATTAGAGGCAAAATCTTGTACTAATCCTTCACAACATTGTTAATTGGATGGAGAAAGCATATTAAGCATACGCTACACCCAAAATCTTAAAATGAATGCATATTTATGAGAGAAGTATAAACAAACAAGGAAGTATTACAGTGGCACTGACATAGCGACACTACCTACATGGGGAAAATACTAGTGTTTTCTCTTTGGATAAATACAGTGGCTACACATACTAACCGTTCCACTTAGCAGTAGCTTTACTATTATTTAACTTACCAACACAAATAACTTGTTGAGAGATGAAAAGGAGAAGTTGTGAACATCTCAACACTGGATTTGCATCATAAAGCCCTAGGACTTCTATTCTAGTTCTAACAGAGTTCTCTTCCCAGCATGTCTTGGAGAATTTTTTATCCAATGGTCTGTGTGTCCCCTACTAGGTTGAAAACCAGAGCTTCTCTATTTGCTTTACTAATCCCAAATATTAATTCAATAGAAGACCATGCTTATTTGTACTAGTTCCTTTGCTTTATCTAGAAAAATAAAGTGTGAAAAATAGTTTGACAGTTTAAACTTTGTTGTGTGTACTAAGTAAAACAAAGATTCCCACTTTAACACTGCATCATATATGCACTTGCTAAATATTGCATTGTAATAATTTAATAACCTGAAAATAATATAAATATATATATTCATGTAATATGTGCTCTTTTTACCTTTGAAATCATTTTTAAAAGGGAGTACCTGAGGGGCACGTAGGTAGCTCATTCAGTTAAGTGTCTGACTCGATCTCAGCTCAGGTCTTGATCTCAGGGTCAATGAGTTCAAGCCCCACATTGGGCTCCATGTGCATCAGGGAGCCTATTTAAAAAAAAAAAAGAAGACCTAAAGAAGCCACCACTGTAATTTAAAAAAAAATTTTTTTTGACCAGCGTTAGATGGCAAAGTTAATTAACATTGGATAAGGAGTTATTATGTGATATATGTCATGTTTTGCATTTTATTTGCTAGAGCTATTTTCCCCATTTTGTGGAAGAAGAAATTGAGATTACATACTTTATTGAACTTGGTCACCTTCTTGCAACTAATACATTATGGATCTAGTACTTAAAGCCACATACGTTTGACTCTAGAGCCTGTACTCTCGAGTGCATCATGTAAAGCTTTGAACTGTCCCTGGCCAAAAACAACTTTTGTTAAATTGATTCTTCGCTTCTTGATCTGTAAAGGAAGTATGTTGACCTATCTTAGTGATCTCCATGTTCTTAATAAGCAGTAAATAATGTTCACTACACTTAATAGTTTTTTTCTAGTCTATATTCATTATTGCAAAACAATTATGACTCAGTGACGCTTTGAACTTGATTTCATTAATTAAAACACATCTGTATACATATGAAAAGTACCAGTTGTGACTATAGACAGCTTTGTTTTGAAAAGTAATTTGTAACTGAAAATTGACCATAGTTAAATTGTGAACATGGGGGCCACACATAAGGGGGTAAAAATTGGCCTGGAGTCATTTTTTTTTCTTTCTTTTTTAAGACAGTTGTAGCCATTAAACTCTTTGTTGAAGTATAATTAACGTAGAGTGTTATATGGGGCGCCTGGGTGGCTCAGTGGGTTAAAGCCTCTGCCTTAGGCTCAGGTTACGATCTCAGGGTCCTGGGATCCAGCCCTGTGTCGGGCTCTCTGCTCAGCAGGGAGCCTGCTTCCCCCTCTCTCTCTGCCTGCCTCTCTGCCCACTTGTGATCGCTCTCTGTCAAATAAATAAATAAAATCTTAAAAAAAAAAGAACATACGGTGTTATATTCGTTTCAGGTATACTATATAATCATTCAGCAATTCTGTAGTGTACTCTTAATCCCCCTTATCTATTTCACCTATCTCCCATCCACCTCTCCTCTAGTAAGCATCGTTTTGTTCTTGTTATTTAAGAGTTTGATTTTTTGGTTGATTTATGATTCAACAATTCCACACATAGTGCTCATTACAATAAATGTACTCACTCCCCTTTATTTATTTCACCCATCCCCCAACCCGCCTCTGGTAACCACCACTTTTTCCCTGTATTTAAGAGTCTGACTTTTTTTTTATTTTTTATTTTATTTTTTTTAAAGATTTTTATTTATTTATTTGAAAAAGAGAGAGAGTGAGGGAGAGCATGAGAAGGGAGAAGGTCAGAGTGAGAAGCGGACTCCCCTTGGAGCTGGGAGCCCGATGTGGGACTCGATCCCGGGTGTCCGGGATCATGACCCGAGCCGAAGGCAGTCACCCAACCAACTGAGCCACCCAGGCGCCCAAGAGTCTGGCTTTTTTAAATTTTTTTTTCCTGCAGGGTGTGAGGAGAGGGTTCCTCTTTTCTTTGTCCATTTGTTTTGTTTCTTAAATTCCACAGATAAGTGAAATCATATGGTATTTGTCTTCCTCTATTGATATATTTCACTTAGCATTATATCCTCTAGGTCCATCTACCTTGTTGCACATGGCAAGATCTCACTTATTTTTGTGGCCAATTGATATTCCACTGTATATATACCACCACATTTTCTTTATCCATTCATGTATGAATGGACACTTGGGTTGCTTCCATATCTTGGCTGTTGTAAATAATGTTGTAATAAACATAAGAGTACCTGGAGTCATCTTAAATGATCTTTACCCAAAAGGACTGCCTAATAAGTAATAGGATCCCAAAAGAGAATCTATGAAGAGATGGACCTGCTGAGAACCAAATCACAGTGAATCATAGGTGAGAGATGCCTACCATTGAATGGAGAGAGAAGTAAATGGTTTGAGGAATCCTGCAAGGAGCTGAAACACTCTGCGAGGGAAAAAAGCAAGAGTCACTTTTGACACCTGTCAAACAAGACAGCGATGATGGCAACTCACAAAAGTACTAGCAGGCAGTAGCTTTCCTGTGCCCTCACCTCTCTATCCACCATCTTGAACCCTGGTGTGACCCAGAAACAGTGCAGGTCAGCAACTGAGGAGAGAAAGACAAGTTGGGAAAATAGAGGAATATCTATCCGAGCCGTACCATATACTGCAGGCCTGCCTTCTGCTACATGGCTGATTAGGTGAGTGCAGAAGCTTTAATTTTAAATGAAGCTTGTAGTTTTTATTATACTCTGGCTGTACCTATCACTTTCAGAATTGAAATAGTTTAAGTAACTAAAGTACCAGGAGGATTGTTATTATTTAAGACAGCTGTGGGACACCAACCAAGATTTTATCCAGGAGAAGGAGAAGAATTACCCTATGGAACATACTTTAATGGACATTATGAGAGAAAAAGTTACATAATGATTTCATTTGGCAATTCTGTTCCTTCAGAATATCATCATAGATTTAGATACCCATATATCATGTATCAAAAAATACACGTTTATCTTTATATGTGCATGTATCAGAGCACATTGCCTCTTGCAGATTTTCTTGTTTTTTTAAATTCTTACTTGATTATTCTCTTAATTGCATTTTTATTCTTTCTAAATTTTTTAGCTATAAGCAAAGAAGGGTCAAGTTTTTATATGCAAGATTCTATGTTTTTCTTTATAATTGAAGAAAATCATATTTATCTAAACACCATGTGCACATGATATGATACCCCATCATATTTGCGTGTGAATGTTTATAAAGTACAAATCATCCCAAATCACAGGATCAGAATTAGATTTGAAAAAAATGTATTCAATAAGATGTGTAAGATGAGATAGAATTAATTCTAATTGAATTCACAGAGGATTTGAAATTAGATGTAAATCTGTAGTATCGTATTACATTAAATATAAATTAGTATTTGATTTGCATTCAGAAAAATGTACTATGTTCACTTCTGAGAACCATTTAGACAGAACATGAGAACAGATATTCTATCTTTATTTTCTCTTCTCTTTCCATTTAAATGTTATTGGAAAATCTGTCACCTGATTACCAATATTAAGAGAGAGAGAGAGAGATCTTGCTCTCTCTGTCAAATAAATAAATAAAATCTTTAAAAAAAATGTTTAAAAAAAAAAGAATTTATTTAGGACTTAGTGTTCCACGGTCAGTATGTGGAGATTTACAGAAATGTTATTTGAAACTGATACTGGTAATTAGCTTAGAAAATCTTTAGAATTTGGATTTAGGTCCTGTGATTCAGAATTTAGATGTTGTCCAAAGGAGATTTCTATTTGACCCTAAAACCACCATTTATTTATTTTTTTTTTTTAAGATTTTATTTATTTATTTGACAGAGAGATCACAAGTAGGCAGAGAGGCAGGCAGAGAGGGACTGGGAAGCAGGCTCCCCGCTGAGCGGAGAGCCTGACATGGGGCTCGATCCCAGGACCCTGAGATCATGACCTGAGGCAAAGGCAGAGGCTTTAACCCACTGAGCCACCGAGGCACCCCTAAAACCACCATTTAATGAGGTATATTAAAAAAGAAAAGTCTAGTATAAAAGGCTATTAATGTCTTATCTGACTTCATTCTTACTACTATGATGTAGGTAATAAAGTTTATAAAACATATTTATTATTCATTATTAACCATGACTATTCATAAAAAGAAACCTAAAATACAGCAAAAATGAATAGTTATTAATATTTAGTATTACTCTGAAAATTGAGACTGCTTAAACAATACTGGTTGTGATTATATAGCATTCTGAATTCAGAATTCTGAGAGGACCCCTTTTTGTTCAGATTGGCAGTGTTCCCAGATAAAATACTCACCTCAGACTCTGTTTCAGCCAAGGGTAGCAATGTAATAAAAGTGTAGGCAATGAGACACAAGTATATTTCTGCTAAGAGACTTCTGGCATTATTTTTGTTTTTCTAATACAAAAACTCTTTTTGTCCCTTTCTCTCTCCAGCCTACAGCACAACTGAAGAGGCAGAAGCCATCTTGCCTCTATGATTAGACAAGCATGAAGATAAAAGCTTCCTTGAGAGGATAATGGGACAAAGTGATAGAACGGGCCTAGACTCCCTTCCTTTAGACTTCTTGTTATGTGAGGAAAATAAAATGCCATTACAAGTGTAAGCCAGAGATGGGCTTCAATTTCTTGCATATCAGTACATCAGAGTTCATATAATGTCCATTATTTGGCAAAAGTATCCATTTTAAAGGATTAATCTGAGGGACTAACAGATACCTAACTATAATTAAATCTCAGAAAAATTACAGGTTTTTACCCCATTGTGTTTTTGAAATTGATCTCTCACAGTTATCAAACTATTAAATACATTTGAACATTGTTATTCATTGTTACAGCGAATCCTATTATTTTCTAAGTGTATTATTGTGTGTGTGTGCCCCCATGCATGTATGTGTGTGTGTATACATATACTCAGGGAGCCTGAAGGAACCATGATTTTATGGGGTCACTCAATGCCCATACTCATATCTCTATTCTTTTTTTAAGATTTTATTTATTTTTTGAGTGGGGGAAGTGGCAGATGCAGAGGAGAGAGAGAATCTCAAGCAGATTCCATACTGAGGATGGAGCCCCACATGGGGCTTGATCTCATGACCCTGAGATCATGACCTGAGCTGAAAACAAGAGTCAGACACTTAACTAACTGAGCCACCCAGATGTCCCTAACTCATTCTTTAAACTTCTCCATTTAATATCCCTTAAGAAAGAAATCCTAATGTAACCCATTAAAAATGATTTAATGATTTATGTTTTCTATCACCTTATCATTGGAGGCTTCTGGGGTGTGTGTGTGTGGGTGTGTTCACCTATTTATTTGTATACCTACTTTCTTGAGGATTTTTATCATAAGTGGATGCTGAATTTTATCGAATGCTTTTTCTATATTGAGAAAACCATGGGATTTTAATAATTTCATTGCCGTGGTGTATCACACTGATTGATTTGTGAATGTTGAACCATCCTTACATCCCTGGAATAAATCCCACTCAGTATGGCATTTGATCCTTTTAATGTATTGTTGGATTCAGTTTGCTAGTATTTCACTGAGGATTTTTGAATCGATATTCATCAGTGATATTAGCCTTAATTTTTTTGTGTGTGTAGTGTCCCTGTCTGGTTTCGGTATAAGGTAATCCCGGCTTCATGAAATGAGTTTGGAAATATTCCCTCCTCTTTGATTTTTCTTTTAGAAGAGTTTAAGAAAGATTGGTATTAATTCTTCCTAAAGTCTTCAGTAAGAGGGAAAAAAAAAGTCTTCCATAGAATTCACCAGTGAAGCCATTTGGAATGGACTTTTGTTTGTTGGGAAGTTTTTGACAACTGATTCAGTCAATCTCCTTAAAAATTATGCTGATGTTCAAGATGTTTTATCTCTTCATTATTCAGGTTAGGTAGGCTACATATTTCTAGGAATTTATCTATATCTTATATGTTGTTCAGATTGTTGGCTTATAACTTCATACTACTCTCTTTGATCCTTTGTATTTCGGTGGTATCTGTTTTAACATCTCATCTTTCATTTCTGATTTTAGTTATTCAAGGCCTCTTTTTTTTTCTTGGTGAATCTAGCTAAAGTTTTTCAATTTTTTTTTTTAAGAAACACCTTTTAGTTTCATTGATCTATTGTCTGTTTAGTCTCTATTTCATTTATTTCTGCTCTGACTTTGTTATTTCCTTCAACTGACTCTAGCCTTAGTTTATTCTTCTTTTTCTAGTTTCTTGAGGTATAAAGTTAGGTTGTTTGAAATTTTTCCTTTTAAAATAGGTGTTTATTGCTATGGACTTGCTCCCATTTACTTTGACTGATGGTAAGATATCCTATTGAAGAGACATTTCTTTATAGAGCCAAACCATGTCTTTTTATCTGACTCAGACTTATTCTGTCACTTAGTCACACTGACTATTGAAAACAATTATAAAGGATTATGCATCCAATTCCAATAGGATAGGATGGAGGGGTTGTCCACACCAACAAGCAATTTTTGGATACCCACTAGGTATTCTACAACTCAACTCAGTTCTGACACTATATACCCAGAGACAGCATCAGATTCTACAGTTTAAAAGTTTAGTTTCACTGCCCAGCCCTTCTTCAGATGCCAATCAGCTATAGATAAGGTTCCAGTGACCCCTTCCTCAGATTCAAATGATTTGCTAGGGAAGCTCACAGAACTCAGGCAATAGTTTACATACTAGATTACTGTTTATTATGAAAGGATATAACTCAAGAACAACAAAATGAAAAAGATGTATAGGGCAAGGTATGGGGAAAGAACTTTGAGCTTCCATGCCTTCTGTGATGCACCACTCTCCCAGCATCTCTACATGTTCACCTACCCAGAAGCTCTTTCAACACTGTTCTTTTGGGATTTTATGGAGGCTTCATTAAATAGGCATTACTGATTAAATTATTACCCATTGACAATTTTTTTTCAAACTCCAGCCCTTTCCTGCCCCTCACCAGAAGTCAGAGTGGGGATCAGGGGTAGGACTGAAAGTTTCAACCCTGTATTCATCTTCATTCTCCTAAAAATAAGCCCCTATCATCAGTTGCTTTCCAAAAGTTCCCTCAGTTACCCAGTCATAGAAAGGATCCTATTATGAATAACAGTACACCCATTTCATTTTTATGGATCCGAATCCATTTCAGGAGATGAGGACAAGAGACCAAAATTATAAGAAAAGATGTTCCTATTGCTCTAATTGCTCAGGAAGTTTCATGGATTTGGGGAGCTGTGAGTCAGGAAGCATGATGAAGACTAAATATATGTTTCTTATAACTCATGATATCAAAAATTAATATTCAGAAATCTTTAAGTTGGGGGAAGTAAAAAAACCATTCACTGATTAGTAAATTAAGCTGTAAGATTACATTTCCTTGGTCAAAATCATTACTGATATAGGTGCTAAGAATAAAAATGGCTTAAACCCTAACACTTAAACTATCCTGGAAATAACTTTTCTCAGCTTTCCATTAATGTGACAGAAGATTAAAAGTCATTAAGTCAAAACATCTTAAAAAGATGAAAACAACTGTTTGTCAGGGTCTTGACACTAGTTAGACTGAGAAACTGCTGGAGACCATCATATACCCTTCAAGTGTAAGCAGTACCTAAGAGGAAGAAGGCTGAGCAAGGCTGCGGTTCACATTTACTAGTACAGAGATGCAGGGATTTTGCCAACCACAAATTTGAACTGTCCATTTACTAAAATCTACTTCACTTTCAGTGATACTTCAGGACATTACTGCTTAGACTTTACTACCCTCTAAGTACCTATAGCCTTCAAATTCTTCAAAAATTCAGTTCCCAGTAAAGAAATATGAACAAAGAGGAACTGGGGATGGGGATGCCCTGGGGAGGTTGGTAGGCAGAGAAGAATAAAAAAGACTTCTCTTATCTGGAATCAAACCTGGGTGAAAATTGCTAAGAGGGTAAATCATAAGTGTTTCACCACATACACACACAAAATTTTTTGAAATGATAACTGAAGTGATAAATGTTAATCAGCTTGATTGTGGTGAATATATATAATATATAATATAAATTATACATCTTAAATACATACAACCTTCATCATTAATTTTTATACTTTAATAAAGGTGAGGGAGGAAAATGGAGGGTTAGGGAGAAAAGTGGTTCATGGAAATTGTACCATAGCCAAGGACAGTGCTTGTGAGAAATTCTTGGAAAGTAAAGGATTTTCATGTTACTTCAGGAGAAAAAAAAAAGTAGAATAATCCAAAATAAATTAACATCCTAGAAAACAGTGACCCAGGCAATAGAGTGAGATCCCGTTTTTACAGTCAGGGCTGCTAAAAGCTCGAAGTTGTTCTAGAAATTATGTATATTAATTTGCTTTCCACTTCAAGAATAAAAGGAACATTCTATTAGCACTCAAGTAGGTAGTGAGAGACATCTACAGGAATCCATTCCCCCTTTAATAGACTAAACCGGACCCACTAAAAGGACTGAGCATTCCTTTTTAAGGATAAACACATAGGACAATATACAAGCAAATAAACAAACCCAGAATAAAATCAGATGCAAACAAACTTATGAAAGAAATTCTTCTGCACAAGTAAAGGAAAGAATTATTCTAAAATATTTTTTAAAATGATTTTACTTGTAAGAAGCAAAAGTAATTGCTTTTAAAATACCTAGAAATATTTTAAAATATTTGAAACAACTTAGTTCAAAATATTTAGTATCTCAGATACCCTGACAAACTTGGTGAAATACTAAGGATAAATAAATTATTAAAATCCAGGCCCAATGATATGTTGGTTACTTAGGGACCAGACAAAATACAAGAAACCTAAAGCAAATTCCAGGCTGGCTTAAAATTAAACCTGTGCAACATCAAACACTAAGAAATAATAGATTTTTGTTTTCTTTTTTTCCCTTTTCTGCAAAGTGACAAGGCTTGGGAGCAAATGATAACTGAAATCTTCATTTTCTGATAAGTAAGTGTTTATAAATTACAGCACTGATGTAAAAACTGGAAAGTTTAACACATAATTCAATGGGTCAATAATTGTAATTGAGAAATAAAAAATGAAAATTTTTGAATAAATGTTTTTATAGTGAACCTTGATATAAGTGAATTCAAGAAATTTGTGTACACATGTTAACACTTGACACAAGTGTAATAAATGCCACTTGAAAAAGAAGATATATAATTCTAAAAAAAAAAAAAATCTACTTCTTACCAAATAATCTGCACCCATATTAAATTAACAAAGATCTGTAAGCATAGGGATGCATTAGAAAAAGCACAGTAAAGTTATTGTTTTACATAGGAGGGAGGTTAAATTTGTTAAATTTGAAACAACAAAAAAAAATTATATAGCCAAGACCTTTCTCAAAGAATATAAAGTGACGTCTTGGGAAGATGGCAGAGTAGGAGAATCCTAAGCTCACCTTGTCCCATGGATAGAGCTAGATAACACCCATATCTGTGTAAATATCCCAGAAAATGACCCAAATAATGGCAGAACAGACTCTTCAGAGCTAAATGTAAAGAAGAGGCTACATCAAAGCCAAATAGACCTGCAGAACTGTCCGTAGGAGGGAGGGATGTGGTGGGCACAGATGGTGGACAGGACCAAACCCCCACAATATGCATGGGGGTCCCACACTGGGAAGATGAATGCCTGTAACACTCAGCTTTGAAAACCAGAGGAGCCTAACAATCAGTCGGGATTAACACCTGATACTTAAAAATCAGTGGGCTCTAGGAGACCCAGGAGGGTGGAGCCCCTGCTCTTAAAGAGATAGCACAAAAAACAGCTCCAATGATATACAGCATAGAAGCAACAGTGTGAAAAATGCCTGGGGTATGCAGGAAGGAGATATATTTACTAGTTTCAGAGCATGTGCTGGAGAGTCAAGATTCTTTGGGAGACTTCTCTAAGAACAAAAGACCAGGGGCACCATTTCTCTCCTCCACCCCCAAGCCTAAATACATGGACAACTGTGGGAGCCGGCACAGCACCAACTCTCCACTTAGCTTGTACATAGTATACCATATCCCTGCACTCTTCTGTGGACCCAGCCCTCCATCCCAACAGGTTTCAGCAGGAGTCTTCTCAAGTGGCTGCAGGTCAACTCCCACAGCAGACCAGCATGGACCTGCTATAGCATGTGTCCCACCCCCGTTCACTTGCAGACCGGCCACTTCCAATATGCCTTTGGCAGGAGTTTATTGAAAGTGATAAATAAATAAATAAATAAATAAATAAATAAATAAATAAATAAAACAAAGCAGGAGTTTATCCAAAGTGATAAATAAATAAATAAATAAATAAATAAATAAATAAATAAATAAAACAAAGTGGTCCCCAAGTCTGTCAATGTGCAAGCAGCCCTGACAGAGGTCAGCACCACTCCAAAGTAACTCCTGCCCTGGAGACAGTGAAAGATAACCACATATACCAACTGCAACTCCCAGCATTGGCTGGGGACAGATATCTAGTCTGACTACAGGTCCCACCCACCAATAAAAGCTTCTTAGGGGCAATACAAGGAGAACACCCAGTAGTTCAGTGCTACTGCCTCTCTGGCCAGTGCCTCACCTGACTCAATTCAATCCCAAGATGACTCTCAACTGGCCCACTAACTGCACAGAGATCAAACCCTGCCCACAATAAGCAAAGAGAGCCATCGCCAATGACTGGACTGAAGGCAAAAGCAACTCAGTCACAATAGTAGGAGGTATGCAACACACATAGGAGACACCCCTGAAGCACCAGGTTCTGATGAACAGAGGACATTGCACTGCAGTGCACTATAGGACCTCTTCTTCATAAGGCTACTACTTCTAGGATCAGGAGATATAGCTGATTTTCCTAACATATAGATACAGACACAGTGAGTTAGATAAAATGAGGAGACAAAGGAATTCCCAGATGAAAAAAGAGGACAAAAACAAAGCAAGAGAGCTAAATAAAACAGAGATAAGTAATATGGCTGAAAAATAATTTAAAGTAATGGTCATAAAGATACTCACTGAACTTGAAAAGAGAGTGGAGGGCCTCAATGATACTCTCAACAAAAAGAAAGAGAACCAACCAGAAATGAAAAACTATGAACTGAAATTAAAAATACACTAAATGGAATTTAACAGTAGACTAGAAGAAACAGAAAATTGGATCAGCTACCTGGAAGACAGAGTAATGGAAAGCAATCAAGCTGAACAGGAGAGAGAAAATAATTTTAAAAAATGAAAAAAGACTCAGGAAACACCATCATACATAATAACATTCACATTATAGGGATCCCAGAGGAAAAGAGAGGCCAAAAGAGGGGCAGGAAATATTTTTGAAGAAATAATAGCTGAAAACTTCCAAAATCTGGGGAAGGAAACAGAAATCCAGATCCAGAAGTCAAAGAGAGCCCCCAACAAAATCAACCCAAGGATGTGAACAAGATACAGAGTAATTAAAATGTCAAGAAGTAGTGATAAGAACAGAATTTTAAAAGTAGTAAGAGAAAACAAAACACTTACATTTAAGGGTAAACAAAATAAATAAATAAAAACAAAACACTTACAATAAGGCTATCAGCTGATTTTTCATCAGAAATTTTGCAGGCCAGAATGAATAGGCTTCATATATTCAAATTGCTGAAAGGAAAAAACCTGTAGCTTAGAATACTTTATCTAGCAAGCCTATCATTCACAATAGAAAGAAGGATAAAGAAATTCCACAAACAAAAGTTAAGGAATTCATGACCTCAAAATCAGCCATACAAGAAATGATAAAAGGGACTCATGAAAGATTGTAAGTAAGAGTAAAAAAAATTGTGGAAAAAATAAAGAAGTATAATTAAGTAAATGTATAAAAATCAGTCAATGGATTTATAAAATAAAAGTACATGAAGTATGAAACTATATACCTAAAACATGGAGGTAGAGGAGTAAAGAATGGGTTCAAACTTAAGCAGCCATCAGTTTAACATAGACTTTATATGCATATGATATTACGTATAAACCTAATGGTAACCACAAATCAAAAACTGCTATTAGATATGTAAAAAGTAAAGAGAAATGAATCTAATTATATCATTAAAGAAAGCCATGAAACTATGAGAAAAGAGAGCAAGAGAAAAAACAGAACTACAAAACAACCTTAAGACAAGTAACAAAATAGCAATAATGGAGCATCTGGGTGTCTCAATCAGTTAAGTGGCTGAGGTCATGATCTCGGTGTTCCGGGATCAAGCCCCACCTTGGGCTTCTCGCTCAGCCAAGAGTCTGCTTCTCCCTCTACCCTTCCATGCTGCTCATGCTTGCTCACGCTCTCTCTCATAAATAAATAGATAAAATAAATAAAACCCAAAACCAAAATAGCAATAAGTATATACCAATCAGTAATTACTTTGAATGTAAATGGACTAAATGCTCAAACAAAAGATGAAGGGTGATAGAATGGATAAAAAGCAAGACTTATGTAAATGCTGCCAATAAGAGATTCATTTCAAACCTAAAGACACAAGGAGATTGCAAGTGAAGGGATGGAAAAGCATTTATCATGCAAACGGGAGTGAAAAGAAAGATGGAGTATCAATACTTATATCAGACAAAATAGACTTTAAAACAAAGACTGTAACAAGAAACAAAGAAACACACTATATAATTATAAAGAGAACAATCCAAGAAGATATAACAATTATAAATATTTATGTTCCCAACATGGGAACAATCAAATACATATGGCAGCTAATATCAAACATAAAGGAACTAATCAATAGTAATACAATAATAATAGGGGACTTTAACACCCTACTACATTAATGGATAGATCATCCAAATAGAAAATCAACAAGGAAACACTGGCTTTGAATGACATACTGGACCACATGGATGTAACATATTAAGAACATTCCATTTTAAAACAGCAGAATGCACATTTTTCTCAAATGCACATGGAATATTCTCCAGAATAGATCACATATCAGGTCATAAAACAAACCTCAACACATGTGAAAAGATTGAAGTCATACCTTACATCTTTTCCTACTACAATACTATGAAACCAGAAATCAACCACAAAAAAATGTCTGGAAAAAGTAGAAATAAATGGAGGTTAAATAAGATACTATTAACCAATGAATGGGTTAACCAAGAAATCAAGGAGGAAAGCAAAATATACATAGAAAAAATGAAAATGAAAACACAATAGTCCAAAATCTTTGGGAAGCAGCAAAAGCTGTTCTAAGGGGGAAGTTTATAACAGTACGGGCCTACCTCAAGAAGCAAGAAAAATCTCCAACAACCTAACCTTAAATCTAAAGGAGCTAGAAAAAGAGGAAAAAACAAAACCCAAAACTAGCAGAAGAAATAATGATAAAGATTAGAGAAGAAATAAACCAAATAAATACTAAAAAAAAAAAAAAAAATAGAACAGATCAATAAAACCAGTAGCTGGTTCTTGCAAAAGATCAACAAAATTGAAAAACACTTAGATTCATCCAAAAAAGAAAGAAAGAAAGAAAGAAAGAAAGAAAGAAAGAAAGAAAGAAAGAAAGAAAGAAAGAAAGAAAGATTGATTCAAATAAACAAACTCCAAAATGAAAGAGGAGAAAAACAACCAACACTACAGAAATACAAAGGGTTTTAAGAGAATATTATGAAAATGTATATGCCTACAATTGGACAACCTAGAAGAAATAGATAAATTCCTAGAAATACATAATATCCTGAAACTGAATCAAGAAAAAATAGAAAACTAACCAACTACCAGCAATGAAACTAAATCTATAATATAAAAACTCCCAAAATATAAAAGTCCAGGACCAGAGAGCTTCAAAGGTGCATTCTACCAAACATTTAAAGAAGAATTAATGCCTATTCTTCTTAAACTATTCCAAAAAAATAGAAAAGAAAGGAAAGTTTCCAAATTCATTCTATTAGGCCAGTCTTACCCTGATATCAAAACCAGATAAAAACACAACAGAAAAAGAGAACTACAGACCAATATCTCTGATAAACATAGAAGCAAATTCCTTTACTATATATTAAATTTATATTTAATACAATACATTTCAGTATTACATTTAGCAATACTAAATAATACAGTAATACATTTAAATAATCATTTACCACAGTCAGGTGCAATTTATTCCTGGGATGCAATAGTGGTTCATTATTTGCAAATCAATCAACATGATGCATCACATCAACAAAAGAAAGAATAAAAACCATATGGTCATTTCAATAGATGCAGAGAAAGTATTTAACAGTGTAAAACATTGATTCAGAGAGAAAAAAAAGAACTCTCAGCAAACTATGTTAGAGGGAGCAAACCTCAACATAGTAAAGGCCATATATGAAGAACCCACAGTGAATATCATACTCATTAGTGAAAACCAGAGGTTTTCCCATAAGATCAAGAACAAGACAAAGATATTTACTCTCACCACTTTTATTAAACATAGTACTAAAAGTCCTGACCACAGCAATCATACAGGAAAGAAATAAAAGGGATCCAAATTGGTAAGAAAGAAGTAAAACTTTCACTATTTGCAGATGACATGATACCATATATAGAAAATCCTTAAGATGCCACCAAAAAACTATTTGAATTGATAAATGAATTCAGTAAGATGACAGAGTACAAAACTGATACACCGAAATCTGTTGCATTTATATACACTAATAATGAAGTAGCAGGAAGACATATAAGAAAACAATCCCATTTACAATTGCACCAAAAATAATAAAATACTTAGGAATAAACTTAACCAAGGAGGTGAAAGATCTGTACTCTGAAAACTATAAAACATCATTGCAAGAAATTAAAGATGACACGAACAAATGGGAAAGATATTCCATGCTTGTGGATTGGGAGAACAAATATTGTTAAAATGTCCACACTACCCAAAGCAATCTACAAATTTAATGCAATCCCTAACAAAATACGAAAAGTATTTTTCACAGAACTAGAACAAATAAATGTAAAATTTATATGGGACCACAAAAGACTCCAAATAGCCAAAAATATCTTGATATCTTGAAAAAGAAGAATAAAACTGGAAGTATCACAATCCTGGATTTCAAGATATACTATAAAGTCGTACTAATCAAAACAGTATGCTACTAGCACAAAAAAGATACCTAAATCAAAAGAATGCAAAGGAGAGCCCAGAAATACACCCATGATTATATGGTCAATTAATCTATGGCAAAGCAGGCAAGAATATACAATGGGAAAAAGACAGTCTCTTCAACAAATGATGTTGGGAAAATTGACAGCTGCATGCAAATAAATAAACAAATAAAACTAGACCAATGTCACATACAATACACAAAAATAAAGTAAAAATAGATGTAAAACCTAAATGTAAGACCTAAAACCATAAAAATCCTAGATGAGAGCGTAAGTAGTAATTTCTCTGACATCATCTGCAGCAACATTTTTCTAGATATGTCTCCTGAAGCAAAGAAAACAAAAGCAAAAATAAACTATTGGGACTAACTTAAAATAAAGAACTTCTGCACAGCAAGGGAAACAACCAACAAAACTAAAAGATAATCTACTGAATGGGAGGAGATATTTGCAAATGACATATCTGATAAAGGCTTAATACCCAAAAAATTTAAAGAACTTACATAACTCAACACCAAAAACACAAATAATGCAATTTAAAAATGGGAAGAAGACATGAACAGACATTTCTCCAAAGGAGATGTACAGATGACCAAGAGACACATGAAAATATGCTGAAAATCACTCATTATTAGCAAAATGCAAATCAAAACCACAATGAGATATCATTTCACACCTGTAGAATGGCTAAAATTAAAAACACTAGAAACAACAAGTGTTGGCAAGGATGTGAAGGAAAAGGCATTCTCATACACTGTTGGTGGGAATGCAAACTGTGCAGCCACTGTGGAAAACACCAAGGTTTCTCAAAAAATTAGAAATAGAATTACCACATGATCCAGTAATTCTACTACTGGGTATTTACTGAAAGAAAACAAAACACTAATTGGAAAAGATAAATGCATCCCTACATCTATTGTAGCTTTATCTAAAATATCCAAAGTATGGAAACAAACAAACAAATATATATATAATATATATAATTTATATATATAATTTAGAAATATTTCTTAGTCTTAAGAAGAAATGAAATCTTGCCATTTGCAACAATAAGAATGGATCTAAAGTAATAATGTATGTGAAACAAGTCAGTCAGAGATTTCACTCTTGAAATCTCTTCTACACATGATTTTTTTTTTTAGATTTTATTCATTTATTTGACAGAGAGAGAGAGATCACAAGCAGGCAGAGAGGCAGGCAAAAAGAGAGGGGAAAGCAGGCTCCCCGCTGAGCAGGGAGCCTGATGCAGGGCTGGATCCCAAGACCCTGAGATCAGGACCCGAGCCGAAGGCAGAGGCTTCAACCCACTGAGCCACCCAGGCGCCCCCCTTCTACACGTGATTTCACTCATGTGTGGAATTTAAGAAACAAAACAAATGAAGAAAGAAAAATATGAGACAAACCTAAAACAGGCTCAACCATAGAGAACAAATAGATTATAACCAGGTGGGAGGCAGGTGGGGGGATGGATGAAATAGGTGAAGAGGATTAAGTGTATACTTATTGTGATGAGCTCTGAGTAATGTAGAGAGTTGTTGAATCACTGTATTGTGCAACTTAAAATAATATAACACTGTATGTTAAGTATACTGGAAGTCAAATTTAAAATTTTGTCTTAAATTTAAAAAAGAATATAAAGTAATCTCAAAGCAAAATTTTAAAATGCTCCCCTAAATAAATAAATACTCCATTCTTTCAAAGTTACTACCGAGTAAAACAGTAAACAAGACATAGTGCACATTGCAAATGACTAAACACAAAGATAGCAATATAATTAGCATAAAATACAAAAATCAGTGACAGATAAATGTGAATTCAATTATTAGAGTAACCAAGAATCCCTTACATATCTATAGGCAAAGGTACATCAGAAACAATTATAAAGAATATGAATTATGTGCTGCTCCCAAAAATATAGTAAAAATTAAATGAAAAAGTTTTAAACATTTAAGTACCACATCTTATTTTTCAATGTCTCAGGACATTTGGCCACTTTATTTTACACCAATTGCTGCTTTGCCTGGACTCTAATCAACTTCTTGCAATCTGTGATACTTTGATAATTCGCCTTATATATGATACTTTGCCTCATGACCATGCCCATGTATCTGTTGCCTCTTGTCCCGAGCTTTCATGCTGATGTTAAGGAATGAGGTTCGATAGCATCTTTTTTGTCCCTTCATTCATGAGCAAGCTAGATGTGCAAGGGAATTGGTTTTCCATGTAGTATGACTTTGATCAATTAGAGACAAGATAGAATGGATAAATTCTTTACCCTTCCTTTCTTGGACAAAAGGCCTTAACATTCACTCATTTATATCACCTCTTGAAAGTACCACATGGATGAGGAAGCAGCTATACTATATACTAAGCAGTAGCAAGCAAGCATAGTAACCTGTAATTTGTGTATTGGCTTTCTCCCCTTTCCTCACTGTTTTTATTTTCTCACCCGTATACCCTGAGAGTTCATTATTTTAAAAGGTAGTGATACATCAGTCTCTGCCTTACGCTTTGCTTTCTGGAAACCTGAGGGCAAGACCATTAATAATAAGAATGTTCTGGGCGCCTGGGTGGCTCAGTTGGTTGAGCAACTGCCTTTGGCTCAGGTCATGATCCTTGAGTTCCGGGATCGAGTCCCACATTGGGCTCCCAGCTCCACGGGGAGTCTGCTTCTTCCTCTAACCTTCTCTCCTCTCATGCTCTCTCTCACTTTCTCTCTCTCAAATAAATAAATAAAAATTAAAAAAAATAAGAAGAAGAATGTTCTTAGAAAGCAGACTCTAAAAAAAAAAAAAGAAAGCAGACTCTAAAGATAGGATTTCAGAGCCATATTATTCACCTGTCTGATAACAATGAGGATCCTAGTATTAGTGGTGGTAGAAGGCTGAAAATTCCTGACTAGTTGTGGCACCATGACTTCTAAGGCTTTCACACTTGCTGTTTTGGAATAAAGCACAGGAAAAATGAGAAGTATTTGAGTACGTTGATATCTGTGCTATCTTAAAAGTATGGAGGCAGTAATTATTAGGATTGTTTTGGCCAGCTTTTCTTAATCGCATTATAGATGATGAAAAAGTAAAATACTAAGTTCAGGTCAGCCATGCATCAACACAAGCAACAAGGTGAAATCCAGAGGGCTTCCAGCAATTTTTAGGAAGACTCTCATCTCCTGTTGCATCAGAGCAGAAGATGCTTAAAATCAGGCTCAGAATAAAATCAAAGCTTCAGTACTCCCAGAATGCATAGCTTTGAGGTCTCTATGCTAAAGTTAGTGGATTAGGACAGGAATGGGACATTGAGACGCAAAAGAGGGTCACTAGGCCTGTTAGTTAGCTGTCCTGCTCTCCGTCATACTGGAGAGTTCAGGTATCTTGATCATCTTGACAAGCCATAGAACACAATACTAGCTCAGTATATTGATGACATCATGGTAATCAGTGAGTAGGAAGTAGAAAGTATAGCAGATATGCAGGAAATACACGGTATATCAAGAAGGTGGAGATAAGGCTCATGAAAGTTTATGAGACTCCACAGTTTTGGAGGCCTAGAGGTCTGTAACATGCCACAACATTCAATCCACACTAATTACCAAAACTGGCTATAGTGTCTACATAATGAAGTTACAGAGGAATTTATGAGCTTTTATGCCCATGATAACGGTAAATGGGTAACTGTAGCAACCACGGTTGAAGTGTTTTGACATCTATTTTTGTGTAAAATTGAGTGGTTTAAAACAAAAATGTTACTTTGTTTATGAATTTATAATTTGGGCAGAACGCAGCAGAGACAACTTACCTCTGCCATATGAACTCTCTGGGGTCTCAATTGGAATGACTTGAATATATAGGGATTGGAACAGTTGAGGACTGCCTGTGCATTTCTTCCTGTGTACTTTTGGGACTTACGTGATTCAAAGCCTCTGAATGTCATCTCTCTAGCATACGATCCTCAAGGTAATTGGATGTCTTCCATTGTGACTCAGAGCTCCAAGAGTGAGTGCCCAAAAGACCAAGGCAGAAGATGCAACACCTTTTATGACCTAGTCTTAGAAGTCATGCATTATCATTTTTGCCATATTCTATTGGTAACACAGGAACAGTCCTAATGTAATGCATGAGGACACTACACTAGAGCTTAAGTAGTAGGAAATGTGGGTCACTATGGGTCTATTTTGTCAAATGTCTACTACACATAGAAAAGAAAACAAAGGGCTTACCACTACGGAGTAAAGTTTTGAGCTTTCCTGCCAAGCATGCCCTTCAGACCGGCCAAAGAGATGGCCAACAGTGAAAAAAAATGTAAAATGAGTGGTGGAGGAGAAAGGTGATGGATATATATCAATTATGACCTTGGAACTAGTTGTAGTACTTGCACTTCTGTTTGTTTCACTAAGCCTCTTACTTGAAATAGTTTTGGTGCTTGATCTGGCAACCATCTTGAGAGACTCTGATTAACCTTGTACTTTCTCTCTTGGGGAAGAAAGAAAGGATGTTCTAATTAAGACCATTTTCTTGGAGCACCTGGGTGGCTCAGTCAATTAAGTGTTCAACTCTTGGTTTCAGCTCAGGTCATAATCTCAAGATGGTGAGATCGAGCCCCACATCAGGCTCGATGCTCAGCAGGGAGGCTCCTTGAGATTCCCTCTGCCTATCCCTCTGTGCCTCCCCCCCCCCCCGTGTCTCTCTCTCTCTCAAATAAATCTTTTAAAAGAATTTAAAAAGATTGTTTTCTCTAATCATAATAAGGTAAAACTAAAAATCAATTATTAATATAAAAATCCATACAGAAAGCAATAAATACCATCTCTCAGAGTCTCATTCTATGCATGGGTAATTTAGAAGTTGGCCAAGAACATGAATAATTATGCAGAGCTGGGGGGCTTTTTTCCTGCTATTCTTTCCACTTTGGCTCCAGCTACTTCAACAGCCTTACATTTAAATTTGTGTTTCCTGCTCAGTTAAACTTCACATTCTGTACTCTATTTCCCTTTGCTGTGGATGGAAAAATACCTTCAAATACCTGAAAAATACCTTCAGAAAACGGAAGAATAGAAGACTCACTTCATATACTTTTCTTCTCTTAAAGATTGTAGGGCTGGATTGGTTCTGCCCAATGCCTGCAAACAATTGCTTTATATATGTTTAGGGTATACCCTATACAGTAGGGTAAACCTAATAATCCATCACGACCTTCCAAAACATGTTGCATATCTTGCTTTAGACATGCTATCTTCAAATACAAAAATATAGTTGTTTTACATGCTTTGTTAAATTTATGTTATCAGTGTTAAAATCTTACTTTGTTTCTTATTCTCCACAGTCAACATTATATATATTTTAAAATCTATTCTTTTTTATGTACAGTTTGGTTTGTTTCTTTTGCCTAATGCACATCATTCAATTATAATGCATGTGCTATATGTTATCAACTAATTTCATTAATGTTCAATAATTAAGTTACTCCAATTCTTTATTAGAACAATGCTATGGTCAACATCTTTAATATATATATATATCTCTTCATTCTTCTCATTAAAGAGATTAGGGTAACTTTATATATTAATCATTTAAGTTTTTACTTCTGTTATTTTTTTCCTTTGACTTTTTTTTTCTGGTTTCTGTCAAAGTCACTGGATATGTTATATACTAATTTTTATTACTTACTCATTATAAGTATGTAATCCCTGGCTACCACTTCAATCTCAATCTTGTGCCTTTTATGGAATCTGTGATATATCATTCAGATCCTTCTTCAGAACTAGAGGGCTTATTCTCCCAGTGATGAAAAGAGATAGTTGCTGAGAGCCCATAATAATCATTAGAAACAGCCTTGTCAAAAAAAATTGTCTCACCCTAATTCACACTCCCCTCCTAGGGACTAGTCAATATAGGGATATTTGCACTCAGCCACTCTAGCTTCAGAGAAAAAGCTTTCACTGATACTGTATCAGAGCACCACTTTTCCCTCTAACCCAATCCCACTTTGTTTCCCTTCTCTCCCTCACTCAGGGTTGACTTTAAGAAGACTCCATAATAAATCTGCTCTTTGTTATGGTCTTTCTTATGGTCTGCTTCCCAGTGGCACAACCTGTGAGTGATATTCACTTTCATATTGAAGTCTTTTATCCATTTGGGGTTATTTATTTATTTATTTATTTATTTATTTATTTTTGTGACTGTATGTGCTAGAGATCCAATTTTATTTTTCTTTAAATAATAAATTAAGTTTCTAGTTTCATTTACAAGATTATCCATCATTTCCTCATAGTTATGTAATCTAACCTCTATCATATAACAAGTGATCTGTTTAAATCCTTGTTTTTTTTATTCCTTCAGTCAATCAATTTGTATCTACACTAGTACCACATCAATGGTTTTATCATTTGGTGCTGTAATCTGTCTTACTATCTAATAGTATGAGCTGCCTATCTTTGTACTTTTTGAAACATGTTCATGGAAATTTATTTTTCTGTAAAAACTTTGGAAGAAATTTGTCAAGTTTCTCTCAAAATTCAGCTGTGGTGTTGAATTGAATAGTGATGAATTTACAGATTTATTTGATGACAATTAAAACCTTTAAAATTTTATCCATTGTATTCATGAGTATATTATATCTCTCCATTCAGATCTACTTGGATATCTTTTAATTGAATTTTTAAAAATCTCCCTAAACCTCTCAGGTAATCTTTGCTAGATTATTTCATAGGCAATTGATAGTTTTCATTATTATCACAAGTAGCATCTACTTTCTATTTCATTTTCTAGGTACTTATTGCCAGTGAAGAGAACCTGTTGAAAATGTTTGAAGGATGATTTACTGAGCTGACAGATAAGATTGAAGAACTCTTTCAGAAGGTATTAGCAGGGAATAAAGATGGAATGAATGGAAAAAAAGTCAAAAGATTAGGAGACTAATAATACAAATAACAATACCCATCTAGAAGGAGAGAGGAGATACACATATAGAGAAAATATTTGAAGAAAAAAATACTGATAATTTATTTAAATTAATGAAAGATGTAAGACTTCCATTTAAAAGGGTACATAAAGAACTGAATAGGACATATAAGTGGAAGAAAAACTTTCTCATATGATAGCAACTTTTAAAACAAAGGAAGGGTGCCTGAGTGGCTCAATTGGTTAAGGGTCCCACTCTTTATTTTGGCTCAGGTCATGATCTCAGGGTTATAAAATCAAGCCTTGCCTCAAGCTCTGTGCTAGGGGTGGAGATTGCTTAAGATTCTCTCTTCCTCTCCCACTGCCCCTCCCTTCCATCCCTCATGGCTCCTGTACTCTCGAAAGAAAAAGACATACACACACACACACACAAAAGGAACCACTTACAATTTTCAGAAGGAAACTAAAACTTATCTTTCACAGGGAAATTAAAACCCAATGCCTATTAGCCTTGACAATAGCAACACTGAATGCAAGAAAGTTTACAAGACAAGATCTGAATCTGATACTGTATTTAGCTAAGTTATCCTTCAATGTTAGAGCAAAAGTAAAGATATTAGTTATCAGAGAGCCTATCAGCATAAAGAATTTCTTTAAAAGAATTCTTAAAATTCTTAGAGGTTTAAATTTTGAAAATAATTGATTTTATAAGCAAGAAATTGCTATGAAGGGGAAGAATGTGTAAAAATAAGTAGAATATATTGTAGTGTCTGAAAAAGTAATAATTTATCATTTATGTAAGCACAAAAATCTAAAACTAAAACTTGTTAGGAGAAGAGAGGAAGATGGGAGAGGGAACTGTATTAATTTTTTTTTTCCTGTTCCGGGGTAAACATAATTATTCACGAAGTTATAGACATTGATAAGGAAACAAACAAAATATTAATCTGTTTTATTCTCCCTGCTTAGAGCATTGACAAGGACACAGTCAATGGTAAAAGAATATTTGTTGAAAGAATCTTGATGAATTAATGACCATTAAAATTAAAAAAATAGAATACATATAGATAGTTCATAAAAAATATCTAATTAAATCAGGGAAATGAGAAACAAAATAAAATTAATTGGAGTAGGTAGAAAACATCTTCTAGTACAATAGAAACAAATTAATTTATGGTAAAGCTTATTAATTAAAATAGGTAAAACAATAATAAAAAGACAAAGATTCTCAGATTGTATTAAAAATAAAAGTTAGAAGTGTTGTCTAAAAGATACTCATTTAAAACACAAACACATACACAATAAGATGCAGAAAAATAAGTAATGAATGTATGGAAGAGATATATCTTAAAATATCAACTAGAAATTTTAATATGAGAAAAAGAGAAAAGGTTAAAATGAAAATTATTATTAAAGAGAGATGTTAAATATGTATTAAAAAAGTAAGCTGAGAGTATAGCCTGTTAGTATAAAAAGGAATAACATGTCTGTTATGGAAAAGCATAGTAAGTGGACACACACTTTATGGAAATGGGTATATGATACGTGAAAAACTACAAAGGTAGAGATGATTTCAATGGTATTACTAAGTTAGATGTAATAGAACTTGATGTCAAATGAACATAGAATACATATTTTCAAACACACAGGAAATCTTTACCAATGATGGCCATATACCCAGTCCCAAAAAGAAGTTTCAAAATATTTCAAATAATTAGCAACATACCATCTATATTCTATAACTACAATGTAATGAAATTAGAAATCAAATAAGAATATTTAGGAAAATTTCCCATCTCTAAAAACTAACATATTACCATTTGCCTGTTGACTTAAGACTGAAATTATATGCTAAAAGGTGAAATTCTTATGTCTGAATGACAATGAAAACTCTGAGTTGAAATCTGTTTTCTGCTGAAATGTAGAGGAAAATGTACCAAATTACAAATATTAAACAGAATTTAAGAAAGATGTAAAAAGAAAGATGGAAAAGAAATTAGCTAAAATCTGAATAAGCTAGGAAAGGAGCAACAAACTAAATCCAAAAACAAAAGGAAAAGAGAGGAGCACAAAAAAATATAGATAAAGTTATGACAAAAGAAACAGCTAAAAATAAGGCAATGTACTAAGAAACGAATTTCTAGAGATACCAATTAGGTAAAATGAGAAGAGAGAAGAGGCAAATAAACAATAGCAGAATGCAAGAGAAGAAATAACTAAATATAAGCAAGGTTCTATAAGTGTGTAATGGACCAATATACATCAAAAATTGAAACTTGAATGAAATTGATATATTTCTGGAAATAATGATCACAACTCCCCTTCTCCCAGCAAAAGCCAAGGCCAGATGCTATTAGATGTAATTTCTGTAAGTTTTTAAGAAACATCTATTTCAAACCATCTATTTCAAAAATAGAAAAATGGGAAAGCTGTCCAATTCATTTCATAAGGTTAATATAATCTGAGTACTCAAAGTCAGTTACAATACAGGGGAACAAAACTGTTGATCAATTTCATTCATGAACATAAAAGCAAAGATCCTATTAACTAATTATATCTAACTCTAACAAGTAGAGTTAATCTAAGGTCTGTACGGATTATTCAGCTTGAAAAGTTATTAATGCAATTAATAACCACCACATTGAATGATCAAAAAATTAATCTTTCAATTTGGACTGAAAAAGCACTCAGTATGATTTTCTACACAGTTAAAATAAAAATTCTTAGCAAAGGAGGAGAGAGAAAGACACTTTCTTAAAAAAGACAACAAAACCAGACATTTACAGTATATCTACAGAAATCGTCACATTTATTTTATTTTTAAGATTTTATTTATTTACTTGACAGAGAGAGAGAGATCACAGGTAGGCAGAGAGGCAGACGGAGAGAGAGGGGAAATCAGGCTCCCTGCTGAGCAGAGAGCCCATGTGGGGCTAGATCCCAAGACCCTGAGATCATTACCTGAGCCGAAGGCAGAGGCTTCAACCCACTAAGCCACCCAGGTGCCCCTGAAATGACTTTGCGCATTATCTCTTGTATTTTCTTCTAGAATGGCCAGTTACAATCTTGAAAGGCTTTAAGTGATTTGAGTTTTTGTTTAGAAATATATTCAAAATATTCGAGATTTATTAGAGAAGAAGATCTAAAAAATCTTGGCCAGAGGTGTGGGTGTGGAATTTTTATATTAAGTAATTTTGATATTTTAAAACTATAAATCAGCTTCAAGGAAAGATTTTTTTCAATAAGATATTTACAGTGTTCATTAATATCCATTCACTATCCTCTTTAAGTAGGTTTTTTTTTTTTTTAGTTTTATACCTTTATTTGACAATCAGTAGTTAGTTCTCATCTGCATTAACTGTAGATTTTTTAAAGATTTTATTTTTATTTATTTATTTATTAGGAAAGAGAGAGAGTGAGAGAGAGCATGATAAGGGAGAAGGTCAGAGTGAGACGCGGACTCCCCATGGAGCTGGGAGCCCGATGTGGGACTCGATCCTGGGACTCCGGGATCATGACCTGAGCCGAAGGCAGTCGCTTAACCAACTGAGCCACCCAGGCGCCCAACTGTAGATTTTTTAAAGTGGTGACAGGTACATTAAGTAACAAACATATAGAGCTTGTTTGGCAAATCTTCATCCTCCTTATATTTTCTGGACAACTGCGTACAGATACCATATGGAACATTCCTAATTCCTTTGGTCCAGACAGCTTTGTTGAGCCTGGTGGTCCACATTTGGAGTTCCCATCTCCTTCATGGCAAATTTCCAGATCTCTTTGAGTGCTGGAGAGTTAAGCTTCTTGAACCCCACTCCATGGATGCCTTTGTCAATGCTGATGGTGTATTCTCTGGTCACTACCTCCTTAATGGTAGAACAGTTCTTCTTCTCACCGCCCTTCCTTGTGGGTGCTATTCTGCCAGGCCCAGGTTGGAAAGGAAGAGCACAATAGATTGCAGGATAGAGAAAGCAGCATCTCAAGTGCAGCTAAGAGGTCTTTTTAAATAAATCAATTCCTTCTGATTTTAAGACAAAAATCCTTCTTAAAAACTTTTCTTTTTTTGAGAGACAGAGAGTGCAAGTGGGGGAGGGGGTGGAGAGGGGGGTAGAAGAGGGGAAGGGGTAGGGAGAGACAGAATCCCAAAATTTAAAAAATTCATTGTGTGTTTTACACTTATGAGATCATCTCAGTCTGTGCTATCCACATTTCAAGTGCTCAGTAGCCTCACTTGGCTAGTGGCTTTCATATTGGATAGGTAGATGTAAAGAATGTATTGATTAATATAATGCATTTATTAACATGATGTATATAGTATGCTAATCTGGTGAAACCAAACACCAACATTTAGGAACTTCTAGTATGTGCTTAAAACTGTATTAAACATATTATATAAATTATCTCATTTAATGTACTTTAAACCTATGGGATAAAAAAATACTAATATTACTCATATTAGTTCCATTATATGATCGAGAAACTTGGAATTAAAAACATAACCCAATGGATGACAGCTAAGACCAGGCAGAGAGAGAATTGAACCAGGCTTACCTGCTTTCTAAGCTTATACTTTTAATTATTTCACACTACAGGGGAACAAAACTGTTGATTAATTTCATTCATGAACATAAAAGCAAAGATCCTATTAACTAATTATATCTAACTCAAACAAGTAGAGTTAATCTAAGGGGTAGGGAGAGACAGAATCCCAAAATTTAAAAAATTCATTGTGTATTTTACACTTATGAGATCATCTCAGTCTGTGCTATCCACATTTCAAGTGCTCAGTAGCCTCACTTGGCTAGTGGCTTTCATATTGGATAGGTAGATGGAAAGAATGTATTGATTAATATAACGTATTTATTAACATGATGTGCTTTGGAGGATTGCTGGCACTAGGATGATGGCTATGGAGTAAGTTTGAGAAGTGGAGTTGTTTGAGAAATATTCAAATAATAAAAGCAGCTGGGGTTGGTCATGGGTTATATATGTATGTTGAGGGACAGGGAAACAACTAGGATGATGGTTGTTTGCTTAAGCAGATGGTCAGATTGTGTGACTATTGCTAAGATAAAGAACATTAGAGAAAGGCAGGTTTTTGAGAAAAGATTCTAAGTACTCCATACTTCAGATTCTGAACATTCCTATCATCTTTTTAGTTACATTAAGCCTTTCCTTAGAAATGTGATTTTAAAATGTCCCCTTACTTCTACTGGTTACTACGCTGATCAGCCTAGAAAAAGAGAAAAATAAGGTGTCAGAATAAAATAAAAGAAAGTCCCTACGATGACTTCCTTTCACAAATAGGAAGAAAAATTATACAAACAAGAGAACAATTTATAATGTATTTGGACTAAACCAACTTTTTCTAGATTAATAATATAGATTAAGTTTATGAAAAAATTAGAAAAATTATAATTGTTAACTGGTTTAAAATTTAGGGGATAAAAACGGTTGAATGCTCCAATGAGTGGATTCAAAATAATACCACTTAAATACTGATTTACTCTGTCATATCTTTCTAGCAGATTTCCATTGTGAAACCTTTCTAGTAATGGGTGAAATCTGTTAAAAGCCCAATAAGATGAGGCTCAGTAAGAGCTTTTGTGGCATTTATGTTCAATTTGGATGACAACTCTTATAGACACCATGGATTAGAGGAAGGGACACCACTTTATTCCATTGTTTAAAAAGCAATTATTTATCCCTCTCCTCAGTTTCTTTAGTCTGGCTACTTCATTTTATTTATTTGTTTGTTTGTTTGTTTGTTTGTTTAAAAGATTTTATTTATTTATTTGAGAGAGAGATCACAAGTAGGCAGAGTGGGAGGCAGAGAGAGAGGTAAGCAGGATCCCTACTGAGAAGAGAGCCCAATGCAGGGCTTGATCTCAGGACCCTGAGATCATGACCTGAGCTGAAGGCAGAGGCTTTAACCCACTGAGCCACCCAGGTGCCCTTGGCTACTTCATTTTAATTGAAGATTGTTCTCATTCTTTGCTCCTATAAACTCGAATCCTTCAATAATGGGGCTGAATTACAATCTTCACATTTGGTTTGTTAAAGTAGGAAAAACCACCTCTATGTATGAGAATAGGGAAGGGAAAAAATTGCAGGGAAAGAGCTCAAGTTTTGGAATAGTAGCTGTGGAGACCAGCACTGGGAGGTAACAAAATTTTGTTAAAAAGATTGTCAGGGTCTGCTCAGTGCTGAAATGTCTGTGTGTGGGTCAGAAGAAACAGAAGAAGGAAATCATCAATCGAACTTGATGTCTCAAAAATTAAACAGTAAAATGAAGAAAGTCCCCAGATAGTGTGAAACAGAAAGTGATATGACCTCATAGGTCTTATAGTTTCCTTTGTGTTTGCTAAGGGTATAACATTAATTGATTTCAGAGAAATTAAATAAAAGGCTTTTCTTAATAAAAGTTTCTCAGGGAAGAGTTCACCTCAAGAGTAATATTTAACTGGCTGGGTTATGGACATTGGGGAGGGTATGTGCTATGGTGAGTGCTGTGAAATGTTTAAGCCTGATGATTCACAAACCTGTACCCCTGGGGAAAATAATACATTATATGTTAATATTTTAAAAAGTAATATTTAGCCAAAATCATTCATAAATAATGGATTCTACTTTCTTTCTTTAGCTCTGTTGTCATGTCTATTGCTTGCTTCTTTTTTTAAAGATTTATTTATTTGAGAGAGAGAGAGTGAAAGAGAAAGTGAAAGAGTGAGCAGGGGGGCTGGGGGCTGGGTAGAGGAAGAGGGAGAGAGAGAGAGAATCTCAAGTAGACTCCCTGCTGAGTGCAGAGTCCAACACAGGGCTTGATCTCATGATCCTGAAATCATGACCTGAGCCAAAATCAAGAGTTGGATTGTTATGCCCAGATTTTGAGATCCCCAAATACCACCAGGGAGCTGAGTCCTATGCAAAAGCAAAAGAGCCCTTTATTCAAGCTAGCTTGAGCTCTCTCACACACTCACCAACACAGCGGCGTGATGTAGAGAAAGAGAGAGAGTTTCAAAAAGCGCAAGAGTTTTAGAGGGGCCAGTGGCCAATGAGTTTGTAACACACAGAAAGTTGCTTAGTAACTGTTTGAACTAGCCTATCACCCTGGCCAGAATTGGCGCACAAGTTTGGCGGGCAAAAGGCGGGGTTTATATTCTTTCCCAGGCAGGGGTTCCGTGTTCCTATTGGCTAACTCAAACCCAACCCATAGGCCGTCTGGGCTAATTAGCTCAAGGGAGGGCTGA
>CM052806.1:18419114-18484656 GCA_028533885.1 Nasua narica
CCAATGAGTTTGTAACACACAGAAAGTTGCTTAGTAACTGTTTGAACTAGCCTATCACCCTGGCCAGAATTGGCGCACAAGTTTGGCGGGCAAAAGGCGGGGTTTATATTCTTTCCCAGGCAGGGGTTCCGTGTTCCTATTGGCTAACTCAAACCCAACCCATAGGCCGTCTGGGCTAATTAGCTCAAGGGAGGGCTGAACCACACTCAGACCCTCCCAGAGGCAGGTCCTGCGGGGGTGAGGGGGGGCACACACAAGAAGGCGGGTATAAACAAAACAAGCCAGCCCTGCTCTGCTCCTTCAGGATACTCAACCAAATGAGCCACCTCGGCACTCCTCTGTTGTTTGTTTCTTAGGGTGGTGATCTTTAGTACTGAAATTTAGTCTAAAATAAGACAGTCATTTTCATTCAGTAACTACATAAATAATGAACAAATGGGAACAGTGAGGCATCCTGGACCCACACTTCAAAGTGTGGAAGTAAGGAAGTCAGGAAGATGTGAAACATGATACAGGCACAACCTAATATGTGATAATGATGGTTTCATTGATAGCAAGAGAACCCGGATCGCATAGAATGGTGTTGGAGTAATGTAAAGGAGATTAGACAGTGCTGTTAACTATATTCTACTCTCTTTGGGTTTTCCTTTTGTGTTGCAATGGCAACAGACAGGACAATGGAGGTAACATGGATAGTTTGAGATTATGTGTATTTGTCATCATAGCAGTCAGAGAAATGACAGACATGAGTAGTATTCAAGATGCGCTAAGTTTCCAGGTTGTATGTACTCTTTTTATCCATTAGCTTAAACTTTCCACATTTTTTTCTCTTTCTCTGACCTTCTACATACCTTTAAACTGTGTAAGGATAACAAAACAAAACTATTATCATCCTTATGACACATCTCATATATATTTGAAATCTCCAATGTCTTACTAAGACATATTCTTCTTATAAACTGAGAAAATTATTTATATGGATCCAATACAATAAATTTTTACCAAAGAACTTAATGGCAAAACATTCTAGAGTATACATAACTTTTTCCAAGGAATTCATTAATTTCTGCCCAGTTTCATATGTTTTTCTTAATGTCTTATCTTCCTACATATAGAAGACTACATCTACATCTTTCACTTCCTACTCTCCTGATCACTATATCTTAATACCCGTAGTAATATTTAGCTGGCATTTGTTATGTTAGGATTAAATTATAGGAAAGAAGTCAGAAGTATAGTTTTGAGATTCATTTGCATAGTGATCTGAGTCACTTGGAAAGATAATAAACAGAGAAGAGAGGAGACTAGTACACAAAGAAAAGAAGAAAGTCAAGGATGGAACCTTGATGAACCGGCCACATTTTGTGGCATTGAAGAGGGAGAAAGACCCCATGAAGGGGAGAGAGGCAAAAGAAAGAGATAAAGGAATTACCAAGGTATTCTAATGTCGTAGGTAAGATAGGTATTTCAAAGGGTGGTGGTGGAATGTACAGTTTTCTCTTTCTGAGCATACAAGAGAGGTAGACCCTGAAAAAGATCTTTGATAACTTCTGAAAAGGAGTTTTAGTGGTGTATTGTGGAGAAAATCAAATTGAAAGGGTTAGGGATGAATGGCTGATAAACAATTAGAGGCATCAGCTTGATAGTTTGTAAAAACCCATAGATCAGCTGTAGAAACCTCACAAACCACATTAATGTGCTCTTGTATCACAGAGAATAATTTGCAACTCTTCATACCACATTAGTCAGGAAACCGGATTTTACTTTATTACTACCAATCTATTGTACAAGTTAAAGTAAACTATTTTAACTACTTCCAATTTCTTATGTAAATTTAGTCTCAATGCCCAATTGAAGTGATAGTAAGATGATGTTTATGCACAGGTGAAAAAAGGGGCATTTGATTACCATTTAATGGCTATTAAATATTTCCATTAAATTTATAAGAAAATATAATTTTTACATATTTGAAAGACTTTTGGTCAGATGGTGAGAACAGATTTTTTACTTTAGAAAATATGCTGATGTTCAGGTTACTCTGAAAACTACTCTCAAGATACTCAGAGAAGACATATTCCCTGCTTATAAGGATCTCGTAATCAACTAATAATATGAAGTTGGACTGCTAAATATGTACTATTACAGGCAGAATGAGTTTGTCCCCATTTCCTAGTCTGTGAGGTTTCTATGAATATCCCTGTACAGGCTCTATTTTACCTTTAGTAAGTGGTGGGGGAATTTCTTACCTAAGAATTGAATTAGCCCTGTTGTAAAAGATAAAGCAATTCTTAAGCTTTTGCTAGCATTCAGTATTGCCACAAGTAGCCATTAAAGGCTGATGGTTCTCTACTTAATAGGGTAGCTGTGGTGAGTCTCAACATTTCTTAAACACAAAAAAGAATTTTGGCATGGTCTAGAAGCAGGAGGATGTACTAAATGGGTACTGACGCCATTCATGTTACAATGTAAGCAATTTCTCTACTGTGAATGGAGTAATCAGAGTAGGTAATGTTTGAAAAAACATTCCTCTTTTTTAAATTGGAGTCTGGGTGTATTATTACTGAAGATTGATATATATGTCTTCAGATGGGATACATGTATAGGTGTATAAGTGTGTGTGTGCATGTGTGTGCACTTGTACAATACTTGGTGCGTGTGTGTGTGTGTGTGCACTTGTATAATACTTGGTGACCAATCTCAATACTTGAGATTACAGAAGGCATATACCACTGACTGAGAGACATTGGCCTCTCAATGCCCATTCTGGAATGTTCTTCTGTAGTCTACCTGCTCCTAATCATGGTATTATTACACACTTACTAATTTAGATTTTGAGAATTATATAACTACAAATTATGTTCAGTTTGCATTGCTGAGAGGGCAAGAAGACATATTTAGCTTCTGAACATAAAGGCTGTTACTCCTTCGCTACAATCTCTCTTGACAATGAGTCAGCAGAAGGGTAATTTTAAAAAGGCTTCACTGTTTCTGTACTACCATTCTCTTAATTCCCCACAAAAATCACCAAAGAGTATAGGAAGTAACCAACTTCGGTTAACTTCTTGGTGCTAATTAAAAGAAGTCACAATGTAGGAAGTTTAAAATCATTAACAAAATATGACATTATCAAGTTTCCAAAGAACTGGGCGCCTGGGTGGCTCAGTTGGTTAAACGACTGCCTTTGGCTCAGGTCATGATCCTGGAGTCCCGGGATCGAGTCCCATATCGGACTCCCGGCTCTGCGGGAAGTCTGCTTCTCCCTCTGACCTTCTCCCCTCTCATTCTCAGTCTCTGTCTCTAATAAATAAATAAATAAATCTTTAAAAAAAAAAAAAAAGTTTCCAAAGAACTTATGGTTTCACATGATGACTCCTCACGGGTTTAAGAAGATGGTTTTCCTGTCTCAAAATCATTTGTTTTATCTCTCTTCTTTCCAAATAAAGAGACAATAGTGTCTATCGATAAAGAAGGAAATACTTTGCATGCCACGGAAGCTAAACACTTCTTTTTTCAATCATTTGTTCTATATATGAATTACATGTATCTGTACATGTTCTCTGTATCTGTTTTCACATCAACAAAATCAGAATAATAATAGTATGTACCTCAGAAGTTGTTTGGAGGTTGATATTAATGTATGAAAAACATTTAGAATATAAATTCTTTATTAATATTTGCTCTTACTATTTTCTTAAATATAGGCATAGAAGAGGAATTGTCTTTTGATCTATGGATCCTTAACTTTACCTACATTTTTAAGTAAATGCCTTAGTAGAGTCATGTATTTATATACTTTGGAAGAGTTTATATGCAATGAGGATTGTGGTTCTGTGGAAATTTGGACATTCAAGGACATTTATCCCTAAAATTATAGTCTGTGGTGGAGGAAATCCCCCCACTACCACCAATTTTATCCGTAGTTTTTTAGCTATCTGGGTCCTTTCTTCTTTTTTAAATTGATTTTGGCCTTTTTTTTTTTTTTCCTGGAAATTGTGCATTTCATCACTGTATTAGTTTGCAAAGGCTGCCATAACAAAGTAGCACAAACTGGGAGGCTTAAACAATAGAATTTACTTGTCTCACAGTTCTGGTAGGTAGAAATTTGAATCAGCAGGGCTGGTTCTTTCTGAGGGCCATGAGGGAAGGATCTGTCCCAGGTCTCTCTCCTTGGCTTAAAGATGGCTGTCTTCTTCCTGAGTGTCTTCATATTATCTTTCCTCTATGCTTATCTCCTCTTCTTGTGTCATTCTATTTGTAAGGACGGTAGTCATATTGATTTGGGGGGCCCATCCTACTCAGCTTTGGTCTCATTTTAACTAATTTCATCTGCAATGATTTATATCCAAATAAGTTCATATAATGAAATACTGGGGGTTTCCTAACATGATTTTTATGGGGATACAATTTAACCCACAGCAATTAGTAATGTCAAATATTTTCTTATTGTGTTTTAAATAGTATTTAAGTCTTAAGAAGTCTTCCTTATTTTTATTTGATTTCTTTTCTAATTTATTTAATATATTTGTAAACATTTTCTCATAGAGTATTTCAAAAGTATGCATAAATAGGGAAAATAGTATAAGGAACTGCCATGCAACTATCACCCACTATCTACAACTATCAACTCATGACCAATCTTCTTTTAAAGATTCTTTTTATTCGAGTGTAGTTAAACAAAATATTACTTTAGTGTCTGGTGTACAACATAGTGATTCCACAATTTTGTACATTGTGCTGTGCTTACCACAAGTATAGCTGTCATCTGTCACCATAGAACCCTGTTACATTATCATTGGCTATATTCCTTATGCTGTGCTTTTGGTTTCCATGACTTTTAGCAACTCATGGCCAATCTTGTTATATTTACACTTCTGCCCTTTCCAGTCATACACACTTTTGAAGTAAATCTCAGATATTATATTATCTGATAATGGTTTTACGTCTCTAAAAACATAAGAACTTTAAAAAACATAGCCACAATAGTAATATTATACCTAAAAAATAAACAATAATTTCTAAATATCATCAACCATGTAGTCAATTAAAATTTCATCAAATGCTGGAAAAAATTGCTTTTCCCCCCCTTTCTTTCATCCTTCCCTCCCTTCCTTCCTTTCTATAATTCAGGAATCAGCAAACTTTTTTTATGTAAAAGACCACAAAATAAACACTTCCGGGTTTGTTGGCCACATACAGTTTTCATTGTATATATTATTTTGTTTACTGTTATAAACATTTAAAAATGTAAAAGCTTTTTTAAGCTTGTAGACTGTAAAAACAGGTCACAGGCCTGATTTGACCTACAAGCTACAGTTTGTTGACTTCTGTATAGTTTGCTGTTTGAACTGGCATTAAGATCTATGTTGTATTGGTTTGAGATTACATATGCATGAGATGTATTAGAGTAAATGCCAGTGACAGAAAATAGGAAAGAAACCAGAACTGTCTCAGAGCACCACCAGATTTCAATGCAGTTCTGACTGTTGTGGAAGGGAAGAGAAAAGTGGGGAAGATTGGGTAGAAGAGTCCTCTGTGACCCCAATTATTCTAATATCGTTTCACTTTCTGATATCCCTGATCTCTTGAATCCACCCCTTCATGATCCAGTGTTGTTTATCTTTTTCTCATCACCCTTATTTTCCATCATTTTGTCTCCTATATCACTGACAATTCTACCTCATTTATCCTAGCAGTTAGAGCCTCTATTTTTATTGCATCTCAGAAATAACTTTTTTTTTTTAAGATTTTATTTATTTGACAGAGAGAGACACAGCAAGAGAAGGAACACAAGCGGGGGTGGGGGAGTGGGAGAGGGAGAAGCTGGCTTCCAGCCCAGCGGGGAGCCCCATGTGCTTGATCCCAGGACCCTGGGATCATGACTTGAGCCAAAGCAGACGCTTAATGACTGAGCCATCCAGGTGCCCCATCAGAAATAACATTGTTGATTTTAACCTGATTTAGATTTTAGTTCTTTTATTTCTCCAGTAAGGGATTCTTTAGTGTCTCCTGTGGTTTTTTCAAGCCCAAAGAGTATCTTTTACAATTGTTGTTTTGAATTCTAGTTCTGACATCTTACTTACATCCATATTCATTAGATTCCTGGCTGTGAGTTCTGCTTCTTGTTCTGTTTTTGGGGTGAGTTCTTCCATCTTGTCATTATGTCCAGAAAAGAATAGATGAAAGGGAGGGAGAATACAAATATAGCAACAATGATACCAGAAAAATGTACAGTACACAAATCAGAAGAGAACAGAAACCAAAAAGAAAAGAAAAAGAAAAAAACCTGAGAATAAAATCAAGCAAGAAATAGAACATAACAGAACAATAAACTGGATTCTGAGTGTATTTTGGTCTGTTTGTTAGAAGAAACTAGATTCCAAAATAGGCAAGAAAGAAAACCTTAAAAATGTGTGAGTGTAAAAGGAAGTTTAAAATTAAATTTGAAAGTGTAAAAGTGTAAAAATGCAATTTAAAAAAGACTTAAAAAATAATTGATAAGATAATAAAATAATTGAAAAGAAAAAATATAAAACTGAAGGACTAAAAAGTAATAACTATACTGGAAAAATATATACTACAGGAATCAGAAGAGAACAGATGCCAATCAGATAAGAAAAGGGAAAAAATGGGAATAAAATCAAACAAGAAGGTGAACAGAATAGAACAATAATCTAGATCCTGGGTGTATTTTGGTCTGTTTGTTAGAAGAAACCAGATCTTAAAATAGACAAGAAAGAAAACTTTATATATATATATGTATATATATATATACACACACACACACACACAAATGTAATTGAATACAATGAAATGAGGCCAAAAATGAAATATATATATATTTATATATAAACTGTAAGTATAAAAATAAAAATTTAAAAAGACTTAAAAATAATTGAAAAGACAAGAAAATAATTGGATTCCATTGGCAGCCCCTGCCAGGATCGGGCCACACCCACCAGCAAGGCACCCTACAGCCACCACTGCCCTTTGGAATGGCTAGTAGGGGACCTGCCTATGGCCCGAGCTGGGAGGTACCGCAGAAGATTGAGAAAGAGAAGGATGCAGACCTGGAGCAGATCCTGATCCAGTGAATCACCACCCAGTGCCACAAGGGTGTGGGCTGGCTCTAGCCTGGGCGGGGGAACTTCCAGTATGGGCTTAAGGATGGCATGGTGCCGTGTGAGCTCATCAACAGGCTGTACCCCAAGGGAGAGGCCCCAGGGAAGAAGATCCAGGTCTCAGTTATGGCTTTACAAGCTCCTGGAGCAGATCTCTCAGGTCCTGCAGGCGGCCAACCACTATGGCACCAACACCACTGACATCTTTCAGACTGTGGACCTCTGGGAAGAAAAGAACATAGCCTGTATGCAGTGGACAGTGGTGAACCTGGGTGGACTGGTGGTAACTCGGGATGATGGGCTTTTCTCTGGGGATCCCAACTGCTTTCCTAAGAAGTCCCAGGAGAACCCTTGGAACTTTTCAGACAACCAGCTGCAAGAAGGCAAGATTGTCATTGGGTTGCAGATGGGCAGCAACTGCTGGGCATCCCATGCCAGCATGACCGGCTACAGGATGCCCTGCCAGATCCTCTGATCCTATCCCAGCCCCGTTCCTGCCCTCCCATGAACGCTTAATATATATATGTTTCAGCAGTGACATCCCCTGAGAGCCCCTGGGGCTTTCAGACTCCCCTCCGCCAGGCTGGTGGCTGGCCTGGCCTGCCTCCTCTGGGGGTGCCCAATGGCAGGTTCTCTCCCTGTGCTTACTAATACATTCCCTTCTTTAAGTCCCTTCTCCCAAAAAAGACAAGAAAATAATCGAAAAGTGTAAAAAATATAAAACTGAAGGTCTAAAGAACAATAACTATACCAGAAAAATATACATTGCACAGTCAGAAGAGAACAGAAACCAAACAGAAAAGGGAAAAAATGGGAATAGAATGGAAATACAATCAGACAAGAAGTTGATCAGAACAATAAACTAGATCCTGGTGTATTTTGGTCTGTTTGTTAGAAAAAACTAGATCCCAAAATAGGTCAGAAAGAAAAAAAAAAAATATATATATATATATATACACACACATATATGTATATATGTATATAAAAACATATATATTTCAAATATATACATATATATTTGAATACAATGAAATGAAGCCAAAAATGAAAAATATATAAACAGTAAGTGAAAAAATGGAAATTAAAAAAGGCTTAAAAATAATTGATAAAATAAGAAAATAGCTGCAAAGGATAATAAAATACAGAACTGAAGGATTAAAGAAAAATAAGAAAAAAACCACGAATGGTATATATACTTCTTTCCCCCAAAGCTGGAGTTTTACAGTTTTGTATGATTGGTAAACCTGGTACTCGCTAGAAGTTCCCGCAGGTCTTCTAGGGGAGGGGCCTGTTCCGCTGATTCTCAGGTGTCTTGGCCTGGGAGGAATTGCACCGCCCTTGTCAGGGGGCTGGGCTCAGTGTGGGGAAGGGGCTTAAAATGGCGGCGCTCGGATCTCTGTCCCGGGAGCTAATTTGGTATCCCCCACTCTTCCGTGAGCCCTCACAGAAAAGCTGTCAATCGCTTTTGTACCTCTAGTTTGGGACTGAACTCGGTGTTCATTCAGCCTGTGACTGAGCATTTTTACCTCAAGCACGAGACCCACTTATGAGTCTCCAAACTTTACAGAGTTTGCGGGTATACCCGGCTTCTCCTCTCAGGGTCCGGAATGGGGTCTCACTGCAGTTCTGCTTTCTGCTGGGCCCCTGCTCGGAGAGCTTTCCCCTGACCATGCAGGGGTTCCCGGGTTATGGCAAAACCGAGGAGAAAGAAACACCTGGGCTCACTGCTGCAACCAGCTTTCCTGCTCTAATGCCTGGGAACTCTGCCAGACTCAGGCACCCTCGTTCTTTTTGTCACCCCGGGTATCCTGAGACCATGCTGTCCTTTGTGGGGATTCTGCCTCCTGAATGCCTCTTGAGCGCTTTTCAGGTAAACTTATAAAAGTTCTGACTTTGCACTCTGCTGTTTATAACACTTTTTTTAGTAGCCGGCTTATGGCGGCTTTCTACTCCTGTGTTTTATTTATCTTAAGATGTATCGCCTCAGATTCATATCTCTGCACCTCCTAACTTGTAAAAAGTGGTCGCTTTTCTATTTGTAAAATTCTCTTCTCAGATCTCTGATTGATTTTGCAGGTTTTCAGAATGATTTATTAATTATCTAGCTGATTTCCAGGGACCAGACAAAACTAGGATCCCCTACTCCTCCACCATCTTGGAAGGCCTCAAATCTCCTATCTTTTGCCAGTGTGAGCTTGTTCAAGTTGGTTGATAGGTCATTTTTGAAAACAATTTTTAAAATCAAACTTATTGAGATATTATTTGTTTGCAAGATTATGCTCACATTTTACTTATTCAGTTGATGAACTTGGACAATTTTAAAAATCCATGTGACAATTAACCCAGGCAAGATATAGTGCGTTCCTTTTTTATTTTACGCTCATATACATTTTTTCTTTTACTTATTTATTTATTCTTAAATTTTCAATGTTAAAGTAGTTTCAGGTGTACAATATAGCAATTCAACAATTCTATACATTACTTAGTGCTCACCACAATAAATGCACTCATTTCCCTTTATCTATCCCCCCAACCTACCTCTGGTAACCACCAGTTTTTCACTATATTTAAGAGTCTGGGTTTGTTTGTTTGTTTCTGGTCTCTTTTTTTCATTAGTTCATTTGTTTTGTTTCGTAAGTTCCATATACGAGTGAAATCATATGGTACTTGTCATTCTCTATGTCACTTAGCACTATACTCTGTAGATCCATCCATGTTGTTGCAAATGGCAAGATTTCATTACTTTTTATAGCTGAGTAATATTCCATTTGTGTGTGTGTGTGTGTGTGTATGTGTGTGCGCGTGTGTGCTTTATTCATTCATCTTTGGATGGACACATGGGTTGCTTCAATATGTTGGCTATTGTAAATAATGCTGCAATAAACATAGGGGTGTACATATCTAGTCAAATTAGTGTTTTTGTATTCTTTGGGCAAATATCCAGTAGTAGAACTTCTGGATTACATGGTAATTTTATTTTTAAATTTAAAAAAAAATTTTTTTTAAGATTTTATTTATTTATTTGACAGAGAGAGAGAGATCACAAGTAGGCAGAGAGGCAGGCAGAGAGAGGGGAAAGCAGGCTCCCTGCTGAGCAGAGAGCCCGATGTGGGGCTCAATCCCAGGAACCCTAAGATCATGACCTGAGCCGAAGGCAGAGGCTTTAACCCACTGAGCCACCCAGGCGCCCTTATTTTTAAATTTTTGAGGAACCTCCTTAGTTTTTCCTACAGTAACTGTACTTGTTTGCATTCCTACCAGCGGTATAGAAGGGATCCTTTTTCTCCATATCTTTGCAACACATGTTGTTCCTTGTGTTTTTGATGTTAGTCATTCTGGCTGGTGTGAGGTAGTATCTCATTGTGGTTTTGCTTTACATTTCTCTGATGACGAATGATCTTAAGCATCTTTTCGTGTGTCTTTGGTGAAATGTCTGTTCATGTCTTCTGGCCGTTTTAATTGGATTATTTTTATGTTATTTATATATTTTGGATACTAACCCCTTTTCGGATATATCATTTGCAAATATCTTCTCCCATTCAGTAGGTTGTTTTTTTGTTCTGTTGATATTTTCCTTTGCTGGGCAGAAGCTTTTAGTTTTGATGTAGTCCTCATAGTTTATTTTTGCTTTTATTTCCTTTGCCTCAGGAAACTATCTACAGAAATGGTGCTATGGCCCATGTCAGAGAAATTACTGTCTATGCTCTCTTCTGGGGTTTTTATAGTTTCAGATCTCACATTTAGGTCCTTAATCCATTTTGGTTTATTTCTGTGTTTTGTGTATGAAAGTGGTTCAGTTTCATTCTTTTGCATATAGCTGTCCAGTTTTCCCAACACCATTTGTTGAACACCACCCTTTTCCCTTTGCATATTCCTGCCTCCTTTGTCTTAGGTTAATTGACTATTTAATTATGGGTTTATTTCTGGGCTCTTTCTTGTGCCTCATTGATTTATGTGTCTACTTTTGTGCCAGTTCCACAATATTTTGATTACTGTAGCTTCGTGGTATATCCTGAAACCTGGGATTGTTATACCTCATTTTGTTCTTCTTTTTCAAGATTGCTTTTGCTGTTTGGGTTTTCTGTGGTACTACAGAAATTTTGGGATTATTTGTTCTAGTTTTTATAAAAAATGCTGTTGGTATTTTGGTAGGGCTTGCATTAAATCAAGATGTAGCACATTTCTATCATCCTAGAAAACTTCCTCCTGCTCCTTTGAAATTAGTCAGCTCCTCCCTCAACCTCAAACAAGTATTAACCTGGTTTTTAACACTATAGATTCATTTTTTTAGTACTAGAAATTCATGTAAATGGAATTTTATATTATGTACTTCCTTGTGTCTATCTTCTTTTACTTAGTATAAAGTTTTAAGATTCATCTGTATTGTATATGGGTAAATCTTTTTTTTTTAGGCTAAGCAGTATTGCCTTGGATAAATATATCAAGATTGCCTTCATAGTCAATTCATGTTCCATAATCAGTCACTCCAGATCCTAGTAGTACACTAGAAGGTGTTTTTCAAAAAGTCTGTAATTCTCTGTTTCATATAACACTGTTGCTCTAGTAACCTCATAATCTGAAGTCAGAGCCTCCCATTGGGTCTAGTCATAAACTTCACACCATGTCTTTTTCACCAATGATGCTTTGAATTCCATAGAGTCTGTAAGGAGGCATCACAGCATGAAGCTTTTTTAAAAATAAAATTTATTTTGGGATAATTCATATACAATTTTAAGAAATAATACAGAAAGATTCTGTGCACATTTTACATAGTTTCTCTCAACGATAACTTCTTTTTTTTTTAAAGATTGTATTTATTTATGAGAGAGAGAGAGCAGAGAGAGGGGAAGGAGCAGAGAGAGAGAGACAAGCATATTCTGCACAGAATGCTGAGCCTGATATGGGGCTCAATCTCAGTACCCTGAAATCATGACCTAAGCCAAAACCAAGAGTTGGACACTTAACTAACTGAGCCACCCAGGTGCCCCTCAATGGTAACTCCTTGCAAAATCATAGTAAATATACAGGGTATTAACAGTAATTTTGTCAAGATACATTTTATCATCACAAAGGTCTCTCATGTTGCCATCCTATAGTCACATCCACTTCTCTCCCACACCCAAATGGTCCTTAAGTCCTAGCAACCACTAATCCGTGGTTTTGTCATTTCGATAGTGACATATAAGTGGAAATATATGGTATGAAACCATTTGGTATTGGCTTTTTGACTCTCTTTAAGTCCCTGGAGATTCATTCAGATTGATAATGTGTATCACTGTTTTTTTTTGTGTTTTTTTTTTTTAATTGCTGAATAGTATCCATGGCACGGATATACCACAGTTTGTTTAACTGTGTTGAAGGGTATCTGGATTGTTTCCATAATTTGCATATTATGAATAAAGCTGCTATAAGCATTCATATAGATTTTTTTTGTGTGTGAGCATAAGCTTTCATTTCTTTGTGGCAAATGCTCAAGCACAATGGACGAGTCATATGGCAGTTGTATGTTTAGTTTTTTGAGAAACTGCCAAAATATTCCTAGAGTGGTTGTATCATTTTATATCCCAGTTTCTCCACATCCTTGTCAGTATATGATGTTGTCACTATTTTTTATTTTAGCTACTCTGATAGGTGTACAGTGATATTTCATTTTGTTTTAAATTTTCATTTCCATAATGACTAAGGATGTTGAGCATCTTTTATGTGCTTATTTGCCATCTGTTTCCTTTCTGTGAAATACCTGATCATTCCTTTTTTGGCATAAGGACTATTGTTCTAATAGTGTTTGTAACGTTTAAGTATTCCCCTTCCCCCAGTGTATAGTCACCAAATTAAATGTCTATAGGTTCCTTTAGGAAAAGATAGGGATATTTACGACCATTTATACTTGTCATTGTGTTCCAGGGTCCTCCCTGCCCAGGACTTCCAAAAACTAACAAAAGGCCATGACTCTTTACTGGGGCATCTATTCTCAGAATTCTGGTTATCCTTAAAATCTTTTAATTTTCCAGATTGTGTAGTATCCTTATTTCCTGTTCATCTCATTTACCCCTAGGGAAGCGGTGTATTAACCACTTCCATAAGTCTCTGCTTCTCAAACTTCCCTATTTTTTTCTCTGACCACACCAATCATAATTATTACACCCATCCAGCTTCTGTCCCTTCTTGCTGCTTGGACTCTATTGTTTTGAGAGCCTAGCATCTGTTGCTATTATAACCCTGTTCTCTAATGTCATCTTCTATTTATTAGCCCTAGCTTACAGAGGAGAACTGTGCTAAACTTTAAAATATTGCTGGTGATCTTCCCATTAACATATTTCTTATAATTGGATAAATGTTGTGGGTTTTCTGGCTCTATATGTTATATTCACTCTAGCAAACCCACTTATATTAGCTTTTAAATGACTTTTTCCCACTATCTGATATAGCAATTCAGGTATTTCCACTTCACTTAGTAAAAGTCATTACATTTTCCATGCTTCTAGGAGTTATCCTAATAAGATGTTTATATCTCTTTAGGCCTTTGACAGAGAGTTATATTCCATATCTTGGGAGAGGATACATTGCTAGTTTCCTCCTATCCAACCTTATGTTGGCACTCTTTTTTTTTTTTTAAAGATTTTATTTATTTATTTGACAGAGAGAGAGATCACAAGCAGGCAGAGAGGCAGGCAGAGAGAGGAGGAAGCAGGCTCCCTGCTGAGCAGAGAGCCCGCCTTGGGGCTCGATCCCAGGACCCTGAGATCATGACCTGAGCCGAAGGCAGAGGCTTTAACCCACTGAGCCACCCAGGCGCCCCTATGTTGGCACTCTTGATAAGACTCCCTCAGGATCTAGTCCCACTGCCTCCTTCTGGTACATGATGGCTAGGTCCAGTGGTTCTTTTGAGGTACAATTCCTTTTCCTATGCCCAGAATTTCTCAGTCATGAGAGACTGTGGACTCTGAGCAATAAACTGAGAGTTTTGGAGGGCGGGTGTGGGGGGTTGGGTGAGCCTGGTGGTGGGTATTGAGAAGGGCAAGTATTGCATGGAGCACTGGGTGTGGTGCGTGAACAATTAATCTTGTAACACTGAAAAAATAAAATAAACATATTTGGGGAAAAATACGGGAAAAAATATTTTTAAAAAAAGCAAAAAAAAAAAAAAACGCATTTCTCAGTCAGGACAGATTTCAAGGGATGTTTTGTGGGGAAGAGGCCTCTGCATTTTTTTTAAGCAAGGGAGACTTGTTATCCTTTTTTAGAGAGATGTGAGCCATTTCCAGAGGCTCAGCAAGTCTAGAAGACTTTGAGAATTTTCAGGGCATCAACTAGATATATCCATTCCATGTGTCAGGGTCCTATTTTTCTCTTCACTATGGTTCTGACCTATGCATAGCACTTCTGCCTTAGTTGGGAGTTCAACGGTTTTTGTTTGGTGAATCTGAGGATTGTATCCTGAGCTGGGTCCTCCATTTTCTCTGCCCTCTGGCTTCAAGAGACAATAGTCCCCAGACAGTTGGTCCTTCACCTTAGCTTTTACTTGCTGATCAATCACCTTAGCTATATATCATCTTCTCCAGAATGATCAAGTTTGTAAGAAACCTCTCAATTGTACTGTTCTTATGGTTGTGGTTTCCCCCTGTACCAGCCAATGCACTCCCATCCTTCATTATGGTCCCCCAGTACCACACTAGTAACGGTTTGAACATTTGCCTTGTTGTGCCAGTGGTTATCTGTGTTCCATTCATAGTTTGCCATGTGGCGAGGAGTGATCCGGCCTCAAATTCCCATCCAGATTTGGCTCTCTTGAACAGCTCCTGGCACTAAGCTCACAGGGAAGCGGAATCTGTGATGGAGATAAGTGTGCAGGTGGTTTCTTATAAGTTTAGAGAGGAAAGGAAGGAAGTAGAACTTTCGAAAGGAAGATTAACTGGATCCAGTTTCAGTTGAAGCCTTAGCTGAACTTTGGGTTATATAAAGATGGATTGATCCTTCAGAAATGATCTGAATTGGAGCAAGGAAGACAGACCTTTCTATGTCAACTTCACTTGGGGAAGAAATATCACCTTGGCCGAGGTGGCTGTCTTTAGGTATCTGATGGGACTGATACCTGAGAGCTATCTGCCAGACCCTCTCTTGGGAGTTCATTTAAGAATAGATACAGGATGTCATCCCATACTAGTGTATATAGATATTTCTCATTCCATTTTAAAGTTGCGTAGTACCCAATATGTGCTTACACCAGAATTTATTCAATGCATTCCTTTTTAAAAAAATATTTTATTGGGCGCCTGGGTGGCTCAGTTGGTTGAGCAACTGCCTTTGGCTCAGGTCATGATCCCGGAGTCCAGGGATCGAGTCCCATATCGGACTCCCGGCTCTGCGGGAAGTCTGCTTCTCCCTCTGACTTTCTCCCCTCTCATTCTCAGTCTCTCGCTCTCTAATAAATAAATTAAAAAGCAAAAAAAAAAAAAAAGCAAAAAAAAATATTTTATTTATTTGAGAGGGGGGACCACAAGCGAGGCAGGGGGTAGAGGGAGAGGGAGAAACAGGCTCCCCACTGAGCAGGGAGCATGATGCAGGGCTCAATCCCAGGATCCTGAGATCATGACCACAGCCTAAGGCAGATGCTTAACTGACTGAGCCACCCAGGTGCCATAATCCATTCCCTTTTGAGATATATATATATCTCAAATATATATATATATATTTTCATATATATATATTTCAGTCTTCAGGTATTAAATAATACTACTATAAATATCCTTATTTTTACATCTTTTTTATTTTTGTCAGTGTAACTTTGAGATAGACTCATAGAAGTAAGATTGCTACTTCAAAAGATAAACATATATGCAATATTGCTGGATATATCCATTATCCCCTTCATAGGCATTTTACCATTTGCAGTACCAACAGCAAGTAATGACAGTGCCTATTTATTCACAATCTCATCAATAGGTTGTGTTGTTAAACTTTTGATTTTCCAATCTTATACGTGAGAAATGACATCTGAATGTAGTTTTAATTTGCATTTCTTTTATTATGAATGATTCAGAGCATCTTTTCATATGGGTAAGAGTCATTTACATTTTTAACTGTCTCTTCATCTTTCTAACTCATTTTTCTGTGGGGCTGATGGTTTTTTTGTGTATCTATTTTTGTCATTTAGAACTACTGTATACACTGTAGATAGTAACCCTTTTTAACATAACTTACAAAATTGTTTTTGGAATTTTCCATCTGTCCTTTTATTTTGCCCATATATCTTGTGACATAAAATTTTATTTTATTTTTATGTAATCAAATGTATCCATCTTTTTTCCATACTGCTTCTAAATTATGGTTGGAAAACATTTCTTCATTTCCAGCTCATAGAGTAATTTACAAACGATTTTTGAGGAGTCCTGCTTGAGGCCAAAAACTTATGTGTGATCATTTTGGCCCAAAGTAAGGTAAACATAGTCTTTACCTGGAAAGCTGCCCTCCTAACACCAGACTTGGTGCACAGTCTGGAGGGAGGTACAATTAAGGACTCAGCACCCCCACACCTCCAATGCTATTGGATTGCAGATAAATAAATATCTGCATTTATAGCCCCAATGCCTTCATTTAGAGACCTCCTTGGTTGCGGGGAAGGGCCTGTCCAAGCCTTTCTCAGGTACCTCTTTCACATATACCACTTTATCCAGGCACCTTGAAGATGCTTTTTTCCACTTTCACTCAATATTCAGTCTTGTTAAACTTGAGCCCTTCTTCAAGTCTCTCCTTAGCTGCCCCCCCCCCCCCCCCGGTCCATACAAAAGCTGGAGATTTCCACCCATCTGCTTACATCTGACCCTCACCTTGCAATTGCTAGGGGAAAAATAAACCACTGAGAATGCCAGTAGTTTTTTCCTGTTTCGCCTCTTACTTACGATGTCTCAATGAGTGAATAAAGGCTTGATTGTTTCTTTCATTTTGACGTGTCCTAATTTCCCCCCTCGATACGTGGCAGCTCCGCTCTCTCCAGCTCAGCTATCGACGATTTTAAATACTTACGTTAATTCAATTTTTGCAGTCATAGCTCTGATACGTTTGTAATTTTTAGTGGGAGAAATGGATCCAATTGTCATTTTCCATAAAGCTGTTTTGTCACTCCATCATCACTTACTTCAAAGAACATCTTTTTTCCACCACTGTTTTGAAATATCACCTCTAAACTAATGATTTATTGTTGCTTAAACTTTCTGCCTGGAAGTGAAACGTATCACTTCCAATCACAATTTACAGGCTAAAGCTAATCCCATGATGAAGCCTGAGGCCAATAGGGTAGGAAGGGATAATCCTACCCCAGGAAGGAGTAGCAAATATTTATAAATAATAAAAACATCTATTACACACTCCTAGCCCCATCTATGCAGATGCATCTCTCCCTCCAAAATAACAAATGAGGAACCCACCGCTAGTTTCCAGTGCAATCTTCTAGATGTTTTCAAGCTTAATCAATGATAAATATTAGTGATGACAGTGTTCATCCTGTCTTCTTCCTGAATTTAGTAGAGATTCTCTAAGTGTTTTTCTGTAGAGCATAATGCTGGATTTGGCATGGAGATAGATATATTTTATCATTCTTATATTATCGAGTATTCAGTTTTGCCAAATTCCAAATTTCCAACATCTATGGAATACTAATATGTAATTTTTCCAAGATCTACTAAGAGGACTCATAATGTTAGCATATTTCCTAATTTGGAGTTTTATTTTATATTTTTTGTATAATCTTTCACTAGGTCATGATTTATTATTACTTTAATGTGCTCCTAAATACTTACAAGGAATAAACAATATATTTAAAGTATGCCGCGGAGTCTGGCATAAGGTTCAAACAATATTAGATATTATTATTTGCCTATAGAGTTCCCTCTATTTCTGTGTTTCCTTTGTTTTATATATATATTTTAAATCATCTGGACTCTAATTTAGCCTAACATGTAAGGACATTCAGTTGTTCTTTCTCCCTTCCTCTCTCTATTCCCCTCCCTTCTTTCCTTCCTTCCTCCCTTCTCTTCTTCCCTCCTTCCTTCTAACTCCCTTTCCTTCCTTCCTTCCTTCCTTGGCTGTCTGCTAAGGGTTACCTGAATGTTTTAATAACCTGTATTGACTCTTCACTCATTTCTCTCTTGATTTGAAATGCTACCTTTACCATTTATGAATATATATGATTCTCTTTCATTGTTGGGCCCTTGCCACGGTACCATATTAACTCCCTATTTTTCTCTACTTCAGTGTTGTTCCTACCCCCAGTTCCTCTGTGGTGCAACACAGCACCTCTCACCACCTTCTCTCTAGTGCTGCTGGTATTTGTCCTGTCAGTATAAGTATTTTAAAAAAAAAGTAGTCAAAAATTTTTTTGAGTCAGCGTGAGTAGATAGGGACTAGAGAAATTTAGGGGTACAATTTCTCTCTGTCCACACACTGTGGTGTAGGGGTTGACTCTGATTTTATATTCCTCACATTCCCTAGGCCCTGAAGCCAGAATCAGGCAGTTGTGTAAGTCATAGCCTTATACTCCCTTTCTTAGAGCTACTATTCATCAATTTAAGACTACAGAACATATACAATTCCAGTGTGCATTTTAAAAATTCAGCACACTTAGCGATACACTTAGGAATCATTAACTAGATATTTGGAATATGATCTCTTGGTACCTTCAGTCCAAATTGTTGTTCTCCGCTTCTTTCTTTTATGAATTTCTACAGGTATTTTAATTGAAAATTGGAAGAGGTTGAATCAGGTCTAGATAGATTGTCATCTCTATAACATGAAAATTCCATTACTTGTTTGTAATGATAGAAATCGATGAGCTGTTAAAGTTTGCCTAAAGCCTCTTAACAAACTGGACTTGAAGTTTAATTGGAATATAACTCTGATTCAATTTCCTCATATACACACACACACACACACACACACATACATATACACATATGTATACACAAAATATATGCATATAACATATATGTAAAATACATATAAATATGTGCATAACATATATATCTAATATGTATATAACATATCACACATTCATTCTATGTATGAATACATACTTAAACCTTTACTGAGTAAACTAGGAGCCACATATCACTAAAGTTTTTTTTTTTTTTTAAAGGTTTTATGTATTTATTTGACAGAGAGAGAGAGATCACAAGCAGGCAGAGAGACAGCAGAGAGAGAGGGAGAAGCAGGCTCCTCACCCAGCAGAGAGCCTGATGTGGGGCTTAATCCCAGGACCCTGAGATGACCTGAGCCTAAGGCAGAGGCTTTAACCCACTGAGCCACCCAGGCGCCCCTCACTAAAGTTTTTTTGAAGACACTTTGCACATATGTGGAATGTTTTGTGCATTTTTGTTCCTTAAACAAAAATTTCAGTAAGGTCCCGTCTTTAATGTTATTTGCCAAATTAACAGATCCCCAGAGCAGGAATCCTCCCATTCCAAGGAACCAATTTGTATGTGGGACAAGATCAATAGCATTTCGCTTGCATTGACATGCTGAGGGATGGGCATACCAAAGTTAACATCACAGTGCATAGCCTTGATTCCCATTTTATGGATTTTCATTACTAACTAAAATTATCTTGGGGCAAGGTACTAATTTATACATATGTAAATAATGTGGTTACTTTTCTCTTTTCTTTTCAGTGATAGCTTTCAAAAAAGTTTTTTCAACTATTCCTTCAGTGTAGAGGTTTCAAATACTGTTTTGTATAACAAATTCTGAGGAGAATTGGGTGGGAAAGACAGAATATACAGCTATACCAGAGATCTTTTTTTCTCTTACTGTTTTGGTTTTGGACCAGACTCAATGCAGTTATTATCACAATGGATTTGTGACGCTGGCATACCTCATAGTTCCTGATTCCTTTCCTAAATCATTGACTAAAAAGTCATGGACATTAAAAAGGATTTTATCTAATTCAGCCTGTTGATGATAAATTTTGCCTTCAGTGTTTTGTATTTTTGATGTTTGAATCAGTTTTCCATGTCCGAATTAATATGGGGCTTTTCTAAAGCATGTAAGGAAAAGAAGTTTTAACGTTGTGAAAGAGAAGATTTTCCTCATTCTAGTGTAAGGTTATTTAAGTACTTTCATTTCTCCCACATTCGAGCCTTTTTAATGTTTCAAGAAATTATCTTCTTCAAAGTCACAGATTATATATGTGAGTCTAACATCAGTTTAGAAATTTGAAGCTATACGTACATTATGAAATCAAAATGTACGTATGGCAACTTTAATATATGTGGCAGGTTGAAGTCAGAGATCTATTGACAGTGGCAGAGATGTGATGCTGACACTACAGTGACAAACTGACCTTTGCTATTTTGCTGGTGAGGATTCTGACATCTACAGCAGCCTTGTCCTTCTGAAAATGGGCAGGTTTTCCCATTTGGTTTTCTCTGTCCAGTGTGGATTAATCAGATAAGCAAGCAGAGATAGGTATCATCAATTTTTCTGAATAGAATTCAGTCTACTCTGGTTAAAACTGCAAGCAGTTTCATTTTGTTTGGTCGTGCATACAATTTTTCTTCCTTCATTTGCACTTCTCTTTCTCAGAGTCGTATCTACCATAATTAAATTTATCTTCTATAATTAAATTTATGACTAAATTGAGACTGAGAATAGCTTTATTATAATTAATTATGTTGAAACAACTTCATTTTCCTTTTTCTCTAACAGACCTTTTCTATAACACACACAAATTCACAGTTTGATTGCTTAAGCTTTGCACTGGTAGTGATCTCAGTGTACAGTGCAAATATGAAAGGAAAACTTTTTGTTTAACTAAAATAAAAAATACCAATAGGATAACAAACTCAAAAATATTTTTGGTTTCACATTTCTAATGCCTCTTGGACATTTATTCCTAGGGGATCTCCTGGCCACTTAAATTCAGTCTGTCTGTGATCTCACTATCCATCTTAACTCATTCATCCACCAGTAAACTTCAAGCTACTTAAGGGTAGAGAATGTATCTTATTTGTCTCTTTATGCCTGGTGCATAGTAAGACCTCAAAAAACAGTCTTTTTTTTTTTTTTTAAGATTTTATTTATTTGACAGACAGAGATCACAAGTAGGCAGAGAGGCAGGCAGAGAGAGAGAGGGGGAAGCAGGCTCCCTTGCTGAGCAGAGAGCCCAATGAGGGGCTCGATCCCAGGACCCCGAGATCATGACCTGAGCCAAAGGCAGAGGCTTAACCCACTGAACCACCCAGGCGCCCCTCAATAAATATTCTTGAATGGATAAACTTGCCTCTTCTCTTGGATTGCTAAATTAAGTTTACCATACTGCCATTCTCTCAGGCTTCAAAACTCCATATAATATTTACCTCCTAAATTCAATCAGTTCCTAAATTGTATATATTCCAAATAAACAGTATCTTTCAAATATGACTCTTTGCTCATATCCATTGCTACTTCATCGGTTCAAGATTTTATTGCTTCTCTTATACTAATGCATTAGTTTTATGTTACCCCCAATTTCAACCTCTTTTTTTCTCAGTCTGTTTTGAACAAGATACCATATTCCCAAAGTGCAGAATTTACCATGTCACTTTGTTAGGTGGACATTTGTTAAGCCTCCTTGGTCTCCACAGAATAAAATTCAACCCACTTTGCGTTCAGAGATCTCTGTAATGTGATCTCAATCTCCTGTGATCTCTAGGTCTCCTTAGGGACCTAGGGGCTGCCTATTATTTTCCCCACCTCTCTGCAATGTATATGACTCATGTGGTTTGGAAGATAGGAAAATTACCTTCCTCAAGCTTAAACTGGCTTTTTTTTTTTTTTTAAAGATTTTTATTTATTTATTAGAGAGTGAGAGCGGAGAAAGTCAGAGGGAGAAGCAGACTTCCCGCAGAGCCGGGAGTCCGATATGGGACTCGATCCCGGGACTCCGGGATCATGACCCGAGCCAAAGGCAGTTGCTCAACCAACTGAGCCACTCAGGCGCCCTTAAACTGGCTTTTTAAAAAAAATGCAATTTGGGTTAACTTCATCCCATCTGGCATTAGGTACTGCCACATTAGTTCTTGTCTTCTGAAATAAATGTATGGGAAATCATTCATTTAAGACAAAAGAAAACGTGAATTTCACTATGATTGCAAATTTGCTGTATAATTGAATCACTTTTGCATTAGGTCTCTTCCATTCACTGGGAAGACTGCAGTTAAACTATCAGTTGAAATTGCTTTATTAAGTTGCTCACATCTTGCAGCTTCACATGGCTCTTAAATTTCTTGAATCATCCTTCACATGATTTGAAACTCAGTGCCTTCATCATATCCTCTCTCTCTGTCACCTTCCACAGATCTTCAAAGATGTCCAAGACCTCTGCTGTAACAACACAGTTCTTCAGGGACTCCTATGTGGATTGTGTCTATGAATCCCCTGCACAAGGTATTTCTCTAATTCCTCCAATATGTTATGTTGTGCTTGAGAAACATGGTGAATCTTTGACAAAGAAACTGTGACAGTTTTTCCTTTTTTGCTTTTCACACATAGCAAAATAACATGAACTGCAAATGTCCATGGGTGAGCTAATAACTTTTATGTTATTTATTATTTGTTTAGTTTCTATATTTATTCCTTTCAATCTTCCTTTTCACTTCCAAATTTTCTTCCAAGCTTAACATTTTTTTTTAGGTCCCATACACTTACCTATTTTCCTTAAAGGTTTTTCTACTTTCTTGGAAAATACTGTTACTTAACAGTGTGGGGAAGATGATATGAAGACACACTGTGTGTCAACCATTAAGCTCATGAAAAGTGATCCTAGCTAGGAACTAAAGTAGTCACAAATGTTTGTCTGTATATGCAAATTCATTACGGTAGGGTTTTCAATTCACCTTTCAAATTCTGAGTATAATTTTGCAAGTTATTATAGTAAATATCTGGGTAGTGCTAATTCAGAGAGTGAGGTATTTCAAGATATGTGTTTCTGCACCATTTATTCATCTTGCTCTTTCCTGTGTCTTCCACTTGAAATCTCTGTCCCAGCAGTCTCCTTCCCATTGTATTTCATAAGTCCAAAATCCCCTTGATTTTATGGTCATGTGCCATTTGCTGTATTGAATGTCTTTGTTTCTTCCCAGTTGGAAGAGAATACTTTAATTGAATTGTCCTAACCTATTAATTAATTCATTTATTCAGCAAATGTTAAATATTATATGCTAATCATGACTAACTTCAGGCTACCAACATATCATTGAATACAGAGTTGTGAAAATAGACACACACAGTCCAGCTCCATGGATACTATGGAATTCAACAAATACTGCAAATTTGGGCTGCATTTTTCTCCAGAAAGCAGGTTACAAGTAAACCCAAGTCCAATTACAAGCAACCCATAAAAATACATATCTATATCCATAAAAGTGGATATATAAAATGGATATATATATGTATATATGTATAACGATAAATAGTTGTTTAGTGTGATAGATAGTGATACCTATACCTACCAAGGAGAAATTAAAACAGGAAAAGAGAGAGGAGATGTGGGGTGGCAGAACTGAATTTTAGATGTGGCAGTCAGAGAAGACCTTGTTGAATAGCATAACAGCACATAGGGTGAGGGAGAAGGCTGTGGAGATCCTTCTACCTGGTATTTATTGGAAGCCTGTGAAATTGTAGCATGTCTGCTGTGTTGGAGAAACAATGAGAAAAACATTATAGTTGGAGTAGAGAGAAAGCAATGAGAAGGTTGAAGATCAGGTAAGATGTCAAGGGGGTACTTCATAGGTCATTGTAGGGCTTTATAGGCCATTGCAGAACATTTCTTTTTACTCTTAATGACTAGGGAAACCATTGCACCATTTTTTTTTTCCAGAGGATTGACATTCTCTAAGTTCTGTGTCAGAAATGGATCGACATGAGGCAAAAGCAGAAGCAAGGAGAACAGTAGTAGGGCATGCATTCAGGCAAGGTACCATAGTGGCTTGGGCCAAACTGACAAGTGCAGATAGAAGAATTGGTCTGTTTTTATAATAGACTTTGAAGATAGAATTTGGCAAGATTTTTCCATGGTTTTTCTGTGGGGTGGGGAAAAAGAGAGCAATAAAAAATAAGGCTCCAAGTGTTTGGAAATGTGCAAATGGAGGAATGAGATGGAAAAGGTTTTAAGATAACATAGGCTATAGGGAGAATGGGGATATCAGGAGTATCGGGAGCTCAAATTTGGATATGTTAAATATCATATACACGAGCCTGACTGGAATGAGTTCAAGAAAGAATTGGAAAAGAAATATTGTAGCAGCAATTATAGCTTACTCTTCTAAAAAATTTTGCTGAAAAGGTGAGCAAAAATGTACAGGGGTAGCTAGAGGAGAAAGTTGGTACAATTGAGAGTACTATTCTAGGACAGGAGAAATAATAGCATATTTGCACACTGATGAGAATAATCCAATAGAAAGGAAAAACATGTTACTAGAGGATTAGGGGAGAATTTCTCAAGAGACATACTTGGGTAGATGATAAGGAATGGAGACTTGAGGAAAAGTGGAGAGACTGTCCATAGCTAAGGGCTAGGAGATTTCACTGAGAATAGCAGAAGGAAAGGCAAGATATGGGGGCATTGATGCGCATGGGTGGATAGATACAGTGGTGGGGACTTGAAGACATTTTCTTCCTACTGTTTCTTTTTTCTCTTATAAAGAGAAAGTATATTCATGTACTGAGAATAAGCATGGAGAATAGCTTTCAAGGGGACAGGGGAAGATACGGCATATTCGACATGGAAGTAGAGTGTGGAAGGAAGCCTACATGATCCAGGAACTGAACTGTGCTTTGGACAGCAGTGATGGACCTCTGGACTTGATGGTCACAAATCCGAAGTGAGGCTAATCAGTAGGACTTTGTGTTTTTTACCTGTCAGATTCAGTTGTGTGGATGCAGAGAGCAGATGGATATAGTAATATTCCGAAAAAATTTCCTTTTGCATATTGCAGAATTTGAAGTTTATTCTTAGAGCAATAACTTTGTCCAAAAGAGCTTTTCAAGAAAATGTATAGCACATTTAGAGATGGATATGACACAGAGAGTCCTCCTAAAAAACTGTGAATGTGTTGCTCATGAGAAAAAAAAATAAGTGTGCTTTTTACAAGTAATAGCCATTTTATCTCTGAAGTGTTCTGAGTAGTTTATTTCTCCTTCTGCTTTTGGATTTACACAGATACTGTTTTCTCTTTGTCTGGCTTTATCTCAACTCATTACTTAGAGTTTACATTTTGTAAAACCAGAAGGTGGTTTAATATAGTGTAATGTATTTCTATGGTGCCACAATTCAGGGGCAGTCTTTTGTTCTTATAGCTCTGTGTTACACATCCCATTGAGACTCAGGCTTAGTCCACAATCATTTGTCTGCTCAAGCACAAGATTTTGACTTCAATTCTTCTCACTTGCCACCACTCAATAAAAAGTTCCTATTGCATTTAAAGAAACAATATATGTTAAAATACAAAGTAGGCCAGTATAAAATATTTAGTTTAATCACACGTGGTTTTGAAGACACCAATTTTAGTTTATCAAGACCTTATAGTATCGTATTATTTAAAATTCAGAAGTAACACTGCAAATTCGCACAGGGGCTTTGAACTAGCCAATATTTTCAGACAGATTGCCACAAACACAAAACATCAACTATCCAGTTATTTTTCTTTGTCTCCTATGGGTGGGGTAAAGCCAGTGTTATCTCAGCTGATCTGTTTTATTTTTTTTAATTAAAATAATTCACCATTTAATAAGTGATGGCATTTCCTTTATGTAGTGAATATTTACCATCATTACTCAGAGGGACGCTTAATTGCACCTGGGGTTTGAATTATCAAGAAAAATTTTTTTTTTGGAGAGGCTGAAAATGTTCTGCTTTAATTTTTCTATATATTTATGCAATATTAGTTTAGAACATACCATATTCAAATATCAGTGGTGTGGGACATCAATATTAGACTACTTTCAAAATATGTTAAAATTTGGTAGGAGAGAAATAATATCACAGAAGTATTCCAAGGGAGTAAACGAAGCAACAAGAGTGAAATGCTGAGTGTGAACCAAGTCCGAAACTGGAATGCTGAGGTTAAATGAGGGTGGTTGTTTGTTTAAAACTGTGTCACATAAGCATGTTTATATTACAAGGACTTATTCCAAGCTCACTGTATATCCTTTGTATATCTTACCTCAATGTCATAGATTTGCTATCAGTTACTACTTAGACCACTTTGGATCCCATATAATTTAATTTCATGAACCCTAAACACAAGAAATAGCCCTAGAAGGGGTGTCTGGGTGGCTCAGTGGGTTAAAGCCTCTGCCTTCGGCTCGGGTCATGGTCTCAGGGTCCTGGGATCGAGCCCCGCGTCGGGCTCTCTGCTCGGCGGGGAGCCTGCTTCCCCCTCTCTCTCTGCCTGTCTCTCTGCCTGTGATCTCTCTCTCTGTCAAATAAATAAATAAAATCTTTAAAAAAAAAAAAAAAAGAAATAGCCCTAGGAGAAAAACTGTAATTCAGTTGAAAGTGACCCCTCTGAATCCACTTGTGTTTTTGTTGACAAATATAAATTGAAGTATTCTCAATAAATTGGGATCTCTGGGAATTGGACCCTTTTCTGAGTATTATTTATAGAAACATTATCCTCCAGAATGATGTTTCTTCAGTAACAAACAGTGCCCAAATATTAGAGGCTTGATATAACAAAGATTTATATCTTCTGTTTCTATATATCTCTTGAGGGTTAACTGAAGGCTCTGCTCTATGACATCCTTACTCAGGAATGCAGAATAAAAGAAAATTCACCATCTGTAATGTCACTAGTTGCTAAGGAAGTCAAAGGAACCAGGGTGGCTCATTTACCGACACTTAAATCTTTAACCATGTAGTGACTCACAATTCCTCACACATTTCATTGGCCTGGATGAATCACAAGTCCTCATCTAATTTCACAGAAACTAGGAAATGAAAGCCTACCATGTATTGGAAGGAGGGGAATCAGAACTATCTCTGAAAAGCACCAATACCCTCAACGGCCCTTAAGTATAGATAATACCATAGTATACAAGATGATAGTTAACTCATAAGTATTTTTTAAACTCTACTTTAAATTTAATGTTAACTTTACCTAGAATCCCTTTTGGAAAATATTGTGATGATGAATTCTATTCCAAAAATGATTTATAAGACCAAAACATAAGTAAAAAGAAAGAGCAGTCTTTTGATCTTATTCATCTGTGAAATATTCAAGTTTGCCACCCAGGAAAGTGGTTTTATGTTTAAGGTCATATTTGTGTTATGTGACATTAACAAAGGCTAAAAAAATCTCTCTATTTGAAAGAAAATAACTTGAGCCTACATGTTATTCATGTAAAATTAGATTTTTCCAATTTACATCTGAAATTTTTTAGGGGATACAGAAGAGAAATCGTCTGTATCCCCTAAAAAGATTATATTATTATTATGTGTATATCCAGCATATAGTATGTATTGAAAAGGCAGTTTTCTGTCTTTCAATTTTCATATTTAGATATAAATATGAAAGTATTTATATGCTAAATTTATGTCTACATATATAAAATCTAAATTATCTTTTTGGAATATATATTAAGTAGTTTCATATAGATTTCTTTTTTTGTTAATCTATTTTTTAAAGTCAATGAATACAAGTATTTGTTTTCTAATTATATATGAATGTTGAAAAAGGAATGTCATCATGTTCTTGAATAAAAACCTTCCAAAATGACTTCATCAAAAATATAAATAGATACTAAATTAGGGATTGCATTTTTTTCTGAACATAAGTAAATATAATAACTTTAAAGCAATGAATACAAATGTTTACTTAATTTTTTTTCAACTTATTTTCTTCCTAAAAAAAAAACCGGAGAAAATATATACTTTAAGTTTGTTGTTAAAGACTGCTTACATAATCATTATTCATGTAATGTCACAGGCTGAACAGAAATTCAGGAAGAGATCACTGAGGTTTTTTATCCCAAGATCAGAATATTATACAATGTCACAAATATTATTCAACAAGCATACATTGGCTCTCACCCATTGGGGCCTTATGACCAGAAATGTAAGAAAGAGAGAAATGGCTTGTTCAATTATGTCTTTGTTCATTCATTCTGTAAAAACATGTATTCATTCTACAGATATGTCCTTTTCAGGACTCTATAGCTGGTGTTGAACGGGTCAACAAATTAAAGCGATGTAAATAAGTAAATTATATACCATTTGAGAAAGTGGTATGCACTATGGAAACAAATTATGGAAAAGGAGTCTGGCAATCACACTGCGTCATTGACTCAGCTCTCCAATTGTTATGTTCTTTCCACTCAACATACATGTATCTGTTCTTAAGTCATTATGAAAATTTCGCTTTTGAGTTGGTTTGGTTCACCACAAAGTCTTATTAAAATAAAAGAGAGGGGAGGTGAGTGAGGGGATGGGGTAATTGGGTGATGGGCATTAAGAAGTAAAAGTGATGTGATGAGCACTGGGTGTTATACGCAACTGATGAATTACTGAATTATTGAACATTACATATGAAACTAATGATGTACCATATGTTGACTAATTGAAATTAAATAAAAAGAATGAGAGGGAGGGGCACCTGGGTGGCTCAGATGGTTAAGTGTCCGCCTTCGGCTCAGGTCATGATCTCGGGGTCCTGGGATCAAGCCTCACATCAGGCTCCCAGCTCAGTGAGGAGTCTGCTTCTGCATCTCCTGCTTGTGCTCTGTCTTTCTCTCAAATGAATAAATAAGGTCTTTTAAAATATAAATAAATAAAAGGAACTCTATCATAAAAGAAAATAAAAAGAATAGCATTAATTTAGTTTACTCAGCAAAAACTATTTATAGCAAATTTACATATTAAACTGCTAGTATAGTTTTAGTTGCTAAATGACTATGGTGAGTCTTGTAATCTTTTATTTGGTTAAGTGCTAATAATATCAGATTTTTCTTAGGGAAAGAAGATTAGAAAATTTTGCTTGATTATAAAATACTTGGTATTGGATAGAGGTTGGACTTTTGCTAAATTATAAGCGGGGACACCTTATATTTTAAATAATAATTTAAGAAGTTTTTAGGTACTAACTACTGGTTCCACATTCTCCTTTTACTTTTGTGGTGAGCTCATTTTTCTATTCCCTTCTCAACAGTGTGGTTGTGAATAGAGTTTAAGCAAATAGTATTTAAATATATAAAGTTGTGATATCACCATATTCCACAGATCATTGACAGATATGAAATTTGCTTTGGGAAAATAATTAGAGAATAAATTTCCCAAAACTACTTTGAATAAGAACTTCATCATACAAGGTCTCTCTTTCTGTCTTCAAAAAATTTTTTTGAGCTTTGGCTCTCTGACTCCATCGGCAACCATTTTTACAATTTTTGGGTTTTTTTTACAGTGAAGTTTTCTTGTAAGCTTCAGAAATGACAACTATTAAATTATAACTCCTTAATCCAATCTGCCCTTTGCTCTTTCCTTAAAATGTATCTTCATTGATGAGTCACATTCTCTTATTCCTTTCAACCCATGAATCATTACATCATTTCTGTGGTATAATTACCTGTGCTGCCTTCATTTAGTTACTGGAAGAGGCATTATATAAAGTTAGTGAATTTCTTTTGGAATTGATAACTTAGATTATGTCCATTTATAATAAAATTTCTTGGGTATTTTCTCTTATTATGTCGTTACATTGATGGAGAATGCATCAACTATTTTAACCCATTACCCAAACTAACTATAACTTAACTGCTTTTATTTACTACAGCATTTTTGGCTGAATATTCACAAAGACTTCAGAATTAGATTTTAAATAGGATATACAGACAAGATAATATAGCAGTAATAATGAGAACAAGTATATTTTTGGGGCTGGATTAATCTTTTTTTTTAATTTGGTGCTCAAGGAAGCTGAATAATAATCACTGGCAGAAGTTGTGGTTTGAAAAAACATCTAGTGTGCTTTTAGCTTCAGTTCAGATTAAGATAAAAAAATGTAGACAATGTCAAAAAATTGTTTTGAATTCTTCTAAACAGATGATATCCTTCATTGTAGGTTTAGCTACACCTAACTAAGTTGTTACTTAGTTAACTAAGTTAACTAAGTTGTGTACTTTGGTCTAGTATTCTGTCTTTGTATCTTAGAGTGTAGTCTAATTAGATTTGTTTTGTGAATTAATTTCTTGGTTAATAGAAAATTAATTGAAGTTGAAATATGTTGTATTTTGTTAATATGACATTGTTTTCATTTCTTATAAATGCAAACAGAGGCATTCAATGAACTTGGCTATGAAAATTGTTATCACAAATTTGGAAACACTGTTTTTAAATTAAGATGGGTAATATGATAAATTACTTTGTCTTTCTTATTGAAAAATTTATGGACATTGAATCTGGCATTCTAAATGACAGGATAAAAACTGTATACATTTGAATGGAAAATCAAATCTCTGTCTTAGTTGTATATTGTGATATTGTGGTTTTAGCCTTGTGTGTCTGCATTGTGATATTATGGTTTGGAACATAGGACTGGGAATCAAAGTCTTCCATGGTTAAAGTTCTTTCTATCACTAAATTGTAAGGGAACTTGGGTAATGTAGTTAACTTGTTGGCATCTCAGTTTCCGGATCTATAAAATGGATCTATTAAACTTAACTGCTTAACCGGATCTATAAAAATCATTAAATAGCAAAAGTGTGTGGGGGGGTAAATTTGAAGATTTAACTGCCTTTATTTAGCGACTCATGAATCAGTAGCATCCTATCTAGCAAAAGAAAGGAACTCCACTGAGCTATAAAAAGGAAAAGACTTTGAAAGGTGGAAAGGTGGTAGAAAAGGAACTAATTAGCAAATAATGCATTGTTTCAGGCAAGATTTCCTTCCTAAGGAGTATGGGAGGACTATCTCATTAGTGTTAACTGGGTAATTCTCTGTTTACTGGATAAGATTACATTCCTAGGGGGTTGAAATTGTAGTTAAGTATTGAGTGTTGGTTTCCTGATGAGGCATTTAGCACAAATGACTCCATTTTGGCTTGCTGTCCTCTTTTTAACATAAAAGTTTAGAGGACATCAGGTTTCTAGCTTGATTGCAAATGCAAGAGAAAGACTAGGAAAAAAAAAAAGACACATACTAGGGCACTTGGGTGGCTCAGTCAGTTAAATGTCCAACTCTTGATTTTGTCTCAGGTCATGATCTTAGGGTTGTGAGATCAAGCCCTGCATCCGGCTTTACACTCAATGTGGAGCCTGTTTAAGATTCTCCCTCTCCCTCTGCCCATCTCCCCACTCAGGTTCTAAATAAATAAGTAAATAAAAATCTAAAAAAAAGAGTCATATATTCTGTCAATAAAGTGTTGCCCAACTTAGAGAAAAAGAATGAGAGTTAAGTAGTCATTCATTTGAAAAAACTAGCAAATGAATAATGAAATAAACCTGTAAATTAAAAGGAAGAATTAATGTTGATAAAAGTTGATTAATTTTGATAAAAGAAATCAGTTAAGCAGAAAAATATATTAACAAAAAAGCAGTAAAAATAAAAAGACTTCATTAAAAAGACCAATAAAGTGATGAAGATTTTTTTTTGGTAAATCTCATTAAAAATTGAATGCAAAAAAGTAATAACAACAGATAGAAATTACTGGTGTAAAAGAATTTGAATTCATATTTATATTAAAAGTTTTGAAATTCTGGATGAAGTAGCTACTATAGGAAAATTTGAATATTGAACCCAAAATAAGAAGAAAACATACTAGTATTGATAATGGTAGAGTCATTTTAAATAAAAAATACATACACATCTAAAAAAGGTGGCAGATCCAAATAGTCATGAGCACACATTCCTCTTACTATCACAAAGAAATAATTATGAAATTTAAATTAGTCTATATTTGAGAAATCAGTAGTTTTCCAGTGAATTCTTTAAGATTAGTATAACTTTGATAGTTAAAAAAATGAAAAAAATTTAATGTAATTTAATTTAATTTGATTTAATTTAACAGAGAGATAGATCACAAGTAGGCAGAAAGGCAGGCAGAGGGAGAGGGGGAAGCAGGCTCCCTGCTGAGCAGAGAGCCCGATGTGGGGCTCGATCCCAGGACCCTGAGATCATGACCTGAGCTGAGGGAAGAGGCTTCAACCCACTGAGCCACCCAGGCGCCCTAAGGTAATATTTTAAACCGTAAAATTATTAGATTACAATACAGTAAAATGTCCTAAAGTGGGAGCAAAAAGCCTTCTTTAGTAGAGTTACAGTTTCTTGAATCTAAAAAACTAAATAAGAAAACATTTATAGATTTGACAATCTGTGATTGATATGATTGGAGGATGAGTTGATTTTGACAGAGATGGGATGAATACTGCCACCTCCAGAGGCAGATATATTTTAAGATCATAGGCATGCCTGCGTGGCTCAGTCATTTTTAAGCATCTGACTTTGGCTCCGGTTATGATCCCAGGGTCCTGGGATTGTGTCCCAAATTGGGCTCTCCTTGCCCAGGGGTCTGGGATCAGCATCCCGTTCCTTGCTCAGCAGGGAGCCTCCTTTTCCCTCTGTCTGCCTTTCCCCCTGCTTGTGCTCTCTCTCACTCTTTCTTTGACAAATAAATATATAAAATCTTAAAATAAAAGATGATATGCCTATCCATATCTATCTATACCCATATTTATATTTAATATCTAAATCTTTTATCTATATCTACATACATGGAATAAAGGAGTTTATCTTTAATGAAATGAATTTAACTAGGACATCAGATTCATTGCTTAATATCCTGGGAATCACTTTTGTACTTAGTCAAAAAGCCAGTCTGTGTCTGTCTGTCACTTCTTTGTAAAATTTTTGTTTGTTTGGTTGATAGCTTTTATTAAATTATTGAAAGAGGCCATGTCGGCCTCTTGTCCCAAAGCCTCAGGAAGCTGCTCTGTGACTTCTCACCCTTACCAGTAGCTGGATGATTGTGGACCACAGCCAGTGAAGAACTTTCTAGACTTTAATCATTTGTTATGCATATTTTCTGCTAGTTAGGCCCTGTACTAGAAATCTGTGAAACAGTGTTGATCAAAAAGCAACAAAGTTCCTGCCCTTCTAGAATTCACAATCTAGCAAATCTTGGAAGAAATAGAAAGGAAAGGTAGAAGAATCTGAGTAAGAAATATTTTTAAATATTGGATATATAAGACATGAAAATAAAAGAGAAATAAGATTCTGGGGAATACTTGCAAAATATATGAGATAAGGAGTGTGTATGTGTTTGTGTGTGTGTACTTTGCATGCATCTTTAAGAAAAAATAATGCATCTTCAATAGGTGGTTGATGAAATAGAGATTGATAAGAAGAGTAAAAGCCAAAAAAAAAAAAAGGTGGAGATACAAAAGAGGAAATGCAATTAAAATGCAAAAATATTAGAAAATCATAATGCAATAAATTTAACCCTTAACAGAATCAAATGTATAGTCAACTAAAAAATCAATTAAAAATTATATTTCTCTAAAATGTAGTCTTAATAAGTTCATAAAGAATAAAAGACAAAAAATAAAAATTATTTCAATGCTGGCAAGCATATAATAAATGCTGCTATTAGCTTTAAAATCACTACTATTGACTTCCAAATCAACATAACATTTCCAGGAAGCAATTTGTCAATATTCATCAAAAGCTGTAATATATCTATGGGGTTTTATTTGACCTAGTAAATCTATTTCTCAGAATATAATTTAAACTATGTGGAAAGTTATATGGCTGCAGATGTTCAATGAAACATTATTTTACTAACTTAAATAAACTGACAAGATAAAAAGAGTCATATATTAATGGGAAGGAATATTATATATCCCAAATGACTCTGAAGACAATGTAATAAATAATTCTTATCCTACAAAGTACCAAGTTTGCATAACAAATTGGGCATATTCTATGATTATAGCAATTATATAATAGCAAAGGCAAATAAAGGACATTACAAGGGGAAGAAAAAGTAGTTATTTCAAGTCAGGACATTATGATTTTATTCTTGTTTTTCTCAATTTCTAATCAGTGTGGAACATGTTTACATTACCTTATGAAGGGAAACAAAATATGTGACAAAACTTGCACATGAAGTAACTTGCTCTATTCTTTACTGAGAACATTGGAATTTGGTAATGGGCTACCTCTTTTTTTCCCTCGTACTTACTGTTTTGAACCAGTTTTTTCCCTCTTCGAAAACTCCCTCCAAAATCTATAGCCATTTAATGAAAAGACTGATGATCTATATCACTGCAAATAAGATGGGAAAAGAGGGAGGAAGAAAGAAAACTTTACTTTTAAATCAGTTTGGGAACAATTTCTAAGGTAAAGCCATTGTTTCTCATCTGACCTCACATCTCTATTTGGGTTGTAATCCTGATAACATCCTGTTTTTAGCATTAGTGTTTATGGCAATTCAGAGTGTGATGAAGTGGTTGGAGTTGCCTGCAGTCTGAGCATTTATTGTTTCTGTTTTCCTGAAAGCATCTGTTCCAATTGCTTACCTTTATTTTGCTTTTCTCTCCTACAATAGAAGCATAGCACTATATAATTTTTCTTTGTCTCTGCAATGGAAGAAAAGAATATCAGATTTTTAACATCCAGTTCTTAGACTTAAGTCAACTTCCACAAATGTCAAATTTTATTTCACAATGATGGCATTATTTTTAATCCCTTTTTGCCCTGATAACAGAAAATGAAGACTAGAAACTAATTAATTTATCTATATCGAGGAATAAGAAATACATCAGAATTTTATGCAGTATTTTGATAAAATGGCTAATACCTCCCTTTTCTACAAGAAAAACATTTTCTCAATTTAATATCTATATAAAATGATAGAGGAATAATAATTGATAATGCTTTTTTAAAACAACACTTTGAATGGGAACATGGGGTGGATCAACCTAGAGTACCTAAAATTCAACATAGAGTTAAGACACTTAGATTCAATTCTTGAAGCTGCAGTTGTGTATGACAGTGGATCAGGTATTTAATCCTTATATGTAGTTCATTATCTACTACTAGCATCCCCCTCCCAGATGTAAAAATATTTGCTAATAAAATTATAGCACTGGCCAAGAGAGTCCTATGTAAATTAAAGAAATAAGCAAGCCAATATGAATATTTAGCCAGCAAAATTATATTTGTTCTAATGTTTGAAACTCCTGTTTTTCAAGGTTCTGTTTTTGTGGAATTAATGTGTCTATTCCCAGAATTCTAGTTGCCAGAAGTCTAGGATATTTCTTTGTGGCACATAGATATATAAAGTTTCTAATCTGAGACTACAAGCATGAAAAAGATTAATATTCCTCTAAAGAATTCCAATTAACTTAGCAACATAATTCACGTACAGTGGCACTGTTAACTTGTGAATTATTAAATATCATATTTTGGATAATTTGAAAAAATTGTAAAAAATGAAAATTATTTTTGTCATGTTTATAGTATTCTGAGAAAAATTATCATATCCCAAAGCAGATGAATTGGACTCAAACGGTTTAACCAATTTAATCAGAAGGAGTTCTAAAAAAATTAAAAGACAAAACTCTTACTAATTGAATGAAAAGAATGATGTCATATCCAGTTCCCTGTTCTTGAATAGAAGTTTTAGCTTAGAGCTGCTTCTTTGATATTTTTGTGACAAAGAACACTAGGCTCAAGAAGAAAACTAAATAACATTATATGGCCTTTTATTTGAACATTGACTTGAATTTTATTTTCATCTTCTAATAGATATATGCGGGTGACAGAATTATCACCACTGTAATTTGATCTATTAATAAATTTATTGAAATAATGTGAAAATATTTGTAACATGTTAAAAAGTATTATTATTGTCAATATATAAAAAGTTATTACTAATAAGTGAAATTGGGTATAAATATGCAATACAAAAAAATATAATAAATTAACATTTGAAAAGAAAAAATAGTAAATGAATGTGCAAAATCATTTTTTCCTAACAAATTTGTTAAGTATTAAAATGGTAATCTAGTATTTTTGCAAGTATGGGAGAGAAAACTGCTGGTGTAGTATAATTCAGCACATTATTTCTAAAGACGTTAAGTCTTTTTTTTTTTTTTAAAGATTTTATTTATTTATTTGATAGAGAGTGAGAGATCACAGGTAGGTGGAGAGGCAGGCAGAGATGAGATGGGGAAGCAGGCTCCCTGCTAAGCAGAGAGCCCAATGCAGGGCTTGATTCCAGGACCCTGAGATCAATGACTCGAGCCGAAGGCAGAGGCTTTAACCCACTGAGCCACCCAGGCACCCCTCACTGCTGTAGAATTTTTTGATTTATGTTTTATAAGCTTATGAAAACAAATAGAAACATTAAAATCATTAAAAAGATTTTTTGTTATTAAGATTTAAGTTAATGTTCAAATCTAATATAAAAAGTAGCATTTGAAAAAAAAAGTAGCATTTGTTTCAATAAGGAAAAGTTAAAACATATCATGTTACTCTCTTATCTTCCCGCATGAAAAAATAGATAAGATCATTAAACAGTAAAATTTTTGCTACTTAAATTTAATACTAATACATGGCTACTTTGAAGAGAACAATATCTCTGCCACTCACGTTACAGTTGTGACAGGCTTACCATCTTTATGCCCAAGAAGCATAAGCATCTGCTAGTTTAAATTATTCCTGCTAATAATTTCTTTTTGAGATGGGAGGTTTTGTTTATGAGTATTATTTTCATAATGAAAGGAGGAAGGGAATTATTGAAATTCCAGAAAAATACTGGAACGTGAGAAAATGAATATAAAAATTTTACGAATATGAGAAGAATTTGATCTCTCCATAATTTAAGGGCATATTCTGTTTTTTTCAATCTGGATTATTGCTTTCTTCTTGTACATAAGTTTGACTGTTCCCTGAACAATTTACTTCCCTGATTGAGATCTTTTCTCTGAGTCTAGCATTTGTATCTTCACTCTTATCCTGTTCAGTCCTAATACTAAATCAGCAAGTAATGATTTGAGGGCTATATCATGCCATCATCTCAAACTCCACACATTTAAACCTAAGCCCACCTTTTCTTCTCATATCCACTTGATTTTAAGTTTCTAACTATTAAAATAATTTTATTTTCTTCATGGTAATACAGTCAAAGAATACTAAGGGGATAATATTTATAAGTGGCTTTCTGCTCTCAAAGAACCACTTTTCAATATTTTTATATGTCATCATTTGCATTCATATTTCTATTTGGCTAATTCAGTGATGCATTTTTATATCTGCTGTCACTCTAATACGGTAGCTGAGGATTTGCTGTTCTTATACCATACTCCCACTTTTGCTCCCTCCATTTTTCCTTTATAATTACAAATTTTGTTAAATCAACAGTCAACGTTTATATTGGTATGAGACTATAAACATTACTTACTGTTGAGTTGAATAGTACGGTCTATTGTACTTCCTATCTCATGGAATTTTTTCTTGTTCATAATTGGTAATAATTTCTTAAGATATTTTTCTTAGTTGTTTATGAAAATCACTGTTTCCCCCCCATATGTCCCCATGTATATGTTAAATGCTGGAAAATACTCAAGCACGCCAATCTTTGTTTTTCCTTTCCTTCCTCCTGCCCTCCCTCCCTGTTTCTCTCCCTTCCTTCCTTCCTTCCTTCCTTCCTTCCTTCCTTCCTTCCTTCCAACCATAGTTTCTTCCTCTTCCTCTCGTCCTTCTTCCTCCTCCTTTTATATTTTAGAGTACTTCTTTCATCTTCAATCATGATTTGTTGCTCTTCTGGCCAGAAAAATAATTTTACCCTTGACCTCTCTTTGTTTTTTGCTTGCTTCAACCATAGGGCATCTTCTGATCATTTCCAAACGAAAGTCATATGGTAAATAAATTGTTTTACCTTGAATGTCTGAAAATGACCTTTTTCCCACTCTCCCACCATTTAAAAATGAGAAATCATTTTCCTTCTGTTTTTTGAAAGTTTTATTTACCTCATAAGTCCTTGGCTCCCATAAATTGCTTCTAAAAAGTATAAACCTCATTCCAGCCTTATACTCCTTGCTATGTGCCTCTTAGGATTTCTGTATTATAAATACCCTCACTTTTTAAAAATTAACATATAATGGATTATTTGTTTCAGGGTTACAGGTCGGCGATTCAGCAGTCTTACACAATTCACAGCACTCTCCATAGCACATACCCTCACTTTTAATTAGAATTTCCTTCCATTGCTTGAAAATGGCTCTAATTTTCCCAATCAGCTATTTGCCTTTCTCCCAACTGTTCTATTTCAAAATGCCTACTCTAATCCTCATCCGTTCCTATACCCCTTGTATCCCATAACTGGGCAGCTGATAAGAAAGCCTGGGTGCTCCCTCCTTTGGAACCGGTAGAAGGCTCAAATCATGCAAATCTCTGCCTGCTTTTGGTGAGAACACTCATCTATTTCCACATCCGAACTGCAACACATACCCAGGCTGGTTTCCCATCTTTCCTCTCTCAAGCTATTTCAGACCTGTTTGAAATGCTTGCCCTGCTCTCCCTGGAGACCACATTTATGTAAGTAATCAAGTTTTCCTACCCTCTTGGTATGTATATAGGGTTATCAGTCTCAACATCCAAACCAAACCTTGAGTAGGGTTCTTTCTTGCTTTTGTATAATGACCAAAACCTTACTACTGTCTTCTACTCTATTTTCTTCATCTCTATTGGTTGTTAGCTTTTTAATTCTTTGTTGAATTCTAATAGGAATTTGGGGGAAAATAAAAGACTATGAAGGTGAATGAAAGACTGTGGTCAAATTATTCTAGTTATGCAGAAATTTCCCCCTCATTCCTTTAATACCTCAAACTTAATCCTTAAAGTCATGGTTAACTCCTACTTCTCCTTTTCCCCCATATCCAAACTTTGTTGATTTTTTTCTTTCATTGTGTCTTCACGGTGTTAACTTGCTTCAGCACTGACACTTAAAATAACCTGATTTGCTTGTTTATTAACACAGTTTAAAAATGGAATTCTTTCTGCCTCAGCTTCAGCAGAAGTCCAAAGGCTAAAAACAAACCAATAAGTGGTCTCTTCACTCAGTCTTTTTTTCTTTTTCTTTTCTCATATTAAGTGAGTTACAAGGACAATTATGCAAAAATTTCAGTGGCAATGGCTCAAAAACTAGTTTATCATATAAGAGGATATAAAAGGGTTTACTTTGAAGGGGTGGTTCTGATGTCATTTTAAAATAGATCCTATCTAAGTGGGCCTCTTGCAGCTGCTTTGAGACGGGAATGGAAGGAGCCCTGCAGGGTACTGCAGGGTGCAGGAGCTGAGGGGGGCAGAGAAGCAGCTGGCTGGTGGAATGGCTTTGCCCTCATTTTGGTAGTTGCAGTTAGTTCTCAGTAGGAGAATCTTTGAGATACCTACGAAAGCACAACATGATCAAAACAGTCAGCTTTTGAATACCTGCCAGGGTACACTAGCATCACAATATGACTGTACTAGCAAGTAAAACCCGTCTCTAAGTCTTAGGTGTCTTCCAGCTGGCCCGTTTTGTTACTTGCCACCAGCATTTTATGGAGCCTTTTTAGGAGGCTCCTGCCATGGCTCCCTGATGCAGGGCCCACACTCAATCTGCAGGAAACACATACCTCAGGAAGCCAACTGTGGGGTAGTGGCTTGATCTGACAATGGTAACCTCTATGAACTTGACTGCTGGGCAGCTAATCCAGTCAGAGGCTTTTCACTTCTTTCTTACGTTGAATAGAAAGCAGCCCCTTTGCCCCGTCAGTCTCCCTGCAACACACATCAAGCTGTCACAATGATGCCCTAAAGCCCCTCTTACTTGGCATGAGGTATGAGGGAAGAGAGCCCTCCTGTTGGTCAAGGAGAGAAAATGCTTAAGCACTCCAAACGTTTCTCAAAATAATTCTCCCCTTTGGTGTCTAAAATGTCTTTCTGCTGAGGTAGCCTGGCCTCTCTTTTGGAAGCCTCCCTTTATTGAACACATTCTTTAGTGATTCGTAAGCCATTTCTTTGACCTCAACCATTTTATACTTTTGAGAAAAGTGTTATGCTATGATCACACAACTGGTTTTTGAAAAACCTCCTTTGCGTTTTTTGCATAATAGGCTACTCTCTCACTTGGAAACATGTGAGTACTTGCTATATATTATCACATTGTGTTATATTTTTAAATGTATTGATTTATCTATTCTCTAAGGGTCTTAAAAACCTGTATAGTTACTATGGATGAAGCAGGCATAGCTCTGAACCTTAACACAATCAAGATCATACCATTTATATTTTAATTACTTATTTAATATTCTGTCTCCCTTAACTAGATTTTTAAGCTTCATATGGGCAGTTTTTTCTTTTTTTTTGGGCAGTTTTTTTCTTATTATTGTTGTTCTTTTTCTTGTTTTGTGCTTCTACTTGTGTTTTTTTGTTTTGATGAGACAAAACAAAAAAGATGAGACATCATTGGAACTTTCTATCACCTGAAACTTTGCATGATGAATATTATATGCTCAGAAAATATTTGTTGAGTAAAAGAATGAATAAATACATGTATCTATAAGAATTTTTTTCTTCTGTAGTTGAAATACAGATATTACATGTGTTATAAATAGTAATATTATAATAAGTAATAAAAAAATAAGTTACAAATATATGAAATGCAAATAGTACATGTATTACAAAAATGTTCCTCCTGTCTGCTGTTTGTTTTTCAATATTGTTTGGGGATTTTTGTTGTCTTAGGGAAATTTTTTTTAATATAACTGCATTTAGGTAAAATTTATATAAAATAAAATTCAGCAAGCAATCTTAATAAAGAAAAGAACAAAACTGGAGGTATCACAATCCCAAATTTCAAGATATGCTACAAAGATGTAGTAATCGAAACAGTATGGTACTAGCATAAAAACAGACCCATAAATCAATGGAACACAGTAAAGAACCCAGAAATAAACCCATGATTGTATGGTCAATTAATTTATGACAAAGGAGGCAAGAATGTGTAATAAGAAAAAGACAGTCTCTTCAACAAATAATGTTGGGAAAACTGGACAGCTACATGCAAAAGATTCAAATTGGACCACTTTCTTACACAATACACAAAAATAAATTCACAGTGGGTTAAAGGCCTACATGTGAGACCCAAAACCATAAAAATCCTAGAAGAGAGGACAGGCAGTAATTGCTCTGATATTGGCCTTAGCAAAATATTTCTAGATATGTCTCCAGAGGCAAGGGAAATAAAAGAAAAAATAAACTATTGGTACCATATCAAAATATAAAGCTTCTGCACAGCAAAGGAAAATATCAGCAGAACAAAAAGACAACCTACTGAATGGGAGAAGAAATTTGCAAATGATACATCCCATAAGAGGTTAATATCTAAAATACTGATACAAACTCAAAAACCCCAAATAATCCAATTAAAAATGGGCAGAAGACATGACAGACATTTCTCTAAAGAAGACATATGGATGGCCAACAGACATATGAAAGGATGCTCAACATCACTCATCATTAGGGAAATGCAAACCAAAACCACAATGAGTTATCACCTCACACCTGTCAGAATGGCCAAAATCAGCAACACAAGAAACAAGAAGTGTTGACAAGGATGTGGGGGAAAAGGAATACTCATGCACTGTTTTTGGGAATTGAAAACTGGTGCAGCCATTATGGAAAAGAGAATGGAAGTTCCTAAAAAAATTAAAAATAAAATTACCATATGATCCCGTAATTCTGCTACTGGGTATTTACTCAAAGAATACAAAAACACTAATTTGACTAGATATATATGCACCCCTATGTTTATCATAGCACTAATTATAATAGTCCAAGTATGGTAACAACCCAATGTCCACTGATAGATGAATGGATAAAGAAGGCATGATATGTGTATATATAATGGAGTGATACTAAGGCATAAAAGGAATGAAATCTTGCCATTTGAAACAACATAGATGGAGCTAGAGAGTATGATGCTGAATGAAATAAGTCAGAGAAGGATAAATACCATACGGTTTCACTCATGTGTAATATAAGAAACAACACAAGTGAAAAAAAGAAAAAAAAAGAGACAAACCAAGACACAGACTCTTAACTATAGAGAACAAACAAATGGTTACCACAGTGAAGGTGGATGGGAAGATAGGTGAAATAGGTGAAGGGGATTAAGAGTACACTTATCGCAATGAGCCGTGAGTAATGTATAGAATTGTTGAATCGCTATATTGTGCATCTGAAACAAATATAACACCTTATGTTAATTATGCTATAACTAAAAAAGAAATAAACTTAAAATATATATAATTCATCAATTTAAAGTGTACAACTGGATGAATTTTGACAGTTACCTATAGTTATGTAGGCATCAGTACAATGATGAAATAGGATATTTCCATTATTCCAGATGAGTGCCCTTGTCCCCTTTGTAGTCAGTCTCTTAACTACTGTCCTTTGCCTGAATTTCATTCTTGTAGTTTTTTTACTGACTTTAATTACAAGTCATGATAGTATTAAGAGATGCCCTAAGGAATTTTCTGTATTTCAGACATACTCAATTATACAATATCTTCCAGTGCACGGATGGTATTTTGGACAGAAGCAGCATATGTAAGGAAGGTAAAACCATATCCAGAATAATTGTCTATTTTAATAGTAATAAAACATTATCCTTTACGTGGTGGAAGCAGTCCAATGTAATTAACCTGCCACCAGAGAGCTAGATGACCCTGGGGAATGGTGCCACACTGGGGACTCAGTGTTCTCAGATGCTGGCAGATTGGGTACTCAGTTATGGTTGTAGCTAGATCAGTCCTGGTAAATAAAAGTTCAGATTACTTAACCCATGGATTACCTCCATCCCTGCCAACAGGGCCACTTTGTTCATGATTCCATTGGGAAATGATAGAAGTGACTGGGGAAAGAAGCTGATTGGTATCCAAAAAAAAGATTCCTATTTCCATTCTGTCCATTTGCTTATTAAGACCCTCCACTCTTGATGTCACCCTTTTGTGGGTATTCATATGGGACACAAATATCTTCATATTTTTTTGCCCATTCAGAGAGGTCTATCCATGTACTTCTTCTTTGGACTTCCTTATCACCAATATTTCAATCATGTTCCTTACAATTCCCTTACCCTAGAGCCAAACCATTGACCACAGTTCATGAATTATAATTAGAATTATAATTATAGACCCTTATGTCTGGCTACTCCTCTTTCCAGGCAAAATAAGCAACTAGGTACACCATTCAAAATTGTGTTCACTGGAATGACTTCCCTCTACCACTGTTCTTTAGGGCTGTCCCAGAAAGAAGCTGTAGTGCTACAGCTGTCCACTTTCTGATCTTGTCTGCATATTGTCCAGAACTGTCTGAGGTCTGAGTTTTCTCCTTCTCAGTCAACTGGTCATAAAAAATTCTCCATCAATAATTTTCTCATTGGGTGTTTTCTTAACCTAAATACAGTATTTCTTACCACAGAGAAAATGCTTTGTTTTGTACTTAAGCACTTTAAATTCAAACATGTTTCAAGGCAAATTTAATTATATCACTGATAAATAATAAACTTTAATACTAACTGTGTTTAACTAGAACAGGGTTTCTTAATGGCAGCACTATCGATACTTTGTGCCAAATAATTCTTTTTGGAGCATATCCTGTGCATTGGAGGGTGTTTAGCTTCCTCCCTGGTCTATACTTATTAGATGCCTACATTATTCTTCCCACCATGACAATCAAAACTCTCCCCAGACATTATCATATATCCTCTGTGGGGCAGAATCATCCCAATTGAGAACCACAAAACTAGAACTATACGTTGCCTTATTATTATGCATAATATCAAATATAAGATGTACATTTCTTAATAACTTAAATGTGTAATTGAGAAGTTGAAAGACTTCTCTGTGACTCAGTTAAGCGTCTGACTCTGTTAACTCAAGTCATGATCTCAGGGTTGTGAGACTGAGCCTGGTATAAGGCTCTTTAGTGCCGGGCATGGAGTCTGCTTAAGATTCTCCCTCTGCCTCTCCCTCTGCCCTCCATTGCCTGTGCCATCTATTAAAAAAAGAAAGAAAAGTTGAAAGGCAAAAGCCACAATCTATGTTTTGGAGTTCTTTATCTTCTAAAATATAGAATTATCTTCTCACGTTTATTTTTCTTAAAGACTTTATTTATTTGAGAGAGAGAGGGGAAGAGAGCACGAGAAGGGGGAGAGGCAAAGGGAGAAGCAGATTCCCTGCTAAGTGGACGGCCTGATGTGAGACTTGATCCCAGTTCCCTGGGATCATGACCTGAAGTGAAGGCAGATGCTTAACCAACTGAGCCCCCCAGGCACCCTTTTTTCTCACATTTAGACATCAAATCACATTTAGACCCTCATAACAGGACAAAAATGCAACGTATCATCCATGTACTTTGAATTCTCGGTTACAAAACCAGAGTTTGATGGAATAAGCCATGTATTTTAGCACTTACCATGTTATCACTGATTTATTAAGTGAAGGTTGCTATCTTTTGACTCATAGTTAGATATTATGGAAGTAAACATCATATACCACATTGTGATTCTTATTTGCCTATTTATGTCCATTAGACTGAAAACTTCTTGGGGCAAAAACAATCACTTCTTACTCACTTCTGCTTGTTGAGATTAAAACTTGCCTTATTTGTAAACATTATTAAATGATGAATAAATGCTCTTGAATGAAACAACAACAAAAAATAAAAGCATAAATAACTTTTAATATGCTTACTATTCTGACACCTAGATAAATGAAAACAGAAAAACTTTCTATAGTGACACTGACTTAGGGATTCAGTTTCATAAAGAGATAATTCTACATTTCAGTAGGAATTAATAAAATACAGAAATTTATTGGACATGGGAACTGGGTGAGAATGTAGGCTGTTTGAAAAGTGTGCCTCATTATTATTCATCTCTAAATTAATTTTAAATGGTCAGTTTGTGATTGTGAAGTATTTTTCATGACTTTCATGTTACACAATTTTGTAACACAAACCACAACAACCATTCCTTTAGTGAGTGTAAGCATCACCTGGAGAGTTATAATAAGACATTATTTTATATTTTGGTATATGCAAACAGAAGCAAATTTGTAAAGTTTGTATTTTATTTCCAAGATCAGTTTTGTTTTTCAAGTTAGCTCCATGTTCAGCGTGGAGCCCAAAGTAGGTCTTGATCAAGACCTGAACTGAGCTCAAGAGTCTGATGCTTAACAGACTGAGCGACACAGGCACCCCACAAGATCAATTTTTTTTTTAAAGATTTTATTTATTTATCTGAGAGACAGAGAAAGTGAGAGACAGCATGAGAGGAGAGACGGTCAGAGGAAGAAGCAGACTTCCCGTGGAGCTGGGAACCCGATGTGGGACTCGATCCTGGAACTCAAAGATCATGACCTGAGCCGAAGGCAGTCGCTCAACCAACTGAGCCACCCAGGCGCCCCACAAGATCAATTTTTAATGTCATTTCTACAAATGCTCACTTTATTGACCTTCGTTTGATTTTATCACAGTTTCCTTGCTTTCTGAAGTCTTCTGTCCCTTGTCCTTCCTTTCCTATATGCATTCCCATGAGAGCTTTGTACTCCATTAGTATTATACAGATTTCTTTTTTTTTTAAAGATGTATTTATTTATTTGAGAGAGAGAAAGAGAGGGAGAGAGTGGGGAGAGGGGCAGAGGGAGGGAATTTTCAGGTTGACTCCCTGCTGAGTACGGAGCCTGACATGGAGCTCCATCCCATGACCCAAGAGATCATGACCTGAGCAAAAACCAAGGGTCAGCTGCTCAACTGACTGAGCCGCCCAGGCAAACCTTATTATACAAATTTCCAAACTGATATTTCTTCCATCTTCTAGTTCATCAGCTTTACAAATGGTCAAACTCAGTCTTAGAAGAAAATATAAATAGAGATGTTTTTGTTGAGGTTCCTGAGACACATTCTAGAACTTCTAATGTCCCAGGAAGGAGCATTTATTTATTTTAATTTTTTAAAGATTTTATTTATTTGACAGAGAGAGAGAGAGGGGACACAAGCATGGGGAGGAGTGGGAGAAGCAGGCTCCCCCCCCCCCCAAGCAGGGAGCCTGATCCAGAACTCAATCCCAGGACCCCAGAATCATGACCTGAGCTGAAGGCAGACGCTTGACAACTGAGCCACCCAGATGCCCAGGAAGGAGCATTTAAAAATTACTTTCTGGGGCACCTGGGTGGCTCAGTCAGCTAAGTGTCTGCCTTTGGCTCAGCTTATGTTCCCAGGGTCCTGGCATTCAGCCCCAGGTAGGGATCCCTGCTCAATGGGGAACCTACTTCTCCCTCTCCCTCTGCCACTTCCCCTGCTTGTGCTCTTGCTCTCTCTCTCTTTCTTAAATAAATAAATAAAATCTTTTAAAAAAATTACTTCTCTGGGTTGCCAAAATTCAGTTGTTTCTAACTGACATTTGAGAAAGATGTAGCAATGTTACTTACATTAGGTTAACATAAATGCTAAATTTTACATATATTTCTCTTGTGTATATATACTTTTGAATAAAAAATACATATTTAATTTTGTACCAGATTCAATATGCACTGGTAGAATTTAAGATATCAGTGTAAGTCTTTTAATATGGTAGAAAAATATTTGGCTAGGTGCCTTTAGATTTCTTTAAAGTACTTCACAGGCTAACATCATTCTATTCTTTCTTTCTCTCTCCCTCTCTCTCTCTTTTTAAATATTTTATTTATTTTATTTTTTCAAGTAGGCTCCACACCCAACAGAAGGCTTGAACTCACAGCTCCTAGATCAAGGGTTATAGGCTCTACTGACAGATCCAGCCAGGTGCCCCCTATTCTCTTTTTTAAGAACAAACTTGGTCATATATAAATAGAAAAAACAATATTAGGCTAAATATTCACTCAATATGAAGGAATAGGGAAATTGAGAAGAATTAATGTCCTATTAAATAATTTGCTTTAATTTCTTTTTTAATTTTCAACTTGGGCCATCACAGTGTACACAACTTCACCAGTATTAACGTATCTTTTATATTTCTAAATTTATTGTTTATGTGAAAAATAGGAAAAATTCTTAAAAATAGCATTACTTCAAAAGTCATTGGTAGAATAAAGTGTGGTGAGATATTAAGTGGGTATATGGCAACGGACAAATGGACAATCAGATTATAGAAATCTCAGGAATTTTGTAGTGTATATTAGAACAATGACCTTCTAGCAAGCAAAAAGCATAATTTTAAGTTTAACTGATATACCACAAAAAAAATACAGTGTGAAAAACTTTGGTTTTTTTAAAGATTTTATTTATTTATTTGAGAGAGAGAGCACAAGGAGGAGGAATGGCAGGCAGAGGAGGGGGGAGAAGCAGGCCCCCTGCTGAGCAGGGAGCCTGATGTGGAGCTTGATCCCAGGGCCCTGAGATCATGACCTGAGCCAAAGACAGATGCTTAACTGACTGAGCCACCCAGGCACCCCAGAGGAACTGTTTCTTCAAATAAAAAATAGTGGTGATAATTTTAACTTTTGATTAATATCAAGCTATCAATTGTGAAGTATTAATATCCTCTGGTAAAATCACTAGATTCTGAGGTGGTAATTAATCTGTGTAATTTTAAAAATAGGAAATATTCTTCATATATGTACATATGTGTATATGCTATACATATGTATACTATATGTATATACATACATATAATGTATGTATATACATATTATATATATAATATATATGTATTATACATGTGTATAATCATTACATGGGTCATTTTATGTATCTAGCAAAGATTATAAAGAATAAATGCCGTATTTTATATAAATATCCCAATGGAGTATACATTAAAAAATACCTTCAGAGTAGATTAATGAAATTTTAAAAAAAGAATGAATATCTAATTTCATTAAACATTTCATCTTATTTTATAACAGATGACATTAGGATCCAGTAAAATGATTACTGAGGGTCAAATAACTAGTTAATTGAAGATCTGTGTTGAGACCCTTCAGGTTCACAAATTCCTAGCCCTAAGTATTTTCCTCATCTCCATGTGCCAGCTAAAATGCTATTGGTTATGTGTAGATTATATCCACATTTAAATAGGCTTTAGGTTTGTTCTGAATTGAAAGGAGATTTCTCAATTAAGCTTCTTGATTCACTTTTGAATACCAAAATGCTTGCTGTGAATTTGGACACATTCCTAGCTTCAGACAATCCATAAACCCAGTGAAACCAGGGCTTTAATCAAGAGAATAGATGGAACCTTTGAAATGCTAAACAATGAAATTGAACTGAAGGAATTTCACCCATTTCTTCTTCTTTTTCTCTTTACCATATAACTTTGAACTGGTTCGAAATCCCCTGGAGTGCCAACTTCAGCTGGAGTTCAGTAGGATGTAAACTTCCCCAACTTCACAGAAAATGGAAATGCAGCACTTTTTCACTTTGAAGAGTATTTGGATCAGTATCTGTTAAATCTCATGTGGACTTTATCCATAATATTTTTTATGTTTAGGTATGGTTTTAATTTTTTATGTCAATGCAAATACATAAACAAATATAAAAGGAACAATGAGAGTTTACTGGAAATGCAGGCATCAGAATTCTATCTTTTGCTTTTTAAGAGGATATGAATGGGTTGCCTTCACTTTTCTTGTTTAGTAGTGTAAGCATCACTAATGATTTAAATGCAGAATTTCAGTCTCTAACCAAGGACACCATTATGGGTCTTTTGCATGTGAGTTTTATAATGCCAAAACAAGGAAAAATGGGCAAATAAATTATGCAAAAAGAAAAACCAATAACTTGACCGATTTGTAGTTTTCTTTTATTAATATTGCAATATGAAGAACTCATTATGGTCCATACAAGACCACAATGATTTATCACTTGTAAAGAGTTAAGTGAGATATCTATTTTGAAAGAAGCTTAGAGAAGAACTCTATAAATCACTTATGGAAATCTTGTTTACACTGTTTAAGTCAGAGATACTTGACAGATGAAAAAGCATCTCTGAAATTTAAGACTAAATGAACAATTTCATTCATAGTACTTACATTTTTTTACTGTGAATACCCTGAAACAAGAAGGGGGGGAAAACATACAAGGGAAAAACTTTAAAGGAATGGTCCATAGCAATGATTCATATATATCTAATGTTCATTGTGTTTGAATGTTTGCTGAAGATTTTAGTACCTCATGATGCATTTTTATTAACTAAGGTACAAGACAGAAAGGAAAGAAGAATTTAAAGATTTAGGTGGAATGATAGAAAATATGCTTGAATTTACTACTGCTAGAATATAATTCCTGCTGGGAAATTCTCAGGTTAACTCTCTTTGACTTGCTACCATCCCTCAGCTACTCCTTACTTTTCTCAACATCCCCATCCAACCCATGACCATTGGTCTTAACACATTATTACTCAAATCTCTAAAGAATGTCACAGCCTCCTGCTGAAGACCCTCTCAGATCAGAGTCTCCACCTCAGGATCTTCTCACTTTCGGCCAAGTTATTATTTTCCTTATCTCTAAGAAAAAGTATTCCTCCTTTTTTAAAGCTAATTCATCCCCATCTCTCCCCTACCTATTTAAGGAGTGTCTGTCATTAATTATCTGCTACCATATATTCATGTTAAATACCTTGTCTTTAAAATTTTCCCCTGGGTAAACAAACTTGTGAGTGCTTCAAGCTACTCTGGCTCCTTTTTCCTTCATCAGCACAATGAAAAATAATTTTCAAAAGCTATTCTACAGTCACTGCTTATTCCCTCACTTCCCATTCACTAATTATTTAAGTTATTTAAGCTCTCCTTCCTTTATCTTGGGCAATTTTATTAAGTCAAATATCCATTTTGTTTGGACAAACTCCTGGTAAGTTTCTCTAGACTTGATCCCTGGTACTTGGTTGCAAGGAGCAGATAGCCACTGTGCCCAATTTAAGCAAAAAAGCAATTTAATGGAAGAATGTAGGATAATCTGAAGAATTGATATAAAGGCTATGCATATTAACATGTTTCAAAAATCAAGCAGGAAAGAAGTCTTATAATTCAACAATAAAAAGACAAATAAACCAATTAAAAAGATGGGCAAATAACTTGAAAAGAATATATGTGAATGTCCAATAAACAAATGAACAGATTCTCAACATCATTAGTCATTGTAAATATAAGGCAAAACCTAGAGAAACTTCTTTATAACCATAGGATAGCTATAATAAAAAATTGTGCATAATAACAAGGATGTGGAGTAATTGAAATGCTCATACATTGTTTGTGAGAATGTAAAATTATGATATGGTTACTTTGGAAAACAGTTTGACAGTTCCTCAAAATGTTAAACATTGAGTTACCATATGTCCTAGCAATTCCAGTCCAATATATATAGCCAAGAGAAATGAAAACATATGTCTACACCAAAATGTACACATGAATATTCATAGTAGTATTAGTTGTGATATCTGGAAAGTGAAAACAACCTGAGTGTTCATTAACTGAGGAATGGATAAACCAAATGTGGTATATCCATACAATTATTCAAGATAAAAAGGAATAAAGTACTGACACATGCTACACCATAGATGAATCTTGAAAATATTATGCTGAGTGGGCACCTGGGTGACTCAGTCGTTAAGCATCTGCCTTCGGCTCAGGTCACGATCCCAGGGTGCTGGGATTGAGCCCTGCATCGGGCTCCCTGGTCAATGGGAAGCCTGCTTTCCCTCCCTCACTCCCCCTGCTTGTGTTCCCTCTCTCGCTATGTCTCTCTCTGTCAAATAAATAAAATCTTTAAAAAGTAAAAAGAAAATATTATGCTAAGTAAAATAATCTGCTGAAAAAGACTACATATTGTATGACTCCATTTATATGAATGTCTGAAATAGGCAAATCTATAGAGACAAAAAGTAGATCAATCGTTGCCTAGAGGGAGGTAGGTTGACAGCTAATGGGTACAAGGTTTCTTTTAGCGTGATGAAAATGTTCTAAAATTAGATTGTGATGATGATTGCAAATAGTGAATATACTAAAAAAAACCCCTCAGAATTATATACTTTAAGTGGGCACATTTTTATGTTGTGTGAATTGTATCTCAATAAAACTGTTTTTAGGGGTGCCTGGGTCACTCAGTGGGTTAAAGCCTCTGCCTTCGGCTTGGGTCATGATCTCGGGGTCCTGAGATCGAGCCCCGCATCGGGCTCTTTGCTCAACAGGGAGACTGCTTCCCCATCTCTCTCTGCCTGCCTCTCTGCCTACTTGTAATCTCTTTCTCTCTGTCAAATAAATAAATAAAATCTTTAAAACAAACAAACAAAAAAAACCCTTGTTTTTAAAAACTCCGTCAGGGGGGCGCCTGGGTGGTTCAGTGGGTTAAAGTTTCTGCCTTCAACTCAGGTCATGATCTCAGGGTCCTGGGCTTGAGCCCCACATGGGGCTCTCTGCTCAGTGGGGAGCCTGCTTCCCCGCCCTCTGCCTCTTGTGATCTATCTGTCAAATAAATAAATAAAATCTTAAAAAAATAAAAGGTCTGTCAGGGACCGCAGAAGGCAAGTAAGAATAAGACACAGCCAGCTCTGGACACAGGATCCGTCAGTTTTCCATGCTGCCACTGGTCCTGCCACTCCTGATTACATACTGCCTCGGCCATCAGTGGGCTCAGATACTAACCTTTTTTCTTGATGGCCCGAAACCAACTCCTAGTTTCTTTGAGTTAGCTACTTCAGACCCACGTCCTGAGTAAGATCATCAGATTGCTTAAATTTCAGACATGTCTCTGAGGTGTAATGTCCGGGACTTGGAGGAGTAAGTACCTGGCCTTTTATGTAAAACCCGGGAAACTGTCAAAATTATAGGGTAAAAACAACGTCCAATTCCCTGAATATAGACAGGGAATCCAAATGCTGATCAGCCATAACATGACAAATGTTACTTGTAATTTTTTCAGAAAGCTTTGAATCTGCTTTCTGTATGGCCAGATGGACTCTCCATATCCTGCCTGAACCTGAACGTCAGGATACTCAATGCTGAACCCCTAAAACAAATAAGATTCTACACACCTCTGCCAGCTCAATTTTACCAAACTGTAGCCGAGGTCAAACTATTGCCATGTTCAAAAACCTTCAATATAAAACATGAATTCCATCCTAAACGAGCAGTATCTGGTGTTCAAGAACCTTAAAAGTTTAGCTCCCCTTTCCATAACACTCTTTCAATTTTCTCATCCATAGAAGCATTTATTAGCAAGGATTTCGCTCTTCTCCCATTTAAAGCATACAGTTCAGTGGTTTTTGGTATATTCAACTATGATTTTGAACAATTATTTCATAAGTAGATAAAAATAATCCACAGAGATAGGTAAGTTTGCATTATTCCATTATTCCTGGGGTGCCTGGGTAACTCAGCGGGTTAAGTGTCAGACTTTTTTTTTTTTTAAGATTTTATTTATTTATCTGAGAGATAGAGAAAGTGACAGAGCATGAGAGGACAGAAGGTTAGAGGAAGAAGCAGACTCCCCGTGGAGCTGGGAGCCCAATGTGGGACTTGATCCCAGAACTCAAGGATCATGACCTGAGCCAAAGGCAGTCGCTCGACCAACTGAGCCACCCAGGCACCCAACTGTCAGACTTTTGATTTCAGCACAGGTCATGATCTCAGAGTGGTGAGTTGGAGCCCCACAGCAGGGTGGAGGGTGGGTCCCTGTGCTGGGCATGGGGCCTGCTTGGAATTCTCTCTCTCTCTTTCTCTTTCTCTTTCTCTCTCTTCCTTTGCTCCTATGATCTGTCTCTCAAAAAGAAAAAAAAAGTTTGCATCATTACTAAAATGCTGCAAGTTTAAACATTATTTTTGTAGAAAAGCTAGAGTTTAAATCAGTTTAAATTTAAACTAGTTGTAATTTTCTTAAAATGGCATAAGGTATCTCCCTAATCCCTTAAAACATATCTGAACAGACGTTCAATTATTTAACAAGTGATAAATTTTAGGACAAGTGGTTATTAGACAGCGATTACAGGAAAAATCATCTCAAGTAAACCTGCTTTTGGCAACCTATCCTAAAAATGTCTTTTTTACTATAAACCTATACCCTGAAATAGATGTGATTTTATCCCTCTTTATTTTTTGGCTTCTTTCAACTGCATTGAAGTATAATTATATTTCACTAAACTTCACATATTTAAAGTGTACAATATGATCAGTTTGGGCATATGTACAAATCTGGGAAATCATCAGTATTACAGGATAAAAACATTTCCATCTCTCCCTAGTTTCCTAGTACTTATTTGTAATCCCTCCTTCCTGCACCCTCATATCTGACCTACTTTCTGACATTACAGAATTTTATATGAACTTAATCTTAAAATTATTTTTATTTCTTTCTTTTTATATTTTTTGTTTTTTTGGCCTGACTTCTTTAACCTAGCACAATGATTTTGATTTATCCGTGTTATAACATGAACTAATAATTCATTCCTTTTTATTGCTAATTAATATTTCATTGAATAGGTAATCACAATTTGTTTACACATTTGTGTGTTCTTGGACATTTAAATTATTTATAGTTTTTGTCTATTTAAGTTAAAGATGTTATAACCATCTGTGACCTATTCTTTATAGTCATTTAGTTTTGTTTCTTTGGGGTAAATACCTAAGAGTGAAATACTTAATGTTGATGAATGTATGTTTAAGTTTTTAAGAAACTTGTCAACTCTTTTTTATTTTTTTTTCAGAAGGGGGAGAGGAATAGAGAAGAGTGGGGAGAGAGTATTTTAAGCAGGCTCCTCGTCTAGTACAGAGCCCAATGTGGGGCTCATTGACAGGATCTATGACCTGTGCTGAAATCAAGAGTACGATGCATAACGGACTGAGCCTCCCAGGTACTAAGAAATTTCCCAAATCTTTTCCAAAGCAGTTGTACCATTTTATATTTTCACCAGCTATGTTTGAAAGACTTAGTTGTTCATACCCTTCCCATTTCTGTTTTAATTTTGTCTATTAAAAATTTTCCCATTCCAAGGCACCTGGGTGGCTCAGTAGGTTGAGCGACTGACTCCTGATTTCAGCACAGGTCATGGATCTCAGTGTCATGAGATTGAGACCCATGTCAGGCTCTAAGATTCTCTCTCTCCCTCCCCAGCTCATGCAGGCTCTCTCTCTCTAAAATAAATAAATAAATATTTTTTAAAAAGCTATTAAAATTTTTTCCATTACCTTGAATGTGGTGTTTTATCTCAGTGTGGTGAATTTACATCTCTAAAGACTAATGATGTTGTACATCATGTATCTATCGGCCATTTGTTTAGTTTCTCTTTTGAAGCAAATATGGAATGTTTTTGCCTGTTTTAAAATTTTTAGCTTTGTTTATATTATTATTGAGTTGTGAGCTTTCTTTATATCTTTGTCTGATTTATGTGTTGTGAATATTTTCTCCTAGTTTGTGGCTTAGCATTTCATTTTCTTATTTGTTTTTAGAAGAGTAAGTTTTAAGTTTTCATGAAATCTAAAACATCACAAAAAATATAGATCATTATTTTTTTAATAGTTCATTATTTTTGTGTTCTATCGAAGAAACTTTTCATCAGTTGAAAGTTGCAAAGATTTTGTTTTATGTTTTCCTCTAGGATAATTACAGCTTTAGGTTTTATATTTAAGTCTTCGATTCATTTTATATAACTTTTTGCATATAGAGTATGATAAGGGTCACCATCTATTAATTTTTCCATATGGGTATCCAATTGATGTAACAACATTGAGCCTAGAGGGCAAGGTTCCATTGATCTACATGTCACTTTTCCCAATTTCCACAGTTTTGATTAGTATACTTGATAAGTATTTTTTTAGACTATGTCTTGAAATCAGATATAGTAAGGTCTTTTACTTTAAAAAAATTGTGTTTTTTAACCTAGCTCTTCTAGGTTCTTTACATTTCCATGTAAAATTAAAAATCAGCTTGTTGAGTTCTAAAAAAAAGCCTGCTGGAATTTTGATTGTTTCCCCTTTTGTTTAATCACTATAAAATGATACCCCTTATTGTTATTTGTCTTATCTTACAATCTTCTGAGAATTGATATTTGGAACATGAACAGGAGTTTGGTAATTGAACAATTAGGGGAAAAGCACTGTGCTTTTTGCAGTTACACCATGTGGCATTATACTAGGTAAGGTCTTTCAATGCCTGACACAGAACACTGAACTCAATGCTTGGTGTTTGTCGTAATAATGATGACAGCATTTATACTCTCATAAAATGGAAGGACCAGACATATCATCACATCATGAAATCTTCTGCTGCTGAACAATGTTAGCTTACTCTCTGAAATTATTCTGGTATTGCTGTTAGAGTCTGTGATCTATCTCCCTATGTTCTATCCCTAGCTTGGTTTCCCTATCGAAAGCTTCTTTTATAACTGGCTAAAATTTTACATCTCGGAATAAGCTTTTTAAACTTCACTTAATATTTTATTATTTCTTTCTTTCTTTCTTTGTTTTTAGCATTTTTCTAAGCTGTCCATTTTTAATCTTTATGGAATGAATGTTTGCTGACAGAATGATGTTCGGACTTGAGTCATATAATCTTCTATATGGTATACTCCATTGGAACATTATGAGTGGGTTCATCTACATTTTCTAGAATGCTCCTGATAGTTATTGTGTGCATCTAGTAGATATTTTTTTGATCTTGTTAAATGTGTTTGACATACTCATTTTGTATTTTATCTATGATTGCTATCTACTTGGAAGAAAGGGGTTCCTTAAAGTTTGAATCTACAAAGCTATATCTTGACAAGGAATTTCAAACTGTATCTTACCATTGTAGTATCCCATGCTGGGTCCAACATGGCACTTGAAAATACAAAACATGTTTATCGAAGTATCAGTAAAAGACTTCTTTTTTTTAAATATTTTATTTATTTATTTGACAGAGAGAGAGATCATAGGTAGGCAGAAGAAATGGGAGGGGAAGCAGGCTCCCCGCTGAGCAGAGAGCCCAGGACCCTGAGATCATGACCTGAGCCGAAGGCAGAGGCTTTAACCCACTGAGCCACCCAGGTGCCCCAGTAAAAGACTTCTAATAGGAATTTTAAATTTACTGAAAAGAAGGAAGCTGAATGAAATCATCTGCATTAGAAATGGTTGGTTTTTATTGGATTCATAGAATTGTAGGTCTGCATTGAAAATTCCATAAGAGCAATACAAATCTGATTCAATTTGCATAGTTTTTATTCACAGACAACTTTGTAAAGTGAAATACACCGTCATTCCCATGGATTTTGACGTTTTGCTCCATGGGCATCAAGAAAAAAAAATGATTAGGCATAGCTGGAAGATCTAGGCTGTTATTTCCAGAGAAAATTATTACCTCTGAATCATCAATCTAATATGCTTTTTTAGTCACCTTGCATATATATTAATTCTTGCTCTTTCTAGATTTATCTCGATAGCTGAGATTTCTCAACCTCTAAAGTTATTGGACTTAAGTGTTGGGATTAAACCCTGCTTTTCTCTCTCTTTTGGCTTTTTCTCCTTGTAGCACCTCCCATTTTCAGAAGTTACTGATTCAGACGTTGAACAAACTCTGTTGGTTCCAAAATCCCTTTCTGTGGTCCCTTCCCCTGTTCCCTCATTCTGTCAGGAGGAAGACTTTCATTTGCTCTTTAAGGTCCTTCTGAGTGGACTAAGAATTAAACTGAAATGAGACACAGTAATAGGAGAAAATCAAATTTAATAGGCATACATTTGAGGAATCCACACAAACATGGAAATTCCAAAGACAATGAGGCAACAGAAAGCTTATATGAGCTAAGGAGAAGGACAGGGTCTGAGGCTACAAAGGTGAGAAGGTCATTAGCAGGAAGGTGAGAATAAATGTTTGGATGGACAAAGATTGCCCTATTATACAGATAAGTTTCTTTGGTAAAGGAAAGTCTATAAATAGCACTCTTCCTGATACAGTTTCTCCTTTCTAATGTAAATTTAGGCAGTTGAGGACCAAGAAGAGAGCTTTTTTTGTGTTTGCTGGGTTTTGATTACTTTTAACTCAAAATAATGTTCATGCCAAAATGGCCCATCTTGGGGCAGCCTGCCTGCGGCCCCCTACCATTCCTTTCTTCCTTTCATCTTCAATTTCTTTATTCTCTATCACTTTGTTAAAAGTGTTGCTGAAGTGATAGGTTCTTTCTCTACTTAATACCATTCTCAAATAGCCAAATAACAAAACAATATTTGATGGCAAGCAGGTAATTTGTTCAGTGGTCAGAGAATGGAAAGAGAAACTCATGGTTTAAAGGCAACATTCTTCCTGATTAGGTCTCATGGTCAGGGTCTTATAGGGTTATGGTAATTAAGGGCCTGGTAAGCAAGCTAATGTCAAGGTGTTTTAGGGAAGAGAAGCTGCTTCTTGGAGTCAGAGTGCCACCTCTTTTCATCCCTTAAATGGATACAGTCAGATTTGTCCTGGTGCTAGTAGGTGTGTTTTTTGTTTTGTTTTGTTTTTAAATTTAATTTTGTTTTTTTCTGTGTTCCAAGATTCATTGTTCATGTGTGTGTTCTTTATTAGGATTAGGTGATAATGATCTCGAGGTCATCTGGAGGGTTAGCAACTGGTGTCTGAACTGGACGAAACCAGTCAAAAACCAAATCACGCGACTCCTTTGGAGCTTGTGGCTTCTGGCATCTGGTTTTAGTTTCTGGTGATAAGCAGCACCTATAAACAGGGCTAGAAATCAGAGTTATTATGGCTTGTTATCAAGCCTAGTGACAAAATAGTTACATTAATTCTGTTGACCTTTTGCGATTATAGAGATGAGGTTTGAAATTTTCAGCACTGTATCACCACCACTTAGCGTAGTACCTGATATATAGTAATTGAATATTTCTTGAAGGCAAGCTTTGAAAATTTTTTCTAAATATGCAATCCTTTCCAGCATGACCCTTTTCACTGATACCAGAGTTCATGGACCCTGCTGTTTCATTACCTTTTCCATATAGCAATGTAATTAATTGTTTATGTGTCTTTTCTCCTACCAAGCTTCTACAATTCCAGGACCTGGCACAATGTCTGAGAGATAACAGTTGCTCATTAAATGTTTATTAAAATGATTTGCTAAATTATTTAGTAAATTTGAAAGGTTATAATTACCTTGAAGACAGGAACCATAGTTTTTAAATTTTATTTTTATGGGACTTAAGAGCGGTCAGTCAGAATATAAACTGTCATGAAATTAAAATGAATAGTCAGGAATTTAAATGAACAAGTATTGGTGAGTGAAAATAGAACAAGTTAGCTTTGGGTTTGAAAAAAAATTCTCAAATTTGGAAATTAAAAATACAACTAATCTCATTGGATGCCATGATGTATCTACTTGACTCTGATACTCTAGAATCATTCTGTTTCTTCATTTTTATTATAACTTCTGAATCTCAGTTTTGTTGTTTATTGTTTCTTACTTTCTTTTTCCTTCAGAGTTTATTCAGATCAAATTTCCCCTTCCATGAACCTGTCCCTGAATGCTCAGCAAATCTTTTCTATTTCTTCTGTAGATTTTATTAGCCTTTACTATGTGTGCAGTGAATAGAAGTTATGTGCTTTGTTACTGTAGTGCTTATGAGCTAAGTGTTGGAGCCCAGGGTTCCTGGGTTAGGATCCCAGCTACGCCACTTATAAGCTATGCCACTTTGGGCTAGTGTCTTAGCTTTTCTGGGATTCAAAATTTCTCCTCTACAGAATAGGGGAAAAAAAGAGTTCTAACCATATTGGAGTGGTAACTTGTTATGAGAATTAAATGGGTTAGTATATGTAAATTACTTGACAAAGTGCCAGGACATACAAAGTACTATGTAAGTATTAGTATTTTTTCTCTATTTATTGCATCTGAAAACCTTTTTTTTTTTTAACTCTGTTTTAATTATGTTACCCTAATATTAGGATGAAGTATCTACTTCATTCAGACTGACATAAACAGACCAGTGAGCATTAGTGTGAGGTCATGGCTAAGAGCATAACTGCTGGAGCCAGACTTCCTGAGTCCAAATGCCAGCTCTGCCTCTTATTGCCTATGTCACTAATGACGAGATACTTAAAGCTCATAATTTCTCATACCCTCAGTTTCCTTCCCTGTAAAATGTGCATAATATAGCACCTGTACAGTAGGGTTATGCTGAGAATAAAGAAAGTTAATGAATGTAAAGTGGCTGGAAAAGTTAGGATTAGATACTTCCACTCTTAAACTGCTCAGCCTAATAAATTATCAGATATTTTAATGTATTTGTTTTAATGCAAGTGTTGTTTCTTTCCTAGATTTTAATTCCTAGTGAACGGGGGTACCATTTTCCCCTAACATCCTGACTTAGATCTGGGATGTATCTCTTATTCTGTATGTGGATGTAATGCTAAGCTTCAGTTTACTCATCTGTTACATAATAATATTCCTGTGTCACTGTCTTATTTGTTGATTGTATTTGACCATTAAGTATCAAAAAGATAGAATAAATTATCTCTCTATTCTATTGATAGAAAATTAATTTCCTGATATTCTACCAAAATGAGGTTTAAATAAACTTGAGATATATATCATTCTAAAGCAACAAAATGCCAGGAAGTAGTTGATTGTTGGCCTTATTTCCGTATCTCAAAGATTTTAGTCTTGTGATGTTCTAAGACTTTTCTTCATGATTGAAGTATCACTGCTTTGGTATCTCCACTCTTCATGGCCACATCCGAGTCAGGAAGGCAAGTTAATGGAGGAGAAAAAAGAGGGTGCTGTATCAAGAAGCAGGTATTGTCCTGAAATCCCAATGACTTCTCTATACCTTCCTTGGCTAGATTGTCACTTGGCTTTTGCTAGATGCAATGTGGTATAGAAAGATGAATTTTCAGCTTTAAAATATGGGAAATAAGGGAAAACAGGGCCAGAATAAATGTTGATTCAGTCTACTTACCATATAAATACATTTACCTCATAAGGTCTTTATACTCAAATGATTTAATGGAGGTAAACTTGTTTTTAAACTTTTATAAAAAACATGGGCAAAAAATGGAAACAGTTATTGGATTTCCCAGAACATTTACTTCCAAGTATGTTGTACATGATTTCTCATAAGAAGAATATGGATAATTTAAAACATTTTGATAATTTAATTCATTTTCTATTTATAAAGTTAATAATTCTCTTTCCTCAAAACACTGTGTTAGTTTAAATCCAGTCTTTAAAAATTAAATTCTTTTCATTATATTCCACTCCTGATTTTAATTCATTATTTGTTATATTTAAAATAGGAGAAATTTGTTATATTTAAAATAGGAGCCACCTGGGTGGCTCAGTCAGTTAAGCATCTGACTCTTGGTTTCAGCTCAGGTCATGATCTCAGGGTGGTGAGATGTAGCCCCATGTTGTTGGGCCCTCCACTCAGCAGGGCCTTGCTGCCCCTCTCTCTCCCTTCCCCCCCCTCTCTCTCCCTTCCCCCCCCTCCCCTGCTCATGTGCATCTGCATGCCTGCATACACACACACACTCTCTCTCTCAAATAAACGAATATATCTTTAAAAATAAAATAAAATAGAAGAAATAATGATAAAGTTGGGTTCACTCATTCACACATGAAATACTGTAAAACTCCACTACAATACAGTAAGTGGGATCCAGAAAATCCAGTCTTGTAAATGCAGGATAACATTATTACAATTTGAAGAATATGACCAGGAGTGATCACAATCTAACAGACATACCAAGAGTTTTCACCTCAAATGCAGTTTGGCATTATCTGGTAGAAGATGTACAGACTGGCTCATCTATCAGTGGAATTAATGCCTGTTCTTGTGGTTGTGATGAAACATCTGGGATAGTAGAAGTTGTTTTAGTTAATTTTATAGTTATTTGGGTATTTTTTTTTTTGACTGATCTAAGGAGAACACAGTAGGAGACATACTGGGAAGATTAAGAGACATCTTATGAGACAGAGTTGCCTGCTGGTTCCCTGTGGCTAACCTTGCACTTCATTCTTTCTTCTATTTTCCTCTCTCCCTCCCTCCAAAGGTAAGAACTTAAACTTAAACTCACCTTGTTTGGTAATGGGGTCTGAGAGAATGTAACTTACTATAGGATTTTACTGTAAATATTTAGTCTTGTTATATTGTAGGCACTGTGTTTGGAACCAGGGGACTATTGGTAAATGAACAAATATATGTAATTTGGATAAATGTGTGGAAAAAATTAATTAATCACCATGATGGGAAACAAACAAAACTTGATGAGAAACTCATATTTAAGATAAGAATGGAAGGATGAGAGAGTATATCAGTTAAGTTCCTTGCAGTGAACAGATGATACAATCCAAGTGGTTAAATAAGAAGCATTTTTAAGTAAAGGAATAACTTAAGAGGAATGGCATGATATATAGGAAAAACTTCAGGAATAGTGCAGCACTTCAGATCTAGTGATGATTTGTGTTGGAAGGAAGGGAGTAGAGGTCTTGCCACCTCTTAAAGAGGCAAGTAAAATGAGCAATTATTCTGGAATCTGGGTGTAAAGGAACACTCATAGAATTTTTGTATATATTTTAGAAGGTTGCAACCAAGTCCTGGGAAGGTCGTTTAGTATATGTTCACATGAATATATGTTTTTGTAATATTTAAAAACGTGTATTTTAACTACAGTCACTTTCCTCTCTGACTTCCCCCTCTTTCATGTTGACTAAAAGTAGCCTTTTTGGGACCCAGCCAAGGTGAATTTGAAATAATTAAAATATTTGGGTTTAGTAAGCTACAAGATTTGTAATAACTTCCATAGAAGGTAGGTTATTTTTAGCCATTCATATGTAATGATGTTCAGGAGAATTTCTGTCCACTTGCTGACTCACTGCCTGAGTAACAATTCTATAAGCCTGATCATTATATGGACATATCTTATGGTGCCAAGTAATGAAAATATGGGAGTAGTAGAGGAGAAGGTAATGAATTTTAAAATAAACGGAACCAGAAACTCATCTGTGGAAACTTCAGTATTCAAACATGTCAAATTTTCAAGCAGAAGAATAAGTCTCTTTGATGCCTTGTCAAAATGAAAATTTCTTTGAGGAATATATTGAAAAATGCAGAGGGTAAAGTTTAAAAAGTACCATGTATTTTTGCATGATGGGAATTATATAAGATATAATAGCAGTTTCTTGAGTTTGTAAAACACCAAACTGTAAGCAATAATATAAGCACTTTTATTTAAATTATGATACATGTTTTACAAATCTGAAATATCAATATTTTTATTAACTACATTGGTAGACAGAATAAGTATATTTCTATTTACCTGATAGAAGATGATATCATGAAATCAATGTCATATGAAGAGGTGGTCAAAGAATATGTAACCAAACTATAAATTAGAGATGTGTCAGGGAGTTGATAGATCAGTATTATTCTTTTTTTTCTCCTAGATTTTGTAATTTTTGTGGTGTTTGTCACATTTTAGTTAATTTTTGTATATGATTTCCCTTTTCAGCATAAAATTTACTTTCCTTTCAAATATTGTGTTCATAATATTCTTTTCTTTCTTTTAAAGAAGGTCCAGAAAATTTAAATCTACCCTTGAAACAAAGTGTTTTTTGAGTAATTATCTTCTCCAGTGAATGAAAAGACAGGGAACACTTAACAGGCTTTCAATGACTTACCTCATTTGTCCTTAAGTCAATTTTTTTCAAACTGGTGCATAACTGGAACTACATTTGGGAAGACACAGATTATTACACAGATTACTTTATTTAGAAAATGCCAACTATCCACCGCCACTAATTATATTTGGTAATTCTCAGGAGTAAGATGCCTATGTATGAGAGAGAACTTATTACTACCAGTGACTATCTTGAAAACAGAGCTCAATGACATAATGTAAATAAATTAACAAAATACTTTATTGTAAATATTCTCTTTGATTGAAGGCACTATGTAAAAATAAATGCCATAGGTAAAATTTTCAAGGAAGATTTCATCTAATAAATCATATCTCACTCATAAATATTCATTGTGTATGTTCAGTATTGAGAAGCCTTATGAATAGTCCATAATTGTATTAATATTATAATATCTATACTTAACTATTAGCAGACTTCATTATAATACATTAATTATTGGTTAAAACATACCAGATTATTTTAATTTTCTGCGTTAATCCAAAATATATCCTTTTACTTCTAAGTTATATCTTTGGAAAATATATATTAAAAAACAGTCTTGAAGTGGTACTAAATCTGTCTTTCAAACTCCAGGGACATTGCAAAGAATGCTCATCGGGATATGAAACTCAAACTATAAGTCATTGTTATTTGTCATCTAAGTCTATAGATTTTTTGATGAATGGATAGATTTTCATGGGGAAGACAAAGTAATACTCCTCAAACATGAAACTGATCATCTCATTTACATACTTAAATCCTTTTCTCCAGGAATAAAATTCCAACCCCTCAACACACACCAGGACCTGACTCATTTTTCAATATGTCTGCCATTTCCCTCCAGGCTTCAGCCATGCTAAACTTCCAGTTTGGTGGCTAGATCCTACTCTTTTTTACCTCAGCTTTTATATGTGTGAATAGAACACTTTACCCTTACCTCTTCATCTGAAAAACTCCTATTTATCCCTTTCAGTTTTAGTCAAAGTAACTTTATTTAAAAAGAATTATTTTCTTGACCAATATAACGGAGTAAGTTAGATGCCTGTACTTTGTGATTTCCCCAAGAAAGTCTATGAAAATTCTTAATTAATTGTCTCTTTTTCTGCTAGAGTGCAAACATTTGGGGAAGGGATCAAGTCCATCACATTTATGTGACTGGCACAAAGCAGGCACATTGAATGAATTAACATATTCTTTTGGGGGGCAAGTTTGGAGGTTAGGTTCCCATTTCAACTATCGTGCTAACCAAACAAAGCTGAATTATTCCATATCTGATGGTTGCACTTATTTCCTGAAAATAGCAATGAACACAAATAAAATTTACATCTTTAAGTTCTACTTGAATGGGTTGGTATAGAGGAACCCACACAAGAAGAGACCACATGACAACTCAGATAACTGAGCATAGGCATTCTAGGGTGGCTACTTTGAGAGACAGCAGGTTGGAAATCAGGATAGGTTAGGGCCACATTAATAAGTGCTTTCAAAGTTGTGATCTTTAGTTGTTTCAAGTTTTATATTTTAACTATAGTTTCTATTAAAAATTTTTAAAAAAGAATAGAAGAAAGCAATAGATGAATTAAAAATTATTGGTGAAGATTTCAATGCTTCCTTCTAGTCATTGTTAAAACCAAGCCGAAGAATATCAATGAAGGTATAGAAGACTTAAATACTATCAACCAAATTGACCTAATTGACATTTGTTGAGCACTTCTCAAAATAACAGAATAAAACACATTCTTTGCAAGCACATCTGGGACATCCCTGGAATAGACCATATGCTTAGCCATGAAATAAATAATAAAAACAAACAAATAAATAAATAATAAATAAATAAACTTAAAAGGATTGGAAAAAATTTTTAATTGCATTAGCAAAACTTCTGTAGACAGTTCTGATGACTATGGATCTGAACAAATAAATTATCTGGAAAAAATTATCTTGAAAATGTCATAGAGATAAAATGTGGACAGGAAAGCATGAGAGAGGGAGGAGTGAGGAGACAGAGTAGAGAGCAGAGGAATGGAACGGGGTGGGGTTGTGGAGAAGGATTAGAAGTAGGTAGGAGGGGAGATGTGAGGGAGAGGAGAAAAGAGATTAAGCAAGTAGGATCAAAAGCAGAGTTTTTTGTTTTTTGTTTTTCAGAACAAAGGAAGACATCAACAAATGAAATGGGAAATGAGGGAGAAATGTACAGTATTCCTCTCTCTAGCTTTCTTTCCACTGGATGCATAGTTTTTATTAGTAGTGATGTGAAAAACAAAGACAAAAGAAAAATTAAGTTTCCTTGATACTTACAGCCCCTTGACAAGTCTTTGAAAAAGGCAGAGTGACCTTCCTCTGGAAATAGCTGTTTCATTGTTGGCACTTTGCTAAGGGCATAAGGCAATCTTAGCCCCACCCCAGGATCTTGTGAGTCAACTTTAAACATAGAGAAATTCCTCTGGAAACTTCCTTTTTCTCTATCCTACAAGATATGTGTTAGCAATCATCCTCCAAGCATATGGCCCACTGATTTACATCTGAAGGGTTTCAAGACTGAGTTTTTACTAAACTTTAATAAATGACCTTTTCCTAACAACAGCTAGCCCCTTCAGGATCCTGGAAACCTTGCTTCCAAAATACCTTGGAGGTTTATGCTATCCCTAACCCCCTCCCAACTTGAAAGTATATAATTAGCGACTTCTGATGACCCTAGTGCAGCTCCTGCCCACATGTCCTGTCCCTGGGCTTTAATAAAAACCACCTTTT